>JBCNJP010000008.1:15632731-15731926 GCA_039602395.1 Deinandra increscens subsp. villosa
GATATTGCTACATATGTCGGCAAGTGTTTGACATGCTCAACGGTCAAAGCAGAACATCGAAAGCCTTTAGAATTATTGCAGCAACCGACGATTCCTGAATGGAAATGGGAGGAAATATCCATGGATTTCATCACGGGACTGCCCCGTACTCCCCGTGGCAATGACATGATTTGGGTCATTGTCGATAGACTAACGAAATCCACCCACTTCATAGCCCTCAAGGAAAACGACAAGACTGATAAGTTAGCACAAATCTACATTGAAGAGATTGTCAAGCTCCTCGGAGTGCCCTTGTCTATTATCTCCGATCGAGACCCCAGATTTGCTTCCCATTTTTGGAGATCATTACAATCAGCCTTAGCCACACGTTTGGATATGAGTACCGCATACCATCCGCAGACACACGGCCAAACTGAACGAACAATCCAAACCCTTGAGGATATGCTCCGAGCATGTGTAATGGATTTCGGGACGAATTAGGAGATTTCCTACAACAACAGCTACCATTCCAGTATTGGAGCCGCTCCCTTTGAGGCCCTCTATGGACGGAAGTGTAGATCACCGGTCTGTTGGGCCGAGATTGGTGACAGTCAACTCACCGGACCGGAACTAGTATATGAAACGACAGAAAGAATTATGCAAATCAGAAACCGTATGAAAGCCGCTAGAGACCGTCAAAAGAGTTATGCAGATAAACATAGAAGGCCAATAGAATTTGAGGTCGGCGACCGTGTACTGTTGAAAGTCTCACCTTGGAAAGGTGTCGTGCGTTTTGGAAAGCGCGGGAAGTTGAATCCCCGCTATATAGGACCCTTCCTGATAACAGAAAAGATTGGAACGGTGGCGTATCGTTTGGACTTGCCACCTGAGCTAGACGGGGTACATAATGTGTTCCACGTTTCAAACCTAAAGAAGTGTCAGGCCGATGAAACTTTGATAGTTCCACTAGAGGAACTCCATGTTGATGAACAACTTCGGTTTATAGAACAACCTGTTGAGATAATGGGACGCAAAGAAAAGACATTGAAAAGAAGTAAGATTCTAATCGTCAAAGTCAGATGACATTCTAAACGTAAACCGGAGTTCACTTGGGAACGGGAAGACCAGATGAGAAAGAAGTATCCCCACCTGTTCGATCAAGCCTCCGCATCAACCCAAGGTACTAGCTAATTTTCGGGACGAAAATTCCTTAACGTGGGGAGGCTGTGACAACCACAACTTCCCAAGTTAACTCCGTTAACTTTTTCCGTTAGTCCCGTTAGTTCCGTTAGTGAACCCGAGACCCATTATTTGGATGATTGTATGTTTGTTCATGTTTATTCGCTAATTGATGCTAGTAACTTGGTTTGTAAATTCGTTTCGTGACTTTATGTGTTAATTGTGAAAAATTGCATTTTTATGCGAAACCGAGCTTTGTGGGTAAATTTGGATTTTTATGTATAAATGATAAAATTATATAACCCGACTAAATCTTACATGTTAAATGATTTAAAAACACTTGGAAACATTTTTAGAATTTTTACTTTACAACTTTTAGTTAAAAACCCACTTAAATGAGTTTTTATGCCTTATATGCTTAAAATAAACTTGAGGGGCCAAGGTGTAACATTAAATTTAAAAGAAATCTGCATATTCCTTCCTCCTCCCCCCTCATTCTTCACGATTTCATCAGCCCATTCTCTCCCTCTCTTATTCACGTTGACGCACACACACACACTTGCAAGTTTCACGAAATCAAGCATTTAGGAGCAAAATTCGGAGTTTGGAAGCTCAATCAAGCTCCAAGAACATCAAGGAAGCTTCATCATCTCCTCTTCTCTTTCTAATCTGCGATTTCTCCCCAAATCTAGTAAGCCCTAACTTTTTGAGAATCCGAATTTGTGGTTGCATGTGTGTTTTTCGGTGTTTACATGCTAAATGGTGAGCTATTATGCTCATATTTCATGTTTTAGGTTGAGATATGCTATATGTTAAACTGGGACAGATTTGAGTTCGGGTTTAGGGCTGGAATTTGAGTTCAAAATCTGCTATGTGGGTTCATGTATGAATATTGGGTGTTGGTTATGAAATTTGGGTGTTTATGCCCTTGTATGCTAGTTACATGTTCACATTTTGCTATGATCTTGGCATGACTTTGATATGAACGTGTTTAGGATAGAAATTACATGTTAATGTGATTATGAACTTGTTTGTAGATGTTGAATGATCAATTGTATGCTAAAACTCAAAAACCATAACTTTTGCAAACACCAAATTTCTAACAACTTTGACCAGAATTTTGGGTCAACTTGCAGCAGCCATAACTTACTCAATTTTGATCGAAACTGATTGATTCTTTTTCCCTAGTAAATTATTATGTCTTAGCTTTACAACGGCTACTCGCACACTTTCTAAAACCTTCGTTTGGTCACTCAAAATACTGCTGCAAGTTGGGTACTCAAAGCTGTCTTTTTCAGTGAAAAGTAGACTTTTAAATTTGGTTGAGCATGCTAATCTTGTTTTATTGACGAGTTTGCTATTGGTAAATGATGTTTCTATATTAAGTGTATGATCTGGAAGGTTTGGTACAAAAATTCTAAGTTTTGAATAAGTTATGCAAATTTTAAGTTTACTTCGACTATTTTACAAAGTGCTGAAAATGCTAACTTTCGACGTGCATAACTTTCTCATTTCCTAACCTTTTTACTTGATTTTTTTCAACAAGTTCTATTTGATATGTGGTATATTCCTGTAAAATTTAAAGAGTTAATTCCAAGTATTGTGGATTTTAGCTATGTCACTAGATAGGTGCTTGATGTTTGATTTTTCTGGGTCAGCTTTGACTTAAGTTGCAATTTCATGATTTTCTCCCGAGTTGGGACTTCTATGTGAATTGTATGGCTTGTATGAATGCATGAAACATGTTTAGGTGCTTATGTGTGATTATTAGCCTTAGTGACAATGTCTAATCTGGTTAGGCCATATTTACCAAATTAGGCCGATCTTGACCAACCTGTAGAACCAAGTGCCGCGTACAAGTGCACCCTAAGGTGAGTTTCACTTACTATTTTAGTTGCATCCGGTTAAGGATGGCAACAACACGGTAAAGGTATTTCTTTACTTGAGTAGTTATCCACCATAGATCACATGTTTCACTGAACTGCTTTAATATCAAAAGTCCTTACTTATCGGACCATTAATAATGAATAGCGAGGTAATGTTGAGTAGATCTACTGGGGATTGACGCCCCCGCTCAGTGGTGCACAGGATGCACCCTCCCGACTGGCAGTCGGACTGAGACCAATATTATCCTAGGACTACCGTGATCGGGAAAGACACGGGGAAGGCAAATTACATAGGTGAATACCTATCAAATACATTGTCAGCTTTGGTTTCGAACGTTCAGGTGAGCATAAGCATAGGCTAGCTACCTATTGATACGGATAATACTTGCAACTTGTATAACTAGAGTATGAATTGTCTCCTTACTATTCATATGCATTTTTGGTCTACATGGTGTTGTGTAGACTGTTTTAGTGAACTCACCAGCCTTTTAGCTGACACTTGATTGTTGATCACTTTTCAGGTCGTTAGGTGGATTCATGGATGGCACAGATGGCGGCAGTACTCAACTATGCAACTTTTGGGGAAAACATTTTTCAAACATTTCAACATGTTATTTTGTCTAAACTAAACTTGTAACCTATGGTTGTGCTTCCGCTGAATTGTTTAAACTAAACATTACTCTATTTTGTAAAACGTGCTTTATCTTCTATTAATTTACTGTTATGGCTTGATTGTAACTAAAGTCTTGGATCCTGGTCTGGTTCACATCCCACACGGTTATACTCCGTTAGTGGAAATTGGGGGTGTTACAATCCAATCCCCACACTTGCTTGTAACTATGGTTGTGAGTTTGTAACAATAGCTAGTAAAGTCATGAGCTAAGAACAAGCTAAATTTTGTAACTTTACTAACCAAAATTCTGCATTTTTTGTTAGTTCATACTCCAAAATTAACAACAATGTAACATACCAATAACCATAGAACATCAAGTTCACAAATCACAAGCAAGTGGGTAACTAGAAATCACAAGAAAAGTTCACCTATACCTCTGTGACAATACATAACAACAAGAAATAGAGGAAAAATCATACCTTGTAAGTGTTGAATGGTGAAAGATGGAGAATGCTCAAAAACCCCAAATGTGCTTGAAATTTTCGAACTTAAAGACCCCAGAAACTCGAACCAAACAGCGAAATCAGAGGAAAGCAAGGTGATATTATGATTCCTCTCAAAAAATTACTCAGAATGGGCTCAAGAATCACTTGATTTGGTTGAGTTTTGTGAAAATGGTGGATGTGGTAGATTAGGGTTCTTGAGGGGAGGATAATGAAAAGTGAAAAAGATGAGAGTGAGGCTACAAATCGATGGAGGCAGCTTTTGTTTAAAGTATTTTCAATTTTTTTATTTAATAACTAAAAACAAAACAAAAAGAAACAAGAATTGCAGCCTTTGCTGGAGAGAGGTTCAAATGAGAAGTTTGGTTTGGGTAAGAAGGATAAGAAGGATTTTTAGCCATTGGATCTTGATCTAATAGAAAAGTAAGGAGGGGTATTTTAGTCTTAGCCATCTTTGTTGACTTTTTACCCACTTCCCCCATTTTTTAAAAAAAAAACTACAACATAAAAACAAGCATTTTTTATCTTTAAAACGCGTATAGTGTTGCTATATAAAAAATTTTAAAAAAAATAATCTTTTGATTTTTGACACAATGTTCAGATCATTGTGTCATTGTGTCATTGTGTCATTGTGTCATTGTGTCATTGTGTCAAAAGTATATATAGTGTTTCTATATATAAAATTAAATACTCTTTCGGTTTTTGACACCATATGACACAATGATCTGAATATTTTTACACAATATGACACAATGATCTGAACATTTTGATACAATATAACACAATAATCTGAAGATTTTGACACAATGACACAATGATCTGAACATTTTGATACAATCGAAATGGTAAAAAAAATTAATTTTTTATATAACAACATTGTACGCGTTTTAAAGATAAAAAAACGCTCGTTTTTATGGTGTAATTTTTTTTAAAAATAATGTCGTATCTAAGAGTTATGAAGGTTTAAAAAATTGGGAGAATTTGATAAAAAGTCAAAAATGCCCTTCCATCTATTGTTTCCTTTATGTTTTCTCTCTAATTCTACATGGGAGAATTGTGAGCCCTAGATCTTCATTTAATTGAAGATCTAATGCCTCTCATTCCTTCTTATCCTTCTTATACAAACTAAACTTCTCACAATAACCTCACCCTATGTGCACTGATGTCGACACTCCAGATGCCACTGTAAGCTACGGTGGACATCGTAAGTTATGGTGGATCTGGAAGGTTCTGCTGTCACCATAGACCAGCACGAGGCTGGCGTCGGGTAGGGGAAGCCCACCGTAAGCTACGCCAATGGCGTAAGCTACGGTGGCTACTGGTAAATTCATATTTTTTTTATATAAAAATTAAAAGTCAAAAGTTAAAAAGTCTAATGAAACCAACTCTAATGACACCACCCCTATGGAAACTCGTGTTGTCCCCAACACTATCCCAAACCATCAAGGAAGGCGGGTCATCCCCACACTTGAGCGTACCTACGGAAAACAAAGAAAACGCAAAACATACAAAACAAAAGAAAAGTGAAATAAAACTTTACAATGCCTGGAGTTAAGTCGCCAGTCGACTCCGGTTGGACTCAATTCACCTCATCATCAAGTGAGTTGAGAAGAAAACTCACTTTATCCACTTTAAGCATGTTGATTTCTTGACCCTCCAAGTATGGCTTCAACCGATGACCATTAACCGTTTGCTTGACTTGGTCCTGCGTATCTTCAGTTTCCACATCCCCAAAATTTCCAACTCTTGTAATCACATATGGGCCCTTCCACTTGCTCTTGAGCTTGCCTGGAGAAAGCTTCATCCTTGAATTGTAAAGCCATACTTTTTTTTCCTACCTCAAAAGATCTTTTCCTAATCTTTGCATCATGTACCTTCTTCAATTTGTCTTTATAGGCGGATGCACACTCATAGGCTTCATCCTGGATTTCTTCTAATTCACATAATTTGAGCTTCCTCAACCCTCTGGCATCATTGTAATCCAAATTGACATTCTTAATTGCCCACAATGCTCGATGTGCCAACTCCATAGGTAAATGACATCCCTTTCCATAAACGAGCCGATAGGGAGTTGTTCCAATGGGCGTTTTGTACGCGGTTCGATAAGCGCACAATGCATCATTAAGTTTCATGGACTAATCCTTCCGGTCGGTGCGAACCATCTTCATGAGAATTTCTTTGATTTGCCGGTTCGAAACTTCTACTTGGCCACTAGTTTGTGGATGGTAAGGTATGGCCACTCGGTGATTGATTCCATATCGCTTCAACAAAGATCCAAACTTGAAATTCTTGAAGTGAGAGCCTCCATCACTGATTATCACTCTTGGAATCCCAAATCTTGCAAAAATGTTTGCTTGGACGAACTTGCATACTACCGACTGGTCATTTGTTCTTGTTGCAATCGCCTCCACCCACTTTGACACATAATCAACCGCAACCAAATGTATAAGCACCCATTGGAGTTAGGAAACGGGCCCATGAAGTCGATGCCCCACACATCAAAGATATCGACCACTAAAATTGGTTGTAGTGGCATCTCATCTCTCTTTGAAATACTACCCATCTTTTGACAATTTAAGCATCGTCGAGCATACTCACAAGCATCCTTAAAGATTGTTGGCCAATAAAAACCATAAGTTAAAACCCGATATCCCGTCTTTTGACCACTAAAATGACCCCCACAGGCAGAAGAATGAGCATGGGTCAACACATCTTGGACCTCGGATTCGGGAATGCACCTTCTAATAATTTGATCCGCTTCAATCTTGAATAAATCCGGTTCATCCCAAATGTATTGCTTGACTTGGGCCAGAAATTATTGTCTTCTTCTTTTGTTCCAATGAGCCGGCATCGCACCCGTGGCCAAATAGTTGACATAATGGGCAAACCACGGTGCGGTTGAAATTGCTAAGATATGCAGATCCGGGAATTGTTCATTAATTTCTCCCATATCATCTATACTTTCCAAAGGGATTCAAGATAAGTGAACCGCCACCACATTCTCGCAACCTTTCGTGTCCCGGATCTCTAGATCGAATTCTTGTAATAGTAAAACCCATCGGATCAATCGAGGTTTGGCATCTTTCTTTTCCATTAGGTAGCGAATAGCACTATGATCAGAGTATACCACCACCTTGTTTCCCCAAATATAAGACCGGAACTTATCCAAAGCATATACCACTGCAAGCAATTCTTTCTCCGTTGTGTAATTCAATTGTGCATCCGACAATGTCTTGCTTGCATAGTATATGACCATCGGCTTCTTATCCACTCTTTGACCGAGAACTTCTCCAATTGCACAATCGCTTGCGTCACACATAATCTCGAATGGTCGAGTCCAATCCGGCGGTTGCAAGATGGGAGCTTGCACCAAGTGTTCCTTCTAAACATCAAAAGCTTGCAAACATTCATTAGTAAAATTAAATGGAACATCTTTTAACAACAAATTGCATAATGGTTTAGTAATAACACAAAAACCTTTCATAAATATCCGGTAGAAACCGGCATGCCCCAAAAATGATCGCACCCCTTTGACATATTTCGGGGGTGGAAATGATGAAATCACTTTTATTTTTGCCTTGTACACTTCCATTCCTCGACTCGAGACCACATGACCCAAAACAATGCCCTCTTGGACCATAAACTGACTTTTCTCCCAACTTAGGACAAGATTTGTTTCGACACATCGTCTCATGACCTTTTCCAATTCACCAAGACACGATTCAAAAGTTGACCCAAATATGGAAAAATCATCCATAAAAACCTCAAGTGACTCCCCGACCATGTCTAAAAAATACTCATCATACATTGTTGAAAAGTGGCTGGGGCATTACACAAACCAAAGGGCATCCTCCTAAAGGAAAAAGTGCCAGAGGGACAAGTGAAAGTGGTTTTATGTTGGTTACCAGGGTGGATTTCCACTTGATTATACCCTGAATATCCATCTAAAAGGCAATATAAATTTTGACCTGAAAGTTTTTCAATGATTTGGTCAATAAATGGTAAAGAGAAGTGGTCTTTTGAGGTAGCAGCATTCAATTTCCTATAATCAATACATACCCACCACCCGATTACCGGCCGAGTGGCAATTTGCTCACCTTTTTCATCCTTGATTACCTGAATGCTGGCCTTCTTTGGCACTGATTGTGTAGGACTTACCCATGCACTATCCGAGATTGGGTAAATGATTATGGTGTCCAACCACTTGATGACCTCCTCTTCACAACCTCCCACAAATTTGGGTTCAACCTCCTTTGGGTCTCTCTTGTTGGCTTGGCATCTTCATCTGTATTAATTTAATGCATAACAATGGAAGGACTAATACCTTTGAGATTGGAAATTGTCCAACCAATCGCCGCCTTGTGAGCCTTCAATATACACAACAACTGTTGTTTGTGACCCTTCTCCAAATTAAAGGCAATGATGACCGGAAGTGTCTCATCGTCACCCAGAAATGCATACTTCAAATGTTTTGGTAACTCCTTCAACTCTACCTTGGGTGGGCAAACTAATGGTGGCTTGATGTCTGAGTGGACCCTAACTGGCAAACTCTCAACTTGATGAGTCCATGGCGGTCTTCCATCTTGTATGGCCATAAGCTCCAACATTCTCTCCTCTTCCTCCAATGCCTTGAAATGTACCTGTTCAGAGCTATCACAAACTTCTACCAAATCGTCATCATAGACATGTGGTTCACATTGGTCCACCAAATCTGCCATAAAACACTCATCACCACTCAAAGAATTAGCAATGTTAGTAAAAACATTAAGGCGCTTTTTCCTATTACCAAAAGTCATATCAACCATACCAAATCGACAATCAAAAATAGCATGGTCGGTATTAAAAATGGTCGACCCAAAATAACATCCTGTTGGTGGTTGATGTTACCCGTTGCATAATCCAACACTAAAAAGTCAGCCGGGTAATAAAATTATTCCACTTTTACAATTACATCTCGAACAACCCCCGGGGAAGCTTATGAGTCAAATCAACAAGGACAACGGTGGTATCAACACGTCTCAATGGACCAAAATCATATTGGTCATATAAGCTCCTGGGAAGAATGCTCACCCCGGCTCCAAGATCCAACACGCCCTTGTCATTTGAAAATCCCCAACTTGTAAATTAATCAAAGGCACCCCCGGATCTTGAAGTTTAGAGGGAAGAACTCCGCTTAAAACTGCACTCACCCTTTCAGTTAAGTCAACTCTTTTAGGCACTTTTTGTTGTCTTTTCTGGGTGCACAGTTCTTTTAAAACTTTGCATAAGCGGGAACTTGTTTAATTGCCTCGAGTAGAGGTAAATTCACTTTGACTTGCTTGAAAGTCTCCCACATTTCCTCACTTTGAGGACCCCTCTTTGAAATCACATTTTTCTTACTCGGGTCAAGTATGGCTGAAGGAAATGGAACCAGAGTAGGTTCCACATCCTTGGTTTGGTCATTTGAAATTTGTGTTTGACCCAGTTTTTCTAATGGTTTTTGAAAAGTGAGTTTTTTTAGGTTGTACGGGTGACATTTCCTCATCATCACTACTTTCCCTACCCGTCACATCTTCCACCACACCATCAACCAAATCGGGTGATGGATCACTCTTGTACTCCTTCCCACTTCTCAATGCACTTACTTGATTAATTTGAACATTTCTAGTAGCAAGGGAAGGATTTACCTTGGTGTCGCTCGGAAGTTGGCCTTTGTTCTTCTTCAAATCCGCTACCTCGGTGGCAAGTTGACCCATTTGAGTAGTCATAGAATGAATGGCTTTGTCACGTACCTCATCTTTCTGAAGCCTCTCATCATCCATTTGATTCCTCTTGTGCATCTCTTGTTGCATAGTCTTGAGCACATCCATAACTTCATTTCCGCTTGAATTCACCAGTACCGATGATCCACTTGGCTCATTACCCTATTGAACTTGCCTTTGATATCCTTGATTGTTGCCACCCTGGAAGTTGCCTTGATTTACATAAGGTTGACGAGGTGTCATGTTGGATTGGTAGGTACCTTGGAAGTTCGGATTGGATTGATTTGCTAAATTGCCATATTGGAAGTTTGGGTGGTTTCTTAATCCCGGGTGGTAAGTGTTTGAGTTCATGTTATAGTTCCAGCCACCTCCCCCTTGACCTTGAATTTGGTTGACTTCTTCAAATTGCTTAGGAAAACTTTGACATTGATTAGCCGAATGCCCCAATTCATTACAACTAGCACACACATCGTAGACTTGATAAGGGACTTGAACAGGTTCATCAGCTACGGCTTGGACAAGTGATCTACCAATATCATGTCTTGTTGTAAGAACTATCTTAGGTTGGTGGCAACTCAAACATTACACCTTAGGAGTTGGTTTAATCCTTCACTTAGGTTTTGCTAATAACACTAAGTGATTTCATAATAACAACCCTTAGCGATCCCATAATGATTCCTGGAGTTTTGGAATTGTTCTTAGTGATATCCAGATAGTCTTAGTGATTTGGACACTGGTCTTGGAGATCTGGATTTGTTCTTGGAGATCTCATTTGTTCTTGGAGATCTCGCTGATAAGCCTTGGAGATCTCGTTTGTTCTTGGAGATCTCGCTGCTAAGCCTTGGAGATCTCACCAACCTTGGTGACCTCACCAAGCTTTGGTGATCTGGATTTCCTTCTTGGCGACTTCACCAACACTTGGCGAGTTAGAGTTTGCTCTTGGCGACCTCACCAAGATCCTGGCGATCTGGGAGTTGCTCTTGGCGACCTCACCAAGATCCTGGCAATCTGGGAGTTTCTCTTGGTGACCTCACCAAGATCCTGGCGATCTGGGAGTTGCTTTTGGCGACCTCACCAAGATCCTGGCGATCTGGGAGTTGCTATTGGCGGCCTCACCAAGGCTTGGCCACCTCACCAAGTATTCTTGCGATTTCACTTTTGTTCTTGGCGATCTCTTCAGTCTGATGACATAATTTTCACTAACTCCAATAATAGTCTTTTGTTTTCTGTGCAATCACGACCTGTGCTCTCTCCAGTATAAATAGCAACATGATAATAACCTAGAATAAGCTCCTGGACACCTGTTTGAAGAGAGAGAGCACTTGTGTGTGAAAACCCTCATGTTTTTGAGTTTCATGAAATCTAAGGATTTCAACAAGCAAACAACATAATTTGATCATGGATTCATGATTTCCGCACTTGGATCTGTGTATTGGATGAGTAAAGGCTCCAAATTGGTCCTGACAAATGGTATCAGAGCCATTGTTCTTCATGTTCTTGAGTTTTCTCAAAAACTTAAAGAATCACTCTATCAAGTCATCAAATCTAGTTGTTTGAATGATTCCTTGACCTATTTTAAATGAAATTTCACAAGGAATCTGTTGGAATGCTTAGTTTTCATCAATAATCACAATAAATTGGTCAATTTTTGAGTTTTCCAGATTTATGCGAACACAGAGCATACGTGCTGTGCATTTCTTTTGAAAATTAAAGTCCATCTCCCACTGATTTTGAGTCAAAATTGAACATACATACATGTTAGACTCATGATTTAGGGATGATAGCAACTTGAATCACTCAAAAACATCAAGTATTGAAGATTTTAGAGCAAAAATTGTGTTCTTGGAAGTTTTTCATAAAAATCACTATTTGGTCCGATTTCACATAGATTAAGTGGTTTTTGGAGCTTGTTGTAGTTAACAAATCTGTTCCTAAGCAAATTCCTAAACTATTGGTGCAATAAAAACTTGATTTCG
The DNA here is from genome assembly GCA_039602395.1 of Deinandra increscens subsp. villosa. Lineage (NCBI taxonomy): Eukaryota > Viridiplantae > Streptophyta > Magnoliopsida > Asterales > Asteraceae > Deinandra > Deinandra increscens. Next base: position 15,644,609 of record JBCNJP010000008.1, read on the forward strand.
TGAAATTTGATTTTGACCTAGTGATAATGCTCAAGAACATAGCTGAAATTTTTCTAAGTCTTGAAATAATTGAAAATCTAAATATCCACATTGTTTCTTGATTGAGTTGGACTAAATAAGCTTCAAGATGTTTGTTTTGTAGGTTCTGAGCAATTAACCTCAATCTTAGCATCTGTTGAAGCAATTTCGAAGATCTCGACCCGTTTGACCCATTAAGCACTTTTGTGAAGAAACACAGCTTGTTTCACCATGACTGACTTTAACTCTGGAAATCAAATGTTCCAATCAAATAACAGGCCTCCAAAAAAACCACGGGGGTTGCAACATGGATCGGAAGTCAACCACCGGAGGAGCTCAATTCTTGGGAATCGATTGGTTTCGTGGCAATGCAAGAAGCAGTCAACCGTGTCTACTTCACCTGCTGAAGCAGAATACATTACAGCTGCCTCCTGCTGTTCTCGAGTCCTCTGGATCCAAAATCAGCTTCTGGACTACGTTTTGAATTTCATGTCCACCCCTATTAACATTGATAATACTGTTGCCATGTTCATTGTTAAGAACCGTGTTCAGCACTCTAAGACCAAACACATAGAGATTAGGCATCACTTTATTAGGGACTGTAATGAGAAAAAGCTTATTACCTTAGTTCATGTTTCTCTAATCAGATTTCCCAAGGGATTTGATGTTTCTAGGTTTAATTTCCTAGTTCAATCAGTAGGAATGATTAACTTTGAGTAAGCTCACCTTTAGGTTCCTTTTAAGTTATTGCCTTAGTCTTAGGTTGTGTAGTCATAGAGGTATCGTCTTTGTTCGCTTCCTTGCCGTGCAATAATCTCGTTATAGAAAACCCAAAAATATTTTATTTTGTTTCAATCTTTCTGACACCAAATTGAAAAGCCAAAAAGATTTTGTCTTTAAATTTTTCCTGAAAACACAAAAAGATTTTACCTTTAGTTTCTTTGAGTCTTGTTAAGTTTTTGGTCATCTTTTCTTGACCATCAATAAGACATTTCATAAAGTGTTAATAAAATCTTCAGAAAATACCAAAAATATTTAATCTTATTTTATTTTATTTTAATTTTATGTCTTTGTGTCAGTTGGACATGCCTAAACCGACTCATGGTTGGAAAATTAGAGAAAATCACAAAACTTTGAAAAAATAAATAAAAATCACTAAAAATAGAATCGGGACATTTAAAACAATTTTTTTGAAGACACTTGTTGAATACCTGATGGAAATCTCAAAATTTTGAATTTTTTGTGATGCCTCAATATAACTGAAAAATTGAAGAAAATCACAAAAAAAAATTGAAAAAATTAATAAAAATCACTAAAAAATAGAATCGGGTCATTTCAAACAACTTTTGTGAAGACACTTGTTGAATACCTGATGAAAAACTCAAATTTTTGAATTTTTAGTGATGCTGCAATAAATGATTGAAAAATTGGAGAAAAATACAAAAAATTTGCAAAAATAAATAAAAATTATGTAAATTAGAATCGGGTGATTCCCAAAAACTTTTCTAAAGGCACTTGATGGGCACTTGAGTCTAAGCACAAAATCTTTGCAATTCTGCAATGATGAAATAATCTTTGAAAAAGAAAACCAGAAAATTTTGGTTTTGGTTGGGCAAACTATAGGGAACATGATATAATTCTGATCTTGTAATCTGACCATAGGATATGAACCAATCGATCAGTAATTCTATCATTCGATGTGTCGGTAGGCTGTAGAAGCATATTCCTATGCTAGCGTGTGTCTCGTGTATTGTATCTAATCTAGAGCATTTGTGTGAGTAATATAGTCACTAGCCGTACCATATGCACCGCCGGACCAGATGGTCCGGGCGGAACAGATGGTCCGCAGGTGGTACGCTGGCCTGTTACTAAGTGACTATAAATAACTTGTTAGAGAGAGTGTTTAGTAGTTCTTTCAGTTCTCTATATCTTAACTGTGTGTAGCAGAAGGTGTAATCTCTCTCTAGCTTGTAACCTCTAAGTGATTCAATAAAGCAAAGCTTTATTTACCTTCTCGTTGCTATTCGATTACCAAATCATGCTGTAGTAAGATCGTATCGTGGTTCAACAAGTGGTATCAGAGCATTCCAGGTTGCTCTACTGCTGTGATTTGATAAGTTTTCTAATTCTAGAGAGAGAAAGTTTGGGTTTTCATCATTTTTCATCAAAATTCTTTCAATTCCGAGTGTTTCTGTGATGTAAAATGATTTCTGAGTGTTTCTAGTGTGTTTTCGCACCTATTTGAATCAAATTTTCGATCGAAAACGTCGAATTCCAGAAAATCAGTCGAATTTTGTTCGAACTGCGTCTGGTCCGCTCGAAGATCATTTGGTCCGCAACTGGTCCGCCCCGGCAATCTTCTTCAGTCTGATCCGCGGCAGTTACAGCGTACCAGTGTGATCCGCTGAAAACTTTGGTCCGCCGTACCAGTTTTGGTCCGCCGTACCAAAATCTGATCCGCCGAAGATATCTGGTCCGCTGGAACATATTTGGTCCGTTGAGAGTAATTTTGATCCGCTAGTTTGATCTGGTACGGAGGTTGGTCCGCTGGAATTGTTGGTCCGCTAGCAGAAAACATATCTTCACTAAAACTGACGTAACTTGCAAACCGTTTGGAGTTACGGAACCCAATACCAGTCAAAACGTTCGTCTTACCGAGATATAGACGTATAGTCAACTGAAAGGTCTGTACCCCCCAGTTTGACCTCCAAAATCCGCTTGGAAGACGCCCGTTCTTCAGTTTTAAGTTTTCGCGTTCGGTATTGTGAATTCAAAATGAGCGATTTTCACGCTTTTTCAGCTGTTCAATCATCAATGCAAGCCATATTGAACTATGATAATGAGATAGGAACAACTCAGAAAGTTCCTAAGTTACTTCGATCGGAGGATTATGAGAATTGGAAGCAACGATTTGAATCATTTGTTAATGCTCTTGACATTGATCTGTGGATTTCTATTGAACAAGATTATACATATCCTAAGAAAAATGGAGAACCAATTCCACGAAGTGATCTTGATGAAGATCAAATGCCAGAGAAAAGAAAACTTATGCAAATCTCACAATGGCATTACCAAGAGAACTCTTGCATCAATTCAAAATTTGCATAACATCAAAAACCTTATGGGATGCATTGAAGGATAGATGTGCAGGAAACGAGCAATATAAGAAGAGTCGAAAGAAAGTTTTGTTAAAGGAGTTTGATAACTTTCAGCACTGTGAAAAAGAGAGTATTGCAGATTTGATTTCTAGATTTTCTCATCTGATTAATGAACTTGATGTTGTAGGAGTCAGAAGGAAAAAGATGACTTAAAAGAAAAAATTTTGGAAGCTTTACCGGAAACATGGGAGAATTTTGTTATGATGCTTGCTAATGATCCAAACTACTCAAGTTGGACGTTCAATCAATTATTAAGCAAGTTACAAGCTCGAGAAATGGAATTACTTGTAAAGAAGTCAGCAATTCCATCAGTTCAGAATCCTGCAGTTTATTTTGGAGAGAATTCTGCTACTGTCCATGCTAAAGCTAAATCAAATTCTATTTCAAGCAGTAATCCACCAGTAACAGCATTTCTTGCTGGAAAGTCAGATAATGCTGGTTATTCTTCAGGCTGCAGTTTTACTATTCCTGATAAATCATCAAGCAAGTCAACTTCTAATCAAGCAACCGAAGATCTAGCTGCTTTGCTATCTGCTTTTATATCTTCTTCGTCTGGAGCTATATTTAATCAAATTGGTCAGTATTTTTTGTATGGCGAGGATTTAAATCATCTGGATGACGATCAATTGAATAAACTCGATTTGGAATGGCAATTTGCTATGGTCGTGGAAAGAGGAAAGCTATTTATGAAGAAACATGGTAAGACATCTATTTTTCAAGGACAAACGCTTGGCTTGGATAGAAAAGCGATTAAATGTTTTAAATGTGCCAAACATGGACATTTTGCTCGCGATTGTCCTACCAAGTTATCTGACAAGGATATTTCCAATAAGAATGGTCAAGATAAAGATGTTAAAGCTATGATATCTCAAACTGATGAAGATTATGATTGGTCTAAAGATTTTCCAGATGAATCTGCATTCATGGTTCATTCTCAAGATAATTATGCATTGATGGAAAATATTGAGGTTGAATCGAGTGGGTATACATCTGAGACCAGTAAATCTGACTCAAGTCATTCTGATTCCGAAATGAGTGGTTACAAATCCGTGTGTGAATTTTGTTCACAAAAGGATAGTCGAATTCAAGGTTTGATAAAGGAAATAGAATGTCAATCGGTTGAAATCAAAAGAAAGGATGAAGAATTGGAGAGTTTCATCAAGAAATGTCAGGAATTTAATGAAGTTTGCAAAACAAATGCAGAGTTACTCAAAGAAAAGAGTGTGTTAGTGTCACACCCCCAAAAATCCCACGCGCGATAACGCGCTGTAGGGAGCGTGACAAACCAGGATCGCCGTCCATTAGTTACACCAAAGGACCAATAATTAATAAAAACGTTTCATATTTCTTTAAAATATATAATTAGAGTTTTACAAATACGGAAGCGTAAATACAATAAAAGTACTTATGTAAAATCTTTGTCACCCAAGGTGACGTGGCTTGTTCAAAGACATTAAAAGTGTTTCAAGACTCATGCATGCGTACTCGTGATACTCGAACATCTGCAACCTGAGAAATAACATGCTAAAAAGTGTCAACACAAAGGTTGGTGAGTTCACAGGTTTATCAGTTCAAAAACAGTTCCAGCTTAATGTAAATCGACTGTTCATCAACAGTTCAATTTCAGGTTAAGATTGATTGTTCAACAACAATCAAGTTGAGTTTAAGATTGACTATTCAACAACAGTTAGTTGAGTTTAAGATTGACTATTCAACAACAGTCAAGTTGTAAGAGCATAATCACTAATATATATCAAATAGCTAGCTAGGCTATATACATGAAACTTCGCACGTTGATGGTCACCGAAGCTAACAGTTGTTTACAGTTTATGCAGTTTGCCTTGTTGTGTTTAGGACGAATATAACACCCGTTCGATATCCGATCGTGCCAGAGCGACTGGCCCGGGTGGGGTTTGTCAGACCCAGTAGTACTACAATATATTTCCCGCTATCGTCATTAATATTAACGGTACCATAGGAAGGACTTTGTTGTATCTGTGCTTCAAGTACTTCAAGTGATATATAAAAGTCTAATTATCTCAGTTGTATAGTTCATGCATGTTAATCTCCCCCAAAAGAATTAAAGCAGTAAAATGGGGCCGTGAAACTCACCTTAGGTTGCACAGCAAATTTCCAGATAAACACTTAAATCAAGTAGCAAGAACGGGTCTTGTGGAAGCAATTAATCACCTAACGAGCATACAAGTATAAGTGTGTGTTCAAGCAAAATGACTAAGTCTAATGTAAACGATAAAAACGATTTATCATGGAATCCATAACAAGTCGAGGATGGCACGTGTGCCAAATCCGAGCAATTATCGAAATAACGCGAGAAAATACTATATATACCAATATTACAAATTTTCTAAGTTCAAAGATTTCAAAATAAATAAATATATATAAAATATATATCTATATATCCAAACTAACGTACAAGTTAATAACGAAATTGTGAGAACAATATATATATACATATATATATATATGAGTGTGTGTTAAAGGTTCTCATAAAATATCCGATTATTTTAATGAAATCCAACGATATTAGTTTATATATTAATCTACTCCAAAATATATATATATATATTTTTTTTTTTACCTTTTCATGTAAACCCGAAGTTTTATATCAATATATATATATATATAGATGTTAGGATTATATTTTTAATTTAAACCGACATGTTAAACATGTTTTACAACTCAAAATATGATTTACGAGGTTGAATTGTCTTATATATATTTTTACGGGTTTAAAATACGACGAGGGACGACTTAGGTATGGTTTCTAGTGATTGAATACGCAAAGGAACACCAAAAATAATAAAAACATAAAACATAGAGGTCACTGGGTTCGAACCCGTGACCTCTGTGTCTCAGAATTGTGACCCAACCACTAGACCAGCGCATATTTTGTATTAAGCTGTGGGCAGAAAATGTTTTATCTATTAACAGTGGCCAGAATCGAGTTTTAGGGGAAAATAGGAAAAAAAACGATGAGGCCGGGACTCGAACCCACGCCTCCTGCGAACCAGTCCAACAACCAAACCAACGAACCAGGCGCGCAACTGATTTAGAAACAGAAAACAGTATATATATACATTACGGGTCGGGTGTCATCTTCTTCACCCGAACCCTAGACTCGCCGGAGCTATCTTCCGTCCACCGGAAAATCGCAAAAGGCTAAAACGATGCACAGAAACGAATCGATTTACTTGGGAGTAGTGTTACCTTGAGTCGGCTATGAGAGACGACGCGTTTGTGATGCCGAAATCGAACCCGAAACTCGAACGCGAACTCCGACCTCGATCACGAACTCGACTCCGGTCGCTCTTGGTTGCTGGATAGTGGTTAAAGAAACACAAATGGGTCTATACAGTGGTGGAATGGTTGTGTAGGTGGCTGGAAAAACTTAGTTCCGGTGAGGTTTTTTATTTTCTTTTTGGCGTCCGATTGAGAGGAAACGAAAGGGACAGAGAGAAGTGATGGCTCAAATGGTTTGCTCCTCAATTGAAGGTGATGATGCCCGATCGTAATGAGGAAGTAACCGACGATATCAATGATCGGTGAGTTATGAGTAAAGGAGGTGGCGGTTACGGAACTAGATGGTCGCCGATGTTTATTGTAATCAAAATCAGCTTTGGACTATTGACAGTATTGGTCCCTCATATTTTAGCTATAGAGAATCAAGTTTAGGTAATTACATAACAGATCCCTCCATATTTTGTCTAGTTAAAGAAAGTTTATAAATTGGCAAAAGTAGTCCTTCAACGTTTATAAACTTCTAACAAGCTCTAACCGAACTAACGGAAATCATCCCAAAAATCATCCCAAATGATGACTAACTAGAACAAGTCAAAATATATTTCACGTGACGTTTATAAAATATAAACCTTAGATAACCACATTAAATCATAAATAAGAATTCATAATTATTTATTTTAAGTGAACACAAAATCACAAATCATAACTCACATAAAATCATAGATTTTAATCTATACCCATATGTTTAAACCCACATGAATCATAAAATAATACGTATGATTACGTGACACGTTGTCACATACAATTATAGAATAACGTGTGAATTTATAAAAGCCTATCACATAAAATCATAAGTTCAATTGCCACCTAAAATGACAAAATGTTCATATGAAATCATAACGTACAATTTACATAAAATCATATAAATGCAAAACGTCTAGACTTACGTGCATGCTCGTATAGTGATGATTACACAAAACCCTAATTGCCAAAGTCAACACATAAATGTTCACATAACATTTAATATAGTTTACATTCAGTTAATGCTAGAAAATGACCTGAAAAGACGGATTGTCACAGTATCCCTTTGTTGAAGAATTTTCGTCCTCGAAAATTGAGTAACGCGGTAAAAGTTAATGAGCTAAACACAAAGAAAAGAAAGGAAAAAAAAAATTCTCAGTCGTCACATCATCCCCTTGTTGAAAGAATTTCGTCCCGAAATTTAAATCAGTTGTTTGAAGAGTCGGATTGATGGTAACGTATCGAAATAGTCCAGGGTTCTTACCCAAAAGGAGTCAATAATGTTATGATCAAGAATGCTTTCCCGATGTTGAGAAGATGTTAAAATTTTAGTGGATTACAAAAGAAATTCGAATCGAGAGTATAACAAGTGATTTTCTATCAAACGTGCTCCATTAAGAAGAGTCGAACAACCGTATCATGGGGATCGTGTTGAGTGGCAAGGCCGAACAGAGTAACACGATACATAAGTAACCGAAATCAAAATTTCAATATGAAGAAGAACCATAACATGTCCGAGTAACCTCCAACTATTGTGCCCAACGCTTGGAGTGAGATTTCCATTTCGTGTCTGTTTTCCTTTAGAGTGTTCACATTTACCAATAACCCAAGTGAATTGAAGAGAAGGAAATTTGAATATGAGTAGATTATGTGTGCATCAAGTCAATCAGTGCTTGTCTAATAGACTCGTTGTCTACCGAAAACGTACACGTCTGGATTTACCTAGCAACTAGCAAATAGCATAAAATTACACAAGACGGATCAAGTAAACGTGAGAAACTGGTTGATCTAGTACTTTATGGAGTTATGACCAATTAAGTTCACATGATTCCTAATAACATTTAATTTCACATTTCTGCAATAACGGTTCAAATAGCATGCGAGTTTCTACGAAGGTTTCCTTTAATGGTTGATATGATCAACGCATACCATCACTTAATCTATCATGAGGTCTTACCATACACGCATACAATTGCCACAACACCTTATATAGTAGCATACGACCTGGGCATGGCATATCTTCAGCATATAATTTCACAAACCAACACAACCCATACGGTGCAAAGTTGACGGGGCAACTTCACACAGTCTTGTCATTCCGACCGAGATAGGAGACTTAGGACCTTGTATGGTGCATGGTTTTCATACCCAATCAAGTTAATACTTTCACAAATGTCATTTTCTGGTTCTTAACAGTTTAATACACATAACTAATCATGCAATTCTACTCAAATTATGTTTAAACCATCATTATGATTAACCAATTTATATAATCTAAACATAGGATTAGATTCTCAAATTTTAGCATGCATAAACATGTGTATTTTATAACAAAAATTTCTCATGAGAAGACCAGAAGTAAACAAACTATTTATCATAGTTAAATGGTTCATCAGTTGCTCACATACTAAAATATAGTTGGTAACACAATGATTTTGTGACAAAAGGAATGAGGTCTAATGAGAAATCTAATCAAGAGCTTATTGTCAATTAAAAGGTAACACGTAGCAGTTTGTTTTAGAAAAGAATTACTCAATTCTGTTAAGAATTATTCAATAAATCACATAGACAATTAGGTTCAAATTCAAGTTGGAGTTCAGTATCATACAATATATCATCATGCACATTACCTTGCTAAAGAATCCAAAAAAAAACTTAGAGTGAAAATCCAACAAAATAAAAGGCTAACTATGAGGTAGCGAATATTGAAAAGTGATATGTGGGATTACGCATGGCATCAGGCATGAGAATGGCAAATAGAGGAATACTTCGTGAATTCGAGTAAGCGAAGGGATAACAAGCTTATGATAGTGGTAACTATACATTCCAAGGATGAAATGTGAGTTTAAACTGGCACTGGTGAAGATACCAGCAGGGAGGATGCAAATAACGTAATGGATAGTACAGAATTCGGAGAGAAATATATAGCATGCTTGGCAGGATTTTGCAAGGAATTCACGAAAATAGATATTGAAATGAACGTGCCAACGGTTATACAACTCAATAGAGCAATCATTTGATTAGGGAAATCTTCATTGTTTAAGCTAACCAGTGTGCCCAATCTCCTTGGTGTTAATGCGTCATGCTTCCTTTCTTGTCAAAACATTGGTTCGAATGGTCCTCAAAAGTAAGCATGCTTGGTTCGTTGGTCCTCAAAAGTAAGATAAAGTACGAAAGTGTTATAAAAGGGTGTCTACAAAACACAAAACATCAGGATGTTCAAAGGTGGATTTGTCCTGGGTTACCGCATATATGCATTTTGCTAGGGTTTAGTGCAAGTTTAATGCGGGTCAAAAGCTCAAATCGGGTGTTCCATAGAAAGAGGATCAGGCCTATCACCTTAGTGAATGCCAGAGAGTTCATAAAAACAAGGCATTCGACGTAAAAGCAGTGTCCCTAAAATGAAAGTCGATCTACTTCTTAACACATGCTTCTAGAAATTGAAGTTGGTCATTCGATCAGGTGGTTTGTCATTCCTAAGGGAAAATCTCTGGTTTTCAAAATGTTGATGTTCACTTGAGTCAGAACTCGCATCTAAATCATGGCAGGAAATTCGCTTAAGAAAAGTTTTCTTCTAGACTCGGACAATTGAAAGCATAGAGTTAGATTATTTCGGGAGTGTCTCTTTTGGTAGGAATACGTAAGGGGTATTTGTAATCTCAGAGAAAGTAGCATTAAACGGTTTTGTCGAGGATCTAGTCCTGTTAGATGGAGTTTCACATGACGAGGCTCTTGTGTATGACTCTAAGGTCAGTCCTTGATCCGGTACTGGTCTCACATTCAACGTGCCACCAATGTTTATATATAGGGTGTACCGCAGCTAACCCACCACACTACCAGCACCTTGAAGGCGTACCAGCTACCCACCATTACTAGATATTAGTCAAACCACATTGGATATTTTTAGTGGAAATAGAGGACGTCAAGTTTCTCCCATACACTTAAATGTAAAGGGGCGAGAGATTAAAACTTCAATACATTGTATAAACAAAAGGTGTAGGTATTTCCATCCATAATATGAGTAAGATACGTATTGTTTGCCATTTTAGCGAAGATCGTCGATAGTTTGGCACGCGCGGTAAGAATATCATAAAGCTTCAGATTTTCAAGACAATCAAAATTTAAACAGGCCACAAGGTTTAGGTTCAAGCTGGGGGTTCATCAATGAAAATTTCCTGAAAAGGACGATGAGGATTCACGTACCAGAATTTTGTCGATAGTTGCTATGACAGGAGCATTAATAAATATACAAAATGTATGGATAACTTGGTGTAATCAATTCGCATGAAGGGAAAATGCAGGTTGATGGTATAATTAGCTATTGATAACCAGAAGTTCATGCTCGATGGGTGCAGATAGAGTTTTCATGAAAAGCTTGGCATTGTTACTGCGATTGAAGCATAAGGTCGTCTTATCATCAAGGATGTTAACTAGTAGAAAAACTAACCAAAAGTGTAACACCTTTCGGTTCAAAGCTTAGAAGCTTATCCAGGACATAAAGGATTACCAAGAACGAGAATCAGAAATTGCCGGGTGCTAAATCATGAAAGGTTGAGTTCTGCAAACAAAAATCGATAGTTCAGGCTCAGGAGATCAATCGGAATAGCCCTTATGTTAAAACTCGGAGTCATTAGTTTGAAAGTCATGAAGGATTCTAACTAACATTAGCCCTATTAAAGATAAATATGCTTGCGGTGTGGTAGGCAATTTGTACAGCCGTGTCGATGTTGCTGGCAACAAGTATTGGTTTGCACAAGAAAATCAATAAATATGAATATTCACAGGGACAATTCACAAGAGTTTTTAGCCAACAAATATGCTCCAATGCTCGCGGTATATGCTTGAACTAGTTCGTTTATCAAATGTTGCCTAGGAATTCGTCCGGTGAATGTTTATACAAGTTGTCTCACAATCATAAAGTTTCGAGGATTTATATGGTAGGTAAAGTCGCAAAGGTAGAATTATGGTTCAAAATGAGTTCAAACCAGTTGAATATTTCATCGAGAGTGTTCGTAGTTACGAAAGACTAGTTATTGAAATACACGAGTGTGACGGTGTCCCACCAGGACCAACTTTTCATAATATGCTTCAAAAGGGTTCACGTATGGATTAGAATTGAATCCAATAGTAAAGGGGCAAAGTCAGGTACGATAGCTTTTTCAAAGATAGATGAATTCGATCATTCGATCGAGTTTAACGTGTTCAACGTTCAATACCACGAGGAAAGAAAAAAAAAATCACAGGAATTTGGTCCCAATACGACCATTGGCTTGCCTAGTAGGATTCTCCAGGATTTCCATATACTGCAAATTACATTTACGTGTGCACCCGTAACTATAATTTACCCTATATGGTCACCCTAGTTCCTCTTACTTCGACTAACAGGTATGGCGGAGTACGGATGACATATCCTCGGAGTGTGTATGAAGAATGTGATTACTGAACTAAGGTTATCTTGACCAGAATTTGTTAAAAGACAAGTTTTGAGAATAGGATGCTCACTCAGATTGGAATGACCCACCCGAAGCGAGTCAACCAGAAATTTAGCTCAATAGGATCTGAGTAGGGTTTATCACAACGACCCTAGCTTAGCTCGAAGTTAGAGAATAACTACCACACATACCGGCGTGATCGCAATCCGATACACAAGAGGGAATTTCAGTCGACGCGCATCAGGTTTCATTGGGGTTATAACAATTGTATTCTAGTTGTATTATTTCAACGCACAACACGATAAAATCGAGAAGGGAAAGATCTTAAGAGATCACAGCAAATATGAAAAGTGATCAGGGTAGCAGAGGCGGATACAGGTGCCCCATGAGCAACCACTTGAATTCAAACAATGTTGCCATGGCATAAATTTGGATAATCGCGCTATTGGCACGTCATGATTACGTTCCATGAAAATGAGAGTTGAGCAATATATGCAATGCATGTATCACAAGAACCTCCTAAGTTATGGGAAAAGTTTAAGGACAGGAAGAGGTATTACACCACCTTCCGTATGCAGCATACATCCATGGTATGGGCACTACGCCCAGTTCTTCAATCCAGAATAGTCCCGGGTAGCAATCAGCTCGTCAAAAGTATAAACGTGATCCTTCGATCTAATTCGACGTTTCGTCGTACATGAATGTTAACCAAGAGGTACACGACTTAGAGAGATTAAGAAAAATGACTCAAGACTAACCGGCTCCTCGCCGTGAGTATAAGGGGGATTGGATGATGTAAACGACAAATCGTAACCCAGGTGCGTGTAGGAGTGAGTACCACGATGCATGAGAAAACGTTTTATGTGCAACTAATGCAAAACAGTTACAGTCTAAGACGAATCTTAGTTCGCTGTAACCAATGGCTCTGATACCAATCTGTCACACCCCCAAAAATCCCACGCGCGATAACGCGCTGTAGGGAGCGTGACAAACCAGGATCGCCGTCCATTAGTTACACCAGAGGACCAATAATTAATAAAAACGTTTCATATTTCTTTAAAATATATAATTAGAGTTTTACAAATACGGAAGCGTAAATACAATAAAAGTACTTATGTAAAATCTTTGTCACCCAAGGTGACGTTGTGACACCCGAGAATTTCAAGGTTAACTTCCGTTAGACAAACCCGTTAGTTACGTTATAAGTGTTAACTTAGTAACTAATGCTTAACTAGACCGAATACGTCCACGACCTTTGGTTGATCACCGAACCCGTCCATATGTGTTATGTGTTCATCATTGATTGTCTTTATGTGCAATGTGATTTAAATACATGACTTATTATTGTAAATAGCATGATTAATTGTAAATACTTGATTTTGTGAAAATTGCCTAAATTTGGTGGCCAGCGAAACTACCGAGCGAAACTACAGATTCGCCCGGTAGCAGGCTAGACTGATCAAAGTACCCGAGACCAGAGCTAGTTTCGCCTGGCCAGCGAAACTGCCAGCGAAACTAGCCTCTGATATAAATAAACTTAATAAACCCTAAGTAGCCTCATTTGCCTCATTTCACAATCAACACACACATACACTTCTCTGGAACCTGGTCAGCCGAGAATACCATCAAGAGACCAAGATCTTAGCCTCTAGACCATCATCTCATCTCCTTCATCGATTCTAGAATCATCCGTGAGTCCCAAAAACTATGTTTTAAGCTTTTCTATATGTTTTCTTCTTAAAGCATGCTCAAATCTTCATGTAACTGCTTGATCTCTTAGTATGTTGCTTTAGGATGCTAGATCTACCATAAAGTCAGAAACTTTACGTGTAAAAACATACCATGATGATGATTTATGCTAGATTAGGTCACTTTAGGTTAAAATGTGCTTTTGGGTGATTTGATGACTAAATGCATGTTAAACGTGTTAAAGTTGCTTGATTTATGTTAGTAAATGCCTATGGATGCTAGATAATGAATTGCATGTATGATCAGAAGCTGTTAGGTTGATTTTTAGGCATATCCGTATGTTTTTCGCGACCAGCGAAACTGTGTGTTCTCTGGGCGAAACTAAGTAGCGAAATTATATCTCCTTCCAGCGACACTGACCAGCGAAACTATAGTGTCGCCGGGTAACCTGACCAGACCAGCTCGAGCGAAACTATCGAGCGAAATACCTGAACGAAAGTTCAAACCAGTTTCCCTGCGAAACTAGGCTAGCGAAACTGCGTCAGCAGTTTCGGGCGAAACTAGCCTAGCGAAACTGTGTCACCGGGCATTGCCTAGCGAAAGTGCTGCCCGTGCACCTAGCGAAACTGCCTAGCGAAACTATGCTAGCGAAACTAAGACCTGACCTAAAAACCAAACTTGTGAAATTTGCTTAAGTGTTATGCCATGACTTGCATGATTTTGCCATGATGAAATATGTTTGATATCTGATTCATATGAACCCTTGTTTATGATCAACCATTGGTGTCGTGTGTCGGTATGTCGAGTCATAGTTGCAACGTGCTATGTTATGGGCCATAGTGACGTTAAGTAAAGATTATACACAAAACTAATACTTAAGACCTAAACGTGTTCTAGGTCCTCGTTAAACAACATACTTGGATAATTAGCAAGTGTAGCAGTGCAACCCAAGGTGAGTGTCACTAACCCGCTTACCGTGAGTCCGTTTGGGCCACACCGAATAACTTAACGAAAAACAATGCTGATTAAACTCGAGAGTGCTAGGCACCTCACTGATAAACTTGAGAACTCGGGATGCTCGGCACCCACTTGATGAACCGAAGTGTTTTATGGGAAACACTTGTGAACTGTGAACAAACTATTTTTGAAACAAAACTGAAAACGTTTTAATATGGCTAGTGTAGGTTAAAGTCTAAACCATATGATATCACATGTTTTCTAAGGATGCCTTATAACTTAAAAGTCCTCAACTTAAATTGTGCCATTAATTTGTGAAAGCGAGGGGATGTTGGGTAGATCTACTGGAGTTTGACAAACTCCGCCCCGTGGCACGGGGAGTGCACGGAGGAACAATATCAGCCTATTTGACCGTAGTCCCGGGGAGGACACGGGGGAGGCAAAAACCGTGAAGACTATGTCCGCACTGTACGGGATGGCTCGGCCCCCACAAAATAAGTCAGCTTTGGTACAAACTTCCTTAGAGCATGGAACAACGGATTAGCTACCCGCGATATCGGTTGAGTCCTTTAACTTTACGGAACTAGTACATACCCGATGACGTGGTCACGGACAAACCATTTATAAACTGAGAATTAATTACGAGCATTGCTTTTCATAAATAAATAACTTGTAAGTATACCTTGACTCGAATTATGATTACGAGACCGGGCCAATGCATGACAAGCCCACTGTGAACTCACCAACCGTTAGGTTGACACTTGCGTGGTTTAAACTTTTGCAGATCGCTAAGGAGTATCCGCTGGAGGTTGGCATGGCACGAGAAGATGTTTATTTTCTGTTTAAAACTTAACTGGGGAATTTTAAAAACAATGTTTATGTAAAGCACGTGGTTAGTGCTAAGACAATATTTTATTCCGCTGCGTTGTATGTAAGACTTTACTTTATAACGTGTATTTGAACTAACCCTGATTCGTTTAGTATTTGTAACTATGGTTGTGGATCCTGGTCTAGTCGCGCCCCTTAACGGCATAAACTCTGTTAGTGGTAAATTGGGGGTGTGACAGATTGGTATCAGAGCCATAAGTTGCAGAGAACTGGAATCATTTTTTGAAAACGATTTGGAAACTGCAACTTGAAAACCTTGGTTACAAAACGAACAAACAAAATTCTCAAGGACAAAAATTTTACGTGCCAACCTGGGATACTCGCTCTGCTGTGTAAGTAAAAGCTTAGTACGTACAGATATATGTATATATATATAAATATATATGTATAGACCGTGTCTAAGTAGTCTAACGGAAAGACCTTAGGAAATTTTCACACACGAATACGAAATGCGATCGCGAATACGCACACTACTCTGGGGAAAGCGACAACGAAACGATGCTACACGCTACGTCCTGATTTCTACTACGACGACTACGCCGACGGTGACTTTATGGGAAGCCGACCTTCGACGATAGCACTCACGACGTTCTTCGACGACGCCTCGATTTTGCACGAAAATTTTTCTGGACTAATAGTGGGATAACGGGAACTGGCTAATATACATATTATGGGATATGTATAAAATATAACTGTGACTGAACACTGGCTACTTTAACTGTTCAGCAAGATGTCTGGAAGAGGAAACGGAAGAGGCGGCATAAACATGACGCCTGCACAGCTGCAAGCAATGATTACTGAACATGTGCAAGCCGCGGTGGCAGCCGTTCAAGCTGCATATGCCGCACAGGGTAACTATTATGCCGGTTAAGGCACAAAGCAATCATATCATGACCTGTTTAATTTTAAAATCCGAACTATTTATGCATCAGGAAACCAGCACCACTGCACGTTCAAGTCCTTCATGGACTGTAAGCCGATGACATTTTCCGGCGAAGAAGGAGCTGTAGGACTCCTTAGGTGGATTGAGAAGTCCGAAAAGGTTTTCTCCATGTGTAACTGCCCAGCTGAAAGCAAGGTGAAGTTTGCTACTGGTACCTTCGAAGGAGCCGCACTCTCCTGGTGGAACGCTGAAATTCAGATGGTTGGGCTAGATGCGGCAAATAACATGCAGTGGGCAGCATTTAAGGATCTGATTATGGAAGAATATTGTCCACGTGACCAAGTCAAGAAGCTTGAGGGTGAATTCCTGAATTTGAAGATGTCTGGGTCTGAGATTGAACAGTACACTGCGCGATATCATGAGTATGAAGTCCTATGCCCCACAATGGTCGACGCTGAGTTCAAGCGCATTGAGCGTTATCTGGAAGGCCTCGCGCCTCAAATCAAAGGATTGGTGACTGCCAGCAACCCCGCGACCGTACAGCAAGCCATTCGTTTGGCTCACAAGCTCACCGATCAAGAGGTCGAGAAAGGTACTCTACCTGCGAAAGCCACCGAGAAGACTGCCCTTAGTGGCAAGAGAAAAGCTGATGATGAAGCTCCTGAGAACTCAATGAATGTTCAGAGTGTTGGGAACAGCACTGGGAGGTCTTATAACTCCCAAGGTCAAAGTAAGAGGTCTGGGAATAACAGTGGCAACTACCGCCAGGGCGGAAATGGTCAGAGTAACTACAGGGGTAACCTGCCGCTGTGTAGCAAATGTGGGAAGCATCATGCTGGTGTTTGTAGGAAGAGTCTGAGCTGTGAAAGGTGTGGTAAGGGAGGCCACGAAGCGAAGGACTGTTGGGCAACTTTACCCGAGCAACAAAACCGCCCCAGAAGGAACAACAACAATCAAGGGAACAACTATGGGAACAATCGGGGAAATGGGAACGACGGTCGGAACCAGAACAACAACAATGGGGGAGCCCGTGGCTGCTTTGAGTGTGGTGCTCAAGGTCACATTAAAAGAGACTGCCCTCAGCTGAGAAGACAAGGGAACGGTAATCAGGGGAATAACGGTGGAAACCCGGGTAACGGGAATGGTAATGGGAATGGCAATGGAAATGGTGGAAATGGTAGAGGTCGAGCTTTCGTCATGGGTCAGGGTGAAGCTCGCAATGACGCCAACGTGATTAATGGTAAATTTATTTTGAACGGTTTCTTTGCTACTGTTTTATTTGATTCTGGTGCTGAGAAAAGTTTTATTTCCACTAAATTTGCTAAATTGATTAATGCTAAACCGATTGCCCTAGACGCTAAATATGTGGTAGAGCTAGCTAATGGTAAACTCCATGATACGACCCAGATAGTTAAGGACTGTAAGTTGGAACTAGCTGGCCATACATTAGGAATTGACCTTATGCCTTTCCCGATTGGTAGTTTTGACGTTATAGTAGGAATGGATTGGTTATCTGAGAATCGGGCTGAAATTCTATGTAAGGAAAAAGTGGTTCGTATTCCACTCGAGGACGGCAAAGTATTAACGGTTCAAGGAGAAAAAGGTGGAACAGTCACCGGCATTATTTCATTTCTTAAAGCTCAGAAATGCCTCCGTAAAGGTCACTTCGCGATTCTTGCAAATGTCACTGACGCGACACATCCCGAGCGCAAAATTGATGATTACCTGATAGTTCGCGACTTCCAAGATGTATTTCCTGAAGATCTGCCTGGCTTGCCTCCATTTCGACAAGTTGAGTTTGGGATTGATTTAGCTCCAGGTGCCGCTCCGATCGCACGCACACCTTACCGATTGGCTGTAAGTGAACTCAACGAACTCTCCTCACAACTGCAAGAGCTACTCGACAAGGGGTTTATTCGTCCAAGTTCGTCTCCATGGGGAGCTCCGGTACTGTTTGTTAAGAAGAAGGATGGAACGTTCCGCATGTGTATCGACTACCGAGAGCTTAACAAAGTTACGATCAAGAATCGGTATCCACTTCCTCGAATCGACGATCTCTTCGATCAATTACAAGGTTCAAGCTATTTCTCAAAGATCGATCTACGATCTGGTTATCACCAACTTCGCGTACGTGACGAGGATATCCCCAAGACTGCTTTCAGAACTCGATATGGTCACTACGAGTTCCTGGTTATGCCGTTTGGGCTAACCAATGCACCTGCTGTATTTATGGATCTGATGAATCGAGTGTGCAAGCCGTACCTCGATAAGTTTGTGATAGTCTTTATCGACGATATTTTGATCTACTCTAAGACAAAGGAAGAACACGAGGAGCATCTGCGACTTATATTGGAATTGCTCCGCAAGGAACAGCTTTATGCTAAGTTTTCGAAGTGCGATTTTTGGATTCGCGAAGTCCAGTTTCTTGGACACATTGTCGATAAGAATGGGATCCATGTCGACCCTTCTAAAGTAGAAGCAATCAAGAATTGGTCTACCCCAAGAGCGCCAACAGAAATCCGACAATTTTTAGGACTTGCCGGATATTATCGAAGGTTTATCAAGGGTTTCTCTCAATTGGCTCAACCCTTAACAGCCTTAACGCACAAAGGAGTGCAATACAGATGGGGTGAGAAAGAAGAGCGCGCGTTCCAAACGCTTAAAGATATGTTATGTTCGGCTCCAATTCTTGCGTTACCCGATGGAATTGACGATTTTGTGGTTTACTGCGATGCATCAATCCAAGGACTCGGTTGTGTGTTGATGCAACGAGATAAAGTGATTGCCTATGGGTCCAGGCAACTAAAGGATACTGAAAAGAATTATACAACGCATGATTTGGAAATGGGAGCCGTTGTTCATGCACTCAAGATTTGGAGACATTACCTATATGGAACAAAGTGCACGATCTTCACCGACCACAAGAGCTTACAACACATCTTTGATCAAAAGGATCTCAACATGCGACAACGACGGTGGGTCGAGTTATTAAACGACTATGATTTGGCAATTAAGTATCATCCTGGGAAAGCCAATGTAGTGGCTGATGCCTTGAGTCGAAAAGAGCACGAAAAGCCTCGAAGGGTACGAGCGCTACAACTTACTATTCACACGGGATTGCCGGATCGAATCCGTGACTGCCAACGAGAAGCTTTGAAAGCAGAAAATTTTGCAGCTGAAGCACTGCGTGGTGTAGATGGCCATTCTGAAGTTAAGTCCGATGGACTCACGTACTATAATGACAGAATCTGGGTTCCATTGTTTGGAAATCTCCGTGAGCTCGTGATGGACGAGGCTCACAAGTCAAGATATTCGGTACACCCTGGATCAGATAAAATGTACCAAGATTTAAAGGGTTTGTATTGGTGGCCGAACATGAAAGCCGACATTGCGCGATATGTGGCTAAGTGTCTTACCTGCTCAAGAGTCAAGATTGAATACCAAAAGCCTTCTGGTTTACTGCAACAACCAAAGATCCCAGAATGGAAATGGGAGGACATCTCCATGGATTTTGTAACGGG
This sequence comes from Deinandra increscens subsp. villosa, assembly GCA_039602395.1. NCBI lineage: Eukaryota > Viridiplantae > Streptophyta > Magnoliopsida > Asterales > Asteraceae > Deinandra > Deinandra increscens. Next base: position 15,664,437 of record JBCNJP010000008.1, read on the forward strand.
ACTACCTCATCGATCAAATCAACCGGATGCGATTTGGGTTGTCATCGATCGATTAACCAAATCTGCACATTTTATCCCGATGAAGGAAAGTGATAATATGGATAAATTAACAAAGCTGTACATCGATAAAATTGTGAAGCTTCACGGTGTGCCTAAGACTATCATTTCTGATCGAGATCCTCGATTTACTTCCCGGTTATGGCAATCAATGCAGGAAGCATTGGGAACCCGACTAGACATGAGTACAGCTTATCACCCGCAGACTGACGGTCAGACGGAACGAACGATTCAAACCTTAGAAGATATGCTCCGTGCTTGCGTCCTTGACTTTGGGAAAGATTGGGAGACTCACCTACCACTAGTGGAGTTCTCTTACAACAATAGCTATCATTCAAGTATAGGTGCTGCACCTTTTGAAGCACTTTATGGCAGAAAATGTAGATCGCCCGTGTGTTGGGCTGAAACGGGTGAGAAAGGACTTACTGGACCGGAAGTGATCCATGATATGACCGAACGAATTATTCAAATCAGGCAACGGTTAGCTGCAGCACGTGATCGACAGAAGAGTTATGCCGACAAACGCCGAAAACCTCTAAAGTTTGAGGTGGGTGACAAAGTGTTATTGAAGGTATCTCCCTGGAAGGGAGTGATACGCTTCGGGAAGCGTGGGAAGTTAAATCCTCGCTACATCGGTCCGTTTGAAATTATTGGGGAAGTAGGCCCGGTGGCCTACCGACTTCAACTCCCTGCTGAACTCGATGGAGTTCACAACGTGTTTCACGTTTCCAACCTAAAGAAATGTCTGGCTGAAGACATCGAAATAATTCCTCTGGAGGAATTGGAAATCGACGAACATTTGAGATTTATCGAGCAACCGGTAGAAATCATGGGACGCGAGGAGAAGGCCCTCAAACGTAGCAAGATTCCGATCGTCAAGGTACGATGGAACTCAAGGCGTGGACCTGAATATACTTGGGAACGTGAGGATCAGATGAAGAAAAAGTATCCTCACTTGTTTGAGCAAACGTCCACAGAAACTCAAGGTATAATTTAATTTTGGGGACCAAAATTCCTTAACAGGAGGAGGATGTGACGACCCTAAAACTTTTTGCTTTCTTTCCCCCAGCGACGATAGCAACGACGACAGCTGATGCTGCGAACGCTACGACACAAGAATAATTTTCGGGACGAAAATTCCAATTTCAGGGGAATGATGTGACACCCGAGAATTTCAAGGTTAACATCCGTTAGACAAACCCGTTAGTTACGTTATAAGTGTTAACTTAGTAACTAATGCTTAACTAGACCGAATACGTCCACGACCTTTGGTTGATCACCGAACCCGTCCATATGTGTTATGTGTTCATCATTGATTGTCTTTATGTGCAATGTGATTTAAATACATGACTTATTATTGTAAATAGCATGATTAATTGTAAATACTTGATTTTGTGAAAATTGCCTAAATTTGGTGGCCAGCGAAACTACCGAGCGAAACTACAGATTCGCCCGGTAGCAGGCTAGACTGATCAAAGTACCCGAGACCAGAGCTAGTTTCGCCTGGCCAGCGAAACTGCCAGCGAAACTAGCCTCTGATATAAATAAACTTAATAAACCCTAAGTAGCCTCATTTGCCTCATTTCACAATCAACACACACATACACTTCTCTGGAACCTGGTCAGCCGAGAATACCATCAAGAGACCAAGATCTTAGCCTCTAGACCATCATCTCATCTCCTTCATCGATTCTAGAATCATCCGTGAGTCCCAAAAACTATGTTTTAAGCTTTTCTATATGTTTTCTTCTTAAAGCATGCTCAAATCTTCATGTAACTGCTTGATCTCTTAGTATGTTGCTTTAGGATGCTAGATCTACCATAAAGTCAGAAACTTTACGTGTAAAAACATACCATGATGATGATTTATGCTAGATTAGGTCACTTTAGGTTAAAATGTGCTTTTGGGTGATTTGATGACTAAATGCATGTTAAACGTGTTAAAGTTGCTTGATTTATGTTAGTAAATGCCTATGGATGCTAGATAATGAATTGCATGTATGATCAGAAGCTGTTAGGTTGATTTTTAGGCAAATCCGTATGTTTTTCGCGACCAGCGAAACTGTGTGTTCTCTGGGCGAAACTAAGTAGCGAAATTATATCTCCTTCCAGCGACACTGACCAGCGAAACTATAGTGTCGCCGGGTAACCTGACCAGACCAGCTCGAGCGAAACTATCGAGCGAAATACCTGAACGAAAGTTCAAACCAGTTTCCCTGCGAAACTAGGCTAGCGAAACTGCGTCAGCAGTTTCGGGCGAAATTAGCCTAGCGAAACTGTGTCACCGGGCATTGCCTAGCGAAAGTGCTGCCCGTGCACCTAGCGAAACTGCCTAGCGAAACTATGCTAGCGAAACTAAGACCTGACCTAAAAACCAAACTTGTGAAATTTGCTTAAGTGTTATGCCATGACTTGCATGATTTTGCCATGATGAAATATGTTTGATATCTGATTCATATGAACCCTTGTTTATGATCAACCATTGGTGTCGTGTGTCGGTATGTCGAGTCATAGTTGCAACGTGCTATGTTATGGGCCATAGTGACGTTAAGTAAAGATTAGACACAAAACTAATACTTAAGACCTAAACGTGTTCTAGGTCCTCGTTAAACAACATACTTGGATACTTAGCAAGTGTAGCAGTGCAACCCAAGGTGAGTGTCACTAACCCGCTTACCGTGAGTCCGTTTGGGCCACACCGAATAACTTAACGAAAAACAATGCTGATTAAACTCGAGAGTGCTAGGCACCTCACTGATAAACTTGAGAACTCGGGATGCTCGGCACCCACTTGATGAACCGAAGTGTTTTATGGGAAACACTTGTGAACTGTGAACAAACTATTTTTGAAACAAAACTGAAAACGTTTTAATATGGCTAGTGTAGGTTAAAGTCTAAACCATATGATATCACATGTTTTCTAAGGATGCCTTATAACTTAAAAGTCCTCAACTTAAATTGTGCCATTAATTTGTGAAAGCGAGGGGATGTTGGGTAGATCTACTGGAGTTTGACAAACTCCGCCCCGTGGCACGGGGAGTGCACGGAGGAACAATATCAGCCTATTTGACCGTAGTCCCGGGGAGGACACGGGGGAGGCAAAAACCGCGAAGACTATGTCCGCACTGTACGGGATGGCTCGGCCCCCACAAAATAAGTCAGCTTTGGTACAAACTTCCTTAGAGCATGGAACAACGGATTAGCTACCCGCGATATCGGTTGAGTCCTTTAACTTTACGGAACTAGTACATACCCGATGACGTGGTCACGGACAAACCATTTATAAACTGAGAATTAATTACGAGCATTGCTTTTCATAAATAAATAACTTGTAAGTATACCTTGACTCGAATTATGATTACGAGACCGGGCCAATGCATGACAAGCCCACTGTGAACTCACCAACCGTTAGGTTGACACTTGCGTGGTTTAAACTTTTGCAGATCGCTAAGGAGTATCCGCTGGAGGTTGGCATGGCACGAGAAGATGTTTATTTTCTGTTTAAAACTTAACTGGGGAATTTTAAAAACAATGTTTATGTAAAGCACGTGGTTAGTGCTAAGACAATATTTTATTCCGCTGCGTTGTATGTAAGACTTTACTTTATAACGTGTATTTGAACTAACCCTGATTCGTTTAGTATTTGTAACTATGGTTGTGGATCCTGGTCTAGTCGCGCCCCTTAACGGCATAAACTCCGTTAGTGGTAAATTGGGGGTGTGACAGACGTGGCTTGTTCAAAGACATTAAAAGTGTTTCAAGACTCATGCATGCGTACTCGTGATACTCGAACATCTGCAACCTGAGAAATAACATGCTAAAAAGTGTCAACACAAAGGTTGGTGAGTTCACAGGTTTATCAGTTCAAAAACAGTTCCAGCTTAATGTAAATCGACTGTTCATCAACAGTTCAATTTCAGGTTAAGATTGATTGTTCAACAACAATCAAGTTGAGTTTAAGATTGACTATTCAACAACAGTTAGTTGAGTTTAAGATTGACTATTCAACAACAGTCAAGTTGTAAGAGCATAATCACTAATATATATCAAATAGCTAGCTAGGCTATATACATGAAACTTCGCACGTTGATGGTCACCGAAGCTAACAGTTGTTTACAGTTTATGCAGTTTGCCTTGTTGTGTTTAGGACGAATATAACACCCGTTCGATATCCGATCGTGCCAGAGCGACTGGCCCGGGTGGGGTTTGTCAGACCCAGTAGTACTACAATATATTTCCCGCTATCGTCATTAATATTAACGGTACCATAGGAAGGACTTTGTTGTATCTGTGCTTCAAGTACTTCAAGTGATATATAAAAGTCTAATTATCTCAGTTGTATAGTTCATGCATGTTAATCTCCCCCAAAAGAATTAAAGCAGTAAAATGGGGCCGTGAAACTCACCTTAGGTTGCACAGCAAATTTCCAGATAAACACTTAAATCAAGTAGCAAGAACGGGTCTTGTGGAAGCAATTAATCACCTAACGAGCATACAAGTATAAGTGTGTGTTCAAGCAAAATGACTAAGTCTAATGTAAACGATAAAAACGATTTATCATGGAATCCATAACAAGTCGAGGATGGCACGTGTGCCAAATCCGAGCAATTATCGAAATAACGCGAGAAAATACTATATATACCAATATTACAAATTTTCTAAGTTCAAAGATTTCAAAATAAATAAATATATATAAAATATATATCTATATATCCAAACTAACGTACAAGTTAATAACGAAATTGTGAGAACAATATATATATACATATATATATATATGAGTGTGTGTTAAAGGTTCTCATAAAATATCCGATTATTTTAATGAAATCCAACGATATTAGTTTATATATTAATCTACTCCAAAATATATATATATATATTATTTTTTTTACCTTTTCATGTAAACCCGAAGTTTTATATCAATATATATATATATATGTTAGGATTATATTTTTAATTTAAACCGACATGTTAAACATGTTTTACAACTCAAAATATGATTTACGAGGTTGAATTGTCTTATATATATTTTTACGGGTTTAAAATACGACGAGGGACGACTTAGGTATGGTTTCTAGTGATTGAATACGCAAAGGAACACCAAAAATAATAAAAACATAAAATATAGAGGTCACTGGGTTCGAACCCGTGACCTCTGTGTCTCAGAATTGTGACCCAACCACTAGACCAGCGCATATTTTGTATTAAGCTGTGGGCAGAAAATGTTTTATCTATTAACAGTGGCCAGAATCGAGTTTTAGGGGAAAATAGGAAAAAAAACGATGAGGCCGGGACTCGAACCCACGCCTCCTGCGAACCAGTCCAACAACCAAACCAACAAACCAGGCGCGCAACTGATTTAGAAACAGAAAACAGTATATATATACATTACGGGTCGGGTGTCATCTTCTTCACCCGAACCCTAGACTCGCCGGAGCTATCTTCCGTCCACCGGAAAATCGCAAAAGGCTAAAACGATGCACAGAAACGAATCGATTTACTTGGGAGTAGTGTTACCTTGAGTCGGCTATGAGAGACGACGCGTTTGTGATGCCGAAATCGAACCCGAAACTCGAACGCGAACTCCGACCTCGATCACGAACTCGACTCCGGTCGCTCTTGGTTGCTGGATAGTGGTTAAAGAAACACAAATGGGTCTATACAGTGGTGGAATGGTTGTGTAGGTGGCTGGAAAAACTTAGTTCCGGTGAGGTTTTTTATTTTCTTTTTGGCGTCCGATTGAGAGGAAACGAAAGGGACAGAGAGAAGTGATGGCTCAAATGGTTTGCTCCTCAATTGAAGGTGATGATGCCCGATCGTAATGAGGAAGTAACCGACGATATCAATGATCGGTGAGTTATGAGTAAAGGAGGTGGCGGTTACGGAACTAGATGGTCGCCGATGTTTATTGTAATCAAAATCAGCTTTGGACTATTGACAGTATTGGTCCCTCATATTTTAGCTATAGAGAATCAAGTTTAGGTAATTACATAACAGATCCCTCCATATTTTTTCTAGTTAAAGAAAGTTTATAAATTGGCAAAAGTAGTCCTTCAACGTTTATAAACTTCTAACAAGCTCTAACCGAACTAACGGAAATCATCCCAAAAATCATCCCAAATGATGACTAACTAGAACAAGTCAAAATATATTTCACGTGACGTTTATAAAATATAAACCTTAGATAACCACATTAAATCATAAATAAGAATTCATAATTATTTATTTTAAGTGAACACAAAATCACAAATCATAACTCACATAAAATCATAGATTTTAATCTATACCCATATGTTTAAACCCACATGAATCATAAAATAATACGTATGATTACGTGACACGTTGTCACATACAATTATAGAATAACGTGTGAATTTATAAAAGCCTATCACATAAAATCATAAGTTCAATTGCCACCTAAAATGACAAAATGTTCATATGAAATCATAACGTACAATTTACATAAAATCATATAAATGCAAAACGTCTAGACTTACGTGCATGCTCGTATAGTGATGATTACACAAAACCCTAATTGCCAAAGTCAACACATAAATGTTCACATAACATTTAATATAGTTTACATTCGGCTAATGCTAGAAAATGACCTGAAAAGACGGATTGTCACAGTTAGTGACATAATTAGCAAATGTTCAGAAACAATTGTCAGAAAGCTGTATTCAGAATGATCAACAAAAGTTACAACTTCGACACGAGAATGATGAGTTCATGTCAAGAATTGTCAAGCTTACTTCTATCAATGAAAAGCTGGTCAAGGAGGTTGCAGCATATAAGTCTCAAGCTAAAGATGTTAGTGAAGATTTTGAACAGTTATTTCAAAAATCTGTCAAAAAGGTTGAAGTACTTCAGACATCGAATGATGAACTTCAGAAGGCATTGGATGAAGTTACTGCTGATAGAACTCAATATCAAATTGTTCAGTCTGAGTTGCAGGACACAATCACTTCTTTGAAGAAAGACAAAACTTTATTAACAAGGAATATTGAGATCTATAAGGAAAGAGTGGATAAAATTACCAAAGAAGTGCATGTTGCTCATGATGGTTTGAGAAGAGAAAAATCATTAATTAACAACACATCTGAGAAGTTGATACGTTCAGAGAAAGTTGTTGCAGAATCTCACAAGACCATAGCTGATTTAAATGTTGAAATTCTGGATCTCAATTGTTAATTGCATAACTTGAAGAATTCTCATTCTTTTACAAGTTATTTGTGTCAAGACGACAACTTCAAGAAGGTATTTGGAGGTGATGATTTTAATCAAATTCCTCATCCAGTGATTCAAACAGAGTCTGTTGTTGATTTGAGCACTCCAGTTGTAAAACAAGATTATTCTGAATTTGTATCTGAGAAACTGGAGGCGAAAAATTCAAAAATTTGCAACAAAAAGGTAACCTCTGCAACATCTGATACACCCATGTTTGTTAAATTTGTTTCAAGTGAAGGTGGTGTATTTGGCAAAGAAATGTCTGATAGCGAAAAAGTTGAGAAGAATGAAAAGAAGTTGAATGAAGCAGAAGTGGATGCTAAGTTGGTTGAAGAAAACAATTTGAAAGGCATTAAAGCTAAATTTATACAGTCTGCTAAATCTGGTTCTTCAGGGTCTACAATAGATGTATCTAAACTGCCTGGTTACAAACAATCTGGGTTGGGTAGTAAAGGCAAGAATGTTCCAAAGCAGCAGAACTTGCCAAATAAGGTTAAGAAGGACAAGAAGGATACAAACTTAGAGCAAATATATCATCTAGCTCAAGTATTTATTTCAACAATGGAGAAAGGATTTGGAGGGAAGCAAAAGAAGAAAGTTTCATCTGCAAGTTCACCGAACAAATCTTCTTCATCTGGTTCTAATGCTACACCTCAGAGTCCAACATCGAAATGGGTACATTCTAACCGATTTCAGGTTTTTGATGATAGGTCTGATGAGTCTGAATTAACTGATGACTATCATCCAGTTCAGGTCAAGTCTCAGCCTAAACGATCATATCGTTTATGTTATCAATGTCGCCGAAAGGGACATTTGGCACAAGACTGTCCTGTAACTGTCAAAGGAAATCATTCTGGAAAAACTGTCAAAATAATTGATGAATCCGGCAGAATTTTTATTGCACCAACACCTTTCAAATCTCAATCTAAAATGAAACAATTTTTCAAAAGTGATTCTACTGTAGGTGGTTCATCTTTAGATGATGGTTCAGTAAAAAGAGTTCCCGCAAATATGCAGTGGCGACCTACGGTGGTCCGCAAGGCTGCAACTGATTTTGTGGAAGACACTGGTCGACCAGAAGCAGTGTGCTTCGGATCATTTGAGTACTAATCTTTCTCACCAGTGTGCAGGTATTTCTTGAAGACCCGTTGGTGATTGCAAAATTGCTAATGGAGGAGTATTCTGCGTTTTTAACTTAAATTACATATGATATCATATTTCAAAACTGAAATTTTTCTGAAAGCTTAAACTGAATAGGTATCCGTATCGATTGGTCAATTTTCTTTCTTTAATGCATTTTGTTTGTAGTTTAGGGGGAGAAAATTGAAAAACCAAAAATAGTGTGTTTGTGTTTTTGTTAAAATGAAAATCCAAAAATAGAGTTTTCATTTTAAGGGGGAGAAAATGAAAAATACAAAAACATTGAAAAACAGAAAAATACAAAAACATTAAAAAATGAGGAATTGTATCCGACATATTTGGGAAATGATGGTACATTGGCTTACATGTCTGACTCATGGATAAAATAGATGAAAAAACCATAAGATCATTGTCCGGTGTACTTGGTAGGCTCGGCATCAAATCAGAAAGTATTCAGATGTGATAAACACTAAATACTAATGCTTGACCAAGTGGACAACATCTTGATGCATATTTCATGATATATCAAGAAAAGATATGTGAAAAAGAAAATGAGAAGTCACTGTGTATACATGTGTTAATTTTGCAAAGATTTAAACTTGTTTGATTTTCTTTATTTTGTCAAACGATCGGACTTTCTCTGCGTGTCGAAAGACCGACCTGATTGTTGTTCGTTTGACGTTCTGATTTATTTTCTTTGGTGTTTCGTATAACTCATCGGACTTTCTCTGCGTGTACGGAAGTACCGACCTGATTGTTGTTGGGTTATACAATTTCAACTTGTTTTATTTTCTTATTTTGTTAAATCCGAGGCCTTATTTGCGTATCGATAGATCGACCTTAAGGTAGACGATTTAACGTTCTTATTTCTTTTTGCATGGAACACAGTTGACTGAATCATGAATACAATCATTATGTGATCAAGTCACAAATGAATTCACAAAGTGTGATATAAAAAAAAAAAAAAAACATATCTGAGTATGTCTGATAGTGTGGGGTACATTGGTCAAAGCAAATCTAATCAATACAATAACATATCCAGATGTTATGAGTATGATTTTGCCTGAGTTTAAGATGGACAAATTATACCAGTAATCAACATGACTTATGTGCTGAAGTAATTGAAATTGAAGTGTAGTTAAGCATGATATGTCCAATATGATCCCAAGTTGTGATCTTTCTCACAAAAGACAAAAATAGTGTCTGATTCTGTATTGCATTTATGTTTCATATATGAAAATTCCAAAAAGATTTTTGGTGTGTTTTGATATAAAGTTTCAAAAAGCCAAAAAGATTTTATTTTTTATGTGTTTTCGACCAATCGACATGTGATACAAAATCAAATTTCAAATCTATATCTTGGATTCTCGAAGAGAAGTTTTGCGCCAAGATTAAATTAATTTTCAAAAGAAAAGGAAACAGCGTTTCTGTCTTCTGAAATTGCAGGTTATGGATATCAAAGACTCAAGCATGGTGAAAGGGGGAGTTTGAAGTATTTTTTACAAATGGATCTTGAAGTTCAAAGTTGATTCAAGAGTGATCCAGCCATGCGAGCTCTAATTCTGACAAGATTTCAAGTTGAAGATCAGATGCAGAAATGCTGAAGATTGAAGACTGAAGTTTTGTTAGAAAGATAGATAACTAGATACACTACACGTTAAGGGGGAGTCTGTAGAAGCATATTCCTATGCTAGCGTGTGTCTCGTGTATTGTATCTAATCTAGAGCATCTGTGTGAGTGATGTAGTCACTGGCCGTACCATATGCACCGCCGGACCAGATGGTCCGGGCGGAACAGATGGTCCGCAGGTGGTACGCTGGCCTGTTACTAAGTGACTATAAGTAGCTTGTTAGAGAGAGTGTTTAGTAGTTCTTTCAGTTCTCTATCTCTTAACTGTGTGTAGCAGAAGGTGTAATCTCTCTCTAGCTTGTAACCTCTAAGTGATTCAATAAAGCAAAGCTTTATTTACCTTCTCGTTGCTATTCGATTACCAAATCATGCTGTAGTAAGATCGTATCGTGGTTCTACATAGGCTCAGCAAAATAAGAATTAGGCAAGTCCTGTGATTAAACTCTTAAAACCATGAAATTGTGGACTTTAAGTCATTACAGTTAGCAAAATCCTTTAAATCTTCTTAAGTCTGTGCTAAGTAAGTTTAACCAATACACTCGAGTGTTTCTTTTGCGGAAAGTGTTGATTTCAAACCAATCAATAAGTGTGATTTGTCACACATCCATCAATAAGTGAGAAAAATCTCACATTCATCCATTGACCGTGAAACATCTGCTGAGGAAACTCTGACCTTGTGCTCACGTGAATCAAAAAAAATATACACATCCATTTTGAAATCAGTACTTCCCTCTAAAGAAATGGGGGGAAGAAATTCCATATGTGTGTTGTGCATGACTGAAGTGCTACACAGACAAAGCTAGGATAACTGTTTGACTTAGTGAAATAAAAGGTCAACACAACTTTCATTAAACCGGACTAAAACATGATATATGACATCACAGTGATATTGCTGAAAATTGCCTTGCTTGAGCTTAAGTGGATAACAATACCGACAATCTGACTTAGGTTACTGAATTTGTGAGGTGATTTTACTTGTAAGTGTCTGTGATCACGTAATTGACCGGTTTGATTCCTAACATAGTCCATGCATTACTGAGCAAAAATATGCAAAATTAAGCAAATAACTGGAAACTGCCAGAAAATAAGGCTTTAACGGTGCAAATGAAAGCACTACGCTTTGAAATAACCAAATTTGTTATAAAATGTGAATTTGGGTGCTTTGTGCTTAAAAGATCAAGTTTGTGAGAAATAAGTCAAATTTGAGGTCCATTTGTAGTTTTAAGTCAAAATTAACCGTTTTGGTAAGTTTGGGCTGGGCTGACTCTAGTTAATCTGATTCAATAAGGTTTCGGTCATGAATGTGAAATTTAAAGTTTTTTCTGAGTCAAAATGGTGTTTTCAACATGTTTATGTACTTAGAAAATTCTATATTTCCAAAATTGCCCTTAATAATTTCACTAAGGTTTAAGCAACTCACCAAGTTTACAACTGAGTAATTTCAGTGATTTTGCTTCGAGTGTTTTCATTTTGGTTGAAATTTGTACCTAAATCAGAAAATATACAAAGAAATAAATAACTTGCTGTCAAATTTATTCCTGTTGGCGATCTCGAGTGCTCTTTGGCGATTTCATAAAGACCGGAATTTGGTCTTGGCAATTTCGCCTAAGTCTTGGCGATTTCGCTTAAGTCTTGGCGATCTCGAGGATTGCCTTGGCGATTTCATAAAGACCAAGACTTGGTCTTGGCGATTTCGCCGAAACCTTGGCGATCTCGAGCTCCTCGAGTGTTCCTTTGGCGATTTCGAATAAAACAAAAGGGTTTGGTGATCGGTTTAAGTCCCAAATAAGACAAGTTTGGGTTGTATCTCATCACTTAGATCAATCAATAGCATTTTTGACAAAAGATGTCCGTTTGACCTATTTGGACTTTAATCGATCTAAACTCATTCCAATAGGAGTCAAATGACTCAAATAACTTGATAAATGGATTCTTTGACATAAAGTGGTAACATTTGTTGCTTTTGTGTTGTTTTAAGAATAAGATTGACCAAAGTGACAACATAGAAGCTATTTTTTTTTACCATTTTTTTACCGATTCCATCTTTCAATTGAATCTCACTGGATATGCTGCTTTAAATAAAAGAATTAAGTCAAGTTCTAGACTTTAACCTGTCTAGCATAGATTTGAACTCAATGTAGGTTAAATCTGTTGTGGTTGACTAGTCTTAACTTGATTTTTGACAATTGCATGCTTAGTTGACTTTTTAGGTCAAACTTGGTGAAATTCTCTCATGTTTAATGAATTTGACCCTATTTAGGCTGTGTGTGGCTACCAATCAATTGTTTAACAAATTTTTCCTGATTTAATAACAGATTTATGTCCAGAAACAGTCCAAGACATTCTTGTCTCAAAAATTGATCTTAGCTCAATGTAGATCATCAAAGAGGTATGTGTCTTAAATTTATTGCAATTCTTGATATACAACTATTGAGCTACACAGGGGCTGTTCATTAAACTCACTCAATCAATTTGAATCACATTAGTCAAATTCGAATCAAATCATGATTAATCACAAACAGGATCAAGCATTGAACCTGTTGATTTCTAGAAATATCTGAATTAGATCTTAGCAAACATTAGATCTTCTTCGAGGTATGTCTTCTGATCTCTAATAAAGTATTGGAATTTTGACTTCTGACCATTCAGGTGGATTATTTTACTTATTGATTATGCAATAACTCAATAAATTTCATGAAATATGACTTAGCATGCTAAATTTCTGCAATTCTGAGTAAGGTTTAAAACTATACTTGATTTAATGAAATGACATGCATATTAGTCATTGTTTTATGAATCATTATCTTTTATTCTAAATAAATGGTTAGGTTAGGAACTATTGAAGCTCATATCACACTTATAAGAAAATAAATGCTAGCAAGGTTAGAATTTAGGGCTGATTGTTCCTATTTGTCTCTGACCTTGATGTTGATGCTCATGTCTGATATTGAATGCTTCTTGTTCCTTTACTTGACTTTATTTGACTTTGGTTATGTGATTTAAGCATGTCAGAACTTCATACATGTATTCTGATTCATCATTTGACATCTTGTATATGCATAAGTGAAAAAAAATTCATATTACTCTCGTACAATTAGTTAAATAGAATATACGTGTCTGTAAGTGTCTCAAATTGCTCAAATCATGTTGGATTAGGAATATTGGTTCAAGAATCTTGTTTGACCCCAAAATCAATAATTTAAAATTATGAAAAACTCAAGTTTAGGGGGAATCACTTCTTGATTCCTTCTTAAGCTTATTGAGTCATTTGAGTCAAAATGTTGACTTTTTAACTAGAGTCCACTCATTGGAGTGAAATTTTACACAAGTTTCTCAAATTCTATCATAATTTGCCATTACTTGTGTTTTTCATCAAATAAACATCAAACAGCATTCTTGAGTCAAAATTCACCTTGTCCTTCGCCAAAGTCAACATTTACAATAAAAGTTACTATTTCAAGGGAAATTACTTCAAGGGAAATTACTGGAATTTGGGTCATGTCTACTGACATACTCTGTTAAACTGAATTGATTGTTTTTGAGGAAATTTGAGCTTATGCCTTAAGTAAACTTCTTTTATGTCTTTGTAAGTTAATTGAAAAGCTCTGTCACTATCATGAAACTAGTGTGCCATGACATTCAGTTAACTTGTCAAATTTGATGTAATCATGTTGTTTCTTATGTGCAGATGGCTCCCAGACAGGAAAGAGCAGCCAATGCCCCTCTGGATTTCTCCAAGGCTCATAATCAATTCTGTGAATTTAACAGAAGCTGGACAAATGCCAGTCTATATGAACAGTCTTTCAGAATACTAGAAAACTCAAGTTGGATCACTAAAGACAGAGCCATACTTGGTTACTAGGAGAATGATGCTCGGTTCTTACCCGCGCTACCGGCTGGGTCAGTATGATGGACCCGAAGTTCCATTTTTCCCGAACATGATTGAGGGAATTGGTGTGGATGAAGATCAAGGAAATAACAATGATGATGCTAATATGGCAGATGTCAATGTTGCTGATCCTGTTAATAATGCAGCAAATCTACAAGATGATCATCCAATCAACTCTCCCATTCATGATGACCCTATGCATTCAGAACCTGAAGACAGAGCTTCAACCAAAGATGCAACTGAATCAGACAAATCAGAAAATGAAGATGAAGAGTCTAGTAATGAAGCTGGTGCGTCTGGCAATGATGCTAATAATAACTCAAATAAATCTGGATCCAAACCTGAATCTGGGTCAAGATTCCAACCTGGATCAGAATCAAGTTCTGGCTCTACCAGTTCTGATACTAGGGGTCCAAAAAGAAAGAAACTGAAAACAAGAGAAAAAAAACAAAGTTAGTGAACAACCTGAAGCGTCGAGTCATAAGAGCAATAGGAGAATAAAGACCATGCAAGATCAAGATGACCACTGAAGCCTGAGTACCTTGAAGAACTGGATCATGGTTAGCCAAAGGATTTGTTATCTCTCCCGTGGTTCACAAAGGGTGTTGGAGCTGTGGAACTATTCTGATTTGAATAAATTTGCGCGGAAAGACCTCTGGAGATTATATTCCGAACTGAGCGTTTGCTTAGATGATCATTATATGTATCTTGCTAGGAAGTACTCAAGGTTCTTGCTGATGCTACTCGGACAACTCAGATAGCTTGTCAGTCTCACATGTTTGTATTGCCACCAAAGGGGGAATTTGTAAGACCTATCTTAGGTTGGTGGCAACTCAAACATTACACCTTAGGAGTTGGTTTCATCCTTCACTTAGGTTGTGCTAATAACACTAATATATTTCATAATAACAACCCTTAGCGATCCCATAATGATTCCTGGAGTTTTGGGATTGTTCTTAGTGATTTCCAGATAGTCTTGGCGATTTGGACACTGGTCTTGGAGATCTGGATTTGTTCTTAGAGATCTCGCTAATAAGCCTTGGAGATCTCGTTTGTTCTTGGAGATCTCGTTGCTAAGCCTTGGAGACCTCACCAACCTTGGCGACCTCACCAAGCTTTGGTGATCTGGATTTCCTTCTTGGCGACCTCACCAACACTTGGCGAGTTAGAGTTTGCTCTTGGCGACCTCACCAAGATCCTGGCGATCCGGGAGTTTCTCTTGGCAACCTCACCAAGGTCCTGGCAATCTGGGAGTTGCTCTTGGCGACCTCACCAAGATCCTGGCGATCTTAGAGTTGCTCTTGGCGACCTCACCAAGATCCTGGCGATCTGGGAGTTGCTCTTGGCGACCTCACCAAGGCTTGGCCACCTCACCAAGTGTTCTTGGCGATTTCACTTTTGTTCTTGGCGATCGCGTCACTCTGATGACATAATTTTCACTAACTCCAATAATATTCTCTTGTTTTCTGTGCTATCACGACATGTGCCCTGTCCAGTATAAATAGCAACATGATAATAACCTAGAATAAGCTCCAGGACGGCTGTTTGAAGAGAGAGAGCACTTGTGTGTGAAAACCCTCATGTTTTTGAGTTTCAGACATGAAGTCTAAGGATTTCAACAAGCAAACAACATAATTTGATCATGGATTCATGATTTCTGCACTTGGATCTGTGTATTGGATGACTAAAGGCTCCAAATTGGTCCTAAAAATCTACCAATAGCATGTCTTGTCCTCCTAGAAGTTTTTACCCAGAGTGGTAAAATCTGATGGTTGGGTTAAGGAGGTATGGATTATAGGTGGCTTGTTATAGCATATTCCTATGCTATCAAGTATCTCGTGTATTGTATCTAATCTAGAGCGTCTGTGTGAGTCAAGATAGTCAACTGGCTGCACCAGATGGTCAGCTGTACTAGATGGTACGGGCGTACCAAATGGTCCGCGGGTGGTACGCTGGCCAGAAGTAAGTGACTATAAATAGTTCGTGTTAGAGAGAGTCTAGTTACTTCTAAGAGTTTTAGTCATTCTTAACTGTGTGTTCTCAAGGTGTTTTCTCTTTCTGCATTGTAACTCTAAATGAATCAATAAAGCCAAGCTTTATTTACTCGTTTGTGTTTCTCCGATTACCGAATCATGCAGTAGTAAGATTCATTAGTGGTTTTACAAGTGGTATCAGAGCATTTGGTTGCTCTACTGCTGTGTTTTTTTACCAATTTTCGGATTTCTAGAGTGAGAAAGTGTAGGTTTTCTTCGTTTTTCATCAAATTTTTCCAATTCCGAGTGTTTCCGAGGTAAAAAATGATTTCTGAGTGTTCCTAGTGAGTTTTCGCACCTTTCTGAAGCAAATTCCAGTCCAAATTGTCATAATTCGCGAAAATCCGTCGAATTCAGCGTTGTACGCTTCTGGTCCGCCTCAAGAACATCTGGTCCGCTTCAAGAAAATCTGGTACGCCGTTGGTCCGCTGCTGGTCCGCTAGGCAATTTTCAAGTCTGGTCCGTGGCAGTTATTTTTTGATCCGCATGTAGTTTCTTCGTACCATTTTGGTCCGCCGTACCAATTCTGGTCCGCTGCTGGTCCGCAGGTTCATTTGGTCCGCTGGCAGTTTCTTAAAAGTATCATAACTTTTGCATCGGAAATCGCTACGAGAGCCATAAGTACTGAAATCGATCATCTCGATGAGCTTTACTTTGTTCGTTCAAAGTTGATTTTCAAAATCAAATTCTGACATCTTCGTTTTTGAGTTCGAATTTTTGACGGTCAATTTTTAACCTCAAAATGAGTGATTTTCACGCATTTTCAGATGCTCAAACATCGTTGCAAGCAATGATGAATTATGATAACGAGATAGGAACAACTCAGAAGGTTCCTAAGTTGTTACAATTAGAAGATTATCACAATTGCAAGAAACGTTTTGAGTCATACATATTTTCTCAAGATGTTGATTCTTGGATCTCGATTGAAAAATAATATGAGTATCCGATTATAAGCTCGAGAAAGCCAAAGACGATAAGTGATTTTGATGCTGATGAAAAGAAATTTTTTGCCCAAGAGAAGAAAACCTATAGCTTTCTTACCATAGCTTTACCTAAAGACTTGATGCATCAGTTTAAGAATTACACAACTTGTAAAGAATTGTGGGATGCTATTGCTGAAAGATGTGAGGGTAATGAGCAATACAAGAAGACTCGGAAGCAAGTTTTAAAGAAAGAATTTGATAATTTTGGACATTGTGCTAATGAGCAACTCAAAGATTTGGTTGCAATGTTTTCACATTTGATCAATGAACTTGAAGTTGTAGGTGTCAAGAAAGAAAGTGATGAGTTGAAGGGAAGTTTCTAGAAGCTCTACCCGAAAAGTGGGAGAATTTTGTTATGATGTTGACTAATGATCCAAACTATTCTAGTTGGACATTCAATCAGTTGATAAGCAAATTACAAGCGCGTGAAATGGAACTGCTTGTGAAAAAGTCAGCAACTCCGTCCGTTAAAAATCCTGAAGTATACTTTGGAGAAAATTCTGCTACTGTGCATGCTAAAACAAAATCACATTCTATTTCAAGCAGTAATCCACCGGTAACAGCTTTTCTTGCTGGAAAGTCTGAAAACACTGGTTATTCTTCGGGTTGCGGTTTTTACTATTCCTGATAGATCATCAAGCAAGTCTATTTCTAATCAAGCAACCGATGATCTAGCTGCTTTGTTATCTGCTTTCATATCATCTTCATCTGGATCCATCTTTAGTAAAGTTGGTAATTCTGGTATGTTTCCAGAGGATTTACGTCAGATGGATGATGATCAGCTGCATAAGTTAGATTTGGAATGGCAATTTGCTATGCTTGTTCAAAGAGGAAAAAGATTAATGAAGAAACATGGAAAGCAATCTCTTTTTCAAGAAGGAAAGTTTCGTTTAGATAAGTCGAAGCTTAAATGTTTCAAATGTTCTAAATTTGGACATTTTGCTCGAGAATGCAATCAATCATCATCTGATAAGTGTAATTCGGATACACATGGTCAAACTAAAGATGCAAAGGCTCTAGTAGCTGAGGAAGGTTTTGATTGTGCTGCATAGTTTCTAGATGAATTTGCATTTGTAGTCCGCCCTTCAGACAATTATGCATTGATGGCAAATATTGAGGTTGAATCAAGTGGGTATGCATCTGAGATCAGTAAATCTGAAATGAGTGATTCTGAAGTTAGTGGATATGAGTCAACATATGAATTTTGTGCTCAAAAAGAAAGAAAGATTCGAGAATTGAGTTCTGAAAAAGAAAGATTGATTGTTGAAAATGAGAAGACGGAAGAAGAATTAGAAAGTCTCAAGAAGAAATTTGAAGATTCTGATGAGATTCTCAATGTGAATGCGAAATTAGTCAGAGAGAAGAATGCTTTGATGGAAGAGTTTGTTGAGCTTCAAACAAAATTTGGATGAAATGGTTAATTCAGATAAAGAACAAATTTTGAAGTTGCGAACTGAGAATGAAGAGTTGGTCAAAAGTGTTGAGAAATGGGAAAGTGAAGCAAAAGATGCCATTGGTGATTTTGATAATTTGTTCCGAAAATCAACTGCAAGAGTGAAATCGCTGAAGCAATCTTATGATGATCTCAAGAAAGAGTTTGATGAAGTTACTGCTAAGGAAAAAGATCGTCAAATGGAACATTCAATATTACTTGATAAAGTCACGATTTTAACACATGACAACAACTTGTTGAAAAGAAATATTGAGATTCATGAGGGTCGGGTGAAGAAATTACCCAAGAAGTGTATGATGCCCATGATCAGATGCGACAAGAGAAGTTTTTGTCGTATAGGGCTTCGGAGCAATTGATTGAATCAGAAAAAGCATTGGGTGAAGCTCAAAAGAAAATATCTGATTTAAATGTTGAGGTTTTGGATCTGAAGCGACAATTGAACAATTTGAAGAATTAACATTCTTTTACAAGTTACTTGTGCAAGGATGAAAATTTCAAGAAAGTTTTTGGAAACGAAGAGTGTAATCAAATTCCACATCCAGATATTTCATCTGATGCTCTAGCTGATATTCATTCTTCTGATATAATTGGAGATTAATTAGAATTTGTGTCTGAGAAATCTGAGAAGAAGGAACCAAAGTTTTCAACCAAGAAAGTGGAGAAGGATGAAAGTTTGATTGAACAATCTGTTAAGTTTGTTTCTGGTGGAACTGGTGTTACTGATAAAGATATTTTTGATGATAAGATAGTGGAGACAGATGAGAAGATAGAGTCTGAAGAAAAGTTGGCTGCTGAGCTTGTTAAAGCTAACAATTTGAAGGGTATTAAAGCTAAATTTACCGTGGTTGCTCAAGCTGGTTCTTCTAAGTCTCGAGTGGATTGTCAAAGTTACCCAGTTATAAACGATCCGGTTTAGGTAACAACAATCAGAGATTTGAGCAGAAAAACAAGAAGAACATGCCAAAGAAGACTCCAAAGGCGAAGAAAGATACAAGTCTTAGAACAAATCTATCATTTGGCGCATGTATTCATTTCTACCATCGAGAAAGGATTCGGAGGAAAACAAAAGAAGAGAGATTCCTCTGAAAGTTCTCCGAAAGAATCTTCTTCATTTGGATCAAATTTCACTCCTCGAAGTCCTACTTCCGAATGGGTACATGCAAACAGGTTTCAAGTTGTTGATGATTGTCTTGATAGTTATGAATCTAATGAAAGATGTCATCAATTTCAGAGCAAACCATAATCTAACCGATCATATCGTTTGTGCTATCAATGTCGCCGAAAGGGACACATGGCACACGATTGTCCTGAAATTGCAAAACAATCATTGTCAAACAAATCTGCCACATTTATCGATGAATCAGGTAGAATTTTTACTGAGTCAACACCATTCAAATCAAAATCTAAAACGAAATTTTTTTTCAAATTTGATTCTAGTGTTGGTGGGTCATCACAGGATGATGATTAAGTACAAACTGAAAAGGTAAAAATGCAGTGGCGACCTAAAATGGTCAGCAAAGCTGCAATTTGAGGAAGACACTGGTCGACCAGAAGCTGTGTGCTTCGGGTCATAAGAATACTAATCATTTAAACCAGTGTGCAAGTTACTTCAAGAAGACCTGCCGGTGAGTATGAAGTTTAAGCTTCAAGCAGTTACTGATAGTGGAGTTTCCTGCTTAACTTAAATTGAATGCTTCATCTTTCAAAACTGGAAATTTTTCTGAAAGCTTAACCTGAAAGGTATCAGTATCGATTGGCCAATTTACTTTTGTTACATTCTAACACATCTCATTCCCGGGGTCTTTTCTCTAGTTATTTGAGTCAATTTTAGTCGGTTTTCTTTAGTTTTATTTGTTTTTAGTAAAGTTGAGTTATTGAGTCTTTGTTTATGTTTTTAGATGTTTTTATAGGTAATTTGTGAATTCCCGAGGCTGCAAAATGATTAGATAATTGAAGATGGAAACGAGAGAAGCGGAGAAGAGAGAAGTGGAGTTGAAGCGCTGAAAAGGTCATCCCAGGCATATCGCCTGGGACTTTCTGAGTGGTACGCGATACGCATACAAGTGAAGGTCAACAGAAGCTTAAGTCGGTTTGACCCGACTGTTTTGCCGTGTATCATTACTAGGCGTATCGCATGGAAGAAGGGAAGCAGTAGGCGATACGCCTACAGCTCCAAAATCCATAAACTTAGACAGTTTGATATAGATTCGTCTTTAGGGTTAGAGTTTGACATTCACGACTGGGGACGAATTCAAAAGCATCTTGGGCGACTTCCAGAGGCGAGAAGAGGGCTGGAACACTGGGAGATCACCGGAGAATCACAATTCAACAACTATCTTTAATCCGGTTCTTCGATTCATCTTTTGTTTTTGCATTTACTTAATCTAGTATCATATGTTACTCAAAGATCTCAGTATATACCTGTGATTTTGCTGTGAACATTGTGGTTGGCTAAGTAATTCGCCACCACCTAGACCGTATGATAATTATTTGATGTTTATGACTTTAATTCGGTTTTTAGCAATCTGATTGATGTTTGATGATCTTTTCAATTCCATTAATTTTCTATGACGATGCGTTTGTATGCTTGATTCAGATTTCTAATTATAGATTAATCCTTGCTTTGCTTGCGGATGTCTCCCGGTTTGGGTAAAGTAGTTGACTTGTAGGTTATACTTGCAATTTAATGTGATTGCTGAATTGTAGTCATAGGGTTAGTTGATAATTAGTTATTTAAATCTTGTGTGCTGCTGGCTAAATAGACTTAAAAGGTTGATAGCTATTGGGTAGTCAGGTTGGATAATTGCTTAGGATCGAATTGTCCCAAAAGGAAATTCCCTAGGTTAGTTGTCTAGCTTGTTATTCCATGTCGTTTACAGTTGGTTAGTGGTAGCTCCTGCTAGCTTAAGGTACCCAAGTTTAGGTTCAGAGGTGGTTAAGTTTAGTGGAAGTAGGAAGTACCCACAAGGTGAACTCTTGTCCGAGCATACGATTATCTGTTAGGAAGGACTTAAAAGGTGAACTAACCGCCATCAGGATTGCTAGAACCGAGTTGAGTTGTGAGTGTTGAATAGAAGTCTAGGTTTAGGTGGTGTCCCTTTCGCGTCTTAGTTTCTCTGAAGTTGCCTGCTTTCGTCTGTTAGTTAGTTATTAGCTAAGTTAGTTAAATCAATTCCTAAAAACTAAATTCACATTATCAAATTTCCATTTCTTAGGTCTAGGCTAATATTGTCTATAAAGTGTCTCTAGGGTTCGATATTCCCGATCTTACCTTAGCTTTACTATAAGCCGACAGGTACACTTGCCTTAGGTTCGGTTTAGTTTAGGTAGTTTCGGTAAAATTTAGGTGTGTCTAGGTCTAGGTTTTAATAGTAGTTTTTAGTGTAGTTCCGAACACATCAAGTTTTTGGCACCGTTGCCGGGGACACTTGGCAATAGCAAGATTAACTTAGGTCGTTGTAAGGAAATTTTGAGTCTTTTTGGGTTTTTTTTTCACCGAGTGGCTCGAGAAGCTTCCACCTAATTCGATCGCCACGTGGGACGATCTGAAGTTAAATTCCTTAAGAAGTATCACCCTCCAGCTAAGGCTGCACGTACTCGGGAGGAAATCCACTCCTTCAGGATGGACCCCGATGAGCCTTATTCGGTCGCATACGAGCGATTCAATACCCTTCTGAGTAAATATCCGCAACACGGGTTGATGGAATGGGCGATCATCGAAAAGTTCTACAATGGACTTCCTTATTTTGATCAGAAGGAGTTCAACATTTCGGCTAGAAGGCATATGATGGAGAAGCTCACCGTTGACGAATGCAAATCACTTTTTGAGAGCTTCGCACTTGCTGAACAGCAGACACCCGGAGGTCGGAGAGCCACCTTGGCCCCGACTAGATCACTCACACATTCTACATCTACCCGGAGTGTCAGTCACATTGGCTCAGAGACCATGACACCTAAGGAGTTAGAGAACATCTATAGGGCTTTAGAAGAAATCAAATTCCATATCAAAGCCAAATGTGAGCTGTGTAGAGGCACTCACGATACCCGAGACTGCCCGCTTGCTCCCGCTGAGCAAGTCGACTATATTGGAAACCGAAACCAGTTCGGTAATTCTTTCCAGTCCGGGTGGAGGAGTGGCCAGAATTCAGGATGGCGAGAGGGAGGAAACTCACCGGGTTTTCCACCGAGGAATAACTATGGTGGAGGAGATGACGGGTCTAGTTTTAAGGAGGTAAGGGAGCTTATAGCTAACCAGACCCAGATCCTGCAGCAGATAGTGACGCGAGATGAGGCTACACAGAAAAAGCTGATGGAGCATGACACATTACTAAGGAAACAAAAAGCTTCGTTCTTGGATCTACAACGTTTGGTGGGTGACATCGCAAAGCATCTAAAGGAGCTCAATTCCCGTGGGGG
The DNA here is from genome assembly GCA_039602395.1 of Deinandra increscens subsp. villosa. NCBI lineage: Eukaryota > Viridiplantae > Streptophyta > Magnoliopsida > Asterales > Asteraceae > Deinandra > Deinandra increscens. The sequence goes on from JBCNJP010000008.1 coordinate 15,687,264, forward strand.
TCAGTTTTCCGGTAGCACGTACAAAAACCCCATCGCAAATGTCAATGCCATTACTACTAGGAGCGGGAGAGTTCTGCAGAGTCCATCACCAGCAGTAGTTGAGGAGGAGCCGTTCGATGAGGCGATCGAATTAGAGACGCCTGACGGAAGGGTGCATGAGAGCGTAAGGCCAGCAAGTACTGCACCAAACTTCAAGGTTGAGGTAGTGAAGAAACCGCCAGCTGGAGAGAAGCCAATGAAGTGGGAGGCGGCGAAGGAGAAGAAACGAGTTCGGTTTGCATCTCAACCAATCACAGCCGAAGACTTGAAGCGTGTGCCCTATCCGGAGAGATTAATTCAACAGAAAAATGCACATGAATATGGTCAGTTTCTTGATATTCTTAGGCAGCTCAGGATTACTTTACCTTTCACTGAAGTTATAAATAAAATGCCTAAGTATGCTAAATTTTTTGAAAGATATGTTGTCCAATAAAAAGAAACTTGAGGCGTTATCTGATATAACCCTTGATGCTAACTGTTCAGCTGTAGTACAGATTAGATTACTTGAAAAATTAAATGATCCTGGAACTTTTACTATTCCTTGTGTGTTCGGTAGTTCATCTGTCACTCATGCTATAGCTGATTTAGGTGCTATTATTAATGTTATGCCATATTCTGTTTTTATGCACCTAGGGTTAGGAGAATTAGCACCGACTAGGATGACAATTTCTTTAGCAGATAGGTCGGTAGTCAAGCCCATAGGAATAGTGGAGAATGTGCTAGTTAAGATAGATAAGTTTTTATTCCCTATAGACTTTGTGGTTGTTGATAGTGACAATGATGTGAGATGCCCATTGATTCTAGGTAGGCCTTTCCTTAGGATTGCCCAGGCGTTAGTTGATGTTTTTGCGGGCACCGTCACTTTGAGGGTTGAGAATGAATCGGTTGAGTTTATGGTTGGTAGGTCTAGTGACAAGAGCAACGAGTCCGTATACTTTCTAGGATCTTTCATGTCTATGGTGGATAGTTGTGTTAGTTATGTCACAGGTGAGGATCTAGTGGTAGTTGGAAATTCGTTGGAAGGTGAACCGGTTGTTGAGGATAAGTGTGGGGAGGATCCCGGGGGGTTAGAGGAGTTATTTGATAAAAATGAGATTTTTGAACCGTTAGTAGAACCCGGAGATGAATTGATAGTGAGAGAGGATTTTGTGGTTGAGAGTAGTTGTAGGAGAGCCACACTTGGCGATATAGGTGAATCTGAGGATAGGATAGTGCTTAGGCCAAGTGTGGGGAAGTTGGTGGTGGTTATGAGTGAGAACGAACCGGTGTTGAGTTTTCTAGAAAAAGTTAAGTTTCTTCCGGGGCGGTATAAGCATTGGAAGGTTAAAACCTCGTTGGAGTTCATAAGGTTTGTGGCTTTGAGGATTAGGAAGTTGTTAGCTAGTTAGGAGGATGAGAACCGGGTGCAAACCGGTAGTTTTGGGCATAAAGATGTGAAATCAAAGTCTCCGGATGGTTTGGGAGGTTGTTTTGATATTTTGCGCTAATTGATTAGGTGCCCAGTTTGTATATTTTGTAATTGTGGTTTTAATTTTCTGCAATTTTTGTTTTTCGTGCCTTTTGCGTCTTTTCGGTTTGTGTTTTTCGGTGTTTGCAGGTGATTCGGGAGACTCAAGAGGTGGAAAGGAGAGATGAGAAATTCCGGGTATGATTTGCAGGTCTAAAGTGCAGGTTTGGCTGGAAAATTCGACCAAGAGACCTGGAGTGGAGAGAAAAAGAGATAGAAAAATTTTGAAGGCCAAAGGCAAAAATTCTATGGAAATCACGTTCCAGGCGTATCGCCTGGAAGGTTGGAGGGCGTAGGCGATACGCCTGGAGAAGTCTCTACCTGTCGGATGTGTGTGTCCTTGCGATACGTGAGGGGGTCGGCGACCAGGAAGGTTTTGTAACTTTTAATTTCGGTTTTTCCTGTTGGTGAGTTCTCGTCTTTCCAGGTAACACCATTTCAATTTAATTTTAAATTTTATTTTATTTCATCCTTAGTTTATAGTTTTGTGATTTTATTTTTCGTAATTTTTACTAATGTTTTGGTCGAGTCGAGTCGTTTGTTTGTGTTTTGTCGTACAGGTCCGATGATGTTCGCGCATAGGATTTGCATACACTTCAATGGAGGACCTGCGGTTACGAGCTCGCTTGCCATTCATTCAAATAAATAATCAAGGGAGTCCATTCCGCTTTATTTTTCTTTTTTATTTTTATTTTCCGTTGCATTTTTATTTTTATTTGTCGTGTGTTTATTTTTTATTTCTGCTTTATTTTATTTCCATTCCACATTGAGGGCAATGTGTGATTCAAGTGTGGGGATGGGAGACTTGCGTCTTGAGTCTGTTTGTTTTTATTTAGTTTATAAAAAAAAGTTCAAAAATCCAAAAAAAAATTTGAAAAATTGTTCAAAAATGTCTAAGAATCTGGCTGCAATTAAATGGGAAATGATAGTACAATCAGGATTTGGTTTTCTAATTTTGTGCTTAAATAATAAATAAATAAATAAAAGCATAAAACATTGTCGGTTAGTGATGTATTGGTAGGCCTAGCTAACTTAAAAAGCTTAAATATCCTAATTGTGTCTAAAATTGGAATTTAGTATATAAAATCAGGATATTTAGTGGGTTCCTGCCTTAGACTGAAACGATGATGCTGAAACTGTCAAAAATAGAAGATAGGTACCTTAATATTTAAAGATAGACTTGTCTCTAAAGCAATAAGCACGCCTCTATCTTTTTATAAAAATAAATCCGACTTGGGTGGCGCTTCCATTAAAAAAAATCCATATTCAATCTACATTTCTGTTTGAGCTGAGCTAAATACCCTATGTGCTACCCAGCGAGTTCACTCTCAGTGGATGCTCCTCTAGGTGAAGCTCGTAAAAAATATATATATAAAGCTCAAAAATAGCAGACCATTCATCCATTATTCCGCCATTTTAGAGACAAGTATATAATTAAATATTAGGGTAGGAGAACCTAAATGGTTTAAACCTGTGCCTTGATATCTTGAGACGAAATTAGGCAAAATTTTGAGGTTTGAGTGTGGAATCCGTTGGGTTGACTGGTTAGGTAAAAGAATAAGAAATGACACTTTTGGGGGCTATGAAAGTTGGTGGTTGGGTTTAATCGGATCGAAATACCGATAATTGTTGTCGGGGTGTAAGTAAGCTATGTAAAATATAAAATTGAAAATTGTGCGTTGTTAGGAATCAAAGTCCTGGTTATGATTCCATTGCAGTATTTTTCGAGGACGAAAAAAGAGTCAGTGTGGGGATGTTTGATGTGTTGCAAACACATCTCATTTCCGGGGTCTTTTCTCTAGTTATTTGAGTCAATTTGAGTCGGTTTTCTTTAGTTTTATTTGTTTTTAGTAAAGTTGAGTTATTGAGTCTTTGTTTATGTTTTAAGATGTTTTTATAGGTAATTGGTGAATTCCCAAGGCTGCAAAATGATTAGATAATTGAAGATGGAAACAAGAGAAGCGGAGAAGAGAGAAGTGGAGTTGAAGCGCTGAAAAGGTCATCCCAGGCATATCGCCTGGGACATACTGAGTGGTACGCGATACGCGTACAAGTGAAGTTCAACAGAAGCTTAAGTCGGTTTGACCCGACTGTTTTGCCGTGTACCATTACTAGGCGTATCGCCTGGAAGAAGGGAACCAGTAGGCGATACGCCTACAGCTCAAAAATCCGCAAACTTAGCCAGTTTGATATAAATTCGTCTTTAGGGTTAGAGTTCGACATTCACGACTGGGGACGAATTCAAAAGCATCTTGGGCGACTTCCAGAGGCGAGAAGAGGGCTGGAACACTGGGAGATCACCGGAGAATCACAATTCAACAACTATCTTTAATCCGGTTCTTCGATTCATCTTTTGTTTTTGCATTTACTTAATCTAGTATCATGTGTTACTCAAAGATCTCAGTTTATACCTGTGATTTTGCTGTGAACATGGTGGTTGGCTAAGTAATTCGCCACCACCTAGACTGTATGACAATTATTTGATGTTTATGACTTTAATTCGGTTTTTAGCAATCTGATTGATGTTTGATGATCTTTTCAATTCCATTAATTTTCTGTGACGATGCGTTTGTATGCTTGATTCAGATTTCTAATTATAGATTAATCATTGCTTTGCTTGCGGATGTCTCCCGGTTTGGGTAAAGTAGTTGACTTGTATGTTATACTTGCAATTTAATGTGATTGCTGAATTGTAGTCATAGGGTTAGTTGATAATTAGTTATTTAAATCTTGTGTGCTGCTGGCTAAATAGACTTAAAAGGGTGATAGCTATTGGGTAGTCGGGTTGGATAATTGCTTAGGATCGAATTATCCCAAAAGGAAATTCCCTAGGTTAGTTGTCTAGCTTATTATTCCATGTCGTTTACAGTTGGTTAGTGGTAGCTCCTGCTAGCTTAAGGTACCCAAGTTTAGGTTCAGAGGTGGTTAAGTTTAGTGGAAGTAGGAAGTACCCACAAGGTGAACTCTTGTCCGAGCATACGATTATCTGTTAGGAAGGACTTAAAAGGTGAACTAACCGCCATCAGGATTGCTAGAACCGAGTTGAGTTGTGAGTGTTGAATAGAAGTCTAGGTTTAGGTGGTGTCCCTTTCGCGTCTTAGTTTCTCTGAAGTTGCCTGCTTTCGTCTGTTAGTTAGTTATTAGCTAAGTTAGTTAAATCAATTCCTAAAAACTAAATTCACATTATCAAATTTCCATTTCTTAGGTCTAGGCTAATTTTGTCTATAAAGTGTCTCTAGGGTTCGATATTCCCGATCTTACCTTAGCTTTACTATAAGCCGACAGGTACACTTGCCTTAGGTTCGGTTTAGTTTAGGTAGTTTCGGTAAAATTTAGGTGTGTCTAGGTCTAGGTTTTAATAGTAGTTTTTAGTGTAGTTCCGAACACATCAAGTTTTTGGCACCGTTGCCGGGGACACTTGGCAATAGCAAGATTAACTTAGGTCGTTGTAAGGAAATTTTGAGTCTTTTTGGGTTTTTTTTTCACCGAGTGGCTCGAGACGCTTCCACCTAATTCGATCGCCACGTGGGACGATCTGAAGTTAAATTCCTTAAGAAATATCACCCTCCAGCTAAGGCTGCACGTACTCGGGAGGAAATCCACTCCTTCAGGATGGACCCCGATGAGCCTTATTCGGTCGCATACGAGCGATTCAATACCCTTCTGAGTAAATATCCGCAACACGGGTTGATGGAATGGGCGATCATCGAAAAGTTCTACAATGGACTTCCTTATTTTGATCAGAAGGAGTTCAACATTTCGGCTAGAAGGCATATGATGGAGAAGCTCACCGTTGACGAATGCAAATCACTTTTTGAGAGCTTCGCACTTGCTGAACAGCAGACACCCGGAGGTCGGAGAGCCACCTTGGCCCCGACTAGATCACTCACACATTCTACATCTACCCGGAGTGTCAGTCACATTGGCTCAGAGACCATGACACCTAAGGAGTTAGAGAACATCTATAGGGCTTTAGAAGAAATCAAATTCCATATCAAAGCCAAATGTGAGCTGTGTAGAGGCACTCACGATACCCGAGACTGCCCGCTTGCTCCCGCTGAGCAAGTCGACTATATTGGAAACCGAAACCAGTTCGGTAATTCTTTCCAGTCCGGGTGGAGGAGTGGCCAGAATTCAGGATGGCGAGAGGGAGGAAACTCACCGGGTTTTCCACCGAGGAATAACTATGGTGGAGGAGATGACGGGTCTAGTTTTAAGGAGGTAAGGGAGCTTATAGCTAACCAGACCCAGATCCTGCAGCAGATAGTGACGCGAGATGAGGCTACACAGAAAAAGCTGATGGAGCATGACACATTACTAAGGAAACAAAAAGCTTCGTTCTTGGATCTACAACGTTTGGTGGGTGACATCGCAAAGCATCTAAAGGAGCTCAATTCCCGTGGGGGTCAGTTTTCCGGTAGCACGTACAAAAACCCCATCGCAAATGTCAATGCCATTACTACTAGGAGCGGGAGAGTTCTGCAGAGTCCATCACCAGCAGTAGTTGAGGAGGAGCCGTTCGATGAGGCGATCGAATTAGAGACGCCTGACGGAAGGGTGCATGAGAGCGTAAGGCCAGCAAGTACTGCACCAAACTTCAAGGTTGAGGTAGTGAAGAAACCGCCAGCTGGAGAGAAGCCAATGAAGTGGGAGGCGGCGAAGGAGAAGAAACGAGTTCGGTTTGCATCTCAACCAATCACAGCCGAAGACTTGAAGCGTGTGCCCTATCCGGAGAGATTAATTCAACAGAAAAATGCACATGAATATGGTCAGTTTCTTGATATTCTTAGGCAGCTCAGGATTACTTTACCTTTCACTGAAGTTATAAATAAAATGCCTAAGTATGCTAAATTTTTTGAAAGATATGTTGTCCAATAAAAAGAAACTTGAGGCGTTATCTGATATAACCCTTGATGCTAACTGTTCAGCTGTAGTACAGATTAGATTACTTGAAAAATTAAATGATCCTGGAACTTTTACTATTCCTTGTGTGTTCGGTAGTTCATCTGTCACTCATGCTATAGCTGATTTAGGTGCTATTATTAATGTTATGCCATATTCTGTTTTTATGCACCTAGGGTTAGGAGAATTAGCACCGACTAGGATGACAATTTCTTTAGCAGATAGGTCGGTAGTCAAGCCCAAAGGAATAGTGGAGAATGTGCTAGTTAAGATAGATAAGTTTTTATTCCCTATAGACTTTGTGGTTGTTGATAGTGACAATGATGTGAGATGCCCATTGATTCTAGGTAGGCCTTTCCTTAGGATTGCCCAGGCGTTAGTTGATGTTTTTGCGGGCACCGTCACTTTGAGGGTTGAGAATGAATCGGTTGAGTTTATGGTTGGTAGGTCTAGTGATAAGAGCAACGAGTCCGTATACTTTCTAGGATCTTTCATGTCTATGGTGGATAGTTGTGTTAGTTATGTCACAGGTGAGGATCTAGTGGTAGTTGGAAATTCGTTGGAAGGTGAACCGGTTGTTGAGGATAAGTGTGGGGAGGATCCCGGGGGGTTAGAGGAGTTATTTGATAAAAATGAGATTTTTGAACCGTTAGTAGAACCCGGAGATGAATTGATAGTGAGAGAGGATTTTGTGGTTGAGAGTAGTTGTAGGAGAGCCACACTTGGCGATATAGGTGAATCTGAGGATAGGATAGTGCTTAGGCCAAGTGTGGGGAAGTTGGTGGTGGTTATGAGTGAGAACGAACCGGTGTTGAGTTTTCTAGAAAAAGTTAAGTTTCTTCCGGGGCGGTATAAGCATTGGAAGGTTAAAACCTCGTTGGAGTTCATAAGGTTTGTGGCTTTGAGGATTAGGAAGTTGTTAGCTAGTTGGGAGGATGAGAACCGGGTGCAAACCGGTAGTTTTGGGCATAAAGATGTGAAATCAAAGTCTCCGGATGGTTTGGGAGGTTGTTTTGATATTTTGCGCTAATTGATTAGGTGCCCAGTTTGTATATTTTGTAATTGTGGTTTTAATTTTCTGCAATTTTTGTTTTTCGTGCCTTTTGCGTCTTTTCGGTTTGTGTTTTTCGGTGTTTGCAGGTGATTCGGGAGACTCAAGAGGTGGAAAGGAGAGATGAGAAATTCCGGGTATGATTTGCAGGTCTAAAGTGCAGGTTTGGCTGGAAAATTCGACCAAGAGACCTGGAGTGGAGAGAAAAAGAGATAGAAAAATTTTGAAGGCCAAAGGCAAAAATTCTATGGAAATCACGTTCCAGGCGTATCGCCTGGAAGGTTGGAGGGCGTAGGCGATACGCCTGGAGAAGTCTCTACCTGTCGGATGTGTGTGTCCTTGCGATACGTGAGGGGGTCGGCGACCAGGAAGGTTTTGTAACTTTTAATTTCGGTTTTTCCTGTTGGTGAGTTCTCGTCTTTCCAGGTAACACCATTTCAATTTAATTTTAAATTTTATTTTATTTCATCCTTAGTTTATAGTTTTGTGATTTTATTTTTCGTAATTTTTACTAATGTTTTGGTCGAGTCGAGTCGTTTGTTTGTGTTTTGTCGTACAGGTCCGATGATGTTCGCGCATAGGATTTGCATACACTTCAATGGAGGACCTGCGGTTACGAGCTTGCTTGCCATTCATTCAAATAAATAATCAAGGGAGTCCATTCCGCTTTATTTTTCTTTTTTATTTTTATTTTCCGTTGCATTTTTATTTTTATTTGTCGTGTGTTTATTTTTTATTTCTGCTTTATTTTATTTCCATTCCACATTGAGGGCAATGTGTGATTCAAGTGTGGGGATGGGAGACTTGCGTCTTGAGTCTGTTTGTTTTTATTTAGTTTATAAAAAAAAGTTCAAAAATCCAAAAAAAAATTTGAAAAATTGTTCAAAAATGTCTAAGAATCTGGCTGCAATTAAATGGGAAATGATAGTACAATCAGGATTTGGTTTTCTAATTTTGTGCTTAAATAATAAATAAATAAATAAAAGCATAAAACATTGTCGGTTAGTGATGTATTGGTAGGCCTAGCTAACTTAAAAAGCTTAAATATCCTAATTGTGTCTAAAATTGGAATTTAGTATATAAAATCAGGATATTTAGTGGGTTCCTGCCTTAGACTGAAACGATGATGCTGAAACTGTCAAAAATAGAAGATAGGTACCTTAATATTTAAAGATAGACTTGTCTCTAAAGCAATAAGCACGCCTCTATCTTTTTATAAAAATAAATCCGACTTGGGTGGCGCTTCCATTAAAAAAAATCCATATTCAATCTACATTTCTGTTTGAGCTGAGCTAAATACCCTATGTGCTACCCAGCGAGTTCACTCTCAGTGGATGCTCCTCTAGGTGAAGCTCGTAAAAAATATATATATAAAGCTCAAAAATAGCAGACCATTCATCCATTATTCCGCCATTTTAGAGACAAGTATATAATTAAATATTAGGGTAGGAGAACCTAAATGGTTTAAACCTGTGCCTTGATATCTTGAGACGAAATTAGGCAAAATTTTGAGGTTTGAGTGTGGAATCCGTTGGGTTGACTGGTTAGGTAAAAGAATAAGAAATGACACTTTTGGGGGCTATGAAAGTTGGTGGTTGGGTTTAATCGGATCGAAATACCGATAATTGTTGTCGGGGTGTAAGTAAGCTATGTAAAATATAAAATTGAAAATTGTGCGTTGTTAGGAATCAAAGTCCTGGTTATGATTCCATTGCAGTATTTTTCGAGGACGAAAAAAGAGTCAGTGTGGGGATGTTTGATGTGTTGCAAACACATCTCATTTCCGGGGTCTTTTCTCTAGTTATTTGAGTCAATTTGAGTCGGTTTTCTTTAGTTTTATTTGTTTTTAGTAAAGTTGAGTTATTGAGTCTTTGTTTATGTTTTAAGATGTTTTTATAGGTAATTGGTGAATTCCCAAGGCTGCAAAATGATTAGATAATTGAAGATGGAAACAAGAGAAGCGGAGAAGAGAGAAGTGGAGTTGAAGCGCTGAAAAGGTCATCCCAGGCATATCGCCTGGGACATACTGAGTGGTACGCGATACGCGTACAAGTGAAGTTCAACAGAAGCTTAAGTCGGTTTGACCCGACTGTTTTGCCGTGTACCATTACTAGGCGTATCGCCTGGAAGAAGGGAACCAGTAGGCGATACGCCTACAGCTCAAAAATCCGCAAACTTAGCCAGTTTGATATAAATTCGTCTTTAGGGTTAGAGTTCGACATTCACGACTGGGGACGAATTCAAAAGCATCTTGGGCGACTTCCAGAGGCGAGAAGAGGGCTGGAACACTGGGAGATCACCGGAGAATCACAATTCAACAACTATCTTTAATCCGGTTCTTCGATTCATCTTTTGTTTTTGCATTTACTTAATCTAGTATCATGTGTTACTCAAAGATCTCAGTTTATACCTGTGATTTTGCTGTGAACATGGTGGTTGGCTAAGTAATTCGCCACCACCTAGACTGTATGACAATTATTTGATGTTTATGACTTTAATTCGGTTTTTAGCAATCTGATTGATGTTTGATGATCTTTTCAATTCCATTAATTTTCTGTGACGATGCGTTTGTATGCTTGATTCAGATTTCTAATTATAGATTAATCATTGCTTTGCTTGCGGATGTCTCCCGGTTTGGGTAAAGTAGTTGACTTGTATGTTATACTTGCAATTTAATGTGATTGCTGAATTGTAGTCATAGGGTTAGTTGATAATTAGTTATTTAAATCTTGTGTGCTGCTGGCTAAATAGACTTAAAAGGGTGATAGCTATTGGGTAGTCGGGTTGGATAATTGCTTAGGATCGAATTATCCCAAAAGGAAATTCCCTAGGTTAGTTGTCTAGCTTATTATTCCATGTCGTTTACAGTTGGTTAGTGGTAGCTCCTGCTAGCTTAAGGTACCCAAGTTTAGGTTCAGAGGTGGTTAAGTTTAGTGGAAGTAGGAAGTACCCACAAGGTGAACTCTTGTCCGAGCATACGATTATCTGTTAGGAAGGACTTAAAAGGTGAACTAACCGCCATCAGGATTGCTAGAACCGAGTTGAGTTGTGAGTGTTGAATAGAAGTCTAGGTTTAGGTGGTGTCCCTTTCGCATTAATTTCTCTGAAGTTGCCTGCTTTCGTCTGTTAGTTAGTTATTAGCTAAGTTAGTTAAATCAATTCCTAAAAACCAAATTCACATTCTCAAATTTCCATTTCTTAGGTCTAGGCTAATTTTGTTTATAAAGTGTCTCTAGGGTTCAATATTACCGGTCTTACCTTAGCTTTACTATAATCCGACAGGTACACTTGCCTTAGGGTTCGGTTTAGTTTAGGTAGTTTCGGTAAAATTTAGGTGTGTCTAGGTCTAGGTTTTAATAGTAGTTTTTAGTGTAGTTCCATACACATCAGGTTTTTGGCGTCGTTGCCGGGGACACTTGGCAATAGCAAGATTAACTTAGGTCGTTGTAAGGAAATTTTGAGTCTTTTTGGGTTTTTTTTCCGTGTCTAGAGTCTTAGGATTTTTTGCTTTTAAGTCTAGATTTTTTGGATTTTATTTTTCTAATTTTTATTTTTATTTCTCGTCCGTTTTATGCCACACACCCGTTCGCGAGGTCCATCAGAGCTTAGAACGCTTTTTGATCCCGACAAGGACATTCGTGAACGGTTCCGCGCGGAACTCGAGGCGTTCATTATCTCCACCACTCATTTGAAACCGTCCACTTCTTCCACACACGTCTCACGCGACACTAAACCCATCCCATTTCCTGAACTCACCACCATGGCGGCCCGTCACACCGTCCACGAGCAGGCCAGCGCCGGAGTTAACGACGCTCGGTTTGCCATCGCGCAACCAAACATTGCCAACACCACCAATTGGCAAGTTCCGTCTCACGTCATAAACGTGCTCACAAATTCCATCCAATTCCATGGACGTGAAGACGAAGATGCACCGACGCATATCTCGCGCTTTATTCGTATCTGCAATACATTCGGACTCACGGGAGTCACGAACGATACTATTTATCTGCGTTTGTTTCCATTCTCCCTTACCTCTCGAGCCGCCAAGTGGCTCGAGATGCTTCCACCTAATTCAATCGCCACGTGGGACGATCTGAAGTTAAAATTCCTGAAGAAATATCAACCTCCAACCCAAGGTTGCATGTACTCGGGAGGAAATCCACTCCTTCAGGATGGACCCCGATAAGCCTTATTCGGTCGCATACAAGCGATTCAATACCCTTCTGAGCAAATGTCCGCAACACAGGTTGACGGAATGGGCGATCATAGAAAAGTTCTACAATGGACTTCCTTATTTTGTTCAGAAGGAGTTCAGCATTTCGGCTGGAGGGCATATAATGGAGAAGCTCGCCGTTGACGAATGCAAATCACTTTTTGAGAGCTTCGCACTTGCTGAACAGCAGACACCCGGAGGTCGGAGAGCCACCTTGGCCCCGACTAGATCACTCACACCTTCTACATCTACCCGGAGTGTCAGTCACATTGGCTCAGAGACCATGACACCTAAGGAGTTGAAAAATACAAAAACATTGAAAAATGAGAAATTGATCTGACATGTTTGGGAAATGATGGTACATTGGCTTACGTGTTTAACTCATGGATAAAATATATGAAAAAGCCATAAGATCATTTCTCGATGTGCTTGGTAGGCTCTGCATTAAATCAGAAAGTTTTCAGATGTGATAAACACATTAAAATTCTAATGCTTGACCAATTGGACAACATCTTGATGCATATCTCATGATATATCAAGAAAAGATGTGTGAAAAAGAAAAATAAGAAGTCACTGTGTAAACATTTGTTCATTTTGCAAAGATTTAAACTTGTTTGATTTTCTTTATTTTGTCAAACGATCGGACTTTCTCTGCGTGTCCACAAGACCGACCTGATTGTTGTTCGTTTGACGTTCTACTTTATTTTCTTTGGTGTTTCGTATAACTCATCAGACTTTCTCTGCGTGTACGGGAGTACCGACCTGATTGTTGTTGAGTTATACAATTTCAACTTGTTTTATTTTCTTATTTTGTTAAATCCGAGGCCTTATCTGCGTATCGAAAGATCGACCTTAAGGTAGACGATTTAACGTTCTTATTTCTTTTTGCATGGAACACAGTTGACTAAATCCTGAATAAAATCATTATGTGATTAAATCAAAAATGAAATCACAAAGTGTGATATAGAAAATAAATATCTGAGTATGTCTGATAGTGTGGGGTACACTGGTCAAAGCAATCTAAATCAATACAATAACATATCCAGATGTTATGAGTATGATTATGCCTGAGTTTAAGATGGACAAATTATACCAGCAATCGACATGACTTGTGTACTGAAGTAATTGAAATTGAAGTGTAGTTCAGCATGTCATGTTCAATATGATCCCAAGTTGTGATCTTTCTCGCAAAAGACAAAAATAGTGGTTCAGTGTTTCATTTCTGTATTGCATTTATGTTTCATATCTGAAAAATCCAGAAAATATTTAGGTGTGTTTTAGCATAAACTTAGACAAATCAAAAAGATTTTCGGTGAGTTTTGATATAAAGTTTCAAAAAGCCAAAAAGATTTTGTTTCTTATTTGTTTTCGACCAGTCGATACATGATACAAAATTAAATTTTCAAATCTATATCTTGGATTCTCAAAGAGAAGTTTTGCGCCAAGATGAAATTAATTTTTAAAAGAAAAGAAAAGCCGCGTATCTGTCTTCTAAAATTACAGGTTATTCTGTGTGACAAGACTCAAGCATGGTGAAATGGGAAGTATGTAATATCTTTCACAAGTGGATCTTGAAGTTAAAAGATTGTTCAAGATTGATCCAGCCATGCAAGCTCTAGTTCTAACAAGATTTCAAGTTGAAGATCAGACGCAGTGATGCTGAAGGTTAAAGACTGAAGTTTAGTTAGATAGATAGATAGCTAGCTACAATACACGTTAAGGGGGAGTTTGTTAGAGCATATTCCTATGCTATCAAGTGTCTCGTGTATTGTATCTAATCTAGAGCGTCTGTGTGAGTGAAGATAGTCAACTGGCTGTACCAGATGGTCAGCCGTACCAGATGGTACGGGCGTACCAAATGGTCCGCAGGTGGTACGCTGGCCAGAAGTAAGTGACTATAAATAGTTCGTGTTAGAGAGAGTCTACTTAGTTCTAAGAGTTTTAGTCATTCTTAACTGTGTGTTCTCAAGGTGTTTTCTCTTTCTACATTGTAACTCTAAGTGAATCAATAAAGCCAAGCTTTATTTACTCGTTTGTGTTTCTCCGATTACCAAATCATGCAGTAGTAAGATCCATCAGTGGTTTTACATGGTTGTTGACTTGGTTGAGATGATTGCCCATAAGATGGGTAAAATTGGCTAAACGATGGGGTACCCGAATAGGACACAAAATTGGATGGGTTTGATGCAGGCAAACATGTTGAAGTGGTGGTGCTGGATGTGAGTACAGTAAATGGAGGAGGGGTTGAAGTAGGTGGAGGAGTGACATGTGGCATCTGCTGATCAGAAGATGAAACTGATATGCCCACTGATTGGTTTTCAGGATCACGTTGTGCTTCCATAGCTTTGCTTTGTATACTCGGTGATCCGAGAATTTTGTTTTCCCGATGTAGAATTCGGTTCCTCCTGCACGCCTTTTCAACTTCTGGATCAAAAAGTAATGGTGATGATGATTGTGACTTCCTAGTACGCATGCACCTGTGGGTACCTGCACACTAACACAACCCAGTGTAAAACTGGAAAACAAACAAAAATAGCTACCAAAGAACACACGCTGCGCACGTCTCCCCGGCAACGGCGCCAAAATTTGACGTGAGGTCGAAGACTCACTCAAATATAATCCCAAATACACTAATTAGATAGCGGTAAGCGGGTGTCGAACACAGGGAGAATGTGGAATGTGTGTTACTTTATACTTTACAATTAACTAAAATGACTTGAATAAAAAAATTGAATAACGGTTTTGTTTGATGTGTTGATTAAAAAAAACTAAAGTAAATTGCAAAAAGTTGTAAGTTGTGATTAATAAGAAACAAGGTGATCCTCTCAGAGTTCAGGTTTTCATGTAAACAACCAATATCAATGTTCCTACTGGAAAGAATCACATAGACATGATTCGCGTATATATAATCGCTTGTGATAAAAGAGGACTAAGTATTCGGGTTGCTAACGCGAGGTTGTCACCCGATGATCACCTAACAAATGTTAACCCAATTCCATACCCATTAAATCTCAGTTGCTAGCGGCACCAAGAACGTATGGTTCAAGAACAAGATCACACAATCATCAAACGTTTACAAGCAATTGCATAAACACCAGTAAATTAAAACAACGAGTGTTTGAATCACTATTCCAGAAATACAAGAACATAAAATATCATTGTTTACAATCAAACATTAAATCCGAGAGGAACACAAGAAAATTAGCTGATCATGATGAAATTGATTGCAACGATCATGATGATAATTACCATAGATGATTTGCCAACAAATCCGATGTTAGAATTGTGTTTCTCCACTCTTTCCTTGCTTCAAAAACGCCGAAGATGGTCTCTGGTTCGTCCCCAACCGTCACAGTTCGAATCAATATGAAAAAGCCCCCAAAAACTTTTTTTTAGATTTTTTACGGACTTGTAACCGACCTCCATCGTAAGCTACGATGCCACCGTAGCTTATGGTGGCCCTGAATTATCTTACGCCAGCTTCGTGCTGGCCTACGGTGGAGGTTTTGAGGGTTGGCCACCACCGTAAGCTACGGTGGTGGCGTAAGCTACGCTGGGCCCATGTATCATCTTCATTTTTTTTTTTTGTGTTCACTCCAGCTTGCACCAACTTGCTCCAAACTTCATGCATACTCTAGCTAGCTCGTTTAACCCTGTTTATCCTGCCAACATACAAATTCTCATAGTCATCTAGATTCTCAAGTTAAACATATATAAGCACTAAAACTTCACATTTATCATAGTTAAACATCAAACAACAATGCAACCGTCACGTAGCCCCCTCCTTCAATGCGTAGGACCTCCCTCTCTTTCCTGCCGTAGGGTTATCCTCTTATAAAATTAATTCCCCTCCAAGTCTTCGAATATTCCGACTGTCCAAAATCAATTAGTTCCATCCCTTATGACCCAGCTTCCTTCTTTTAATTTCATTCGCGATCTGCCAAATCCAAACACAGCCCAAGAACTCGCAGCCTATCTCATTCTACTTTTTTTTTAACGGCGTTTGGAACTACTTCCCAAATCTCTAATACCCGAGTGAGTCTTCCTGAGACGGGATTGCAACCGTCCATACTGATTTTGACACTCTAGGCTTAGCTCACCCAGAAACACCATCAAGGAGGAAACTCACCACTTAAGAAAAACCCCCTTGAGTCTTTCTCCCAAATTCATCCTTAATTAACATGAACTTTCACCTATTTTACACCTAAGCCCCTTGAACTTTTATAAAAACCTACACAATGAAACATTTTAAGCACATCTAATCATAATTGGTCTAATTAAATACAAGACTCGACTAGTTAACTAAACTCACACCAATACATATATAAAAAAAACTCAATATCACATTAAGAATCAAATACTATAAAATAGATAAAAACTAAATAAGAATGACTCAAACTTGACTCAATTTATATATAAAAATACACGGGAAAAAGAGATGTGTTTAACACACATCAATCAGCCTCTAATTCTATGATTCAAAAAGTTGTAAAACAAATATATATTTTAAGTTAGTCAAACCGAGCAGTTTTACATAAGAAATTGCATATTTTCCCAAATCATGCTTAAAGAGCATTATATATTATGCATTAAAAACTTATGTTTCGAGAAAATATGCAATTCTTTCCTAAAGTAGGGAGATATATGACATTCTCGTTTACATGGGGCAACTGCATAGATGTGGTATAAACACTTTATAAATGAACTAGGTTAGTAACCCGTGTATTACACGGGTTGAATAAATATTTATAATAATGAGATAAATATAATAAAATAAAAATTGATATGAGATTTAAAAATTATGGATATGGATGATATAATTGTGAGATCATATCAAATAGATATTTTATAGTAGTTAAGTTAAAAGTACATTTATAGTAAATTATAGTATTTCGTATATCACAGTTGGAAAATAAATTGCTTAATGGTTTACTTTAAAGTGGTGTTGAGAATTACAATAATAAAGAGTTATTATTATTTAGGATTACTTGAATTCAGAGAATGTTAAAAGATAATTAGAAAATGTTGAAGATGATAATTGAACTCTTTAAAGTTACTTTTCAGAATATAAAATATAAAAAAAGTGTTTGACATTATAATATTTTAATTGAATAAATCAACCACCCTAATATATAATATGTAAATCAATAAATATTAGTAACTATTGTTACAAATTAAAATTTTGAATGTTACATCTCTTAAAATTAGAAAATTCAAACAATTTATATAAATATGGTAAGTTAGTTAATAAATAATTTATGTAAATATATAAGTAATAAATATTAATACAAATTCATAACTAATTTTAGTTAAATGTAATGTTAAATTTTAGATTTAGAAAGTTGAAATATTAAATTTGGAAATTTTGAATTCTTAAATGAAAAAAATTTGAAATTAAGTGTGGTGTTAACAAGTGGATTGTTGAGGTGGAGGATGATGTGGACACCCTAGTAAAGTGACATGTGGACACTTTTTTATTACTTTATTAGAATGAAAGATGTCAAGAACATGATCTACATTATTACTAGCCAAGATTTCTAATATTTTTAACCTTTTTGCAACGTACCACACACTAGTGGTCTGGTACAGAAACAAGATTCGAATTGAATAAGTTTGGAAATTTTGGAATTGATCGAACTGTTTCGTTAATCGATATTTAACATATATATACAACTTGGAACGGTGCCTCTATGCCCTTCCTTCACAACCTTTTGAAGTTAACCGCCAGTTGACTTTTTGTGATTTGACAACTTATTCGAATACTAATAACATTTATGTCACAGTCAAATAGTGAGTTTGTAGTAATATATATATTTAGCTATGCTTCATTTATGTCCAACAAAACTACTTTTACTCCCATTCTGTTGACTGTTGATGACATTTCTTCTTCTCTGGCTGCTCGAATGCAGAATGTAATAACACATTGATGAGAATACCAGTTCAGTAAATCAAACAAGATTCAAATCATTACAAAATATCATTGAGACCTTGGCATTCTCTTTGGTTCATTAGATTAAACAAGATCTCAAGTGCACAGTTGCTTGCTGGCATTTAGACATTGATTAGAGTTGGGTTTTAGATGATCTTAACTACCAAATGCCCCATCACCGTAGAGATTCATGTAAACTGACTGATTTTTGGTTCAGGACTTCTTTAACGTACAACTAAAAACATCATCCTTTAGAAATGAAAATCAACAGCATTTTTATTTTATTAAAAACACAACACTTTGATTCATTTGATCTTTCATACGATTAACATGAACAAATATATATATGCAAATTAATTTGAAGACTTTCGTATTATAACAAACGGTGAAAACACCACCATGATATATATATAAGATTTACAACCAACCAAGGAACAAGAATCTTTACATATCTGTAACTAAAGTCTCCCAAATCTCTGCAAACACCTCAACAATCACCTTATGATGCTCTTCAGAGTTCAACGAAAGATAACACTCCACCATGTTTTCAAGCTCCTCCACTCCAAATATCTCCTTTTCCACAATCATATCCACCATTGAAGCCCTAAAATCTTCATACGGATCGCTTGAATCCTTCGCCACCGCAAATCCATCCACATCCGTCGCCTTCCAACCACCACCGCCGTTGTTTCGTTTCACTCTGTTTTTCAAAACGGATTCAAACGAATCGGAAGAGAGAGATCGCCGGGAAAACAGAGTGGTCTTACCGTCGCTTTCTTCGCTGCTCCACCAATTATAGTAGTAATTATCTGTAATTGACGAAAACGTTGCACAGTTTCTTCTTCTTCGACAATGGAGCTTCTTCTTCCGCTCTTTTTTCGAGATTCTGTCGAGGTTATCTGAGTTCGCCGGAAAAGGAGGGGTTCCGAGGCGGGAAAGATTGGGTTTTGGTTTAGAAATGGATGAAGAGAGTGGTTGGGGTTTAGGCGAGAATAGGTCGATGAGACGGCGGTCTTTGGGGGTTTTCCGGTGGTCGGAGACGTCGGAATTGGTCTTCGGACGGCAGGAGTTGAAGGTTGATTGTACAATTTTGGAGATTTGTGATTTGAAGCGATTTTCCATTTTTAGAGGGAGGTGTGAAGATGGAGAAGAGGGCTTCTATGCTTTGGGATTATATAATACAAAAATTTATGCTGTTTTAAGGCGTCGGACCCGGATTGTTTTTAAAGATGACTTACTGATTTTATAAAATGAAAATTAGATTTTATCAATCTAACTATTGATTATTAGGCGATTTTAGTTTCAATTATAATTTTTCTTACGTGTCATTTGTTATCTATGTGTTAAAAATATTTTTTTAAATCCACTTTACCAACTCATTTATAACTTTTCGAGGATTTGGATGGATGACAACCAGTAGCGAACCTAAGGCTTGGTCTTGTTGTTCGCCAGACACCAATGAATTTTTGTCGTATTGTAGTATATGTCCGATTTTTTCTGAACCGAACCCAAGAATTTTGGTTATCGGCCCCATGAATTTTTTATACCAACCCTCAACTTTAGAAAATTTAGTTTCTAGTTTAAAAAAAATGATTCAACACTAATGACCTCAACAATATTAATATTTTTAAGGAAAATTAGATTTAAATAATCTCAATTTTTGAGGGTTGGCCGGCAATAATCCCACCTTTAATAATCACTACCACTGGTCCCAACTTTCATCTTGTTTACTAATATTGGTCCCGCTGTTAAAAGACTTAACACCGTTAAGTTTTTTGCTTACGTGGCAGCTGACTTGTAATTTATTTTATTTATTTATTTTTGTTTAATCCACCTCACACTCCATCCCAATTCCCAAACTGTTAGAGCAATTCCCAATTCGTTCAATCATCTGTCGGTCGTCAATACAAACGATGATGTCCAGCATGACGCCGTTGGGAAAAGAGCTTGAAGATACCGTCAGGGCCAAATTCCCAAATGCTAAGCTTGAACAGGTAGTCAATTAGTTTCAAATTAAACACAATTTTGCCTAATTTGTGTTCAATCTAGGGCTCATTTGTTCATAATAATCATCATGTACTCATAAACACTTTTAGGGCTACTGGATGACGGAAGCAGGACATGCGCTCGCAATGTGTCTGGCTTTCACTAAACGCTTTTCCGTAATGCCGAGATGAAGATTGTCGATCCAGACACCAGTGCTTCTCTCCCTCGAAATCAACGCGGTGAGATTTGTATTCGCGGTGACCAAATCATGAAAGGTTAGTTGCAATTCGAACATTCTAGTTCACAATTCTTTGTTCTATAACAGTCTCACCTGAGATGAATAAAATTTCGGTCATGAATTTCGATAGCTTACCTTAACGATCCAGAAGCCACCAAGAGGACGATCGTAGACGACTAGTTGTGTACCGGAGACATCAGGTACATTGATGATGAAGATGAGCTTTTCATTGTTGATCGATTGAAGGAACTGATCAAATACAAAAGATTTCAAGTTGCTCCTACTGAACTTGAAGTGATTTTGTTCTAACAGTTTGGGAATTGGGATGGGGTGTGAGGTGGATTAAACAAAAATAAATAAATAAAATAAATTACAAGTCAGTTGCCACGTAAGCAAAAAACTTAACGGTGTTAAGTCTTTTAACGGCGGGACCAATATTAGTAAATAGGATGAAAGTTGGGACCAGTGGTAGTGATTATTAAAGGTGGAATTATTGCCGTCTAACCCTCAAAAGTTGGGATTATTTAAATCCAATTTTCTTATTTTTAACGCAATTATCCAAACCCAATAACCATTATCCAATTCTAAATTTTAATTCTATTTAAACTAAGTAAAAAAAAAATTGTGAACGAAATATGGAAGGTCAACGACACTTCCGTCTGACCGTCTCATAACCCACTCCCAAATCCCAATTCTAATTGATTCCTCTTAGGCGATTGAGCGATTCATGATTGCGATTCCATAATTTCGTCTCGTACTCTCATAATTTTGGCATGACGCGACAAGGCAACACCAATGGTCACTGGAGACCGTCAACCGACCTCTCTGCTTTGGTTATTTCCATCTAGCAACCTACCTTTCTGCTTCCGGCGACCGGTGACAGACCTTTCTGCTTCCCAAGACCAGTGAGTCGTCGTCTCTCTCTTGAATCTTTATTTTAGAACTTGAGATTTGAGAATATGATTTGTTTTGTGAAGGAAGGGTTTGAGAATCCATTGGAAAGATTGGAAGAAAACTACTCTACTTTTACTTTTTAGTTATATAGTTATATAGATCTGATCATTTGAGATATTCATAATTTATTTTGTGCATCATGTAACGCGAATTGAACCCGTCTAAAAAAAATTATATACATCGATGGACGATCAAACCCCGGAAATTTTTTAACCCCATCAAAAACAATTCTAGGTTCGCCACTAATGATAACTTTCGACTAAGTTGTTATTTGTTTCAATGGATATATTATGGGAGATGGTGTTGAGGTGATGTGTGCTTACATGCTCTTGACTTATTTTATTAGTTTCATTTCTAGTTAATTAGTAGTATTTATGTTTTATGTTAGAGAAATAAGCTTAATGCTCTTGTTAAGGGAATAAACTTGTTGATGTTTACTTAAAGAAAAAGATTAAGGGGCTTTGGTTGAAATTAGAATTTTGACTTTTTAGAAGAGAGGAAGGAGTACACGTACATGTAGTCGACCCCTTTTTGAAAAGTTACCACAAATTTCTAATGATCACTCGTATCACCTGATGTAGAAAAAACGATGGATGTGTTGGGATTTACAGTGGGTATCCGGGTTGCTCGTTTTAATTTTTACCGAATAAATTAACGGGTTAATTAATCAGATTAATTACGCAGCGGAAAATAAGTTTTACAACGCGAATAAAGTAAAACCCGTAGACAGGATCTGATCACCGTGTACGCGTAAATATAGAAAAACAAAATCGAATAATCTAAACAATTTAGATATACCTTGGTGGAGTCCGAAAAACCGTTCGAGACACCGGGGTTCGACGAACTGGCGCTAGGGCAAACGGTAACGCCCTACTCGAACCGGCGAGTCAAGTCTTCAACCGATTGTGAAGACGGGGCCTCAAGCACCACGGGCGGGTTCATCTCATGAACCGACGGTGGTGGCGGTAACGAAACCATGCCATGTATCATGGCATTCCAATCGAACGGTTCCACCGTGCTTGACGACGAATCCGTCATAGAGGCGGCGGAGGAAGCGACATGACGGCGGCGGCATACAATGGCGCCGGCCACTTAGGGTTTTCACCTGGTTTGACGGTCGCGGCACGCGGGGGCTTAAACATCGGCCTCAGTGGCGCAGGTAGGGCGAGAACCACCTCGCGGTGGTCCTCGCCGAAGATATCAGCGGCGACAGCGGTACGAGCCGTGGCGGTGATGACAGCGGCGGCAGACCTCTCGGAGGCGGCAGTGGCGGCGGCGACGATGTTTTCCAATTTCATTGCGGCGACAATCAAACGAGGATCTCTTTTCACCATCGTATTAGTCGAAGAAGGCGACAAAGGGTGATGGTGGTCTTGCACCGAAAACGAGAGAGGAGAGGGAGAGAGTGAGGTCACGACGGCAAGGAGAAGGGGAGGATCGCGATTAGGGTTCTTCTAATCCCCTCCTCTCCTTTTAATTACTTTCGATGACTTCTTTGGCAAACAAAACCCATCTCGCAACCAAAGCCTCTAAGCCCAATGATTTTACTAGTCCGTTAACCAGTAACGACTAGATAATCATTCGTCGATAATTCTCGTAAACATTTTACGATAAATATTGTTTCGTTACTTTGTATTAAATAAATAACCACTTATTTATTTATTAAACCGTTTGATATAATTAATTAACATTTAACTAATTATTAGTTCGTTGACTCCGTTGTAACCCTTCCGGGTCGAAACCGGGTCGGTTACGATAAGTGTCGGTTCAGGACACCTAGTATCCAACAGGATGTAGGTTCTCTGATCGTAGATAAAAATTGATGTTATACCTCAGGGACGAAATTTGTAGGGTTTTGTGTTGTAGAAAAAACAATGTTATACATGAGGGGTAATGTGGATTTAAAAAATATATATATTTTTGACACATAGATAAAAAAGGACACGTAGGATGCATAGTCAACAAAAATTAACGGGGGTTTGTTTTTTTTTACGGAGGTTCGCTGTAGTCCGACACTCGAAAAGTTAGGATTATTGTAGGGGAAAAACATAGTTGAGATTAATATCAGCCAATAATCAATATTTGAGATTAATAACATCCAATTTTCCAATTTTCCTTTAAAAAAAGCCAATAACTAAGAAATAATGTTCGGCAAACTTGAAAGTACTTTTCATTTCAGCTTTCTTTTAAAGATCAACAAGTCATTTTAAAAAGGCAGAAAAATCTAGGTTTTTAAAGTGATTTTACCTTTATAATAGTGTAATTACCATAATACACACATTTATTTTAAATAAACAATCCCGAACACCTCTTAGTTCCTTTTCATTAGCCAAGGTTAAATTTTTTAGTAACTCTATCAAAAATACCAAGTTCTTTTTCTTAAATTATTTGAAAATAAGAAAAAAAAAAGATAAAGAAGAAAGATACAATATAAAACAATATAACCATTATCCGACCTACTTGGTTATCTTTATCCCTAAAGGTTTTTATTATCTCCATACTAAAATCTTTATAGCGAGTCTCTAACATTGTGTTGATTGAACTTAGGTTTTAAATTCATACATTTGGATGAATAACATGGTATTGATCTCGGGTTCTAATACATACACTTGGATGAAACCTAAATGTAACCAAGAAGAGCCGATTTCAAATTCAAACAAAAACCTCGATGTCACTCATCAATTTTAATACAAAACAATTGAATTGTCTGATATCTATCGAGTTCAATGAACCTATGGCTTTCGTTTTGTTATTCTTAATCAAATATTTGTCGTTAAATCTATCCAAAGTTTGTCCAATTACCTAAACAAGTGTATGATATTCTGTCGGATGAAAAGTTGATTTGTTGGATAAATTAAATAATCAAAGAAACGATCGCAAAAAAATTGAATGGGTAGGATACATTTGATGGACTTTTAACTTGCACAATTAACGTATATATAATACACTATACAATACACTATAATAAAAGGAGTTGGTCTTGCACTCGGCCTAAGTGGAGACTAGAGAAGGGCGGTGTCTTGCTCTCCTCTCTTCTCCATCCCGCACAAGACCTCTCAATCAACCTTGTTTTTCACAAATTGATCTTCAAATAAACCACTTCATCCATCCCACGTCTCTCTCCATGTCACCACTTCTTATCATGTCTCATAGCCTCATAGGACCCTTAACTCACTCATCCCACTCTTAAATTAATCATTACTCAAAGTCTTTTTTTTTTCCTTAATGAATCTAATATTATTTTCTCATTGGGTGGATTTGTAAATAAACAACGTTTGTCCGATAGAACAAAGTATATTATAATTTTCTTAAATTGTGATTTTTATTCTCAATAGTATGAGAAATTTAAAATACCAAACAACCTTAACAAACAAATAATTTGTACATAAAACCGTCCAAATTACACATTCTAAAGCATAATTGTATGCAAGGGTATCAAAATACTAAAAAGTTTTAATGTATGAAATTATTGATAACTCTAAGGTTCTGTTTGTTTTTGCTTAATACATTTTCAGGAGAGGTTATGTCTGCAAGCGCGCAGACATATGCTTTGAAAACTGTTTGTTTTTTTTCTTATGAAAATCTTATTTAAGCTTAAAACCTCTTCAAAAAAAAGCTTATAAACATTGCTTATTTCATCTTCACACTATAATTCATAAACTTAAAAACAAAAGACCCACCACCCCACCACCCCACCACCACCACCACCACCACCACCACCACCACCCCACCACCACCACCACCACCACCAACACCATCGCCGCCACCACCACACCACTACCACCACCACCATCACCGCCACCACCACCACCACCGCCACCACCACCACCACCGCCACCACCACCACACCACCACCACCACCACCACCATCACCGCCACCACCACCAACACACCACCACCACCACCACACCACCACCACCACCACCACCCCACCACCACCACCACCACCAACACCACCGCTGCCACCACCACACCACTACCACCACCACCATCACCGCCACCACCACCACTACCGCCACCACCACCACACCACCACCACCACCACACCACCACCACCACCACCACCATCACCGCCACCACCACCAACACACCACCACCACCACCACCACCACCACCACCACGACCATCACCGCCACCAACACCACTATCACCACACCATTACCACCACCACCACCATTACCGCCACCAACACCACCACCACCACCACACCACTACCACCACCACCACCATTTTACTTATGTTTTTATGTTATTGATATTTGGTTTTATTATTGTATTTATACTATAATTTGAACGTTGAATGACTTTAATTTAGTAAGATAAGTTTGACAGTTATATATTTTTCAGTTTTTGCAGACAGTGTCAAGTTAATAAAACAAACAGCACCTAAATATCACACACATTAATTTTATTTTATTTACAGTATTAAGGTTACCATTCTTCCCATTCATACTTTCTCTTTCGTATCGGATTTTATAATATTTCTTACTAACCGACATAAGCTTTTATTCAAATTAGCTTTCATTCCATTCAAAGGTAAATAATGCCCAGCATTTTCCTTATTCACGCGATCTCTTCTTTTATTATTTAAAATAAATAATATACTGACTAAAATTAATATAAAGTTCATATAAAATGATAAAATTAATTTACAAACTTGCTTGCAAATTATAAAGACTAATAAGAGACTCTTGATAAAGAGGGGCCATAATATTGACAATACTAAAATAAATATTTATAATTAATAAGTCCATTATATATAATTAGATTTTATTATATGGATACATTAATTAGTTGTACTACTAAAACACAATGTAATATATATATATATATATACATATAATAAAATCTAATTTATAAATATTACATTAAGAATTGGTGGACTATCTCACATTTTACACTGTGTATTTTGTAACCCAATACTCTGGTGACAGATTGATTTTAGGGTCCAATGGTTAGATGACAACCTATTTTGATTACGTTCTTTTTGTAATCTTTTCCTTTTCTACGCGTGTCTCCTTAGACATCTGTTATCCTTCTTAATTTCACACATGTCCTACTCATGGGCACAAAATCCCTTCTCTTTCTTCTCCCTAGGTTCCCGTCTTCTTTTCTTAGAAAAGTTTTCCTTCCTTTCTACCATAGTTTTGTTTTTCAGATTACTTTCTTCTTCTTCATTTTCTTTGCGTGGGTTTAATGCAGGCGAACGTTAGCTTGATTTCTTCTGCTGCTGTGGAGTTCTCCTTCTGTTGTCATCTGTTCTAGGTACGATTTATTTTTCTTTTGGATTTGCATTTTGATTTTCAGTTTATGATGTGTTCTTCTAATGTTTGCTCTTCTGTTTTATCTTCTCTGACTGCATGTTTGATTTACAGCTATTGGATCATTATTATTTAGGATTGCCTGTTTGCTATTTTGTTGTTTTTCCTTTTTAGACTTGATTTCTTTGACCTAAATTTCTAATTGGATGTTGCATGTTTTAATTCTTTTGTCCTTAGAAATTGGGGATGAATTACTTCTTTCTCATTTCTCATGTCTTTTTTTTTTATGTAGTTTGGTCTGTCACTGTGTTTTTTATTTCATCTATAGATAGCTCACGCACTCCGTTAATTTCTTTCCAGTTGATCATCCATCCACTGCGTTGCTCCGGTTCTTCCGAGGTACATTCTTCCTTTTTTTTCTTCTGTCTTTTGCTTCGAGTTGTTGTATTCTCTTTGCATGTTTGGTTTTCACTTGATTAGAGATTCTCATTCAATTTTGCTTATAATTTGTTGTCTGTGCTTTGTCTTAGTTCTTTCTGGGTAGGCTTATGATGTTTGATTTTGGTTATTTCTTTCATAAACTGTTCGATGAAATCATTAAATCCATTTTTGCTTTTAAAATCTTCTATGCAGTCTTGAAAAAGCATGAAAGGAAACTCTATTTTAAAACTTTCTTGGTTGTTGAATAAAAAAGCTTTCTTTCTTGAAACACCAATTACCAGTATGAAAAGCTAAATTGGACAACCGAAAACAACAATCAACATTTCACCATACCAAATTTCAAGCACTGTCCTCTATCCTTTCGTCTCATGTTAACAATCATGTTCATATATGAAACTGTGATAACGTTGGGTATCATTTGGGTGTCAAAAACAGAAACACATTTATACGAACAACTGGTATGCACAAAAACATAACAAAGTGAAAGAAAGGAAAAAAAATAGTTTACGAATGTAATAAGTTGTCTTTTTCAATGATGTAATGCAAGAAATACTTGGCATGAGCTGCAAATCTGTTGTAGTTGAAAGGGGTTTTGACAACTCCAAGAACATTCCCGAGCCTATGTTGTGACTGTTGTCTTTCATTGGAGTGCCAAAGCACTTTACCTTACGTCTCAAACAAAACAACTCAGCAGTCATGCAAAATGTTTCTAGCATCACTTCTCATGAAAAACAACAAGGAGACTGGCTGCTGCTAACAACAGCAGAACCAATAACACCAGCAGGCAAAGCAGTAAGAAACAGATCTCAAAACTCACCAGGTAAAAATTCAAAAACTTTCTTAAAACAAACAAAAAGTACAGCCATAACCATAACCACTACAATAAAACAAACATTTACATGTTTGGATGACAAAGAACCATCTTCAAAGAAGGCAAAAGACAAGCAGGAATATGATGGAACACTAATGTCTATTGCTGCAGCAAGAAGCCACTTTTGAAGATCAATAGCTCAAATCTGCATCTTTTGTACAGACAATGGGTCAGATTTGCATCTTTTGTACAGCCCAGAATAGCAGGGAATACTTGATCATACTTTTTGTTAGAACATGTAATCGATCAAACTAAGCAGTAACCAATTACATGTAACAGGTAGGAACCAACAGCAATAGACGAGTGCAATCACTCAATTTTGTAAAACTACAAACCTGCAATCAGGTATCTACTAAAAGTGCCCCAACAAACAAAAGAATACGATAGTCTGGTTGATATTATTAAGGTATATATAGAAGTATGATGGATTTTGTAAGGCGTAATCTGACTTCTGTAAACAAATGCTATCAAATGACCGTCAACAAAACAACAGTACCATCAAGTAGTAGCCCGATGGTGGCCCGCCGCAACGCGCGGGCGGGTCACCATCTTGTTATATATAATGGACTTATTAATTATAAATATTTATTTTAGTATTTTATTAAATATTTATATAATAAAATCTAATTATATATAATGGACTTATTAATTATAAATATTTTTATATATATATATATATATATATATATATATATATATATATATATATATATATATATGTAACAAGAGTATACAACGACATCAAACAAAAATAAGAGATAAAATAAATAAAACTTTGATACGTATACACAATATTATAAAACCAAAATCAAGAATCAAAAGAAGAAAAAAAGGACAAAAATCACCAAAGATAAAAGAATTAAAAAACTGAAAAATATGTGTTTGGAGGCCTCTACGATCGAACCCGGAACCTAAATGATATGTTAAACGGCTCTATCCAATACATCATCCAACTCATTGCTTGTTAATTGTGTTGCGTTTACACACATTTATCTACGAAGGATATCAGGGGTGAAACTATGAATTTTTTAAGGGGTAACATGCACAAAATATTTTTGCAAGGGTTCGGGGGCAGCAGCCCCTGACGGGGTCCAAGGGGCAGAATCCCTAGTTGGGGTCGAGCCAGAAATTAATTTCACCGACAATTAACCTATAATTCTTCTCAAAATTGTTATTGTTTTATAATGTGAGCCCCATCTTAAAATGTATTTAAGTTAGGTAATGATCTAATGGTTTTTTAAGGCGTAGCACGTACGTACATAAAAACCAAAAAATTTTTAAAAAAAATTCTACTTTACATACGAGTTAAAGGATAGCACAGACTACCCCTGACTCCATACCAGTTTCGTCCTTAAATATTAAAAACCTATCACGTAACTGTTGGATATTATGTGTCCTGACCCGACAAATCTTGAACCCGACCCGGTTACGACCCGTAAGAGTTACACCGGGTGCAACGAACTCTAAACCCGCTTAAGAGTTAACCGGTAAAAGAAACGGAAACGTTTGATTATATATATTATTTATAATAGTTATAAATAATTTATAATCAATAATATTATTATTAACCGGCTTAATAATATAGGGTGGACGATATTTAAATAAAAGAGTTTTATTTAAATTCACGGTCGAGCTATTCGTTATTGAAATATTTTCTAACGTTAGCTCGTGGGCTCGCGTACGAGATGGGTTTTATATTCGAGAGGGGCCCGTCGCGATTTATTAGTCATCTAATAAATATTAGATGATTAGGGGATTAACCCTAATCATCTCATAATTCTCGACGGCAGCAAAAGAAAGGAGAAAAATTCTCCTTTTTCTTTCCACTCGTGAAAACGCAAAGGGAAACGAAAATCGGCAGCCGCCGATTTCGTTTCCGCGCCGATCGCCGCCACCGGCGTGTTCCGGTGCCCATCTTCGCACCACCATAACTTGGTGGTGGTTGCAAGTTAGGGTGTTCCGTCAGTCAACGCCCGTAGACCGCCTTACGGTCTAGAGATCGCCGCCTCGTACGCCTTGATCCGCCGCTCGGTTCGCCGCCAATCGCCGCCGCAAAAGTGCCGATCACCACCGTGAAACTCGACGCCACCGCCACCGCCGTTCGCCGTCGTCACCGCCGTCACCCGCCGCCACCACCGCGGATCGCACGCCGTCGCGTCACCGTCGCTCGTCGACGTGAGTCCGACGCTTTTCGTCGTGCGCCGTCTCCGGTTGCAATCAGATCTAAATCTGATTGATCTCGTAGTCTCGCGAGACGCGACGTAAGTCAAAGTGTACTCTCGCGATGCGTGATGACCACGTGTCATAAACGCCGTCCCGTAGGGGTACGCGACACCGGACCACGAGAATCATCGCGATATGCGACGACCGTTTGAGACCGAAAGTGGTTCGTTTCGTTTCAACCTAGCGCTTCGTTTGTTGAAACTCGGTGTCTCGAACGTTTGTTCAACACCGCCAAGGTATATCTAAACTCACTATTAGTTTAGATTATTTATTTATTTATTTCTGTGTTTGCGTGTTCGGTAATCGGATCCTGTTGCGTACTGGTATTTGTGTTAATTGATTAAATAGTTTTTAATATATATAATTTGTTATATATGTATATATATTTATATATATAATCTTATTCCGCTGCGTTACAGAATTAATTATAAATTAATTCGGTAAACTCTTTTATAAACTATTAATCTATCGGTCACGTAATTTTTAAAATATGTCACCGGGCGACCCGAATACCACTGCCAAAATCCCAACAGTGGTATCAGAGCCTTGATTACCACGCGCAAATCGGAACCGGTCGATTTTAAACCGGTGGATTCGCAAACTGGGGTTAAACGCCCGAAAGTTGCGAATCAGATTTTATTTGTATTGCATAATTAAATTGCATTTTGGTCAACTTTATTTTGACCAATTAAAATTGCAATTTGTTTTGATTGTGTTTTATATGTATTCGGCCCGACCCTTGTTTGACTGTTGCTTGATTATTTTACTGTTATGGTTTGGCCCTTATTTTGGCCCATTGTTGTAATAGTTTAGACTTTGGGTTGGCCCACATTTTTGGGTTCAAAATTGTAATTAGGTTTTTCCTTTTACGAAATCTTCTACTTTGGCAAAAGTTGTCATCAAGAAGACCCGAAGATCCAATCGATGTCAAGAGGCGTCTTGAGGTCAGTGGGAGCTTACTAAACCTGCACGCTACATGAAGATGTCTGCCTTGTGGTTGTTTTATACTTTTGTCCCGTGACCCATTTGGTCTCGCTAAAAGGCTCTAGCAAGACCAAAACCCTAATGGCCGAATACATATTCGTTTTGCTTGTTTTGGTTGCTTGGTTTAAAGTCGTATTACACACCAACTAAAACACCGAAATCCTTTTAAAATGGTTTTAAAACTGAGAATACAATCTATAGGTTACAAGTTCTAAAAGCCTTTACAACTTGACCTAAATTTTAATGTAACCACCTTAATGAGTTTTTCTTTGAAAATTTTCAAACTTTATAAAACTCAATCAAACTTAATAAGTCGTTTATTAACTTTTGACCGGTTACATAGCTCGCGACAACCTAGTTGTAATTTTAAATAATAGGTTATTTAAAATAAATGTCTCGAGTGATGATAGGGTTTATCGGTTGTGTCCTACGATCACCAATATTAAAATTGATTTTAATATCCCTATCTGGTAATTAAAAAAACTGATAGGTCGTGCCATCCCATCTCAAGTCGAACTTGGAACGTATTTACCGGAGCATCAGTGTTGGAGTATTTCAACACCGCACTTGGTGCCGAGGGTACCTTCTGAGGTGAGGACATTGGAGTATTTCAACACCGTGTCCGTCGCATCGACCATTTAGGATTACTATCGCTTTAGATGTATATGTTCGTAGTGTTAGAGTATTTCAACACCGCGCTACGGATGTGTATTGCTAAAGTGGGCACGGATGAGGCTAAACGTATCGCAAAATATACAAGTATGTATATAGCGGCCTCATATCGAGAGTTGTGACTGTGATTTCGCAATTGACACCCGCTGTCATTTTGGTTACACAAATTTGCTCCTGAGGCTCATTTGGCGGTCTCAAGTAAACTTGTCTAATCGAATTCTCAATTTTCTTATAAAATAAATCTTACCAATTTATAATAAGAAAATACTTTACATCGAAAATACTAATGTATTGTGCTTTGCTTATCATTTCATAACGGCTAATGAAAACAAATCCCTTATCCCTTTTAAATCAGTCCTCCAGTAGGACAAATCAAATAACACCAACTTTCATCTTGTTGAAACAAACTCAGAAGATGTTCTGACATTCTTTCACAAACTCTATGTCTTGAAGAGCCCAATCGCCGTAGTTGTGTTCCTTATAGGAATACAACGCGCCTGGATTAAATAACATAATACTAACACCTCTAAGGTAGATAATATTATGCAGGCTCGCATATTTCCTGATAGTCAGCAAAATGCAAGACTTGAGTATCAATGACATAACAAACAAGCTTAACTGCATGTTTTCGTTTCTATATGGAGAAGAGCTCCATGCAAGGCTCTTCTCTATAGGACCATGTCATTAAGATGAAAGGGTACCAGTATCACCTGATTTAACTTGGTTACCCCACGAGTATCTGGGCTTATACCTTTTCACTACTATAGAACCAGTAATACTGTGTGCTTTAGTGAAAAGTTCAACCAGTTGATAGCATTATGCTCAATTGACACTTCGTGTGTCATAGGTGATTGCTACCGTGTTAAAATGCCTCGTACCAAGAAAAGAGTATCGACTCTAAGGGCAATAAAATGTTGTGATCATTTGGCATCAACGCCCATGGCAAAAGATTTGTACGATCATTGCTGCATCATCATGACAAGCACCAGTGCTCCATGAACAACAAATCGGGTACTATACACTACCCCGTTAAGCTCAAAGAAAATGGAGAACGTTAGACTTCTCTGTTGGTATTCAAACTAATGTTATTAGATTTTCACGAGTATTCCCCAACGCATGCATGCATGCCTTGTAGGAACGTGAAAATAAGAAAAGCTTAAATCGAGGGACACATGATTCGAATTACCCTTTTAGGCCATTTGCTTTCAATCATGTCTTTCACTCCTTGGTAGTATTCAAAACAAGTGGTTGTTTTGACCTAGCTCGTCTGGGATTAATACTTTGCTTTTCACTGATTTTATATCAGACTAATAACATAAGTTAATGTTTCTTTATGAAGCATACCTGGTTCTAATGATTCTTGTTTGTGACTTATTCGTGTAAGCAAGACATGCGTAAAAGGATACGCCCCAACTGGACCCTATGATCCACCATGGGATTAAGTTTCCTGATACGTGTCGTGCTTTCACAAACTCACAACCAAATCCTTCACTCATTCGAGTGAACTGTTAAATGTTCTTTCTAAGGCTTAGACACTCTTGTGTTGGCAAACCTAAAAGAACCATATAACAAGAATCATAAAAGTTACTTCATAACTATGACGGTAGTCATAGTAAATATGCTTATGGTTATAAGCATCAATGAAAATTCTTGAGTTGTACAAGAACATTTCAAAATGAAGTCAAAGAACCAGCTTTACAAATACGATCACAATTCTAAGTCTGATCGTAATAAAGAATACCTAAGCTTGACGAACCCTAAAATCATCTTAAGATATGTGAAAGATTTTTCACTAATCTGGTCCTACGTGCTCAGCCTTGGCCTGAGCACATGATAGGAATCAAACGATGCTTGTCAACGCTTGAAAGATGATATATAGGAAGTATTTGCCATACACGCCCTTATTGAGTATCACTCTCTTCATCACCACTCGCTTGATAGATCTAGTATCGAATGTCTTTTGACAATGAGAATTTATTCTCGTTAGATACTACATATAACAATGGATACTACTTCCACCATCCATATGGAATTCTAATTCCACACAGAAGATAGAAAGTTGTGTTCTAGCTTCTGAAATGGAAGGTTAAGTTCCCAAGTTATTTAACTGGAACTAGAAGTAAAGGACGGTGATCTTGAAGTGGTTCAAGAGTCACAAATCCATTGTTCGCATATTTCCTGACCAACAAAAGTTTGTTGCATTAAACAGGAAATACATATTTAAACACACTTGCAAATTCAAAATTGCAATATCAGATCTTGAATCTGAGAATGGCTTAATGCCATAATTTGATGTGTTTACATAAAGGCTAGTGGGAGCACTCTTTCAATCCTCACCCGTATGACGATGATATACTGAAAGATAGAATAAAATCCTTATGTGATTATACATAATGTGGATTTTATGGTACAAAGAATTTAAAAGAAGTTTCTTAATGGATAGAGATCCACAGCTATAAGCAACTTATGGCGCAATATAATCACACCTTGAATATGTGATTAAACAAAGATGTCACTGTACAGAGCTACATTAATGACATCGAAAGGGAGAGATCGCTGTACAGAGTTACACTGAGGTTGTCACTGTACAGGGTTACACTATGGACACCAAAAGGGAAAAATCAATGTACGCAAGTTATATTGATATTGTGAATTGTTGAACACAATACACTTAGTTGCATTGGTATTAACATTCACCATGTAGAAATACACTACTACAAGTTTTCATGATTGACCAAGACACCTCTTGCTCATAATAAAGATTTTACATTGTGGCAGATTCCACAACTAAATCTAAATTAATTAGCCGACTCAAGTGACATTAAACTGCTGCTTGTCTGAAAGGTTCAGAAGGATTCTTGACATGGTTAGAGTTTTAACCAAACAAGACATTGTGATCACACAGTAACAATGGTGAATACCAAGGATCACTATGATCACAAAACCAGCACACTTTGAGGAAATTCCACTATTCAGAGAAATACTGGAACAATGAAATATTGGATAACCAAAATGATAGCACATTTCAAAACCTGGTCGGTAAAACAATGAATTGCAAGACTCATTAACCTCATACTAATGATGTTCGACCAATATACGCTACATGTATGTTTTGAACTAGTATTTGGATGTACGAACTCTAACAGTTATACATTATCATCCGGCTTCCTCTAAAGGATTAGATGTAAAGCTAGATTCTATAACTGTGTTCGATTTTAATACGTTTAAATCCATGAATAAATGCATATTATTCCTCACAGTCAATCAGAATCGTGGACACGAATCTGAAGTGAGACTACTTATGAGTTTGGACTCAAGAGATTGACAATCCAAACTCACATGCATTATTTCATAATGATGCTGAGGAATAGATGTATTATTCTAAACTGTCCGTAGTCGTTCAGACT
Source organism: Deinandra increscens subsp. villosa (assembly GCA_039602395.1). Classification (NCBI taxonomy): domain Eukaryota; kingdom Viridiplantae; phylum Streptophyta; class Magnoliopsida; order Asterales; family Asteraceae; genus Deinandra; species Deinandra increscens. The sequence goes on from JBCNJP010000008.1 coordinate 15,721,941, forward strand.
CGTGGGAACGAATCTGAAGTAAGACTATTCTGACTTTGGACTCAATGGTTGACAATCCAGACTCACAGACCTCATTGGGGAATGACGTTGGACGTAACTCGCATCAAACCATCTTCATGGATTCAATCATAAGATGGATTTGATTAATGGTATACTCATTAGTATCCTTAGACCTGAGATACATGAGCGACCTCCCCTTTACCAAAGACTGTTCTTTGATTGTAGCTTAACGCTGTCGCGTAACTGCCAGTCATAACGGCTACTTTTGGGAATGGATCTGAAGTTCAGTGGGAGCTGTATGTAGTCGACATGGGATTCTGTACTCTTGCACTAATCATGCAACAGCTAGACATCGTGGCGCCCTCGTTGATTCCAAGTGTAAAGTGTAAGGCCTTACCCAAACCTACTGTGTGTTTGTTTTGGACCACTTCGAATCTATATCGAGAAACATAATGATTGAACATTAGATGAGAATGAATTAAATCCATGTCCATCGTTCAATTGATGTCATATACGGAAGAGATACAATGACTTCGAATTACCACAAGTCTAATATCAGTTGCTTCACAACAGATATGCCTTGGTTGTTGACTTGAAGTGTCATAACTGGTTGGGACAGTCATGTGTAGCTAGAGCACCTCTGTCTGTTTCTTAGATCTTGTCGCGATCAGTCCAAGTGGGAGACTGTTGGATATTATGTGTCCTGACCCGACAAATCTTGAACCCGACCCGGTTACGACCCGTAAGAGTTACACCGGGTGCAACGAACTCTAAACCCGCTTAAGAGTTAACCGGTAAAAGAAACGGAAACGTTTGATTATATATATTATTTATAATAGTTATAAATAATTTATAATCAATAATATTATTATTAACCGGCTTAATAATATAGGGTGGACGATATTTAAATAAAAGAGTTTTATTTAAATTCACGGTCGAGCTATTCGTTATTGAAATATTTTCTAACGTTAGCTCGTGGGCTCGCGTACGAGATGGGTTTTATATTCAAGAGGGGCCCGTCGCGATTTATTAGTCATCTAATAAATATTAGATGATTAGGGGATTAACCCTAATCATCTCATAATTCTCGACGGCAGCAAAAGAAAGGAGAAAAATTCTCCTTTTTCTTTCCACTCGTGAAAACGCAAAGGGAAACGAAAATCGGCAGCCGCCGATTTCGTTTCCGCGCCGATCGCCGCCACCGGCGTGTTCCGGTGCCCATCTTCGCACCACCATAACTTGGTGGTGGTTGCAAGTTAGGGTGTTCCGTCAGTCAACGCCCGTAGACCGCCTTACGGTCTAGAGATCGCCGCCTCGTACGCCTTGATCCGCCGCTCGGTTCGCCGCCAATCGCCGCCGCAAAAGTGCCGATCACCACCGTGAAACTCGACGCCACCGCCACCGCCGTTCGCCGTCGTCACCGCCGTCACCCGCCGCCACCACCGCGGATCGCACGCCGTCGCGTCACCGTCGCTCGTCGACGTGAGTCCGACGCTTTTCGTCGTGCGCCGTCTCCGGTTGCAATCAGATCTAAATCTGATTGATCTCGTAGTCTCGCGAGACGCGACGTAAGTCAAAGTGTACTCTCGCGATGCGTGATGACCACGTGTCATAAACGCCGTCCCGTAGGGGTACGCGACACCGGACCACGAGAATCATCGCGATATGCGACGACCGTTTGAGACCGAAAGTGGTTCGTTTCGCTTCAACCTAGCGCTTCGTTTGTTGAAACTCGGTGTCTCGAACGTTTGTTCAACACCGCCAAGGTATATCTAAACTCACTATTAGTTTAGATTATTTATTTATTTATTTCTGTGTTTGCGTGTTCGGTAATCGGATCCTGTTGCGTACTGGTATTTGTGTTAATTGATTAAATAGTTTTTAATATATATAATTTGTTATATATGTATATATATTTATATATATAATCTTATTCCGCTGCGTTACAGAATTAATTATAAATTAATTCGGTAAACTCTTTTATAAACTATTAATCTATCGGTCACGTAATTTTTAAAATATGTCACCGGGCGACCCGAATACCACTGCCAAAATCCCAACAGTAACAAACTCAAAATGTGACGTGTGACAATATACAACAAATCACACTCAAATACTGTTTACTAAGGGTGGGCGGTATGGGTTTAGGGTAGTGGAGAGGTATTAGTTTTTAGCCAATAGGAGGATGTCACATGAAAGATAAAAAAATATAAGTTTTATAGTGATTTTAAGAGGGTGTGATTTAGGATAGTTTATGGTAGTTTTATAAAGGGTGAGCCACCACACATTCACACACATAATGCTCGAGTAACATCGGCAAGAACTCGCCAAAAATGGATGCCAAACTACCCAATTGGGTAGTTGCCGAAGGAGGCAGAATGGTAGCTGATGGACTACCCGAAAATTTGGTGTTGTAAATTGCCGAGCCCATACCGGGCATCCTAAAATTATATTTTATATACTATAGAATTTTTCTGTGTTCAAACGTTTGTTGAAGTTGCTTTTTTTTATTATTCCATCTGAATTATTTGTCCATATTTTAATCATTTTGAAAAGAAATGAGCTTTAACCAAGTTGTATGTGGCGCACCAATACTTGTACATCCAGATAGAAAGTGATCAAACTACCACTTATTCATTCATTTAATATTTAAAAAAATCATCTTGTGTTTTCCATGGGTCTTTTTGTTATGATAATTCTTCGTCAACTTGCATGATTTTACAATAATTAACAATACATATGGTAATTATTAAAAAAAACTTTATTGAATATTATATAAATCTGTACACAAATATTATTTAAATAGTCTTCGGTTATGGTTTAAGACGTATATCTAAGATTTAAAAGCCATGCAAAATCCCTTTAAAGCACAACTTCAATAATTGCCCATAAACCTTTATATTGTACACATGATTTATAATTGTATTTTATTGTATAGGAGGTTTGTAGTTTGTAATATAGAGACGTACAGAATAGCGGAATCAGAACTTTTTAACTGAAGGGCTCATAACAAAATACTTTCTATACTCAATAGATACTTCGGGTTATACTAAAATTTCTACATTCATCAATAATTCAAACTAGTTTTTAAATTATTTATTGTTAATTTTATTTTTACTTAACAGATTTGATAAACCATAATGTTTGGAATGAGTTCTTTTTAGGGTGTGAACGTGATGCTTGAGTTTTGAGCATAGTCTAACAACAAAAAAAATCAGTCATCATACATTGAAATCTGAATTTAATTCTAAAGTGGACAACTTGATGATAAAATGACCAGGCTTTACAACTAAAAGACTATGAGTTTATATCCTGCAAAATACATGTGTATGGTGATTTTAACTGTTAGAAAAATATATTAATATAGAGTTTAATGCAAAACGTGATTCTATTGATATTAACAAGAGCCTTAAATAGAGGCTGTACAACATAGGAAAGGAAAATACATACAAGGAAATAATCACCTAGAATCAATTACAATGAATACATATCAATTATAATCACTGCCTAATATAACCGAATCTCTATTCTCTAATACGCCCCCGCAAGATGGAGGATCCGTCGGATACGCCAATCTTGGACCTATTGCGAAGAAAAGGCGCTCGTGGTAGAGGCTTCGTTAACATGTCTGCAAGCTGATCCTGACTGTTGATATGCAGAACACGAAGACGAGCCGAGGCAACAAGTTCCCGAACAAAATGATAGTCAAGCGCTACGTGCTTCATACGAGAATGATAAACCGGATTTGCGCATAGGTAAGTGGCTCCCGTGTTATCGCAGAATAAAGTGGGAGTGCCAGTAGAGGTGATGCCGAGTTCACGTAACAAATTCTGCAACCAAAGTAACTCCGCTGAGGCATTGGCCAGCGCTTTGTATTCGGCCTCCGTGGACGAACGGGAGACGGACTTCTGCCGCGCGGACTTCCATGAAACAATATTAGAGCCCAGATAAACCAAGTAAGCCGTGGTTGACCTCCCGGCATCATTAACACCACCCCAGTCCGAGTCCGAAAAGACCGAAAGAGTGAGAGGAGAATGGGAACTCAGGAACAGACTATGATGAAGAGTACCTTTGAGATACCGAAGGACACGTTTAAGAGATTGCCAGTGAGCCTGACGGGGAGCATGCATGAACTGGGAAAGTTTGTTAATGGCAAAGGAGATGTCCGGTCGAGTGAACGCAAGGTATTGTAGCGAACCGACCAGGCGTCGATACTGAGTGGCATCGACCGAAGGTGAGGGATCCTCGAGGATAAGTGGATCGGAGGCACTCAATGGGGTCATGACATCTTTGGCACCATCCATATGAAACTGATTCAAGATATCTTGAATGTGGCGATGTTGAGACAGGAAGAGCCCGTTTGACGTGGGAACCACTTCGACACCGAGGAAGTGATGCAATGGACCAAGATCCTTAACGGAGAATCTATCACTAATGGCCGTAATAAATTTGTCAAGGAAGACAGTGTTGTTTGCCGTTAGAACAATATCGTCAACATAAACTAAGAAATAGCATGTGATAGTTGAAGAACGATAAATGAACAACGAGGCATCGGCCATGGACTTCTTGAAGCCGAAAGCAAGAAGGAAATTGGTCAACTCGATATACCAAGCTCGCGGAGCTTGCTTGAGCCCATATAGTGACTTTTTGAGCCTACAAATGTGATCCGGGTATTGATCGTTCTCAAACCCGGGAGGTTGAGTCATATAAACCTCCTCATGAAGGGTGCCATGAAGAAATGCATTATTAACGTCAAGTTGACGGAGGGGCCATCTCTTGGAAAGAGCAATGCATCGAACGGTGCGAATTGTTACCGGTTTGGTAACGGGGCTGAAGGTATCAAAATAATCGCGTCCATACTGCTGATGGAATCCCTTGGCCACCAGGCGTGCCTTGTACCTGTCAACTGAGCCATCGGGTTTTCGCTTGATACGAAAGATCCACTTACACCCGATAGGGGTGCGAGAATTGGGTGGCACGAGCTCCCATGTCTGATTCTGAATCAAGGCATTAAATTCCAAGTCCATGGCGGCGCGCCATTGCGGATCTTTGAGAGCTTGAGTATGAGTGGAAGGTTCAAGACTCGGTGGGAGCGGGTGAAGAGTAGTGTGGTTGACGAAGTCGGGGTTGAAGTATTTCACATTTGGTTTTCTGGAACGGGGTGGAAGAGGAGCAGAGTGCGAGGCAGAGGGGTTGGAGGAGGATGATGAAGACTGATGGAGGTGAGAGGTCGGAGTAGGTGTTGGGTCGAGTGGATCAGTGGTGTGGGCCGGTGGGTTGGCGGCCGAGAAGTGGGCCGTGGAATCAGACTGGGCCGAGGAGGGTTGTGTGGAGGCAGGATGCGTGGCTGGTGAGGTTGGGCCTGGTGTGTTTGGGCCATCGGAAGCAGTGGGAGTGGGTTGGGGTTGGTGGGTGCGACGTGTGGGTTTGTAAGGTGGAGGCTGAGGTGTTGCATGGGAAGGGATAGTGGGAGACACAGGCGGCGTGTCGGGGGATGTATGGAGTAGAAAAGACTCCACGGTGGGAAGACGAAGAAACTCGGAGGTGTCGGTAGTGAATGGAAAGATGTGTTCAATGAATTTAACATGACGGGAATGGTATAGTCGATGGCCAATTGGATCGTAGCATTTGTAGGCGGATTTGGAGACGGAGTAGCCAAGAAAGATGCATTTTAGAGATCGAGTGTGAAGTTTGGATGTGGCATAGGGACGAAGCCACGGGAAGCAAAGACAGCCAAAGGGTTTTAGTTTTTGATAAGTGGGAGGAGCATTATATAAGACTTGGTACGGTGATTTGTTATTTAAAATGGGTGTGGGCAATCGGTTTATGAGATAAACCGCAGTTTGGAATGCATGAGTCCAAAAGTCAATGGAAAGTTTAGCATGGTGCAGAAGTGCCCAACCGGTTTCGACAATGTGTCGGTGTCGTCGTTCCGCAACACCATTTTGTTCCGGTGTGTGCGGTGGTGTGGTAAAGTTAATCTGGGGAAGAGCTCGAAGAGCTTGAGTGGTAGCATAGTAGATGTCATCCACGTTCGTTCCCCGCATGATTTGCGCCCCCGTACGAAGATCCTTCACCAAAAAATAAGAGGGAAAAAATTCCACGGAGACATGATTAGTCTTGCATAATTTAGCAACGGATATAATTTTGTGACGAAGATTAGGAACAAGTAAGATATTGTTAAGATGCAAAGGACGGGAGGAGGTGGATAAATGAGAAGAACCGATATGAGTGATAGGGAGAGAGTTACCATTTCCTAACAGGATCTCGTCCGGTCCTCCGTAGTCGGAGAAGTTGTGTAATGCCGAGGGATCATTGGTTACGTGGTTTGAAGAACCGCTATCAAACATCCACCCTTGCGTTGGAGATGACGAACTTGCCGATGAGGTGTTGACCATCGGTTTTGGTGGACCATCCGAGTGAATCACCACATGATTTGCTTTAATAAATTTCTGTAACTTCCTGCAATCCTTTGTCTCGTGACCTGGAATGGAACAAAAATTACAAAACAGAGAATTGCGGTTAGTGGGAGCGGTGTAGGAGCTTCCGCCGGTATAGCCTTGGGCTCGGTTGGGCCTGTTACTGGGCCCAATGCGTTGTGGGCCGCGAAGATCATAATTGGGCCGCTGAAAATTGCGACTGGGCTGCCGCTGGGTGCTGTTCACTGTGGTGAGGGAAGGGGCAGTTTGGACCGGTATGCTGTGATGTTGGGAGCGTTCGTGGTCCACAAGTTTTGCAAAGAGGTCAGGGTAGGTGAGGGGTGTGTCTCGCATTTTGAGAGCCGCAGAGACGTGAGAGTATTCGTCACCCAATTGACCTAGGATGTGAACAACAAGATCTTCATCGGAGACTGGGCTTTGGGCTAAAGCAAGGTCATCGGCTAGGGTTTTCATCTCATGGAGGTATTCTGCAACCGGTCGAGAGCCCCGGGGATTGTTGGCCAACCGAGATTTAAGGGAGACAATGCGAAAGCGAGAGTTGCTCGCGTAGCTTGCAGAAAGCCGGTCAAAGGCCTGATGAGAAGTCTCGGCGGACGAGATCACATGTTGAATCTCGTCCGAGCAACTGCCGAGGAGCGCCCCCAATAGGGTTTGATCCTGTCGGTACCACGTAGTGTAGGCTGGGTTTGGCTTGGTGGCATCGGTGACAAGATTCTTGGAGGGTGCTTTGGTGGTGCCGTCGACATAGCCGTCGAGTCCAAGGCCGATTAGGGTGGCCATAACTTGCTTCCGCCAGACGGGAAAATTGTTGGGGTTGAGTTTGATAGGGAAGTGGGTGTTAGCGGTGACTTCGATGACAGAGGATTCCGACATGGTGAGGGTGGCGGTAGGGTTTAGGCTGACGAAGGAGGATGAGAATGCTCGGAGGAGCTTTTAGGCTCTGATTACCATATAGAGTTTAATGCAAAACGTGATTCTATTGATATTAACAAGAGCCTTAAATAGAGGCTGTACAACATAGGAAAGGAAACTACATACAAGGAAATAATCACCTAGAATCAATTACAATGAATACATATCAATTATAATCACTGCCTAATATAACCGAATCTCTATTCTCTAATAATTAAAAACCGAATAATTTTAATTAATCGATTATAGATGATGACCAGTTGGGCCAGTTCGTTTAATCCATTTGGAAAAAGATTTAATTAATTTGACTCTAATTTTGGGATAAAAAGTTACACAATTTGTAATTTATTTTACCTAGAGGTCAACCGTACATTGTCATGGTTATCTCAACATATGAGAGATATGTTTAACTTTCATAAAAGCAGGGCCGACCTAATAGGCCAAGCAACCCAAGCAAGGGCTTGGGGCCCCAAAAGTTTTAGGTTCTCGTATTAAAGTTCTGGTCCAAAAATATTCTATATTAATAAGGCAGTTGTCGGAAACAATAATGCTTCTGTTTAGTAGTTCAAGCGGCAAAGGTCGCAATATTTGTTTGAACGGGTTATGTGTTCCAAACCCTCTTTCAATGTTTTTTTTTTTTACTTTTTAAGTTTTATCTTCTCTAACAAAATCTGGTCCAAAATACTATATATTACTAATGCGATAAGTTAGACTGTTGTGTATTAGTTCAATTGGTAGAATCATGAGTTGCTCTGTAAGTGGTTTCGTGTTCGATTTTTTTAACCTTTTTCCCATCTAATGCTCTAATTGTTTCAAACCTAGCCCTTTCGTTTTTCGACGATTTTGAATGGGTTTTCCGAGGATCAATCTGATTCCGGCAACCTTTAATCTTTTCCAGTGGCCCTTTCGTCTGCGGTTGGCACCTAGCGATCCTGTCATCTTCATCGTTTCGTGGATTGATACGAGTGTGTTAGCACATGTGCGTGAATTAAGGTTTCCTTTTCATCCACAGTGTATAACATCCTGTGATCATATCCGCTTGGTGAGATACGAGTATTGTTAGCGGCTAAAGAATCTCGATTAGGGCTACATTTTTTCTCTTCGTTCTTTCCGGTAACTCTTTTATGTCGCACTTCTGGAGTATAACAGTCTGTTTTCGATATCGGGATCGATCAAGTTGTATCTGAAGAGACCCTTGAATCGTTCTTTGAGGTTGGAACGAATCTGTTAGCTACGTGAAGTCCTCATATTTGGGTTCGACGGTCGGCTTTCTTTAATTTTTGTTGGTTTTTCTTGTTTGGAATGTCATACTATGCTACATCATCATAGGGTTTCTGTTGTGCAAGGTCGGATAAGTGATGGGGACGAAGATCTTCGGCCATGGGAAGTTGCAGGTGCACGCCGTCAGCGGAATGGTGGGAAACAGGTATATCAACCTGTTGGTAATCAGGGTAGAAAGGTAGATGATCGTTGGGATAATCCAGAGGCGTGGTCGACTACGATCTTTGTTACAAACTTCCCACCAACGATCTCGGTTCAAGGTATAAAAGATACCTGTTTGAAGGTGGGACGTGTTATTGACGTGTTTATGCCGAACCGTTTATCCCTTAAAGGTAAACGGTATGCTTTCCTTCGCTTCAAGAAGGAGGTCGATGCTAAAGAGATTATTTCACGTGTTCATTCGTTGTGGATTGGGAACTATCGTCTGTTTGCGGATGAAACACGTTTCAAGAGGGACGAAAGAAAGCCTCCTAAACATCAACAAAATACCTCGGCTGTTGGCAACACGGATGTTGGCAACAAGGAGGCTCTTTCCCATGGAAATATGAATGCTAATGTTGGCTCATATGCACAAGTTACCAAAGGAATGGGTGGGGTTGAAAATAGGGAAAATATGGAGAAATTTGAGGGGGAGATCTTCGATGACTCTTTGGTGATGGAGGAGGATTTTGCCAATTCCTTGCTTATTAAGGTACGAGATTTTAATGTCATTTCGAAAGTTTATTTACATGCACACAATGAAGGTTTTACGGATGTCAATTTCCGTTACGTGGGTGGCTTATGGCTTCGAGTGGATTGTCCTAGTAAGGAGGTGCGTGATAAGTTTGGTGAATGTGAGGCCATGAATAATATTTTTCAAGATATTAGAAGGATTGATGAAGAGTTTTGTGTTACTGAAAAAGTGATTTGGGTAGAGGTTCGTGGTCTACCTTTAGTGGCATGGCCTAATGCTGTTTTTAGGCAAATTGCATGGCGATGGGGTAAAACTCTTTGTGTCAATAATGATAGGGAGGAACCTTTGGCGTTTGGGAAAGTGTGCATTCTCACTAGTCACGTTGATAAAATTCGGGACTCGATTCTTTACAAGGTTAAAGGAAAAGTGTATAAGGTGGATGTCACGGAGGTTTATGCGTGGACGCCTTCTTTCGAAATGATCAACGAGGACCTTAGTGAGTCGGATAATGAGGACTTGAATGACTTTGAAGACCAAGTGTCAAACGACGGGTGTTCTTTGGGTAGTAAGACTTATGATCATCTTGATAAGGAGGAACCTAAGAATGTTGATTCGGACCCCTTCAAAATTATGGACACTATTCGGGATTTAGAAAGGGAGGAAAATGTAACACCCATCTT
>JBCNJP010000008.1:15732426-15778014 GCA_039602395.1 Deinandra increscens subsp. villosa
CATCTCTATTTACGATCAGCTTCAAGCAAGTAGGTTTCTCATTCAAGATTCAACCTTTATCATAGATTGAATCTATTTCTTCTACTTGTTTCTTGGATCAATCGCATTTGAGGATTCCGCACTCATTTGCGATCATATATCGTGTTGTCGGTTAGATCTCGGACCTACAATATATTTATTTATATATATATATATATATATCTTTCACTATTTTGCACTTTAGACCTCTAACTTTTATTCTTCTATTATTTTATGTAGCAAAACATTATGGGACATAATTCTAATAGTTTTAGGGCTCGGGATAAATTCGATAACATTTATATACATTTGTGTGTGTATATATATATATATATACACTAGCCGTGTGCCCGCGCATTATGGCGGCAACAGTGTATAGCGTGTTATTTCGTCTTCTGTTCGCGCGTTGCAGCAGCACAACAAACTACAATGCGGTATTTGTTTATTTGTTCGCTTGTTATGGCGACACGACAATTTACATCGAGATATTCGTTTCTAGAACTCAAACAAATAACAACAAACACCCGAATTGAAATATATATTGGTCACAAACATAGTAATTTAAAACCAAATGAGTTGTAAGATAGAAGTCATACACACCTTATTGGGACCATCTATCCTTATTATCTGCTCTATCTAAAGTGATGCATAAAAATCAAATAAAAAGGTTGCCAAAGAACTTATACAAATAATGTGCATGATAGTATTGTATGCGGTAATACACTAAAGAGATTGATTCTTATTTTCTATTAACCAATTCGATAGTCCAAAGCTCAAGAACTAAACATATACTTTTATATTTAAATTAGGTTATGAACTTTTTTCATCAGAAATGGGTGAAACTTCCTATGAGAATTTAGTTATACAGAGATCGAGTTAAAAACAACAATTTTGTACTATGACAATAACACATGTAAAAGTTAATATTTAGAAAGAGCTCACTATCACATACAATCAAGTAAATTACAATATATAATGGAGAAAGATGTTTAAATTTGACATTTACAATCAACCAACGTGGTAGTTGTTTTAATTTACATTATCAATCCTCTCGTTATATATTGTGTTTAACGTCTGTTATTTTTCTTATTAGTAGCATCGATGTAGTATATCTATGTCATGCCTGTTGCACTATGTTGATGAGTGACTTGTGGTATCAACATATTTAGATTAAAAGAATATAAAAAGGGAAACAAAATGATTCTGTTTTGTTGGACTTAGTAGGTTTCAAGTATTTTACTCTTTTAAAATAATTTATTATTTTTTACATCATATATATTACTAAAAAACTATAAAAAACAGTTAACTTCCTTAAATGATTATAGAGATTAAATTAATCCATCAAAATAAATTTTAACAAGTTTATCCTTGTGCCTATACTTATTATCTCAAGAACACCTATGCATAAAAACTTTACATTTATTTTAATGATATACACAATTGACAATAAACTGATACACTCATACACACCATAAATTCTCCCTTACACTTTACTTATAACAACCAACACAATATAATGGCCTACTTTGATCTTGTGGGTCTATACGTCTTCATTTCCCATTTCAAATTCAAGGAGTGTTGTTGCGCGTTACTATCTTTACGATTTCAACTATAACAGAAATAAATACAAAAAATCATTATAACATGATTACCAAATAAGAGTAAACGATAGACAATACCAAATACAATATTAGAAGAAATACCTAATAAAAATGATCTAAACTCAAAATGGAAAAACAATATTAGAGCATATGTTGCTAGGTTCACAAGTCTTATTTCCATTAACATATACAACTGTCTTACCCTCCTACAAATAATACATTAACATACACCCCTAAACAAGTTAGACATTTACATGCATATATGAGTTTGACCTTCAAATCTACAACCCACCTATACATTTTCATTCTTACATAAAAATATTATAACAAACAAAATCTCCTATTAACAAAAAAAAAATCATCTTCTTGTACCCTCTTTCATCTTTATCAAAAAATGAAGGCTGCGAATGTCAGGAAAAGGCACGGGTGAAAATGAAGTTCCAATGCATGAATATTGAACCACTACATAAAATGACTTGGACTTTTCATTAATTATATGAATACCCAAAATTAGGATAAGGGAAAGCCATCAATAGGAACCAAAGTCAAACCTGCAAATTCACCACGTCAATATACCATGTCATAGATAGGAAGTTCTATACAAAAGACTATTCGCCATGAAAAAGCCATATCAAAACATAGAACCAAAGTCAAACCTGCAAATTCACCACAGCCAAACCTGAATAAAACCCAGAAAACAAAAGTTTCCATAACTGTATCATCTATAAAAAGATATACAAAAAATAAGTTAGAACTTGCATTTTATTGGATAATATTTAACTAAAATGGGAAAGTAACAGTAACAGGATTATCAGGTTTGGAGGTCAAAGTATCACAGTTACCTTTTCTGTGAAGGAATATAAAAGAGAGAGCAGAGTGCAAACCGGCAGGTTCACTTTTTGTTTCTGAACAACTGCAGGCTTATATTTTGGTGTATAACGGTAAAACCTGCAAGTTCACTTTTGTTAACAGACCCACCTGTTAGGCTCAAAAAATAGAATATAATTTGTATTCTATGTTAGCAGAAAAGAATATTTGAAAATCAACAAAGATATCAAAAATCCAGCCAAGAAAAATTATCCTATTCTTTTTAACAGCAAAGAAAATTTGATCAATGGTGTATAACCTGCAAAATCGTTGGAAATAGCATAGATTGGTCCAATACTCCAATTGCATGCCAAAAGTATTTGCTTCCTTCCTTTTCGTATTTCCAGTAATCGGGTTCATGATACTTGACATTCCTGTATAAGTCAAACATCTTTATCATAATTTCATTCTTTTAGTTATTTATTTTTTATAAGAAACAGGTTATAAAGATTTGAACAAATTACATTTGAGAAAGAACATCCGAGATTTCATGCATCCAATGTAGAACATAGGCTTTGATTGATGCCTTGTCGAGAGTTGAAGCTAACATGCCTAAAAAATGATGATAATAAGCAGATTAGTAACTGGCTTAAAAGTTTTCAGAGAAAAGGAACAATAAAACATGAGAAACCCCAAATGAGAATTTTTAAGTTTATATACCTAAATTTACATGAACGTCATTGTCCACTTTGACATTGAATTTTGCACCACAATTATCGTAGGGAGTAGCAAAAATGTACTTGTTTTGGTAGCTAATTCATTCTCCCCTTCAACATGTTTCTGCAGTGATAATAATATCAAATGACTTTAAATCTGAGCTTATAGGTAATCCATATGACTTAAAATGTGATTAATCTTACAAGCCTCCAAAATTTCCTAGTTCTGAAACGAGATTTAAAACCCACCAGATATTCTTTAAATCCTCAATCGGCCTGATCTGAATACGAAGAAAAAGACATCAAGAAAGCTATAAAAAAGGTAGAACACAAAGTTATATTGAAAATCTCAGCAAAAGTTCATACATAACTTATAAATTCTCATTAAATTACTGAAATATAATGGAAGCTAAACCTGTAAGGAAAAGTTTCTTGCTTTAGGCTCTTCAAAGCAGCAGGGGTTATACCTTGGAAAGGTTTTGCTTTAGTTTAGCCAGATTGGTATTGCAAGGTTGCCTCCAACAATGATTCTGCCATAACCACTCTCTTCTCCATTTCAGCAAGAGAAGCAAACGTTGTTTTTAACAATTCATTTCTTGTGGGTTTTTAACAAGCAACACATTATCGAACTTAAATAAATTTATACATACTTTCTACAACTTAGTCAAGAAGAGATTCAAACCGAAAGTAATTGCATCTCCACTTAGATTTCTAGAATTTATGTATTTGTCAAAGTAAACAAAAGCTTACATAACCAAATTATACTCGTAACCAATGAACAATTACATGTAAGTATAAAGATGGTAGTTTAAAAGACATTTGCATACCATATTACATATTGTTAAGTAAATCAAAAGTCAGTAAAAACATCATATATTTATAATTCTGATGTGTTGGCATTTTGTAAATTTAACAGGTGGAAAGCTTTCAAGACCATGTGTAATGGTACATGATTTAGAAAATGATTGGCCAAAAAGGTATATTAAGAGCAGAAACTTAACAAGAGAAAACTTCAAAGAAATGCCAACATAGTTCAAACCTCAACTACAAAGCAAGATGCAAAAACCACATCAACTGAAAACAAGTGTACCTGTATGCTTCTGGTGAAGTTCATCACTTTATTTCTATTCTTCTATAAAGGCACAATGCCTTGAAAAAAACATGTTCTTTGGTTCAATAAAGAAAAATAACAAATGTAGAAAACTGGTGTCAACATTTTAAACCACATATTATTAGAACATGTTAGCCGCAAATAAAGTGAACAACAAAAAACACCCAACATGTTAACATCTACAGAACAAAGATGCACAAAACCTTCAAAAGTCCACTTAGGCCTTAAACAAAACGACAATACGCGCAAAACGTTAAAAATACTCAATAGTAATAGAAGAAAACGTACCAGCCACACCTGTGTCGAAGATATGATGCCGAACCTACAAAAATAACATCGGATAATATCATACCTAAAACAAATCAAACCCGTGATCGAATTTTACCGTTCTATACTGTCATAAATGTTGACCAGTTACCTAACTCAATGCCTACTAAACGAAACAGAATGAAGAGTAGCTGCCTACGAACATATCAGTAAATCTAGAAAACAAATAAGCAATCGGCATCATCAACACTTGATTACTAAACAAATCCGTGAGCTGTAAACAGATTCTGGTTATTAAAAGTAAGCCAGATAACAACTGATTTGCAGTCACAGTTTAAGAAAGTAGTCATTAAAAGCTCAAGATCCGGGGCAAAAAATTACTAAAAGAAGGAAACGGTGTAGCAGAGTTTCCCGAAAGTGTGAAAATGATCCTTGACGCCTCATCTAAATCCAAAAAATGGATAGGGGGCGGCTCCCTTGCAAGGAATTCGTTTTTGCCTATGATGGTTATTGCTAGGAGATGATGAAAACAAATTATAGTTAGCCACTCAGAAAAGCATATACAAACACCAAAAGTAACTGAAACAAAGACCGTCCTCACAATCTAAGAAAAGGAACAATCACCAGAATCAATACATATTACGATACCATGAAAATTAGAACTTTAAACACTATCTAAAAAATATGGAGTGTTGTATACCAGTGTTACTGCTAGGAGATGATGAAAACAAATTATAGTTAGCCACTCAGAAAAGCATATACAAACACCAAAAGTAACTGAAACAAAGACCGTCCTCACAATCTAAGAAAAGGAACAATCACCAGAATCAATACATATTACGATACCATGAAAATTAGAACTTTATACACTATCTAAAAAATATGGAGTGTTGTATACCAGTGTTACTGTATACAGAAAAGACCCATCATGTTGGGTTAATTCGATTACCTAAATGAGGCCCTCTTCCACTCGAGCTTAGACCATGAATCAGCAGGTTAGTAACTCCACCATTTGCAGCAGTCCATATTCAAATAAATGAAACAAATGTTCATCTGAGAAATTGATTTCGATTAGAAACAAAAGAAATGCATCCATCAACCTTGAAAATTTATCCACCCGAATTCATTAATCATAATCAGACCCAAGAACCATCGACTTAAAACTTACCTTGATGCGGAGATCTGTGAATCCTCTCTGAAGATGACGGTAATATCCGGAGAGGATAGATTGTTGCCTTCTTACTTTGACGCATAGATCTGTGAATCCTCTCTCGGTTCATCGGTTCAGAGAGAGAGAGCCATCGGAATCGTATACAGATCTGCTCCATCAACATCGAGAGAAAGATGATTGGTTGAGGGCGCCATCAACAATAAACGGGGTGAATTAGGGTTCCAGAGAGAGAATGAAATGTGATAAAGCTAACCATAACCCCTTCTTACGTGTACTCTTCTAATGGAACCATCGCCTAACCGTTTTGACAAGTAAAGAAAACAAACACTGCATTGGCGATTGCAAGCCAGCGCAGAATCCATGGGCGAAGAGTACAAAGGCGGAGTCGCGGAGAGACGATAGTGATTTAAGAAAGAGAAGATGTAGACCTGAAAAGGGAGGACGGTGGGAGGCTGCAGATGAAATGAGGTGAAATGAGAAAAAGATGTTTGTATACCTAGGGTTTGAGATATTTTAGCCAATTTGTTCGTGCAATAAACTCTTGTACATCCTGCATACATTTTTGTACGCGTCTTAAAATTAAGACACCCATATTTTCTCTCTCCAATATGCATTATATATAGTAAAAGATATATTTATATTTATATATATTTTCTATAAATTTACATTTTAGCCCTTTACTTCTCATACTTATCATTTCATGTTTCGATTCACTTTTGGATGTATTTATAATAACTCCTAAGCCTTGGGTTCGTATAAATACATATAAATACATATAAATACTACGCTATAACCATCATTTTAACGTAAGGATACATTTTTAATTATTTTTCACATGTTTAACTATTGTAACACGTATTCTCATCTATATATTCATCAAATGAATATTCCACATGCATTTAAGCCATTAGAATATATATATGTATATACTAACACATATATCTAATATAATACAATTGTGTATACGTGTTTTCTTCCGGTTAACATGTATTTCTATTATATCAACTTCTAAACACGTATTTTATTTTGATATCACATATATCAATTATCCTTGTTATAAAACACGTATCTACCAAATTTCATCAACTAACACGTGTATCGTTCATATAACACGATCTTTTATCAATTCACTACCCGTTAATGGGTAAACATGCATTTTTCATACGTTTCATCATGTTTGGCTATCTAACACATATATACATATGTATTTATAACATAGACACGTATAGCATTCTGCAAAATTGTTACCCTTTACCTATTTATCAACCTATGAACCATATCAATATACGTTTTAGCTACTTAACACGTATAGCACACGTATACAATTCAAGTTATGAAACTTTGGGGTGTTACAACTCTATCCCCCTTAAAAACGTTTTGTCCTCGAAACTTGCTTAAAGTGTGATTTAACACACAATGAGATCTTTACTTTTTCACCTTTCTTTCCAGGATTAATCCGGGACCTTTTCTCAAGCATTTAATGCATCCTATTCATATGAACCACGGGGTTCCTGGGTTACGATTCTAATATCGCAACAAACTTTCTATGATAATTATCATTTATCCCTATTACCTATAAGGTGATACTTTAACTATTCTATTCACGGAATTTCGTTCAACTTTAGAATGTGGACCGTATTATTATGACAAATACAAATTCTTTTAAGCACGAATCTTCTAACGAACGATCTGGATGTCGCTTTAAGAGAAATACGCTTCTCAGAATAAATGGACTCTTTCCTTAATCAATCTCACATTAACTAGGTGATGTCATAACTCTTTAGCTATATGTATAGGGTAGCTGGATTATGAACTCCACCAGAACATGCTTCGAAATTTCTCAAGGTTGAAATTTATCGCGAAGCTTCTGCTACTCAGCTTTAACCTTCAGCGTACGTTAAACATCTATCCGCCTGCTACAAGATTTGGACTTTACTTCTGGATATCAACAGTCCCTCACTTGTTCATTAGCAAGTGATACATATCATGAATGCTAGCTGATTCGATTTCCACATTGGCCTGTAATACCTACCTACACGGAACTAACCTTCGTGCACAACCTCATTTAATGTTTTGCACTCTCGAGTGTGAACACTATTGCTACCTATTCCTTTCCCACTAGGCCTAATCGCCAATGATTGTACCGATGCCTAAGTTAGTTCGTTTATTACTTCCTTTTCATGCCTGCTACTGAATAGGATTCCAAAAGGACTTGACATCTTCTTAGTCAACCTAATGGTGCTATGAACTTTGGAAAGTCTTAGCGGCTTCCAACGTATTACCGTTTTTGTTTCGAAGGAACCTACTAGGTAATTTTCATGTTGATCATATGAATTTCCTTTTCGCCAATCTGTACGCTTCAAAATCTTACCTATAGCCTCCTTTTGATCTTTAGCATTTTCTTCCAGTGCCTCATGCATTCTTCTCCACTCCTCGAGAAATATAGAACGACGTTTGTCAGCATGCTTAGCCACGAGATTTCTAGATTTATAGAGGCGTTCTTCATTCTATTTAATATTACGAATCACTCGTAATGATTATTTTGCTTCCGAAAAGCCATCCTCTTATAGTCTCATTCTTACTCCTTTAGGTGGTGCTATCTGATTTCAGATCCTTCTTGGGGAATCGTCTTTCTCCTTGTTGCTGATTAGATGGTTTGTTGATCCTTGGCAACATATATCTGCTTCTCACCGACAACTTCTTTATCTTCTTGCAGTCTACGCATATTCTTGGCTTCCGTCCTTCTTCTTGAAATGCTAGTGCATCCTAAGGCGAGGTACTTAACCTAAAGAGATTTCCTTACTTCTAATGGAGATAATCGGTACAGTGCTTCCACTTCTGGCGTTGCTTCTGGTATTTCTTTGGGTGTTTCTTCTGGCGTTGAGTTGATTTTGGAACTTCATTTCTTTATCGGACGGGGTGCTCATTGGATCTTCTGAACAATTCGTTCAAAAGTTGACGCGTCACTGATACGTTCTTCAGCTTCTTGGTTTTATCTCCGAGTCAATGGCATACGTTGAGTATGACTTACCTCTTGACCCATGAATTTCCACGTCTTGATTACATAAGTAATCATTTCTACTGAGCCGTCGTGATCCTTGCATACGAAGTTGAGCCTTCCTCCAATTACCGACGATTTGCACATAGCATCCCACGAGTCAATTCATTCTCATCTCAACGTTTTCAATATTACCTAAAGTTATTTGGGAATAACCTAACAGGTAATTTACGCAATTGTAACATTTCTCCCTAAGGCCATTTCAGTCTAAAAGGGTTTCCTTGTTCTAAACGCAAGCAATTATATATAACTTACGTAATGTAATATTGGAGTCTTGATGACACGTAACCGGCGCATTATCGATGTATGCATACCTAAAACTACACTGGATGTAACCTCAGGTTTTGTGCCTGTAATACTAAGAGTCCTGACTCCATTCTCTAGAGCTTCGAGTGCTCCATCGGCTTCACACCTCTTTTTCATCTTCAACGGTTCCCGAGCTTTCCTACACCTAGGACAGTCTGCTCTGTTTTGTCCTAAATTTCCCGTATTCGAAACATTTCTTCAGCTCTGCATACGTGCAGAAGAAGTGATAAGTGATCGTCCTGACCATAGTCGTAACAATGGTTTGAACTCCACGTGCAATCCTTACGATGACGTTTCTCGCACATCTGACCTATCGGCTTTCATTCTCTAGAAGCTCCCTTAGCCTTCTTGTGGCATCTGACGTTATTGTCTTCAAGACTTTCTTCAACCTCATACCACTTCCGTTTGCCGTTTATCGAGAATCTATTTCTACTAGAGGCTTTTTCGGAACAAGCTCCATTCGTGGCAGCTTCATTGGACATTCTTCTTGTCAAGGCCTCCGGAAGTTGATTAGCAATCGATAGCAACGTAACCTTTAATACCTATACCACTATTTCTAATATGGCGGGTTTCATTTCTTCACTGAAGGTACTCGTCTTCACATTTTTACTGACATCGGAATTCGCATCGGACGTTCTATCCGTATTCCTGTCATAACTATGATCTCTATTAATCTTCTGATGCTATGATCAAAATACCCTGACACTTCTGAACTCATGTCACGTGAAGTCTCCAAATTTTGAATTTATGATAATTAGATATGTGCAAGCGCTATACAATTATATAATTATGATGCGTTCAAAACCCAGTTACTCTCATCGCAGTCATCCTTAATGTCCATACCTTTCCTTTCATTTCTTACCGGTGATTCTAAAAACCGGTTCTTTAAAACTGCCTTTCTCTAGACATTCTTACAAGTTACTGACCACGTATCTTACTATCAGTTGACCTACCCCGCACTTGGCCACACAACAGTTAAAACCTATGATATGTTCATTTGGGTAATACCAAATTGCAGTAGCTAATTGCAATCGGGTATTCTCCACACTTACATACCCTAAGTCTTACCTCCTATGTTCCATGTGCAACCTCTTTTCTATGGGCATAACTATCCTGACTGGCATTTACATTCCTTATCTTACCTTACTTTGTCTACCAAGAGTCCTAGTTTAAGTCTAGATACCGTGCTAGTATCTAAATCTCTTAAACCAAGGCTCTGATAACAACTTATGACGCCCAATCCCAGACTTGGCACCAGGAGGGGTCACTCATCGGATTTACTCATGAACACAAGGTACAACAGAGATAACTAAAGCATCGGAAAGTAAAAACTTTTCATTTATATATAAGCCAAGTACAACAGTAAGGAAGATGCAACATAATCTAACAACTAGATCTTATCTATGTCTATTGCCAGTCTACTACCGAGTCCTTTCCTGATAGCTTGCCCACCTAGTTTGTCCTCACCAAAACCCTTTCCTTGCTACCTTAAACATCATCATCACCTGACATACATATGTTTTTGGAAAGGTCAGCTTACGCTGGTGAGTTCTACATTTTTCAAAAACGTTACCTTTATCTCGTAAGTTTATTCCAACGCTTGGGCCTAACTGCCCCCTTTTATCAAACATTTATCAAGTATAAAACATATCAGAATTATACTGTAACTTTAAAACCATTATCCTTTAGAAATGTATCAGGTATAAGACGTAACAACATTATACCAAAATATAACTTTTAAACATTTATCTGGTATAAGACATAACAGAGTTATATCAAACATTTAACCATTTAGCCATTTAACCATTTAACAATTAACCATTTAACAGGTATAAACATAACATTATTATACCAAAACATAACCTTTAAAATCATCGTAAAACCATTTAGTACTCAAAGTATTTTGTGTCTCCTAGACCTTCTCTTGTGCAAATAATCATTAGGTATAAAACATAAAAGAGTTATACGAAATATTATAAGCAGTCATTTATTTAATAAGCATTGTCTATTGGAACCACGTTAGTTCCTCGGGCAACCGTCGTCACCTGTATATCAGTCATAGAGTAACAATCGCTACCCCGCGGAACCGTCATTTTGCCCGCTTCTAGTTGTACAACCACAGTCTTCCTTCTTACATAGACGATCTTTTGGTTAGATTTTAAAACCTTTTCAACTTATTCATCCCTTTCAAAAGTTCATTTAAATAACCCTTGTATTTGGACTTATAACCTTTTCAACACCAGTCCATCACCCGTATATGGAGATAAGTGTTTTATAAATATAATGTTATGGGTCTTGTTAAACTTCAGTGAAACCTACACTGGACTGATTCTATAATACGTCTTATTGTATTACGGTGGAAGTACCGTAGCGTATCCACCACACCTTAAATACAAACGGATATGATAGAGAATCATCCCAGTATAGATTACATCTTACAATCACAACAAGGCTAATAAGATCATATTTATCCGACACTTATTCACATACATAGGCTTAGACCAAACATTCGCATTTTCCATTTTTCAAAACTTTATATAAAAGTTTCATCCTTTACATTACCCGTTCATTATAACCTTCCCGAAACAGTTTATAACAGGTAATCATCATTTATAACAATTATAGGCCTTAAAACATTTTATGTATATGTAAAAGACATTTTAACACATTTCATTAACATTTCTCATATATATCATACCTAAAGCAATTTAGGAGTTTAACCGTTTAGGCCATTTTACCCGTAACTATTATCACAACCTTTTCACGTATATTTTAAATCAACAGCCATTTAGCAGCTTAATACTCATAAAACATTTCATCAATAATCATTTTCATAATATTTTCATAACCTTTCATGTATATATCAATAAAAAACCTTTTAACAATTCTAACAGTTAAAATAGGCAATATTTCAGTTATAGACCATCTGAATATATTTTCATAGCATTTTTATGTATATCATCCCGAAAATATTTAAAACATTTAAAACATTTATTGAGTGGGTTCATAGAACTCACCTTATTCTTTTAAGCAGTTAATTCAGGCAAAACCTCTGCTATGCCTTCCAATTAAACCTAATCGTGTATTGTATGGCGTTAACGCAAGGTTTAATGTAATAAACACTTCCTATGTTTATTTTAACATCTTATTATCTTAATAATATTCAATTATTAAGTTCATTCCTTTTTAAAGGTTAAAATGACCAAAATGCCCTTTAGGCAGTTTTTTTTGTTGGAACGGCACTGATCAGGCGACCTTGGTCTCACATGTAAACCTACCCTTGCGGGGCTATGTCCAAGGTCGATTACTCGGACCTCCACGAGAACCAAGACACCCTCTCCTGAAGCTTTCTCCTGGTAGAAACCCCCTCCTGGTACCCCATGGGGTAAAACTGCCCTTTAGGCAGTTATCATTTTCTTTTAACGAAATACGAAGACGCGCATTCCTATAAGTAAACGCTCCCTCCGGGATCACCCAGTGAGGTATGCCAGTTCTTAGTTGGGAATTATGCGACACAACACCCCCGCTTTGCTAGAAACCCCAGTGTACAGACGCTTACCCTTTTGGTCCACACGAACTTCTAAATATCCGATTAACTCTGTATATTGAATACTTTAATATTTATCTAATTTAAGTTCATATATATTTATTATATAGTTAGACATGGTACTATACCAAAAATCAAGTCACCATACCCTTCGGATTATTTTATATTAAATAATCTTATTTAGAAACCCTAATTTCTCGTTTTTCTCATTTCTTGACCAAAACTCATTTTTATTCGAAATTGTCTTAGGGTATTATCCATTATAACATTTTCATATGCTTTAAAATATCAAAGCTTAATTCAAAACCGCTTACTCAATTTGGGCAGAACAACGTTACGAAAACCCTAATTTTGACCCGTTAACAAAACCTTTACCAAACCTTTTTCAATTGTGAAATAAACTTAGGGATTTCTTAAAACACATTACTTTAGGATTACTTACAAAAATTCAGACCCTAATTCCAAACCGATTACCCAATTTTGACAATACAAGCTCAAGAACCCTAATTTTTATGCATTTTTTGAAATCATACTTAGAAGCAATATTAATAAAAACTGAAATAAATTACTGTTAATTATACCTAATGATGTTTGACTGCAGAATTTGAGCCTCTAACTCCGAACGAGTTGTGCGAATTTGGCAGAAGAACTTTTGGACCAAGAAGAGGGTTTTTAAGTGGGATTTTTGTGAATTGGTGATTAAATCTGGAGCAATTGATTGAGTATTTATAGTGTAGGAGGATGCCTTTAGGTCCTAACACGTTGGGTGGTGACTTATCGACCGAAATTGACACGAATTTGTGGTAGCCGTGGCCTGCAAGTCGAGATACGTGGATAAACAAGAGCCAAACCCTAATGTGGCCGCTGTAACGGGCCGCGGTACGCGAAGCCCATCCTGGAAACTTTCGCGACCCGCAGAGTAGTTTGGGGTTTTGGCAGAATTGGTCCCTCTACTTTATTTTTACATTTTAGCCCCCAGACTTCTACCAAACTATTATTTTATGCTTTAAAACATTATGGGGCATATTTATAAAAGTTTCTAAGGCTCGGGACACACTCGATGATATACGTATATATATTATATATATATATATATATTTATATTTATATATATATCTTTCACTATTTTGCACTTTAGCCCCTCTAACTTTTATTCTTCTATTATTTTATGTACCAAAACATTATGGGACATAATTCTAATAGTTTTAGGGCTCGGGATACATTCGATAACATTTATATACATTTGCATATATATATATATATATATTTATATATATTTTTTATAAATTTACATTTTAGCCCTTTACTTCTAATACTTATCATTTCATGTTCCTATTCACTTTAGGATGTATTTATAATAACTCCTAAGCCTCGGGTTCATATAAATACATATAAATACCTATAATACTTGTATACGCTATGTATTTACTCATTTTAACCATCATTCTAACGTAATGATACGTTCTTATTTATTTTTTACATGTTTAACTATTGTAACACGTATTCTCATCTATATATTCATCAAATGAATATTCCACATGCATTTAAGCCATTAGAATATATATATGTATATACTAACACATATATCTAATATAATACAATTATGTATACGTATTTTCTTCCGGTTATCATGTATTTCTATTATATTAACTTCTAAACATGTATTTTATTTTGATATCACATATATCAATTATCCTTGTTATAAAACACGTATCTACCAAATTTCATCAATTAACACGTGTATCGTTCATATAACCCTATCATTTATAAATTCGCTACCCGTTAAAGGGTAAGCATGCATTTTTCATACGTTTCATCATGTTTAGCTATCTAACACATATATCATATGTATTTATAACATAGACACGTATAACATTCTGCAAAATTGTTACCCTTTACCTATTTATTAACCCATGAACCATATCAATATACGTTTTAGCTACTTAACACGTATAGCACACGTATATAATTCAAGTTATGAAATTTTGGGGTGTTACAGAAACCTTCAGGGGACTATTCCCGTGACTTTATGTACTCTCAAAATTTCATTCTTGAGATTAACTCAACGATCTGAATTTGCTTAGACATCCCGATATCTGTATATGTATTTTGGTATATCTTGTATAATTATACAAGATGACTCATAGATGTCACTCTATTATTTCTTTTGTTTTATTCAACTGTGGGCTCTTCCTCAATTGGATTTATTCATGATATACCATTACTACTGATCTTCTCTAAGATCACCCTTTCAGAGTTCATAATGTTTTCCTAATCTTGATATCTCATATCAACATCCTTCCATTATTTACTCGCTTATGGGTCTGTTTTAGATCTCATTTTACAGTCCAGGGATATGTGATGATTAAGTATACTTCATTTCTTCAATCAATCACCGTAGTCTGTCTGTTATATAGTCTAAGCACTTGATGCATCATAAAAGGCCCCTTTTATTATTTTATCTTCTCTATATTTAGATCTGTTATTGAACTCCCACTTTCCTTAACATCGTTCTCTACAATCCTTACTCTTAAGAACTGTTTATTTATACTTCACTAAGTATAGTAATTTGTTTAGAAATTTATTGAACTGTTAAAAGACAGATCTCACGATTACTCGTCTCATCTCTTGTCCAAGTATGTGACCTTTTGTTTATTCTAAAATATTCCATATCCAACGCCTTTAAAGATCTTCTATCTTTAATCGAAGACTATCGTCAAATGAAATATCTGCAATTATACTACTGGATTTAGAATTTAACAACTCTTGTTAGTTTCTATGATGTTTTAATCTCTTCTAGGATTCAATCTAATCTTATGAAATGGTGAGTGTAAACCCTAGAGTTACTTGTATACTTCATCATTAGCCCGACTTCCATAAGTCAAATCTTTCTTTACTAAAAACATCCTTTTAGTTTTTAAGATGATTCATCTAATGGTTACTTTAGCATTTCTAACTGAGGCATTTGTTCTGATCTCATCAAAATGTGTCTCATTTGACTGATCATATTTTCTACTTAATTTTCAAGAATCTACTATTCTTTGTGGTCTCTTGAAGAAACGTAATTAAGTTTTATACTATTGTCTTTGATTTGCTGCATCTTCATGTATCAAAACTGATTTTCAATCAATTCCGTTGCTAGTTAGTCATATTAAACTATGTTCGCACACTTAGTCTGTTTTCTTTTGAAAATAATTTCTCAAGAAATTTCTAATGTGCTAACATTTGTTTAGGCTCACAAACTTTAATACTTTGAATCTCATTCATGCATAATAGATAATTTATTTGTTATTCAGAGGATATCTGTAACATCCCAAATTTCATAGATACATTATATATAATACATACGTGTTTATATTATAAATACGTGAACTTAATTGATGATACATGAATCATTTGATATAAGCATATACAAGTATTATGCGTATTTATATTCATTGTAAGTATTTTGAGGCTTAGAAATTAGTAAAAATATATCTTAATATGATTAATAACATAAAATGATAAGTATTGTAAAGTTTGAGGGGCTAGAACATAAATTAGTGAAATATATATATATATATATATATATATATATATATATATATCGTATTTATACATAAATACGTAATTATAATCCTTGTTATAAGTAACCAAACCTTCAAGAATGTTAGAAATATGTTTAGGAATGTTTTAGGACATGAAACAATAACTACATCAAAATATAAAGGGGTAATATGCATTAAATAAGAGTTGGAGGACTAAAAGTGAAAATTATATAAACATATATATGTATGTATATGTATATTATCGTACATATCCCCAGCCTTAGAAACCTTTAGAAATATACCCTTAAGTGTTTTATAGCATAAACTAACAATTAGTAGAAGTTTGGGGGATGAAATGCAATTAAAAAGCTTGAGGGAATAAAAGTGACAAACTGCCAAAGTGTGTCGCATATCGCCAAGCGCACCCAGGAACCGTCGTGTACTGCGACCCGTTTACGGATAGGAAGCAACCAACACTCGTTTTTGGCGACTTGCAACCTACATTTTTGTCAAATCGACTATCCAAACGTGTCGATTTCGAAGCTTAGTCACCTTAGGACGTGTAGTAATCATATTTCGCAGCTGATAGTATAAATGGGAGATCGAATTCATCAAAAATTTGCACCAATTCACTGATTTCTTAACCCAAAAACCCTAAGAACACCCAGAAACTTCATCAATCGATTGCGAGCTGTACAAGAGGATTGAAGAGCTGAATTTCTGTAGTCAAGCACTATCAGGTAAGGTCTAAAATAACCTCTTTCAGTTTTGGCTAAATCGATTTCTAAGTATGCTTTCTAAAACTATGCTAAAATTAGGGTTCTTGAGTTTGTTTTTGATAAAATCGGGTGATTGGGTGGGAATTAGGGTCTGAATTTTTGTACGTAATCCTAAAATGATGTATTTTAAGAAAGAACTAAGTTTATTTGACAATTGGAACAGGTTTGGTTAAGGTTTTGTTAATGGGTCAAAATTAGGGTTTTCATAACGTTGTTCTGCCCATATTGAGTAAAGGATGTTGAAATAAGCTTTGATATTTTAAAGCATATTATAAAATGTTATAATGGATAATACCCTAAGTTTGTTTGAAAATAAAACGAGTTTTGATAATAAAATATTTTTGAAAAGAAAATGAGTTTTGATAATAAAACAAGAAATACGTGAAATTCGGGTTTCTAAAAATGGATAACTAATATAAAATAATCTGGATGGTATGGGTACTTGATTTTTGGTCTTATAACATGTTTATATATATAATAAACATATATGAGTTTAAACTTGATAAATAATAAAGTATTAAAGACACCGATTAAATCGGATATTTAGAAGTTCGTGCGGATCGGAATGGTAGGTGCGTGTACACTAGGGTTTCTGACAAAGCGGGAGGTGTCGCATAAATCCCAACAGGGACCTGGCATACCTCAATGGGCGATCCCGGGGTATGTGTTAACTTATAGGAATGCACGTCTTCATAATAACAATAAAAAGGTTATTACGCCTATAAGGGCATTTTAGTCATTTTAGCCTTAAAAGAGATAAACCCTAATAAGTCTTATTAAGATAATAAGATACAAATAAACATAGGTATTATTGATAATAACTTTGCATTAATGCGATCCGATATGGATTAGGTTAATTGTGGACCATAATGGAGATTCTGTCTGAATAACTAGTTAAAGATACAAGGTGAGTTTCTACAAGCCCTATTTTATATAGTGAGTCCTATGAGGCCACTATAAATGTTTTAAATGTTTTCGGGATGGTATACATACAATAATTATGAAAATATATTCAATATAATTGTGACTTGATATATACGTATTATATGATAAAGTTGTTGATAAATTGCTTATACGTGTTATGCAATTATAATAATTATAATATGATATGTATATCCTTGCTTGAAATTTGGTAGCCAAGTGACAAGGGAATTGTTAGTAAACGTTTAGTGAATATGTATGATTATATGAGGATAGGTTATGCATTTGCTTATATTAATATGTGATGGATACGCCGCGGGTACATCCTATATATATACATAATAGTATAAGTTACCTGGTATATCGAAAGTGTGGAGGATATGCCGCTGGTACATCCTGTATACATACCTCTAGATAAACCGGGGGATGTTCATTTGTTGCAGTATATGAATACCTTATCACTGTTTAATAACAAACCTAAGGCATCTGGTTATTTAACTAGGGGTGGGTAGTATACATGATCGGTGATTAAGTCATTACGACGAGAAAAAGACCTAATAGAGTTAAGTATAAAGTTGGTGGTTAGAGTTGAGGAATCGCCGTTGCTCCAGTTGGGGTGCTCTAGAGTACCGTGTACGGACGGCGCTGCTTCTCCAATGGGGGTGCCCTAGAGAATGTAGTGTCAGGTTTTCTCATAGGAAGAGTCGGTAACCCAGATGATAAGCCTAGGGTTACTGTTAAGAATGAGGAGTCGCTGCTGCTCCAATGGGGATGCCCTAGAGTACCGTGTACGGACGACGCTGATTCTCCAATGGGGGTGCCCTAGAGAATGCAGTGGTAGGTCTTCTCATAATAGAAGAGTCGGATAAATATAGTGACCTAGAAGTTAAGCCTAGGGTCACAGTTTCGGTCTTCAGATATATATAGTGACCTAGAAGTTAAGCCTAGGGTCACGGTTAAGATTGTTGGGTGTATTATCGTAGTAAATATGTGTCAGGATTTTTATATGTTAAATATATATGTGTTCTGTGAAAAACAGGTAAACACTTAAAATGGTTTTTGAACTAAACAGTAGATTTCACCACCGTAAGCTGACTTTTCAAAAGTATGTATGCTAGGTTCTGCAGAGACGATTAGAAGTACAGGCACGGATCGTTATAGGACGGGATAATCGGGAAAGCTATCAAGGAAGGATTTCTGGCAAGCTGGCTTAGTTATAGTTTTGATTATGATAATTAGTTATAATTATGTACAATATCTCTCTTACTGTAGTACTTGGCTTATATAAATAAAAGTTTTAAATTTTCCGCTGCTTAATATCTCTGTTGATACCTTGTGTTCATGAGTAAATCCAATACGTGACCCCTCCTGGTGCCAAGTTTGGGATTGGGTGTCACAACTTCCATCTCATAGATTTACCTTTTGTATGAAACTAATATTAAATAGTAGAAATGATAAAATCTCAAACCATAAAGTAAATATTTGCAAACAAAAGTATAAACAAACGATGTCTCTAAAACAAATCATAATTGTTTTAATGAAGAAATAAACTCCTTTATATCTTCAGCTTCAGTCGACTTCTCAAGTCACTTCAGTCTTCATCGTTTTCCTCATCATCGCTGAATTCCACATCCTGCGAATCAAAAATGTGAACACACAGTTCGTTAGTGTCTCTACACTAGGTGATTTCAAGATAGGAAAATGCTAAAACGAATATTACCTCATAAACAATTTGTGAGGAAAATTTGATCAAATCAGTCTGGGAACCTTTCCCTAGCATAACAGGTGGCTCAGCTCGCCGCAGATAAAGCAAGCTTCATTGTCAAAGATTTGGACTCTCTTCGTACCTTGATTAGGGTTTTCGGCCTTAGGTTTACTAACTGGCTTAAGCTTTTGTTCCTCAGCAATGAGCATCTATCTTAGAGCTGGTATCGACGCATCAAATATGCTTTTGATGTATCCCTTTGCGAATGAGTCATATTTGCTCGGTAGGGATGCCAGAATCGTATTTAAAGCAGTAACTAGTGTACCAGGAACTCTAGTTCCTCAAGCCTTTCAAGGTAACTCAATATCCGATCAACTTGATCCACCACACTGTGTTTAAACTTCATAGGTTTAGTTATCTCCTTAGTGATTGCCAAACTCCAAACCTGCTTTATCTGATAGCTATGTCCCAACTCTTAGACCATTTTATAGGCGTACATGCTTTTGAAATCATCTTCGATTTCGTTTCGGAGTTCTTCACTAACAATGATCAGAATCAGATATGACACTTTTGTGGAGTCATGGTAATGATTCACCCATTTAGATCTAGTGTCATTCGGAGGTGAAGATCATCTAGTGGCATGTCTAATACATGCAGTAATTTCTCCTTTTCAAGTACACTGTAAAGACGTGGAGCGATGGATCATTTGCTAATCTAGTGATATCGTGATGCATCAATGACACGAAGAGTAAAAACAAAGGATTTTGTATTGAATAAGCTTGAGAGAAACACACATAGAATACACACACATAATGTAGAGATATGACAAGAGTTCTACACATTCTAAACAAGTCAACCTATTTATAGGTGACATCAATCTATCCAGCGAACCATCCAACGAACCAATAGTTCGTTGGCTCCTAACCATTGGTTAGGACCATGGTTCGCTGCTCTATGAATCACAAACACACTCTCACTTAGATATAATACACGAGACACTCTGTAGCATAGAATTATGCTCTAACAAACCCCCCTTAACGTGTAATGTATCTATTCTAAATAAATCTCTACTCTTCAGTCTTCAACATTGCTGCATCCGATTTTCAACTTGAAATCTTGTCAGAAATAGAGCTAACATGGTTGGATCAGAACTTGCTCACCTTTTGAACTTTAACGATCCACTTGTAAAAGATACTTCAATCTCCCCCTTTCACCATGCTTGAGTCTTGACACACAGAACCTGCAACTTTAGAAGACAAAAGTGCGGTTTTCTATTTTGATTTACCCAAAAAATTAATTTAATCTTGGCGCAAAACTTCTCTTTAAGAATCCAATATATTGATTTTGAAAATTTTGTTTTTGTATCAAGTGTCAATTGATCGAAAACAAATAAGAAACAAAATCTTTTTGGCTTTTAGAAACTTTAGATCAAAACACACCTAAAATCTTTTTGATTTTTCAAACTTATGCTAGAACACACTGAAAATCTTTTTGGAATTTTCTGAAATGAAAACATAAATGCAATACAGAGTCTCACTCTATTTTTGATTTGAGAAAGATCACTATCTTGGATCATATTGGTCACAACGTGCGGAACTACACTTTAATTTCAATTATTACAACACATAAGCCAGGTTGATTGCAGATATAGTTTGTCCAACTTTAAACTCTGGCAGAATCATACTCATAACATCTGGATATGTTAAGGTATTTATTAATTTGCTTTGACCAGTGTACCTCACACTATCAAACATATTCAGATATGTTTCACATACTTTTCATGTGATTATACTTGTGAATTTTACAAAGTATTTTGTATTCATGGTATCGTCAACTGTGTTCCATGCAAAAAGAAATAAGAATGTTAAATCGTCTACCTTAAGGTGGATCTTTCGATACGCAGATAAGGCCTCGGATTTAACGAAATAAGAAAATAAAACAAGTTGAAATTGTATAACTCAACAACAATCAGGTCGGTCTTGTGGACACCCAGAGAAAGTCCAATGAATTATACGAAACACCAAAGAAAATAAAGCAGATTCTTAAATGAACAACTATTAGGTCGATACTCCCGTATACGCAGAGATAGTCCAATCATTTAAGAAAGTAAAGAAAATCAAACAAGTATAAATCTTTTCAAAATTAACACATGTATACACAATGACTTCTCATTTTCTTTTCACATATCTTTTCATTTATATCTTGAAATATGCATCAAGATGTTGTCCACTAGGTCAAGCATCCGATTTAGTGTAAATCACATTCGTATACTTTCTAATTTGCCAAGCCTAGCTAGCACATCGAACAATGATCTTATGGCTTTTTCACTTATTCTATCCGCGAGTCAGAAGCGTTAGCCAATGTACCATCATATCCCAATGATCAATTTCACAATTTTGTTCTTTTTCATTTTTACTCGCATTTCCTTTTTCTCCCCTTAAAATAAAAAACTCTATTTTTGAATTTTTCATTTTAACAAAAACAAGACACTATTTTTGGATTTTTCAAATTTCTCCCCCAAAATATATACAACTACTATTTGTAAAAATATGTAAAAGAAAGAAAATTGAACGACCAAACACTGACACTTTGCAGTTTCAGTTTTTTTTTTGAAAACACATTTTTTTTATCAGAAGTTTCTTTAGAAAAACTTTTTGAGAATGATAAAGCATCGAAACTCTAAATTATGCAGATTCTTCACTATCAACAACACACGCATGATAGGTCTTCTTGAAGAAACCTGCAGACACCAGATAAATCATTAGTAGTTTTGCGATCGACCTGAGTCAACAGCCTCAGGTCGCCCGGTGTCTTCAACATGATCTGTGTTGGCCATAAATACAACTCGTGGTTTCCAGATCATCGGTGATTAAAAACTTTTTAATGAACCCACAAAGTTATCAACTTGCGTCTTTGCCCAAGACGGCTTACTTATTGATTTAAACATGGTCGGTTGTGGTTCATCAAAAATATGACCATTTTCATCCACATACTTAGCAGTGTTGTTCACATATGAGTGAGTTCCCGCATTCGCAGGACACTGATCAGCAAGACGTCTTGGTTTAGGACATGCATAACACTTCCTGTGAAAGACATTAAGGGAACTACAACCCAAATTTATCTCAAAAATTTGTTTGTTATCAGAATAATTCATTGATTTTTTCCCTGCTTAGTAAACACATCATGGTAATCAAAAGAATTTTTAGAACCAAATGAATCAAAGAAACCATCATAGGAATCATACCTCGGAGATGAACTTCGTCGCGAACAGTGTTAACCATAAGAAGATTCTCCTGAATAATAATGATCATTCTTTCATTTGAACACATTTTGTTTCTTCTTTTGTGGTTGATGTGCTCGAAACGACACTAAAAATGCTGTTAAAACCTAGACCTAGACACACCTAAATTTTCCAAAACTACCTAAAACCAAACCGAACCCTAAGGTAGTGAACCTGTCATATTATAGTATAGCTAAGGTAAGACCGGATATCGAACCTAGGACACTATGAAAACAAGAATTAACCTAGACCTAAGAAATGGAAATACTGAGTAATTGAATTTGGATTTAGGAATTGAATTAACTAACTTAACTAACTTAACTAACTACGCAGCTAACAAACGGACATCAAGGAAAACTTAGGAAACAATCAGACATGAGAAAGACACCACCTAGACCTAGAATCCCAACCAATACCCACACCTTAATCTGGCCATGACAACTCTGATGGAAGCTAATTCACCTTTTAAGTCCTTCTTAGAAAATGTTCCTAACGTTCAGACAGGAGTTCACCTTATGGGTACATCCAACCTCAACTAGACCTAACCACCCTCGAAACAATCTAAGGCATCCTAGGCTAGCAGGAACTACCACTAATCAACACAACTGACACGGAATAACGAATTAACTAATATCCTAGGGCATCCCTCTCCCGATGGCGATGTGATCCTATTCCACTAATCAACCCGACTACCCGACCTAGTTATCACCTCCCGGCTTGTCTAACTAGAGCAGCACACAAGATTCAAGGAAATCACTAAAATACTAAACTATGAATTACCGAATAGACAATCAAACCAATTACAAACACACAGTCACGGAATCAGTTACCCAACCCAAACCGAAAGATATTCGTAAATTGAGCAGTTTAGTAGATCAATTCCAACCCTAAATCTAGTGGTCATACGCATTCAATTATGATGACAATGGAATTTAATAGAAACATAACATCAATCAAGACATCATAGCCAAACAAAGTCGTAAATACTAATGGTTCATCAAAACGGTCTAGGCGGTGAAAACGCCTAGCCTACAATCATGTTCAATGCATAAAATCTAATAAAATCCAATCTTGAACAGTAAACGTAACTGAGTCTAGAGTTTTAAACAAGAAATAAGAGAAATCGGATAAACCGAGTATGGATTTGATGATTGATTCTTGATCCTCCGATGATTCTCCTCGTTCCCAGCTCTCTCTTGTCTCTGAAAATTGCATTTGGTTCGTCCTATGCCGTCTGGAAGTCGAGATATGTCGAATTGAACCCTAAAATCGACTTTATAATCGCGAAACCTCTAGCTTTTGTGGATTTTAAGGTTGTAGGCGTATCGCCTACTGCCCCAACACTCCCTAAGAGATACGCCTGGGACGTACTACACGACAAAACAGTCGGGTCAAACCTTCTAAACCGCCTTTGACTTTCTTGGTTCCACGCGTATCGCGCACAATGTTACTCTCCCTAGGCGATACGCCTGGGTCTTCTTTTCAGCACTTTTCATTTTTTTCCTTCTCCTTTAAATCCTCCGCTTCGCTCTAGTTATCTTGTGGCCACAAGATTTTATTAGAAACCTACAAAAAAACATATAAAACACATAAATAAAGACTCAAGGACCCAACTTTAATAAAAACAACTAAAACTAATAAAAACTGACTCAAATTGACTCAAAGAACTATATAAAATACCCCGAAAATGGGATGTGTTTGCAACACATCAGTGGTTGATTCTTTTGATTTAAATCATGTTTATCAACCTTCTTCTTCTTCTTCTGTAGTGTTTGCTGAACTGGTTCTTCCTTAACTTCATAACCCAAGCCTTTGTGTTTGTAACCCGAAATCTTAGATGACCCAGATTGAGAACCGGAAACACTCTTTTCATTAGCTATTTTAGTAAATTTAGCTTTGATGTCCTGTAGCCTGTTCTCAACAATCAATGATTTATCTGCTTCTGCTTCAGATGAAGTACTAGCAGACTTCTCAACCTTAACAAAAATCTTATCATCTTCCAAAAATGATGATCCAGCATCAAATTTTAGAGCATTGCCAGCATCAAACTTCTTCTTGTCAGACTTATATCTCTTCTTCTTTGCATGAACATGAGTTGCAAACTATGAGTAATCATATATTTCATCATTTGGATCAATCGGCGCAGATGAGAAATTCGACATGTCAACCGGTGCAGGAACTTTGTGTAAATCTGCTTCTTTCACACTATCCTCACTCTTCTCTTGTCTGTACATATAATTCAGAAATGTAGGAGACAAATTGCAATTTTTTCACTTGTTTTTACGAATCAAGAATCTCAATTGTCAACTCTGAAATCTTCACTTGAGCATCCAACAGCTTTTTCTGAGTAGCAATAAATTGATCTGATAGATCATTGTATTCATATTTTTGTCTTCTAATCAACTCAAACTCTTCCAATAATTCTTCAGTAACCTTTTCCTATTTCTACTTAAAAATAATCAACATCTTTTGTTAAAACTTCGTTCTTATCTCGAAAAAGAACATTGTCATCTCGAAGTTTTGAAAGTTCTTCTTGAAGACTTATCACTTTCTTAGCAGCTTCAACAGCGATTTGATTAGCTTTTTCGTATTTCTGTTGAACATGATAACTTTTCTCAAACAAAGCTTCAAAGTCTTCAACAACTTCTTTAGCTTCAGCTTTAGCTTTTTCACATTCTTACAACAACTCGTTCTTCTTTTTCATTAAATCTTCATTGATTTTTGATAAATCAACATATCGTTGTTGTGAGCACTCCAAATCAGCTTTCACAACCCTGATTTCTTCAATTATTAAACTATTACTCCTCAATAAAGATTCAATTTTTCTGTTTGCAACAACACAAGCTTGACATTAAATATAGTCTGCCTTTTGCTCTTTTGTGATGGCTTCAGTAGCATCTTCCACTACTGTTTCACATGAACTTGTTTCAGAATCAGAACTAGTCATATTGTCATCACTATGTACTATTTTGGCAAGAGAAGCAGATTCATCTGGAAACTCTTCATTCCAATCATAACCTGTAAAAACATCATTGGGTGCTTATGCTTTCTTCTCAGAAGTGGAATTCATTGAACTCTAAATAGCAGTTAATGCAATTTGATTATCACCTCTACCCTGTCCCCAATCATATCCTTTACCAACTTGAGAAACCAAGGCTTTTGGATCAGAAGCATTAACTTCTTTTTGATTATTACATTCACAAGCAAAATGTCCAAATTTTAAACACTTGAAACACTTAATTTTTGATTTATCCAAGCCAATTTTTTCATTTGGATTAACTTCCTTTTTACCAGTTTTGTGAAAGAATCTTCTAGCTTTCACTTAACATAGCCATCTACCATCCCATATCTAATTCATTTAGATGATCCTCATCTAACTATTTCAAATCATCTTTGAACAACTCAGCATTCCCAATGTTACCAATTATTGAAGAATAAGACGATGCTATTAAGGTAGGTATTAATGCAACATGTTCTTCAGTTGCATTGGCAAAAATGCAATCTAGGGTGATTGATTTGGAATGTAAAACTGCACCCTAGAGAATAACCATAATTCTCTGACTTTCCAGCAAGAAAAGCGATAGTAGGACCTTCATTGAAAATGCTTGACTTTTTTAGCATTAATTGTTGAATCATTTTCACCATGATATGCTGCTGGATTATGTACTTGTGCAGACATGGATTTGTTCACATTCAACTCCATATCTCTTGCTTGTATATTCTCGTTCAAACTGTTAAATGACAAGCTTGAATATTCCTTGTCATGAGTAATCATCATTACATAATTTTCCCAGTTTTTAGGTAATGCCTCTAGTAACTTCTTCAAATCAGCTTCTTCCGTTTTGATTTTTACTAAAGTGATTTCACTCAGCAAATGTGAAAAATCTTGTAATGAGCTTTGAAATATCTTCATTTGGATAATGTTTGAAATTGTTGAATTCTTTCTTCAAAACCTTTTGCTTACTTTTCTTAAACTGATCATTAGCCTCACATAATTTTTGTAATGCATCCCACAATTCTTTTGATGTGGTACAAGCTGAAAATTGATGTAATAGATCTTTAGGTAATGCCATAGTT
Organism: Deinandra increscens subsp. villosa; assembly: GCA_039602395.1. NCBI lineage: Eukaryota > Viridiplantae > Streptophyta > Magnoliopsida > Asterales > Asteraceae > Deinandra > Deinandra increscens. Next base: position 15,759,318 of record JBCNJP010000008.1, read on the forward strand.
AAAGTTCCGTAAGCTTTTTGTTCAGCTTGATATGCTTTCTTTTGTTCAGCAGTCAGACTTCGTTGCACAATTGGCCTTCCAGTGGCACTAGTCGGATATTCATATTGTTCAGTAAAAGCTAACCAAAGATCAATACCATTAGTACCAACGTATGGTTCGAATCGTTTCACCTAACTATATTAATCTTCCAATTTGAGCAAATTAGGAACTTTCTGACATGTTCCTGTTTCATTATCATAGTTAATGAGAGCTTGCATCGTGGTTTGCATCGCAGAAAACGCTTGATAATTAATCATTTTGAAGTTGCGATACCGATAGCAAAAACTTCAAACTAAAAAACGGAGGTCTTAAACATGAAATTTGGATATCAAAATAGAGGGTACTAGCCATAAGGCAAGTAAAAGTGGAGATCTCGTCGAGACGGTCGTTTTGGCTGGTATTGGGTTCCGTAGCTACAATCAGAACTCAAGTTACGTTAATTTTTGTGAACCTTACTTTTTTCCGCTCAACGAACCAAAAACGTCCAGCGAACCAAATTCTCAACGAACCAACTCTGAACCAAAGTTAAATCAGCAAACCAAAAACCTCGAGAGAACCACTGATCTGAGCGAACCAAGAACACCTGGCGAACCAATGGTTTGTTGTAACTGCTCCGAACCAGGTTGATAACTTCCACGAACCAACGAAGGAGATTGCCTAGCGAACCAACAAAGGAGATTGCCTTGCGAACCACTGATTTGGCGAACCAACAATGAAGTTTGCCAAGGAAACCAGTCAGCGAACCGGTGAACTCATTCAGCGAACCAACAGATTCAAGTGGCGAACCATACTGAATTTTTCGAATTTTCATGAATTTGAAAGTTTTGGACTGTAATTTGTAGCAGTAGGCAACAAAAATACACTAGGAATATTTTAAAATCAATTGACATAAAAAAACACTCGGATTTGAGAAATTTGATGAAAAATGATCAAAAACCCACTTTTTCTCTCTAAAAATCTCAAAAATCATAGTATTTGATCAGCAAATGGACCAGAAAGCTCTGATAGCGCTTGTAAAGACGTGGAGTGATGGATCATTTGCTAATACAGTGATATCGAGATGAATCAATGATATGATGAGTAAATACAAAGGATTTTGTATTGAATAAGCTTGAGAGAAACACACATGGAATACACACACAGAATGTTGAGATATGACAAGAGTTCTACACGTTCTAAACAAATCAACCTATTTATAGGTGACATCAATCTTTCCAGCGAACCATCCAACGAACCAACCGTTGGCTCCTAACCATTGGTTAGGACCATGGTTCGCTGCTCTATGACTCACAAACACGCTCTCACTTAGATAAATACACGAGACACTCTGTAGCATAGAATTATGCTCTAACATACACTTCTCAAGTTTTGGTACCACATGGGGAAATTTCTTTTGGTGAGTTTGTTTCTGTACATTATTTATCAGTGTTGGAACTTTTTGTAGTAGCTATGGAACATCTACAAGTGGAAACAATGATTTAGTATTTCATGTTACTAAATAACCTAATTAAATAAATAGACCCAATAGCATATATTTCAATTAGGGTGGAGATCTTATTTCATAAATACAAGTGATTGGCTTAGCACTATTCACATGTACTTATTATGTAGGTAGGTAATGTTTACTGATTGCGTCTCACACAACTCTCAGTTTTGGGTTTCATGACCTATTATGAATTTGCAATTCCAGTTTATGTCTTTAATTAAAATTTTAATTTTAGACGATGACCCTATTTCACATCTGCAGCAGTGATTGGATTAGCAATATTCATTTCTGCATCTGCTACGTAGGTGGGTAATGGTTTACCGATTGTGCCTCTACAAAACTCTTAGATTTGCGTCACAAAATTCACCAATTTTGTACATTTACCCCAACTATGCCCACTTGTCATGCCACAAGTGATATTATCTCTAAATAAGAAACATGTTTCATCGGCCTATGTTACATAGGAACCGCGGCTTGACGTCGTACCGAAACCGTAGTCCTAACGCATGGTAAGTGCTAATAAAGGGGGTTCAGATAGATCAGTTCGAGTGTTTCAAATTTAGGATGACTTTAAATATCATTCTGAAATTGGGATATTCTTCTATATTATGAAAATATAATGGACGAAGAATTTGCATGAAAAATAAGTCGTGCATTTTAGTAAAATCACATTTTACGTATTCATGTTAAATTCTGATAAACTCATTTTTCGTTGCACGATGCGATCGTATTTTAGATAACCTAATTATTACAACTAGGTTAGTAATTTATCGTGAATACATTTAAAATTAATAAACTCTTTACTAATTTTATGGCTTTTAATATTTAACAACTTAAAACTAAAACCAACTTTATAATAACGACTTATTATACGTAGGCCCTTTTAATTATTAACATTCCTTTTAAGATTGCGTAAACTAGTTTGGTTAAAAGAATTATTCTAAAAATCAATCAACCACAACATATAGAATGGAGCCATTTATGATCGTATATTTAGTTTTGTTCGAGCCAATAAATGAGACTAAACTAAGTCAATAAGGGACATGCAACCACAATTCTGGCACTGCTTTAATAAATTTTCTTGATCGTCACGAGATTTCCAAAAGTATCCTTTGACTACCATTCTTGGTCTACTTTGACCATCCCCGTCTTGTTGTCTTCCATGATGCAGATTTTGATATAAACAGATTTACGTTTTACAAATAAAATAAAACCTAACTATTACATCGCGGGTCCATTACACCCGAAAAATACATACATTACTAAAACAACCATGATCAAAATAAATCACAACCAAAACAATCATAAAGGCAATAACCACAATTAAAAAAATCATGGGGTCGATGGCTCGATTCACACAATCACAAACGCCAAAGCATAATTTTACATGTCATAAAAACAGACATATATAAACTCTAGATCAATAATCTAATATTATCTGAAGTATCGTAAAAGTGGCTCTGATACCACTGTTGGGAATCTAGGGCTCTTTTCAGACAAAATTTAATTTTTTGAATTAATATAAAATCGTATTTTATACTGATTTATCAGAAAAAGATTATGTTAGATAATCAATTCCGGAAGCATTAAAGTTCAAAACTTTTATAAACGAGTTTCAGGCACTCCACACCAGTGATCCAGTTACAAATAATTCAGATAAATACAAAACACAAACATAGGGTGTTTAGAGACCGACCTTGACGATACCGAGATGAGACACCCTGAATGCAATAAACTGATCTGCTAGAAATCCTTGATCACCCCTTCAATAGTTTGAACGACTCAAAACCTGTTTCTCGACACTGTAACCGAGAATCACAGGATATCAAAATTGGGGACAAGCCGAACTAGTTCACACCCGAGGGAACTCGAGTCGAGCGGTGGAGACCGACGGTAAGCGGCGACAGTCTGGCGGTGCGACGACAACAGCGGCAGTGTGACGGTGGTAGTGGCGGCGACGGACGGTGTAGGCGAGCGGTAGCGGTGGTGGCCGGCGGACATAGAGGGAGAGAAGGGGGAGAGATTTCGGGTTTTTCTGTATATCTAGGGTTTAGGATTTAACCTGTATTTTATAGGAATACAAGTTACAATCCAGTCCCTAAAATTCTGTCTTTTTCCCAAAGAAAATATCCTGATATTAACTGTTAATACAGTTAATACCAACTAAAGTTTATATGTTCGAAACAAACCCAATATATCTGTTATATATCTAAATCAATCTCCACGTTTCAGTAAACTTCATTGTTTAAAATGTTTTACCCGAATAATAATTATTAACGTCTTTAATAATATTTATTTTATCCGTATTTAATTTATCTCCATTAATTAAATATCTTGTCGACATTAGTATTTATATTATTTTTTAGTCAATACTGTCTTTTGACGTAATAATATTTGCTGATTAAATTGTCAACCACTTTAACTATTTTAATCCTCGTTTACATCTTAAACGTTCACCGTTTTATTTGTCCTTTTAATTGTTTCTCTAAACAATTAATTACAACCATTATTTCTATAATTAATGATTCGTCTAATGTTTGTTCTGTGATCAGTAATATTTAAATATATATAATATTTAAATAATATAACTTGTCCGTCGTCCAGAGTGTAACTCTTGGATCGTACCTTTACGGTTAGGTTGAGTAATCGATAGTCGGACACATCAAAATCCAACAAGAAGATACCTGTAAAGTCAAACCGGTAGCTGTTATCTTGTAAGAAGTTGTTATTGAGACAGCAGCGGTATGTCAGTGTGATAATGAAGACAAACTAGTAAGAAATCATTATAAAATAATAAAGTATTATGAAAAACATAAGCAAAACAAAAGGGAAAAATTACATAGAGGTTAGGAGTTGCTGTTTTAGCAGTAATCTATTAAAGAAATCAATCTATATATGATATAGTGCTATATACACAATAGTGTAATGTATGAAAAAGTGTGCAATACGACCAAACAATTGCATAGAAAATGTAAGATGACAGTAAAAACAAATACACATTATCCAAATTAAATTTATTAGATTGACAGTTACAATGAACACCAAAGACAGAGTATATTTATTGGACTTGTAGAAGTGTTTTGTGTGACAAATCCAAATGGTTACCGATTTAGAGGTTCAAATTGTTTTTATAGTTATGAATCCAAATTTATCTAGTTTAGAATACTGTTGGTTTATATTAAAAGAAGACTATAATATAAAAAAATTGCAGAGTACATGTCACACTCCCGCCGCACCCTGCTAGGTGCGGGGGAGGTGTAGGGGGCAGGTTGTCAATATTAGATACACGGAAGCAATAAATACAATATAAATATCTATCCATTAATATTAAATAGACAACTTGATTAAGTTAAGATTACATTTCAAGAGTTTTACACTAGTAATTAATTATACTATTAGATCACAGGGCCCAATTCTGGAAGCTTATTGTATTCAACTGATATGGTGTGGAAAACTAGTTGGTTAATCATAATCACAAGCTTCCTAGAATCCCACAATACTCGTGGACTTTCATTGATTACCTGCAAAAAGTTTAAATAATATATGTTAACAACAATGATGTTGTTGGTGAGTTGTATCCATTATACACATTTCATATTGCTACTGCTACAATATTATTTGCACTGGCAATGACTAGAATCAACCAACAGCCAAGAGATCGCATGGTCCCTCGCTGTTCCAAGCACATACGCCACATCAACCCTACACTTGGGGAAATGGTATGTGAGACCTAGTAGTCTAACTAACTCCGGTCGTGTAGTTTCCATACATGCCTCGTGGTACACCGCATGCACCTAAATGATTCCTAGCATACTAGTCACGTAGTATTTTTCACATTCAATGCCGAATTTCATTATATATAGCCAGTAGCGCAATAAAACATTTAAATTGCTTTTAACCAAATATTTAGCCCCATACATTTAAATAAACAGGTCAAAGTATACGGACTCACTTGAACCAAATGATAGGCTTCAATCAAAGAACTTGTGGTTGCTAGAAACGTCACAGATGCAGCAAACCTGGGCCAGATGTATTTAACGATGACTGTTATAATAATTTTCTAGCCTATATTACTGTTGGTAATTTTTGTGTTTCATATATTATATTAGTTTTTAAGTTTACAAAATTTTAATTAAAATTTTGTAAGAAATAATTATTATGTCAGAACCACATTCGCGGACCGTTAACCTCTTTTCTTTAAACTCACAGTCCGTGATTTTCATTTGGTCAGTTTCTGGAAAAGCCGTAGTAGCGGACCGCCATTTCAACCTTTTTAAACTCGCGGTCCGCGAGTTGTGTTTTGTGAGTTTCCCCAAAAGGAGCAGTCGCGGACTACTGCCCAATCCCCTTTAAAACTTGTGGTCCGCGAGTTAGCTAAGAACGGTTTTCGTAATTCTGTTTCGTTTCAATCTAACACTTGATTTCCAATTACACTGATTATGAGGCTTATTATCCCTTAGTTTTTAGTTCACAGGAAGGTTCTTGTATCCTTTTTCTTATTATTTATAATTTGAAACAAAACCGATCCAAATTCTTAACAACTACCAACTTTTTCATTCTGTCCCATGAATCTTATAATTCCAATGAGTTCTTAGTTTTTCCAATAACTTCTTATTATTTACTGAGGTTAATTGTGGCTAAGTATTTCATCAAGAATGATATTAGAACACTTATATACATGTTAAGGTGGTACCTTGTGTAAGGAGAATTGATCCACCAAATTTATTGATCTCTATGCTTTTCTAACAATATCTCTTCACCCTTTTTACACCAATATTATCCTTCATTTATCAAGTATCCATGAGCACAATGGCACAAATATTCCAAAGATACCTAAAGATGGTTCGGTTAAACACGACATACCTTATGTGACCCGTAAACACCCTTTTTCTACCCCTTTTCACTCTCAAAACACTCTAAGATTCTGCTGAGAACAAGTCATTAGTTAGCCAAACCCTTCTTTTCTTGCCATTCATATTTTAGATTTATCAAAATCTTAAAAAACGATGACATACCAATACTTAGCTAGCTTGGAACAAGACTTAGATCACCATTGCTTCCTTCAAGGTTCTCTGAAAGAGTTCTGATCAAGAATGCAGAGAGTGGTGTGCAAAAACTATGAGCAAGGAGTCTTTATGGTGAGGTGAGGACAAAAACTTTATTTTTGCCGTCTGAGGAAATTCGCGGACCACTGAGTGATCCTAGCGAGTCGCGGTCTGCGACCTGTGCTTTCTATCAACCACGTGGACCCGTACCTTTGTTTCTTAATATCGCGGTCCGCGACTTCTTATGTCTTCTATTTTTATTTATTTATCTATTTACAATTTATGCACGGGTGTTACAACTCTCCTCCCCTTATAAGAATCCGTACCGGAATTCATTACTGTTGGGGTTCGAATAATGGAGGGAATTTCCGCCGCATGTCAGCTTCTGATTCCCAAGTGATTTCTAGACCATGCTGCGAGTTCTACTTGACTTTGATCATTGGAACCAGTTTTCTTCGTAGTTTCTTAACAATTCTTTCCACGATTTCGGCAGGTTGCTCCGTTTAATTCAGTTTGTCATCCACACTTATCTCTTGAATGGGTATGGCAAGATTTTCGTCTACTAACACTTCCGAAGATTCGAGACGTGAAATACGTCGTGTATTCCACTGAGTTCTTCAGGTAATTCTAACTGATAAGCCACACTTCCAACCATGGAAAATTACTTTAAATGGTCCTATATATCATGGACTCAAATTTTCCCGTTTTCCAAATCTTATAATTCCTTTCCATGGAGATACCTTTAACATCACTAAATCACCTTTTGCAAATTTAGAGGTCTTCACCTTTTGTCGGCGTATCTCTTTTGCCTATCCTGTGCAGCCTTTAGTTTATCACGAATTTGTCTAATCTTTTCAGTGGTTTCCAACACTAGTTCGGGTCCCTTCCATTGTGCTTCACGTATTTCTGACCAACATAAAGGTGTACGGCACTTGCGACCGTACAGGGCCTCAAATGGTGCTGCCTTGATGCTTCAGTGAGAGATGTTATTATAAGCAAACTCTATTAATGGTAAGTGGTTTTCCCAATTACCATCAAATTCGATAACACATGCCCTCAACATATCTTCCAATGTTTGAATTGTCCGTTCACTTTGTCCGTCAGTTTGAGGATGATAGGCGGTACTAAAGTGTAACCTAGTGCCCAAGGCTAATGAAAGTGCGTGAGCATGCAGATCTTCTACTTAGTCGTAATGAAATCAACGTAATACGAGATAAAACACAAAGAGTAAATACAAATGACTTGTATTAACAACAGAGATAACCACAGAGTACAATTAGAGAATATGACACGGAAGCTTAGACTGTTCCCCTTACTGAATACAACACAAGACTCACATATATATACTAGAGAAACTACTGGTCCGAACCTCAGGTTCGGCCCATGGTTCGGCCATGTCCGAACTCCAGGTTCGGCCTGAGTTCGTACCTCAGCATCCTTGTGTGAATCCTTCTTGTATTTGATACTTCACATGACGATCAAGGACCATGTATCAACAAACTCCCCCTCGGCATGTGTAGTATCATCTTCTCTAACAAACTTGTATCTTGTATGTTCAATAAAACTCTTCCTCGATCTTGACGATGAGTTCAGTCGTGAATACTTGATATTGCATCGTGTGTAATCTCTTTATCAACAAACTCCAGAAGACTTGAAGTTGTGATGCTCTCTCCCCACTTAGAAACCTGCCAACATAAATAATCTTGTTGCAAAATGTCTCTTCGAGACTCCAAGATATTTTGATTTAGAAAAATGATTTTGTATTTCGTGTTGATCAATCGAAAACAAATCAGAAACAAAATCTTTTTGGCTTTTAGAAACTTTATATCAAAACAAACCTAAAATCTTTTTGGTATTTTCTGATAGGAAAAGTAAAACAATACCGAATTAGACACTATTTTTGTCTTTTGTGAGAAAGATCACAACTTGGGATCATATTGGTCATAACATGTTGAACTATATTTCAATTTCAATCATTGAAGCACATAAGCCATGCCGATTGCAGATATAATTTGTCCAACTTTAAACTCTGGCACAATCATACTCATAACATCTGGATATGTTAAGATATTGATTAAGTTTGCATTGACCAGTGTACCCCACACTATCAGACACACTCAGATATGCTTTGCTTATCACATTTTGTGATTTCATTTGTGACTTTAATCACACAATGATTGTAACCATGATATAGTCAACTGTGTTCCATGTAAAAAGAAACAAGAACATTAAATCATCTACCTTAAGGTCGATCTTTCGATACGCAGATAAGGCCTCGGATTTAACAAAATAAGAAAATAAAACAAGTTGAAGTTGTATAACTCAATAACAATCAGGTCGGTACTCCCGTACACGCAAAGAAAGTCCGATGAGTTATAAGAAACACCAAAGAAAATAAAGAAGAACGTCAAATGAACAACGATCAGGTCGGTCTTTTGACACGCAGAGAACGTTCGATCGTTTGACAAAATAAAGAAAATCGAACAAGTTTAAATCTTTTGCAAAATGAACACATGTATACACAGTGACTTCTCATTTTATTTTTGACACATCTTTTTCTTGATATATCATGAGATATGCATCAAGATGTTGTCCACTAGGTCAAGCATCAGATTTAGTGTATATCGCATTTGTATACTTTCTGATTCGCTGAGCCTACCTTGCACATCGACCAAATGGTCTTATAGCTTTTTTATCTACTTTATCCACAAGTCATACACTGTCAGCCAATGTACCATCATTTCCCAATCATGTCGGATACAATTTCTCATTTTTCAATGTTTTTGGCTTTTTGCATTTTTCAAATGTTTTTGTCTTTTTCAAATTTCTCCCCTAAAAATGACAACTCTATTTATAGATTTTCATTTTTACTAATTGAGAAACAACACACTATTTTTGTATTTTTGTAAAAACAAAACTCCCCCTCAGAAGAAGACGGAATGAAAAACAAGAAAAATGAGTAACCAACACGAACACTAGCAATTTAGCCTTTTGAAAACAAAAGTGATTTTGAAATTCAAGTTGATTAGAACAAATATTTCACAAACAGCAATTTTCCAATCACCGAAAGGTCTTCCTGAAACACCTGCTTGACACCAAATAAAACATTAGTTGCGTTGGGATCGACCCGAATCAATAGCGTCGGGTCGCCCGGTGTCTTCCACAAAGTCCTTGTTGGCCTTGGAAACTACTTTTGGTTTCCAAATTTGTAAAAGTTTTAATTTTTGATCGGAACCTGAATCCGATTCAACCGACGAACTTGATTTAGACCAAGACGATTTACGAGTTGACTTAAGCTTTGGGGACCATGGTTCATAAAAAATTGACCTTTGTTATCCACATATTTTGCAGTTTTGTGGATATATGCAGTCGTCGGACAATCAGCAGCTAGATGTCCTGGTTGACGACATACATAACAAAGTCTTTCTCTAAAATTGTTTGAAAATTGTTTTGATTTTTGAGAATCAGATGAATATTCAGAATGAAAGTTATCAAAGAAACCATCAGAAGAATCATACCTAGGAGATGGACTCCTTGAAGATGAAGATCTTCTAGAATAAGAAGAAAATTCCTTCCGAGATGGTGATTTCTTTGTAACTTTTGCTTTAGGAACCTGCTCAGCCTTCACCGATTTCGTTGCTTGAACTGGTTCTTCCAACACTTTGTAACCTAAACCTTTGCGTTTAGATCCTTGAGTCTTTGAAGAATTAGACAAAGAACCTGAAACAATTCTTGACTTAGCTTCACTAGTAAATTTGGCTTTGATATCCTTCAGCTTGTTCTTTTCAATCAAAAATTTTTCTTCTTCGGTTGCAGATGAAGAACTCGAAGCAACCTTATCAAACACTTTCTCATTTTCCAGCAATACAGACTTTGAAATAAATTTTGGAGCTTCACCCAAAGGATTCTCCTTCCTTTTAGACTTGGACTTGTTCTTCTTGGGTGGAGTAGCAAACTTTGAATAGTCATGAAATTCATTGTTTGGATCAATCTGAGCAGAAGTAACTTTAATCAAATCCACTGGTTGAGGTACCAAGTGAATATTTTCTTCCTTAGACTTCTCTGAACTCTGATCCTGCTTGTATAAGAAGTTTAGCAATGTTGGTGACAAATTGCAATTCTTAACTTGTCGTTTCAACTCCAAAATCTCCAAATTTCAAGTCATTAATTTTCTGTTGACCTTCAAACACCTCTTGTTGTGACTTGATGAAGTTTGCATTGAGATCATCATATTCATAAGTTTGTAACTTTCGGATCTCACATTCAGCATATAATTCTTCAAGCACATTTTCTCTCTTTTGCTTGTAGATTTCAATATCTTGTGTTAACACTTCATTCTTGTCTCGGTAAAGAACATTTTCATCTTGAAGCATAGAGATCTTATTATGAAGTTTCTCAACGGTAACAGCAGTTTTAGCAATAAGAGCAGTAGCCTCTTCATATTTTTGTTGAACCGGATAACTCTTCTCAAACAGATTCTCAAAATCTTGAGCTGCGTCTATCGCTTCAGCTTTGGCTTTCTCACACTCTTCAGCGAATTGAGCCTTTTCCTTCAAAACATCTTCATGAATATGAACCAACTCATAATATTTCTTTTGAAAATCCTCCAACTCTTTCTTTAACACCACAATTTCTTCAGTTGAAATTTGACGATGTTGTTTAAAACTTGCAATTTCCTTGAGCAACTTCTCACATTTATAACATTTAAATTCATCATCTTTTGAATTCTCAGGAATCTTAGGTAATTCTTCTTGAACCAAAGATATACTTGAAGAAGAATCAGACTCAGTTAAAAAACTATCATCATCAGCATGTTGAACAGTTAAAGCAATTGAGATTGGAGTATGATTCTTTTTAACTACTGAATCTGCATTCCAAGCAAATCCATCTGGATGCATAAACGTATCAGTCCAATCATGAGCAAGAGTAGCAGATTTCTGATCAACCTTTGCAGCTTTATCTGACGGATGAAAAACTAAATGTGCATGTTGACCAGTCTTCAATTTACTTTCTGCAGAACTTGGACATTCACGAGCAAAGTGACCATAAACTGAACACCTATAACATTTCACCTTAGATTTTTCCAATCCAATCTTTCCTTCCTGATTCAGTCTCTTCTTACCAGTTCTATTGAAAAATTTCTTTGTTCTACGAACTAACATATTGCCAATTTAAATCCATTTCCTCCAAATGATCATAATCAATCTGATCGTAATCTTCATTTGCTAACTCAGCTTTACTCACAGAACCAGTGATAACACCAAAATATGAAGATACTAATGCAGACATCAACGTATTATAATCATCGACAGTTTGAACAGACAATGCACTTTGAGTCGAAGAACTTGGAATTGACACAGTACAACCAGCAGAAGAATAACTTGGAGTTTCAGATTTACCTACCAGAAATGCTGTAGGAGGAGCAGAACTAAGAATATTAGACTTCCCAGCATTCATTGTAGAGTCATTTTCACCATGATACACTGCAGGATTCTGAATATGTGTAGGAAGTGATTTATTCACCATTATGTCCATATCCCGAGCCTGAATTCTTTGAACCAAATCATTGAAAGACAATCCTGAAAAATCCTTATCGTGAGTAATCATCATCACATAACTCTCCCACTTTTCAGGCAAAGCTTCCAAGATCTTTTCTTTCATATCAACCTCTTCTTTAGTAAGATTCACCAAACGCATTTCACTCATCAGATGAGCGAATCTTGCAATCAGATTGGGAATCGTTTCATTTTGATAATGCTTAAAACTATCAAACTCTTTCTTCAAAACCTTTTGTCGACTTTTCTTGTATTGGTCATTGCCTTCACATCGTTTTTCCAACGCATCCCATAGACTTTTTTATGTGTAATTACCAGCAAATTGATGAAGTAACTCTTTAGGCAATGCCATCGTCAACGTACCATATGCCTTTTTCTCAGCTTGATAAACTTTCTTTTGTTCAGATGGCATTTTTCTTTGAAGAATAGGTTCACCAGTTTCATCTTTAGGATAAACATATTGCTCAGTGAAAGCTAACCACATATCAATGTCATTTGTATCGACAAACGCTTCAAAACGTTTAACCTAACTATGATAATCTTCCAATTTTAGCAATTTGGGAACTTTCTGACTTGTTCCGATTTTATTATCATAATTCATCATTGTTTGCATCGTAGCTTGAACCAAATTTTGAATAGCCGCGAATGCTTGAAAATCGGACATTTTCGTAAAATTGGTTACTGTTCACTCCGAACCTTGTCCGAACCTCCTCCGAGCTGCCTCCGAACTTAGTCCGAACTTGACAACGCCGAACTCTCTCCGAACAAGACCTTCGGATGAACAAAAACCAAACAACTCCGAACTAGCTCCGAAAGACCACTAAACTCTCTCCGAACCTAGACCGATCTCTCACCGAACCTAGATAAAGACCGAACTTCGTCCGAACATCGAGTTCGGAGCGGTTACTCCAAGCTTGTCCGAACCTCAAACGAGACAGATTTCACTCGACCTCATTTTCTCGATTTTCAACGTTTTTGACTGGAATTTTCAACAGGAATTCAAGAAAACTCGATAGAAACGATCTAGAAACATATTTTTGACGAAAATCACACTCAACACGATCAAACAAACTCAAAAATGATTGACATTTTCTAAAAAATGTGAATTTGAACTCAAAACTCCGAAAAATACTGATTTCTGACTAGTAGCGCAAACCTAATGCTCTGATACCACTTGAAAGTGCGTGAGCATGCGGATCTTCTACTTAGTCGTAATGAAATCAATGTAATACGAGATAAAACAAAAAGAGTAAATACAAATGACTTGTCTTAACCACAGAGATAACCATAGAGTACAATCAGAGAATATGACACGGAAGCTTAGACTGTTCCCCTTACTGAATACAACACAAGACTCACATATATATACTAGAGAAACTGCTGGTCTGAACCTCAGGTTCGGCCCATGGTTCGGCCATGTCCGAACTCCAGGTTCGGCCTGAGTTCGGACCTCAGCATCCTTGAATCCGTCTTGTATTCGATCAAGGACCATGTATCAACAGCTAATTGAAATGCATTCCAGAATCGAGAAGTATAACGACTATATCGATAAGACACAATAGATAGTGGAACTCCATGCCTTGAGACAATCTCTTTTACATATAATTTTGCTAACTGTTCCAATGGGCACGTCTCTTTTATTGGAAGGAAATGAGCAGACTTTGTCAATCGATCCACAATGATCCAAATAGTGTCGTTCCCTCCAATTGTCGTTAGCAACTTAGTTACAAGGTCCATGGTTACCAAATCCCATTTCCATTCAGGAATCTTTAACTGTTGTAAATATCCTGCTAACTTTTGATGTTCAGCCTTAACTTGCAGGCATACGAGACATTTTTCTATGTATTTGGAAATTTCTTTCTTCATTCCGGGCCACCAATAATGAGTTTTCATATCCTGGTACATTTTATCTCCTCCAGGATGCATTGTATATTTAGATTTATGAGCGTCTTGAAGGATTAGTTCTCGGAGTCCTCCTTCCTCTAGTACCTAGATCCAATTTCCCAAACGCAAGATCTTGTCTGACCCTGGTTCAAGTTGTTTGACCTTGGTCATCATTTCCTCTCTTTCTAGGTTTGGGTTTTCTGGTTGCTTTTTATGGGCTTCCCTAATTTCATCCATCAAGTTTACTCCAACATTTATTCTCATAGCCCTTACTCGTAGCGGCTTTGCTTTGTTCTTTCGACTTAACGCATCCGCTACTACATTTGCTTTTCCCGGGTGATATTTAATTTCGCAGTCGTAATCACTCAGCACCTCTATCTAGCGTCTCTGTGTCATGTTTAGTTCTTTTTGACTGAACAGATGCTGGAGGCTTTTATGATCAGGATAGACTACAAGTCTAGTTCCATACAGATAAGGTCTCTAGATCTTTAATGCAAATACAACTGCTCCGAGTTCAAGGTCGTGAGTAGTATAATTTTTCTTATGTGGTTTGAATTGCCTGGATGCATCGGAAATTACCTTATCTCTCTGCATAAGCACGCATCCAAGTCCGTTGATGGTCGCATCACAATAGACCACAAAATACTTTGATCCATCAGGCAAAGAAAGTATAGGAGCAGTGCACCGCTTTTGTTTTGATAACTCAAATGTATCTGTGCATAAATTTTTCGGTAATATCCGGCCAATCCAAGGAAGCGTCTAATTTCTGTGGCTGATTTCGGTTGTTCCCATTTCATTATTGATTCTATCTTTGCTGGATCCACTTGTATTCCTGCATTATTTACTACATGACCCAGGAACTAAACTTCTCTCAACTAGAAATCACATTTGGAGAATTTGGCATAAAGTTTCTTCTTTTTTAATATTTCCAGCATTTTTCTTAAATGCTCATCATGTTCCTTTTTGTTGTGTGAGTAGATCAGGATATCATCAATAATAACTATCACAAACTTATCAAGGTAGGGTTTGCACACTCTATTCATCAGGTCCATGAACACTTCGGTTGCATTATTTAACCCGAAAGGCATGACAGTGAACTGTTAGAGCATGTTTTGATGTCTAGTGCTAGGTCTTGGTGATTTGTCATTGTAATAGAATGTTTTGTATACTTTGGTTCTACGGACCAAGGGCGGACAAGATGGTACGCCGGACCATCTGGTACGCTAGTTAGTTGGTCCGATGGACGGGTTTATATAAATAGGTTAGCTTGCTTAGAGAGAGTTGAGTTGTTAAGGTTATGAGTTTTAACTGTGTGTTTCTCAGTGTGTAACCTGTAAACTCTCTCTCTAAGTGTACGAGCTTGGAATCTATAAACGAATCGTTTATTTACCTCGTTGTTACCTGTGACAACTACAACTTCCCACCTTAACTTTTCCGATAGTTCCGTTAGTTCCGTTAGTAAATCCGAGACCCGTTATTGAATAATTGTATGTTGTTCATGTTTAATTGCTAATTGATGCTAGTAACTTGGTTTGTAAATTCGTTTCGTAACTTTATGTGTCATTTGAAAAATTTCGCGTCTTCGGGTAAAAACCGCACTTAGCGCAGGATTTAAATTTTTATAAGTAAATGTTAAATTTATGTAACCCAACTAAATCTTGCATGTTAAATAAGTTAAAAACACTTAGAAACATTTTTAGAATTTTCACTTTACAACTTTTAGTTAAAAACCCACTTAAAATGAGTTTTATGCTTGCTATGTTTAAAGTAGAAGTTGAGGGACCAAATGTGTAATTATTTTAAACACAAAATCTGTCCATATCCTCCCCCATTTCTCATTCATGCATCATCATCTTCATCCCCTCCTCTCACCTTACGGTTCACACACACACTCACATACACTTAGAGATTTTCGTGAAATCAAGCTTCAAGGAGCAAGACATTGAGGTTTTGAGCTATGACAAGACAAAAGGAAGCATCCCCTTCACTCCATCTCCTCCATATCGCGATTTCTTTCTCAAATTCGTAAGCCCTAGATTCTCAAATCCTAAATTTATATGTTGCATGTGTGTTCTTAAGTGTTTATGTGCTAAATGGAGTGTTATGATGCTCATAAACCATGATTTAGGTTAAGTTATGTTAACTCATGATTTAGGACAGATTTTATATGATTTTAGAGCTGGAAATTTGAGCTCAAATCTGCCATGTATGTTCTTGTATGAATATTGGGTGTTTGGACATGAAATTTGGGCATATGTGCTTGTATACTAGTTTTTATGTTGGGTTTTTGCTATGAACTTGATATGAACATGTTTAGAACTGAAAATCCATGTTAAAGTGTCTAAGATGATGTTGGTAGAGTGTTGGATGACCAAATTGTTGCTCAAAACGAGAAAACCGAAATTTTTACAAACTACTAAAAGTGGACAGATTCGGCCAGATTTTTAGGCCATTTTGCAGAGGTCATAACTTGCTCAATTTTTATCGAAATCAGTTGATTTTTTTCCCTAGTAAAGTATTATGTCTTAGCTTCGATTGGGCTACTCGCACGCTTTCTAAAACCTCCGTTTGGTCATCCAAAACACTGCTACAAGTTTGGTGCGCAGAGCTGTATTTTTCGGTGAAAAGTAGGCTTTGCTTTTTGGTTGAGCATGATAACCTTGTTTTAATGAGGGGGTTGTAAATTGGAAATGAGATATATATATTAACAATAGGATCTGGAAAGTTTCGTGCATAAATTCAAAGTTTTGTACAAGTTATGCAAATTTTAAGTTTACTTTAACTATTTTACTAAAAGCTGAAAATGCCAACTTCCGACGCTCATAACTTTCTCAATACTTAATATATTGACCTGATTTTTTTGCAACATTTCCTAAACGATGTGTAGTATATGCCTGTAAAATTTAAGGAGTTAACTCCAAGTAATGTGGATTTTAGCTATGTCACTAGATAGATGCTTGAATGGGTCAACTTTGACTTAAGTTGCAATTTCTTGATTTTCTCCCAAATTGGGACTTGTATGTGTATTATGTGACTTGTGTGATCGCATGAAACATGTTTAGATGCTTATATGCTATTTTCATCTTATAGACAACCTCTAATTCGGTTAGACCATATTTACCCAAAATAGGTCATTCATAGCCAATCTTTACAGTCAAGTGCCGCGTACCAATGCACCCTAAGGTGAGTTTCACTTACTATTTTAGTTGCATCCGGTAAAGGATGGAAACAACACGGTAAAGGTATATTTATTTACTTAAGTAGTTATCCACCATATATCACATGTTTCACTGAATTGCTTTTAATATCAAAAGTCCTTACTTTATCGGGCCATTAATATAGAATAGCGAGGTAATGTTGAGTAGATCTACTGGGGATTGACACCCCCGCTCAGCGGTGCACAGGATGCACCCTCCCGACTGGCGGTCGGACTAAGACCAATATTAGCCTAGGTCTACCGTGATCGGGAAAGACACGGGGAAGGCAAATCGCACAGGCAAAACCTGTGACGCATAGGTCAGCTTTGGTTTCGAACGTTCAGGTGAACATAAGCATAGGCTAGCTACCTATTGATACGGATAATACTTGCAAATTTTATAAATTATTTACGAATTTATCTTTTTACTATTCGTATGCATGTTTGTCTACATGGTGTAGTGTAGACTGTATTAGTGAACTCACCAGCCTTGGCTGACACTTGATTTTTTGAATGCTTTTCAGGTTGCTTGGAGGATCATGGACTGTACGGGCGTTGGCAATACTTGTTCTTTACGAAACCCTTTTGAAAATTGTATTTCAGATACTTTAGTAATTACTTTTACTAAACAATAACCTTGTAAACTTTTAATGCTTCCGCTGATTTTGAGAAATGTAAACTCTGATTTATTAAATGTAATTCATGACTGGTTTACCCCTTTAACTATGGCTTGATTGTAACTAAAGACTTGGATCCTGGTCTGGATCACACCCCACACGGTTACACTCCGTTAGTGGAAATTGGGGGTGTTACATTACCGAATCCGATTACATCATGCACTAGCAAGATCATACGTGTGTTTTACAAGTGGTATCAGAGCAGGTTTGCTCAATTGCTGTGATTTACAGACCGGTTTTGGGTTTTTGAGAGAGAAACAACGTTCGTGGTAAGAAATTCATCAATTCATCTCATTTTCACGTCAATTCAGTATGCTTTTTACGTTCAAAATGCTCCTGGATCGTTTTGGTTGAGTTCTGCATTGATTACAAGCCAGAAAAATCAAAAACAGTAAAAAATCGTTCGATTTTCACTGGTCTACGACTGGTCCGGTGGTGGTCCGGCTCAAGAACAGTTGGTCCGCACAGCTATCTTCATCAGGGTATTGGTCCGCTGATTTTGGTCCGGTAGGCAATCGTCATATTTTAGTCCGTAGCAGTTTTACTCTGGTCCGTGGCGGTTTCAGCGTACCAGTTTGATCTGGGGGAAGTAGTTTTAGCGTACCAGTTTGGTCCGCTTACAATTTGGTCCGGAGGTGATCTGGTCCGTTTGATTTTATTGGTCCGGAGGTTATTTTGGTCCGGAGATCGTTATATTGGTCCGGAGGTTATTTTAGTCCGGAGATCGTTATATTGGTCCGGAGTTCGCTATTTTGGTCCGCTCTGTTAGAGCATATTCCTATGCTAACGTTGTGTCTCGTGTATTGTATCTAGAC
>JBCNJP010000008.1:15778514-15796758 GCA_039602395.1 Deinandra increscens subsp. villosa
GTACGTTTCATGGTATCTCAAGGCAAATCTAAGTCCTCCATACAAATACTTGATGCACGTGATTATCAAGTGTTTTGGAAATCGAAGAAGAGGTCAAGAGGAGTTCGACTTGAAAGTTCTATCATTCTTTTCTGCATTAGTGATGAATCGACAGTTTAATTTTTCTGGATGGATATTCAATTATATGAAGGAGAATATCTTGACAAAACAAGTCAAAAGTCTCATGTATCCGCGGTTTCTGCAAATGATCTTAGATGAATTACATCCAAATCTTCCAAAGAATCCGGCTGCAATTATTGAAATGAAGCACATGAATCAAGTTGCGGTTGGTAAAATACCGGTTTATCAAAAGCGCAAAGGAAACAATATACCTCCACCGGTTAAGAGGTTAATTGGTCATCTTGCTAATCCAAATTATGTAGCTCCTGCTGATGGTGCTCCAAGACATTCTGATAGTTCGGATGATGAATTGGAGTATGATGATAAAGGTTTTCCAGTTGAGATAGAAGAGAATGAAGAAGAGGATTTAAATGCACCAGCAAATCAAGCACCGAATGACCAACAACCTATGCAGCAACAACAACCAGAGCCAGTTGTTCAAGAGAATATTAATGAACCTGAAGCTGTGAATGCTCAGGATGAAGAAATGAATGATGCTGCTGATGTTTCTGATGATGATACTAGTGAAAGTTCGTCGGATACTGAGTTCAGACTCTGGTGATTATGTCACAATATTACATAATACCAGAGGAATCCAAGTGAAGAAAGGTTCTAGGCAACACATAGAATATTTGAAGTCCAAGAATCTGGATACTTCTAAATATGAGAATAGAACCAAACAGGTAGAGGATAAAGATGATGATCCAACTTATACTCCTGCTTTGGAGGAACCTGTTCAAAAGACTAAGACTGCTGCTGATAAAGGAAAAGCGCCTATGGTTTCTAAAGGCAGGCACATTAAACATATGGCTCAGAGGAATTTGCCAGTGAAAAAGGGTTCATTTCTTGCTGATGCTAGAAAAGCAGGTCTTAGTCCTCCAAGCAAGAAGCAGAAAGTGTCTACTTCGTCTTCACTTCCAGTTCAGCCAACCACAAAGTCTGTTAATGTTCAAAGCTCGAGTAATCCACCAGTTAGAAAGCTTGTGATTCGAAAGCCTTCTTC
The DNA here is from genome assembly GCA_039602395.1 of Deinandra increscens subsp. villosa. Taxonomy (NCBI): domain Eukaryota; kingdom Viridiplantae; phylum Streptophyta; class Magnoliopsida; order Asterales; family Asteraceae; genus Deinandra; species Deinandra increscens. Next base: position 15,779,677 of record JBCNJP010000008.1, read on the forward strand.
GACTGCTGCTTCTGCTTCTACTACTGCTGCATCTACAACTTCAACCATTTCGTCTACTGATCTGAAACTGGCATTACATCAAACAAGACTCGATGAGTTAGAATCAACTAATCGTCAGCAAACTGCTGAGATCAGGGGTTTGAAGAATTTGGTAAAGGAATTGGTGTCTCGGGATCAGGAGAAAGATCGGGAGATTGCTAAACTGCAACAACTTTCTTTATCTCTCGGTGAGCAGTTAAATCTGGTACTCAAATCTTTACCTGCTCAGGGGGAGAGACGACCAGATCCTGAAGAAAGTTGTAGAGATGGTGATGATATGATGAAATTTTTGAATGAGGATCCAGATCCTGAAGGTGGAGTTGGTGGTGGTTCTAGTGCTGGTGCAGCTGGAACTTCGTCTGCTGCTGCTGAACCATCTACTACTGCCCAGGGGGAGTCTTCGGAGAGAGAAGTGTATGATGTAACTCCAATTTCTAGAGTTGAGCTGAAAGAAGGAGAATTTATTAATCCATATTCAAAAGAGCAATTGGCAGCTATTTTTGCATTAAATGTGGATGATGTGGATAACGTTCCTTTTGCTGATTCTTATGGAGAAGAAAATTCCGATGAGAATATGGATTTTGAAGAAGAACATGTAGAAGTAGAAGATATGACGGCTGAAGAATACCCAGATGATCCTAAGGTTTATGGAAATTTTACTGCTGATGATCAGTCTGGAGGATTTAATTTCTTTGGTAATGATGATGAGGAAAAAGTGGATGAGGAGTTGAAGAAGAAAGAGTCAGAAACTGATCAACCAGAGTCAAATGAATCTGAAAAGTTATCAGAAGAAGAAGAGAAGAAAATGTTATTTGATGCTTGGTTGAAAGAACAAAGAGCTAAGAAGTTGCCGATAGTGAAACCAACCAAGATTGTTGATCAAAAGAAATATTTCGACAGAAAAGGTGGTGAAGCTACTGGTAGAATAATCAGTTGGATGTATGATTCGGAGCTGAAGTGTTATGCAATTAAGAAGGAGTTTGGGGTGATGTATTTGAAACATGCTACAAGATTCAATACTTTACCGGTTTGTGATGTGAGAGATTTGTCAAGAAAGCCATTTATCAATTATGAAAGTAATGTGTTGGCTGATATTTTCAAGAACAAACTGGTTGAAGAATGTCAAGGCAAGTTTAGGTTTTTAACTCCATAAAGGCCTAAGTATGTTGATCATTCAACCGATATTCATCCAATTACTGGAAAACAGGTTGTGATCTTAAAGTACAAGAAGCCAATTCAACTGAAGAAAATCCCATTGAAGAAGCTTGAACAAGATTTTATTAAAACTTTAAGATGGTGGTATTATGACGAACATACTGGAGAAGCAGTGGTGGTGATTAAAGAGCAGAACAAGGTAGTTAGGCTGTATGATCCGATGTGGTTAATTAATCTGTCAATGGATGATATCGACAAGCTCTATCACAATAAGATTTTGTATAAGTTTGAGCATGCTGAACAAGCTTTACAATTTCAACGAGTGATAAGAGTATGTTTTGCTTTTGGTATCCACGCTGGAAATAACCGAACTCAGCATTGGAAGAAGACTTAGACAAAAGCTTCTGAAGACTAGCACAAGACAAGGGGGAGTTTGTTAGAGCATGTTTTGATGTCTAGTGCTAGGTCTTGGTGATTTGTCATTGTAATAGAATGTTTTGTATATTCTGGTTCTGCGGACCAGGGGCGGACCAGATGGTACGTCGGACCATCTGGTACGCTGGTTAGTTGGTCCGCTGGACAGGTTTTATATAAATATGTTAGCTTGTTTAGAGAGAGTTGAGTTGTTGAGGTTATGAGTTTTAACTGTGTGTTTCTCAGTGTGTAACCTGTAAACTCTCTCTCTAAGTGTACGAGCTTGGAATCTATAAACGAATCGTTTATTTACCTCGTTGTTACCGAATTCGATTACATCATGCACTAGCAAGATCATACGTGTGTTTTACATGAACTTGTAATGCCCATCTCTTGTACGGAAAGCAGTCTTGGGTATGTCTTCTTCCCGCACTTTCATTTGAAAATAACCAGATTTTAGATCAATTTTTGAAAAATAACTTGCACATTGCAACTGATCAAACAAGTCATCGATCTCGGTAAGAGATACTTATTATTGATCATTACTTTATTTAGATCCCGATAATCAATGCACATCCTCATTGATCCATCCTTCTTTTTAACAAAAAGTACTGGTGCTCCCCATGGCAATGAGCTAGGTCTTATGAAACCCTTATCCAAAAGTTCTTGTAGTTGACTCTTTAATTCCTGCATTTCAGATGGTGCCAATCTATATGGTGCTTTTGCAATCGGCATTGCTCCTGGAATTAGGTCCATTCGAAATTCCACTTCTCTGTCCGGTGGTAAACCAGGCAAGTCATATGGAAACACTTCAGCATATTCGGAAACTACAGGTACTTCTTCCAGTTTCTTTTCTTTGGTGTTTCCACCACATTTACCAGATATGCCTAACACCCTTTTCTTAAGCATTTCCTTGCTTGCAGTAATGATAAGATTTTCTTGGGTTTTGTCGATTTTTCTCCTACAATGGTATGAATTTTATAATATGCAGACTCCACCATTATCGTCTTGGTGTCGCACTGGATCTTTGCACATTGCCAAGTTAAATAATCCATACCCAATACAATATTGAAACCACTCAACGTCATTGGTAATAAGTCTAATTCAAACATAGAGTTGTCAATGTCTAACTGGAAATTCTAAACTATCTCAGGTATACTTATTTCTTCTCCATTAGAAGTTTCTATAATATATGGGATATCAAGTTTATGTATAGTGCGATTCAGTTTAGGTATGCATGCAATAGATATAAAGCTCCTATTTTCACCAGAATCAAACAGTATACTAAGAAAATGATTATCAACATAGAACATACCAGTTACGACATTACCACCTTTACGAGCGTCATCTGCATTCATAACGAACACGCGTGCATTTCCACGAGGTGCTCCACCTTCCTTTCCCTTTTCCTTTGTATGCTTCTTTAGCCTTTGGACATTGAGGCATGGTGTGGCCTTCTTCATTGCAAAAATAGCAAACTAGTTGGTTGCGGAAATGTTTTGAATAATGCCCCATTATGTGATATTTTCGACACTCAACATCCCTTCTACATTGCTCCGCATAATGACCCTTCTTTTGACATTTTTGACACACTACCTCACTCCTACACTGTTGTGTCTTATGGCTTGCCTTTTCACATTTCTGACAGATCTGCTCCCTAGCCCTCTTCGAGTCCCTGTCACTATTACCCTTCCATCCTCCTTCCCGTTTCTTGTTATCAAATTTCCTCTTATCACCACCGACTTCCACCTTCTGTTCCACCTGTCTGATCCATTCCTACTTAGACTCACCACCAAGTCCATGGCAGATTCTAAAGTTTGAGGTCTTGTTAATCTCACGTCAACACGAATTTTCAGGCTCAATCCCCAAATAAATCATCGTACTTGCCTATCCTCAGATTCAGCCATGTGTGGAACCAAAGTTAATAATTCATTGAAGCGATTGATGTATCCCTTATAGTCACTTCCTTTCATCATTAAGTTGGTCAATTCATTTTTCTAATTTTTTAGATTCACTTTCTGATATAAATTTCCTTAACACCATGTTTCAAAACCAACTCCACCTCTTCTAATGAACTCTTTCCTTACCCCTAGCATTTCTAACTGTTTTCCACTAAACCAAGGCACTACCCTTGAAAGGCTGAGATGCAAATCTTATCTTATCTTCTTCAGCATAGTTACTAATTTCAAGTACCTCCTCTATTTCCTCCAGCCAATTCAAGGTTTCAGTTGCACCCTTATCCCCTTTGAATATGATTCGTTTGCATGCCATAAACATCTTGTATGTGCAACCCCTTTTCCGTTCACGTTTTCGATCTTCCCTATCACTATCATCTTCTTTTGAGGAGTATTTTTCGTAATGATGATGCCCTCTTTTCAGTTTGGGTTCAGTCTCATTGCTGGAGCTATTTGGTGATCTAGAGCGTCTGTCATCACATCCTCTCCTGGGCTTATGAAATCTACTCTCCATAGTTTTCCCTGAATCTGTAGGTGGGTTCTTTGTTTGTTCCTGTTTGGCTAGATAATCCGGAATGGTAGCTGCTACCTCATTGGCTACCAATTCTCAAATTCGCTTTTCTGTCCCCATCTTGGTTCTCTTGATGAGCAGATAGGTTATCATTTTCATTTGTGTGATGAGTTTGATCGTCATATTGGTTTTTTTGCCATATTTTGTACTGAAAATTAATAGTTGTCATAACAACATCTTAGGATTAATAATGATTGAATTTAAATCTTATTATGTTAGATTTTTGAACATTCATCACAATAATTATGGCTAAGGTTTACTTTGAATTGCTTCCACCATTTGATGGTTATTTGAGTTCTTATTTTCAGGCTAAAATCCATTTATTGTCGTTAGTTTCAGTGTTTTGCATTTCTGTTCATGTATTTTCCCATGAAGGTGTATATATATATATATATATATATAGGGTAAGGATCATGCGAAAACACTTTTTATTGCGAAAACGCGTAAACACATATTAAAACCTACATAACTTCTTCATACGTTAATTGTTTTTCATAAAATTTGTACCAAAAGTCTTAGAAAGATGTTATCTTTAATTCTGGAAAAAAGTAGAAAAGAATTAACGTTTCGTGTTTTTTTCGTGTGCAGCACATGTGCATCATTATCATTAGTACTACACAAAGACGAATTATCATGCGAAAAAACACTCCTTATGTTAAAAACTTAAAAAAACAATAGAATATTTATTGTACGATAATGGTACATAGTGCACATGTGCAACATAGAATAAAAAAATTATAAAATGTTATTTTTTTTCTTTAGATCTAAAAATAACACAACTATAAGATTTAGGGTGCAATTTCTTATTAGAAATATTAATGTGTACCACACGTATGAGGTTTTTTTTGGTGTGATGCACATGTGCATCATTAAAAAAAATACGAAAAAATAACAGAAATATAAGATATATGGTGCGACTTAGAAAAAAATATATTAACTTATGCTAAAAGTATGAGTTTTTTTTTTTGCTGCACATGTGCATCACACGAAAAAAACCGAATCGTTAATTTTTTTTTTTAAAATTTCCAGAATTAAAGATAACATAATTCTAAGACTTTTGGTGCAATTTTTTTTTAAATGTTAACGTATTAAGAAGTTATAGAGGTTTTAATATGTGTTTACGCGTTTTCGCAATATAAATGTGTTTACGCATGATCCTTCCCATATATATATATATATATATATATATATAGGGAGAGGATCATTTGAGAACCAATTTGGTTTGAGAACTAAAAAGAACTAATTTGAGCCACATGTTTATTACATGTATCCCCCCTCCCATGAATTGTAGTGGTTCCCCCCCTGAAATGTGTGGTTGAGATTTAGTTCTCAAAAGTTCTCAAAATAAAAAGTTCTCATTTGAACCTAACCCTATATATATATATATCTACATACCTACATTCAGATTATCAAATACTCATGGCTTATTAAAAGAACACATTTTTATTCCTAACACATTGCACACACAGGTTCACAGGCTGCTACACAACCCATCATTGGTCTCAAGTTACACAACAGACAAGTTCGATAAACAACAAGCAAACACCACAAAGTTTATTAAAAACAAACACAAACATCACTCTTGATTCCAACTGCCACATTCTTCTGCTTCTTCGTCCCTCAGTGCTTCTTGTGTCTTCCTATGGATGCCATCTTTTCAAAAATAAACACTGCCTTCTTATAAGCATGTGTCAGTTCCTCTTCTGTCTTCTCGTGCTTCCTCACATTTTCTGCCAGCTTACGGCGTTCCTCCCTCAAAGCGTTCACCTTAGGTGATCCCATGCTTGACCCTGCTGAGTTCTGGTGGGCCAGATAAGGATACTGATAGCTCGGACCAGAGTAGGACATACGGTATGGGTCATATCCAAGTGAATATGGAGGGTACTGGTAGGGATTCGGTTGATATGGTACCATGGATTGTGGATGAATTGGGGTGATGGATGAAATGGTGGTGAGGGATGAAATGGAAGTGATGGGTGGTACTAATAAGCTGGAGGCTGATACATCTGTGGAGGGTAGGATGGCATGCCAGTCATTGTTGGAACCCATTTTGGTTGTTAGCAACACAAACCATTCACCATTGAGCATTTCTGGTGAAGACCTCTTGATGAACTATTCAGAATTGAGACTTATGGATTTTCAAGTTTGCTCTTAGTGAACTTGAGTTTGCCTTAGCGAACTTGGCTGCTCCTTAGCGGACTGGAGTTAGCGAACTTCAGTTATGCTTAGCGGACTAGATTGTATCTTAGTGAACTTCAATCTTAGCGTACTACATATTGTCTTAGAGAACTTGTATTTATTCCTAGCGGACTTGATTGTAATCTAGGGGACTACTTTTGTTCTTAGCGAACTTCTACATGTGGTTAGCAAACTTGACAGTCTGTTTGGAATATTCTTGCTGATTTTAATGAAATGATTGTTGTGTCAAACATTCTAATTGATCCTTGCTCTCTGATAGTATAAATAGGAGTCGAGAAAACCCTATTTAGTGTGCCATTCTAGATTTATTCTACAGAGAGCATTTGTGTGTGTGTTCTTGGTGTTAGTGTGTGTTTTACGTGTTCTTGAGTTTCAGAAATCATCATTGAGGTAGCAATGATGCAGATTCAACCATAAATGATCGTCAAACATGATTTCCACACTTGTGTGATGAATCAAATGAAATTATTGTGCTCAAATCGGTCCTGACAATTGGTATCAGAGCCAAAATTTGCAAGTTTTAAGGTTTTTCCAAAAAATGAAGAAATTATCATTTGAGTTATCATTTTTTGGTTGTTTTTTCTTGATCTTTGAGTTGATTCTTGGTAGAAATCACTCAAGGAACACGTTTCTATGCTCAGATTTCTATAAAAACTCATATTTACTGGTCGATTTTAGGGTTTTAGTCAAGAACGGTGATGCTAATTTCTTATCCGGTACTTGAGTTTCAAAATTGTTTTTATGTTGAATCTTTGTCTAAATTGGTGAATGGTGAGCATTATACACCGAAAACCGAATTGGTTGCTGCTAATTTCATACAAAAACATCAAGTTTTCATGATTTGAGAGGCAAAATACGTGATTTTGGTGTTCTTGAGAAAAGTTCACTATTCCATCAAATTAGGCCATTTAGAGTGGTTTTTGAGGTTTGTGTCAGTTGAATCAAATGATCCTACATGAATTTCAAAACTATTGATGTCTTTAAACACTGATTTCGTTAACATTGAATTTTTTATGTTTGCATTTGCTCAAGAACAAGCTGTTTAAAATTTGGCTAAGTCTGGAAAATTGACTTTTCAAATTTTGTGCTCAAATCTCAAATTTTTATGACTAATTATGTTTATTATTGTTTGTGATTGCAGGATTTGTGAAATAACCGATCTAAATGATAAAAACAAAAATAAAGGAAAAGTACAATATTGGTACAGACCATGATGATAAAAACAAAAATAAAGGAAAAGTACAAGGATGTGAAATAACCGATCAAAATGGCTGCTGCTGTCCAAATACGACATCCAACTCCCTACTCCTCAACATCATCATCAGAATCATCAGGCTCGTCATCCCTAACCTCAGGCTCACGGAAGTAATCAGGCACCTCGAACCCATGAAAAATGAAAAAAACTCCTAATAGCCCGATCCTGCAAATCCATCCTCATAATCATCTCATCCCTAACAGCATCCAACGTCAACGACTCAGCTCTCGGCTCTCTAACGGGTCTAACAACCGAGGCCTCTCAGCCCTCTGAGGAATCCTCCTCCTCGTAGGAGCTCCAACCTCAACCCATCTCGGTGGATCATCAAACGAACACAAACCAGCCTTCCGCATATCCAGTAAACTATACGGCAATGTCGGTGGTCCAGTGGTCAAATGCGAAGGCCTATATCTCTCCAACACTCCCAAGTGATCAGCCATCCTACCAATATACGAACCAAGATCCAACCTCGCCTCCGGCCCTCCCTTGCAGGGCGGGGAAACTGACTAAATGAAAACCATAGCGAGGTTGGTCGAGTGTCTCTCTACCAACGACCTCAAGCAAAACAAGTCCAACATGTTAATCTTCTCAGCCCCAGCACACCTACTGATGAGTGAACAAGCTAGAATCCTATGAACATATCTCAAAAACGGATCCCTAATCGAAGAAGCAATCAACCCGGTTGTGTACGACATATCAGAAATCGTCACCCAGAAAGACCTCAAATGACCATCTATCACATAACTCCTTGGCCTTCTTGGGCGTACCCCTCAAACTCCTCCTAAACTCAGATGTAGCAACCTCCTTAAGTGTATAAAAACTTAAACCGGCAGAAAACTTAGGCACGCTCATCTCAAACAATCGCCTACCCAGAGCAAACGAAACAGTAACCGGGGAATCAAACTCCTTTAGATCGTATTTCTATGTCGAATGAAACTCCACAGTCAGCTCCCGGTACTGGGGTCCATCACAAACCAATACTATCCTCCATCTCTCATCTAACAGCTGCTCCAACCTAGCCCTCGCTCCCATCCTATCCATCAGATCCCAATCAAACGTCCTATGCTGGAGCAAGTCTAGGCGCACGAATACCTCACATCGCTCACCCTCATAAGTACCCTGAAACTGTAACAGGGTATGGTTCTCAATCCGACGCTCCTCAACCGGAGGCAGCTCCACCTCGTAATCCGGTAAAACCTCATGTGCCAAATACTGGATCCGCGACCTGTGATGGATGGTCTTTGTCGTCTTTTGCTTCTTCCTCGTACCACTACCAGAAGCGTCCATACCTTGGATCGCGAATTGCAAGAAAAAGATTTGAGAATGGGTGAACTGTGTTGGCGGTCTCGGTCAACAACTCTCGCCGGAGCTCAAATCATGGTGGCGACGGTGGGTGCTTAGGGTCAGTGGCAGCTGTGGATGGTAGGGGCGGAATTAGAGTTTTGATTGGTGGTGGATAAGGTGAAGGAAGGTGGTTAGGGCGGAGGAAACGGGTGTGGTTTTAGTGGTGCGAGATGGACGACAGTTGATGGTGGGTAAAGGGCGGCAGCGATGGGTGTGGAGTGGTAGCGGAGGGGGCGGAAACCGGCGGAGTTTGGTGGTTAGTACGGCAGCGGGGAAGTGGAGAGGTGGTTATGAGGGTGCCGTGATATGGTGGTGGTCGGCGATTATGGTTGCGGTGAGTGTCGTTGATGGTAGCGGTGGTGGATAGTGGGTGGGTGAAATTAGGGCTAACAGGGAGAAATGGGGAAGAAGGGACCGACGGGGGTATTAAAAGGAGATATTTTTTTTTTGCCGCCTGATGCCCAAGCGTATCGCTTGCAGGACAAACAGTAGCAAGCGATATGCTTGCAAGCGTTATCCGGCTTCTTGACCCCCTCCCCCTAAGCGTATCGCTTGGAGAAAGGCTCGTCCCATGCGATACGCTTGGAATAAGATTTCCAGGGAATTTTTGAGATTTTCCATACTTAGTCAATTTTTTGATGTTTTCAAAAATTCTCATCACCCTGGTTTTTCAAGACCTGCAATTTAATACTAACCAAGACATACCTGGGACTCCATTTCTGCATGAATTCGCGCTTTCAGCAATCTTCAATTCCCTGAAACATCAAACAAACACACAAACGTAAAAACCGAAAAAACATGAAAAACGAAAAACACAAACACACAAAAGTAATAAAAACAAGCATGCAATTACTATACAAACTTTACAACTTGGATTTTTTCGAGTACTTACCTCCTTCACTCATTCTCCATCAATGTTGTGGAGAACCAAGTTCTCCTCATCCGTCTCTACTTGTCCTCCTTGTAATGCTTCAATCTATGATCGTTCACCTTCCAAACCCCACTATCCGACTCCAACTGAACCGTTCCATACGGGAATACCTCCTTCACAATGTAAGGTCCTCTCCATCGGGATTTCAACTTTCCTGGAAAAAGTCTAAGACGCGAATCATATAGCAAAACTCTATCCCTACACTTAAACTCTTTCCTACCTCTCAACTTACTATAATGCAATGCCTTCGTGCGTTCCTTATAATCCCACGACCTATCATATGCTTCATTCCTCAGCTCCTCTACCTCATGAATTTGGAGAAACCGGCTCTTAGCCGCCTTGGCTAAATCAAGATTAATTGATCAAATAGCCCAATACGCTTTATGTTCCAACTCAACCGGCAAATGACACGTTTTCCCATATACCATCTTGAAGGGTGTGGTTCCTAAGGGTGTTTTGCAAGCAGTATGCAAAGCCCATAACGCGTCATCTAACTTCTCGGACCAATCCTTGCGATTGCTTCCGACAGTTTTCTCCAAAATCCTCTTTACCCCTCTGTTAGCATTCTCCACTTGACTGCTCGTATGTGGATGATAATCAATCGATTTCCTATGATTCACTCCATATCTAGCTAACATCTTCTCCATTTGGGCAATGCAAAAGTGCGTGCCCCTATCACTAATCAGCACCTTAGAGGTTCCAAACCTACTAAAGAGTGTCCTCAAAAATCTCACTACCACTCGTGCATCATTAGTAGGCAAGGCTTGAGCCTCAACCCACTTAGAGACATAATCAATCGCAACGAGGACGTACCGATTCCCCCAGGATGTGGGGAATGGACCCATGAAATCAATGCCCCAAATATCAAACACTTCAACTCCTTGGATAGGGTGTTGGGGCATCTCATTCCGGAATGAGATGTTACCTGCTCTCTAACACGCATCACACTTCCTAACCAACTCATGAGAATCCTTAAACAATGTCGGCCAATAAAAACCTGAATCTAACACTTTCTTAGCCGAATAAGAAGGCCCAAAATGTCCACCTACTAAACCCTCATGACAATGCTTAAGAATCTCTAATCCCTCCTCACGACTCACACATCTCCTAAAAGAACCATCTATCCCGATCCGGAACAAATAAGGACTATCCCAAATATAATTCTTAGAATTGTTAAGGAATTTCCTCCTCTGTTGGGACGTCAAATCATCTAAGATCGTACCATGAGCCAAATAATTAGCTATATCAGAAAACCATGGCATGCCCTGTTCCTTAGCACTCGTGACTCCTACAAACTCCTCACTAGCGACCATCGCACTCTCTAACGGAAATGTATCTCCTATGCTCTCTTCCCTCAACCTCTCTCTCCCGGGGTCCTTAAGGCGCGACAAGTGGTCGGCCGCTACATTCTCTGCCCCCTTCTTATCCTTAATCTCTATGTCAAACTCAGACAACAACAGAATCCGCCTAATCAAACGAGGTTTGGCATCCTTCTTCGCAAACAAGTATCGTAATGCAACGTGGTCGGTATAAAGGATGGTTTTGGACAGAACCAGGTAAGAACAGAATTTGTCAAATGCGTAAACAATGGCGAGAAGCTCCTTTTTTGTGGTCGTGTAATTTTCCTCCGCGTTGTCTAAGGTCTTACTTGCGTAATAAATGGGATGGAAGTGTTTGTCCCTACGTTGTCCTAAAACTGCCCCTACCGCAAAGTCACTAGCGTCGCACATAAGCTCAAACGGTAAATTCCAGTCGGGGGCTATCAGAATAGGCGCACTCACTAACCTCTCTTTCAGAAACTCAAACGCCTTCAAACAACTCTCATAAAACTCAAAAGCAACATCCTTCTCTAAAGGACGGGTCATAGGTCTAGTGATTTTCCATAAAATACTTAAATGAAACTATGGTAGAACACTGCGTGACCTAAGAAACGCCTAACAGATTTGACACTAGTGGGTGGTGGAAGTTTGCTAATCGTCTCAATCTTACCTCTATCGACCTCAATACATGCACGAGAAATCTTATGACCAAAAATATCCCCTCAGTGACTATGAAATGATATTTCTCCCAATTCAGCATCAGTTTGGTCTCTATGCACCTAGCTAACATCCTCTCCAAATTACCTAAACACTGATCGAAAGAACTACCGAAAACAGAAAAATCATCCATAAACACCTCCATGGAAGTCTCGATCATGTCCTGAAAAATGGCCACCATACACCTCTGAAATGTGGTCGGAGCGTTACATAACCCGAATGACATACAGCGATACGTGAAGGTACCGTTCGGGAAGGTGGTTTTCTCCTGACCCTCGAGTGCAATAGGAATCTGGAAATAACCGGAAAATCCATCGAGAAAACAATAGTACTGCTGTCCCGACAAACGCTCTAACATCTGATCGATAAAGGTTAATGGGAAGTGGTCTTTCCTAGTGGCATCGTTAAGCTTACTGTAATCTATACACACTCTCCATTTGTGACGGTCCTAATCAGGATCAACTGATATTTCTCATTCATCACAACCGTCATACCCCCCCCCCCCCCGTCTTCGGAACTACCAGAACCGGGCTGACCCATGTAGAATCGGAAATTGGGTAAATCAATCCCACGTCTAGTAGTTTGAGAACTTCCTTCTTCGCGCCCTCCTTCATGTTTGGATTCAAGCGCCTTTGAGGTTTAAGAACAGGTTTATACTCATCCTCTACGAGTATGCGATGCGTGCAAAACAAAGGGCTTATACCCTTGATATCAGATAATCTCCACGCAATCGCCTGCTTGTGCGCTCGCAGAACCTGTATCAACTTCTTCTTTTCCTCCTCCGTCAAAGTGGCAGAAATGATGACGGGCAAACGAGAATCACCTTCTAAGAATGCGTACTCTAAATGGGACGGTAACTCCTTAAGCTCTAAGACTGGTGGTTCCTCTAAAGACGGTTTCTCTCCTAATTCCTCAACTCCACTAACCTCAAAAACCTCAGAACACTCCTCTACTACCTCAGTCGAGACATGCTCCTGGTGAGCCTCATCATCGACCTCCCGGTTCTCCCTCATTGGGGTCTCACTCTCACTCCTAACCAAATCTGCTCCACAAATGTAGTCTAGGCATCGATCCATATGAGAAATGAAAGTATCAATGAAGTAGAAGGAATCGTCCTGACCAACGGAATATTTCATAGACTGCATGATATCGAATGTGATCGTCTCATCCCCTACATGAAGTGTAATCTTCCCGTCATAGACATCGATCAATGCCTTGGCAGTGCGCAAAAATGGGCGTCCTAGGATGAGTGGACATTTTTCATCTACCTCCATGTCCATGATCACAAAATCCACGGTGAAAACAAATCTATCAACCTTCACCAACAAGTTTTCCACAACTCCCCGTGGATATTTAATGGACCGATCCGCTAAGAGATGCTCATGCGTGTAGGAGCCGGATCTCCTAGGCCTAGCTTCTCATAAATCGAATAGGGCATCAAATTGATGCTTGCACCTAGATCCGCCAATGCGTGGTTCACAGTCGAGCTACCTAACAAACACGGGATCGTAAAAATGCCCGGATCAGTTAGTTTCTCCGGTAGCTTGTTCTAGACCACCGCATAACATCTTTCATCGAGAGTAACGGTCGAGAGAGTCTGCAGCTTTTTCTTGTTGAATAAGAGATCCTTCAAGAATTTAGCATATTTGGGCATTTGCTGGAGTGCCTCAACGAACGGAAGATTGATTTTGAGTTGTTTAAACATGTCGAGAAATTGTCCGTACTCTCTTGCATACTTTTGTTGGATGAGAGGTGGGCGGGGTAGGGAACTCGCCTCAAATCCTCAGCGGTTATCTCCTTCGGCTCGAACTTCTTCTTCTTTTCTGTTGCCTTAGGTGCAGGAGACCCGGAGGTTGGCACTGTACTTGTTGGGACTAGCCTCGGATGTGCCCTCCCATCCAGAGTTTCTATCTCTATCTCCTCATCTACCGGCTCTTCCTCCTCCGCCGGCTCTTCCTCCTCCGACGGTGGGTCTTGCTCTCCGCCTCTACCATTACGTGTAATCACTACCTTAAGGGTCGCACTAGGGTTGGTTTGTGTACTACCAGAAAATGATCCCCCCTTATTCACTAACTCAGAAACCTGTTTTCCTATGTCTCCTACGGAACACTGTAAATCTAGAAAGGTCGACTGATGGTTCCTAAAGAGTGTGTCGTGTTCCTTCAACTTCTGCTGTGTCTCCTGATCCCGAGTCATGATCTGATTTAGCACTTGCATTTGCGCATCCAGCATCTCCTCAATCTTCATCATACTTGACACTGCATCACCCCCACCATCCTGGTTTTGACGCGATTGAAAACCCGAAGGGTTCGCGCCAACCCGCCAACCCGTCAACCAGAATTAGGGTTGGTCCTCCACCCCGACTAAAAAGAGTTACCGAACTGGTTCCGGTTAGAAATGAAATCCACTTGCTCCTGGGTGGCAAGCGGGCAGTCGATGGTGTCATGACCTCCATGACATAACTCACATTTAGCCTATTGTTGGAGTTTAATGTCGTTGATTTGTTTTTGCAGTGCATTAAGCTGAGCCTGAGCAACCGTGTCAGAACTCACGTGGTGAACCCCCCGGAATGTAGAAAGTGAAGGTTTTGTAGGAGCTAAAGTGGCCATACGATCACCGGGGTTCTGCTGCTCGACTAAGGCAAAACTCTCGAACAGGCTCTTGCACTCGTCTATACTCAGCTTCTCCATCATGTGGCCCCCCGCAGAAATATTGAATTATTTTTGTGTCTCGTAAGTAAGACCGTTATAGAAATTTTTTATTATGGCCCAGTTAGTCAAACCATGTTGTGGACATTTACTTAGGAGGGTGTTGAAACGCTCGTACGCGAGGTAGTATGGCTCATCGGGGTCCATGCGAAATGAGTGAATTTACTCCCTAATACGTGAGGCTTTTGCGGGCGAGTGATATTTATTTAGGAATTTTTGTTGAAGATCGTCCCAAGTGGCAATCGAGTTTGCAGGAAAGGTTTCAAGCCACTGGGCAGCACGGGCGGTGAGCGGAAATGGAAATAAGCGAAGGTATAGACAGTTTCTGGTTGAACGCCATTAAGACCAAAAGTGGCAGAGATACGCACGAATCGAGATAAATGAGCGGGTGCGCCCTCCTCGTCTAAGTCGAGGTCGAACCCTAGAGACACTAAAAAGACGAAATTAACTAAGAAAAATAAATTACTGATTAATTGGTGAAATTTGGTTTTTTGATTTGAAGAAGTAATTAACTAATTAAATTAACTAAAAGTAACTAAGCTAAAATTAACTAAATTATTAGAACTTACTAAAAGTAGAAACTACTAAAAATGGAAATTAGTAAAAATGAAAAGCAAACCAACAACTCAAAACCTAGAGACCAAAACCAGATACGATGCAAAATACCTCCTAGACCTAGAATCCTAGTTAATGCTACCGACTTCCCTTGACTATGACAATTCCGACTAAATCGGGATCCAAAGATGCAACCTATAGAAAACCTATGAGCCCCCGAAATCCTCTCCGGACGTAACTGATAAGAATCCTAATGGTTGGAAACGCTCATTGATTTGTTAGTTCACCTTTTAAGTTCATCCTAACGGATAATTCTACCGCTCAATTAATTGGTTCACCTTTTGAGTATATCCCAATTCAATTACCCTAACCACCCGCAAAATTAATCTAAGGCACCTTAAGGCAAAAGGAGCTACCCTTAACCACTATGAAGGTCACAACTAGCAAACCAACTAATCTAGGGGACTTCCTTTTGAGACAATCCTGATCTAGATAATTAACCAACCCAACAAGTTGTCAAGTTCATCCCCTTTTAAGTTATAAACAAGGCAGAATATACCAATCAAGATACTAATTATCAATCAATGTTCTAGTTTGGGACGTCTCTTAAACTATTCCTTAGATGAAAACCCTAAAGCTAACACCTTTAGATGCATTACCCGACCCGAAAGACATTCGTAGGCAACACAAACACCGATTAACAATCAAGACCCTAATTGGAATATGCAAACGCAACAATTACATAAATTTAAAGGAATTTCAATAGATTATCAAACCATAAAACAATTGTCATAATCAAGAAAAGTCGAAAAACATTAACTAGTCATCAAAACGGTCTAGATGGTACAATAGAATTAGCCAAGAATGATGGACATGTCTGAGATCATAATAATAACAGTAAATTTAAAATGAACAAAGTCTGGTCTATGAAAACGAAAGGTAAATCAAAGTAAACAATAACCCGGAAAGCGATTAGATGTCGAATGCTAAATCCAAGGCCTCCAGATGCTTCTCTCTCGATCTACTGCTCCAGAATCGTCTCCAGGGACTCTGAGTTACGGCAAGATCCAAGTTCTCTCGACTGGAACCCTTCAGCTTATATTTATAATTGAAATTTTAGGGTTTCCGGATTTTTAACCTCCAAGCGTATCACTTGGAGGACTCAGAATCAACAGGCGATACGCCTAAGGTCGCTATGCGACAGATTAGTCGGGTCAAGACTTATTCCACCGCCTTTGACTTTATAGGTACCCGCGTATTGCCTGGATCTTTAGAAGCACTAGGCGATACGCCTAGTGCATATTTTCCAGCACTTTTGTTTCTTTTAATCTTCAATTCTTTTCCAATGCTCGTTTCTCTCGGGAACTGCACTAAAACTGCAAAAATAACACGAAACACATATTAAGACACTAATAATAAAAAAAACTCCAAACCTACGTAAAATGACTCAAAAGACTCACAAAATGACCCAAAAACGTAAAGGAAAACCTATGTTTGCAACACATCAACATACTTAGGTTAATTTTGATCTTGGTGAAGTTCATGAGTCATGGGTGTGCGTATCAAGTTTTTAGGGTTCTAATGTCAATTATTAAAAAGCTTCGTGTTACTTATTCTTGTTCTAATTCACACGATTAAGGTATGTGAATCTCATCTTTCAAATTTCTCACTTTGAATCCGAGAATGGTGTGTACACGGGGTTCGGATGTGTGTGTATACACATGAAATTTCTACAATTTTTTTTGTATCAGTTGGTTAAGTTTGCTTTAGTTAATAGTTTGAATGTTATAAAATTGCCTACATTGTTTGAATTTATGCTATAAACTACAACCTCTGTTCTTGTTAGGTACTTAGTTTTTTTGTTTTCTTAAATTTTGGAATTCAGTTGTCTAGTTAGGAGTCATAGTTCCTGCTTAATTG
>JBCNJP010000008.1:15797258-15839258 GCA_039602395.1 Deinandra increscens subsp. villosa
CCATTTGGGTAACTTAAACTGAAATCATTCATTTTGAAAACTTTTAGAAAGATAAAACAGCAAAGCTTGTAAAGTAAGCAAGTAAAGTATCAACCTTGAAGCACAGAAAGTCTTCAAGGTAAGAGCCAAAGCTCTGATACCACTTGTAGGATCGTTAAAAGTTAGAGTTAAACTTAAACAAAGCCCTTTACTTGCAAATATAACCCTGCGGAATTAAAGTTATATTTCGCTTTACTTAAGCAATATTGAGTTCTTGTGTATAATGTAAAAGCTTGATTTGCAAAAATATAGTAACAACAAAGTATCAAATACCCGGCACTATTTGCATTAACTCAAAGCTACACTATTACAAGTTGTTCAAGAACTGATAACAACAAAGATGACAACTGTGTGTAAACTAAGAGCTAGCTATGCTATATATAGTGCTGATGAGATCAATGACAGCCATTGATCTCATGCGATCTAATCTAGACCGTAAACTAAAAAGTCAAATACAAACTACCAAAAGAATAAACATCGGCAATTGGAATATCTTGCGTGTTTGCAGCAACATACTACTTTAGGAGAGCGGCTTGAATCAGATATAGAAGCATACAATAAGCTTTTGCAGGATTGGACTTGCTGAAAAGACATCTCAGGAAAAGTCCGGTTGAACTCATTATCTGGTGGATAATCGAGTTCACCGGAATATTCGCTAAAAGACAAAACTGCTTCTTTCCGCTTGAATTGCCAGTTCCGCTTGAAGTGAGAATTCCGCTTCAACTTCAACTTCAGCCGGAACATAGTAAAATTGGCATTCAGCCGGAAATCTTCCAAGCGCAATATTCCTTACAGAGTGGCTGCTATGAACTCCCAATAATCCTTGTGCAACATATTATTAAATTGGTGTATCTTCAACCTTTCATTCTTGAGTATTGCATCGCAAAACTTTACTCGATCCAGAAAATAGCCCACAACTTCATCAATTGGCTGCCCCTCCTTTTGATGGAAGGTAGCCAACTCATCCTGCAACTTGTCTATTTCCGGCTGAGGACTATGATGTTCCAAAAAAGGGACTTTGAATTCCTCCCACGTCATGGCCCCAGTAACTTCCTTACCCCTTTCGGCCTTAATCATATCCCACCAATCCTTTGGCCGCAACCTTAATATCCCAGTTGCATACACTACCTGGTCCGCCGGATCACAATGGCTCCTTTCGAAAACAGCCTCAATATCCAGTATCCACCTATGACAGATGATTGGCTTTGTCTCCCCCATATAAATAGGAGGCTTGCAAGCCATAAAATCCTTGTAGGAACACCTTCCCTTATCTTTGGTGGTTCCTTCTTCACCCTTTAGACTGTTCTTCAACTCATCCATTTTCCTATCAATTACTTCTAGCAGAGTACTCTCCAGGCGGTCCATATTGACCCGCATGGCAGTATCTACCACTTTTTCAACTTCGTCAGAAACTCTTTTCTGAATTTCTTCAACTGTGGCGACCGGCAGAGCACCGGCATTATCGTCTTCATTCACCATGAAAACTGAAACATTGAGAGGTGAATTAGGAACATCAACAACAACCAACAACTTTAATAATTTAATTAACTATCCTACTTGTTTGCTTCAAGTATGACAGTTTGCATCAACAAACAACTTTATTAATTTCAACTACCAATCCTACTTGATTGCTTCAAGTAGGACAGGTTACAACAGTTCAACACCACTGTATGCGCTCCCATGCCACAACAAACAGGGAGATTCTCTACTTTCATCTTATTCACCTTTACTACTTAAGTAGTAAGGTGTTATTCAACAATTGAACTTTTTACCCTACTCATAACAGTGAGCCGGGCATTCAACTTACAGTTCAACTTTTGAGCCACTAGCCAAGGCTAGTAACACTTTCCTCAACAATCAATAGTCTACACAAGTTATATCAACTTTAAGCTCTTATGCTTTGCCCAATTATGCAACTAAGTATACAACAACATCACCCTACTACTGAATTTACCTTGCTAAGCAGCAATCAAGCATTGAACCAAACACAATTTTCCACCCCTGAGCACTCGGTTTGAGTCCAAGTGTTCTTGCCAACACTTGAATCCCTCAAACCTTGGCTCTGATACCAAGTTGTAACACCCATACCCGTTTTTAACCAATAAAACGACTTTGCATTAGGTCCCAGTGAATGTAATGATAAGTTGCCAAAATGGTCACTAGAAATTCGATTACACAAAAACTTTGTTTAGGTATTGGTTGCCATATATAACACCATTAAAACTTAACAATACGATAAAAGGGTTTCATTCACAAAATATACGCCCCCGTAATCCCAGCTTGGGTGTTCGGTTCTTCATAACTAGACTTGATCACCCGCTTGAGCTTCCTAAAACATTACCTACTACAATACTAGTGACACATTAGTCTTTATGGACAAAAATCAGCAAAAAAAAATAGAGCTAATTAAAAGTATATTGCATTCAAGAAGCAGAAACAAAACAAAAGGGACGAAATTACCCCTCGCGTATCGCGAGGGGTCTCTCGCGTACCGCGACCCATCGAAGCGTATCGCATGGACAATCTGCTCCTCCAGGTGATACGCCTGGAGCAAGATTTCCAGCACCCAGCCAGAATTTTCCCCCTGTTCCATACTTAGTCAATTTTTCAGTGTTTTTTCAGTTTTTCCATATTTTCACCAACTTTGAATTTTTCCATTCGAATGACTATTTCATGTCCCAAATGGCCCAAATACTCCCAATTCATCACCTATTATGAGAGCACTACTTTAAGGTTAGAATTTACCGTAGAGCAGGATTTTTGTTTTGCCCAAACCGTTGACCCGTTAGGCCATTTATGCCTTGAATCACCATGGATCTAACTAAGCAACCATAACCTGCAACTTATACTACTATAACAATCACCACACACCATATTCAAGACTTATACCTCTTTTAATCCAAAGGCCCTTACCTCCATAGAGGTACTATTAGCAAATCCATACATTTTGAAATGGCTAGTTATGCGAGGTTCAACTAGTGAGTCTAATAACATATTTATGACAACTTGGATATGTATATAACCCCAACTTATCACTTAGCATGTATGGTGATATCATCACCCATACAAACCTTATGCATCAACATTTATTTTGGATCAAGGATCCCAACTATTAGAATTTAACGGTGTATGGCAAATCTCAAACCATCACCATGTGCAACTTTTAGCATAGGTTATTGGATCATTGTTTCAACATTCTTAGCACTACATTATCGTTTAAAGCAATGAGGTTCTCACCCCTTTAAGTCTATAGAGAAAAATCTCCTCACTAGTAACCGTATAACTATCATAAGTACGAGCAACTATAATGTGTTATAATCGGATTAGAACAACTTGTGTTACCTTGTTAAGCTTTATTCTTTCCCTTGCTTGAGCTTGTACCTTCACTTCCTTCACCTATAAATTGATGACAACTTTAGTGCCCCATAATTCAATTACATGGATTACTCATAATTCGCACATACTCACAATTAGGCACAAATTTATCAACATTGCAGATTCATTGTTCATTTAGGCATTTTATCAAACACCTAGAGTGCATCATACATAATTGTTATTGACTCACTCAATATACTCATGAATCATACCCTTATGATCAATTCTTCACCTCCACATTCATTTTCTATGGAAACACATTAAAACAACACAAGTTTGCACCCAATTTACTATCTTAACATGCAGATTTCGTTCCCAACCCATCTATATACATACATCACGATTTTTAGGAAGTGGGTATCTCAACCCACTTTAATTTTTACTAAAACTATCTCAATCTTATCATGCAATCAAAGATTGGGGCTCCTAGGAAGTGTTTACACACTAAATAACAAGAATCATGTATCAAACCCACAATGGTGAAAAGCACCAATTTCCTAGAACTTACAAGAATCACTTACTTGGCCAAATTAGGAGAAAAAGATATGGTTTTCGAGCTAAGGGAGGCTCCAAGACCTTGATTCCACCCTTTTATCTCCAAGTCTCCCTCCAATTGCACAGAATTTTGACAATAACTGAGCTAGGGTTTACGCCTCCTTTCTCCCCTCCCTTGCGTACGTGAAAACTGGTCTGGGGTTATTCCCAGACTTGTTTTATGACCCAATTTACATGCCAGCCCCTCTACTTTAAGTTCTTAATTAAAACCCACCTAAAGGTAAGGTTTTCTACTAGCCCCTCCTTATTTCCTAACTTGGCAAATTTAAAGGTCAACTTACAATTTCCATCTTTTAAATTTATAAAAATTTTCTCAACTAACATACCATAATTTTTATTCATAGCCACATGAAAATATTACTTATTTTATATAAAATGAGTTCGAAAATTTGGGACGTTACAGACCGTCTCAGGGTTTTGTGTTTCTCAAACTTCTTCGAGATCCACTGGATCACTATATGTTCCTCTGTTAAGAAACTCCTTGGAACTTACCCTTCCTTTTGATAGAAACATGGTTTCCATCAGGATGGTAAAAGTAATAACCAGTATTACAATAGTATCCGATGAAAATCACCTTTTCACCTCGAGGATCGAGCTTGTTGTCAGATTCGCTAGTGACATACGCTTCGCATCCCCATACCCTGAGGTAAGAAAGATTAGGAGAAGAATTATGCCATATCTCATATGGGGTCTTATCCACTTTCTTGGTCGGTGCCAGATTTATTAGGCGAGCGGCGGTTAAGAGAGCATATCCCCAAAAGGAGTGGGACAAGGTAGTCCTGCACATCATCGATCGAACCATGTTCAACAAGGTTCGATTCCTCCTTTCACTAACACCATTCAACTGTGGTGTACCGGGATGAGTGGGTTGTGAAATAATTCCACAAGCCTTGAGATGATCGAGGAATTTGTTGCTAAGATACTCACCACCTCTATCTGATCGAAGTATTTTAATAGTTCGATTTAGTTGATTTTCTACTTCGTTTGAAACTCTTTGAACTTGTCAAAAGTTTCGTGCTTATGTTTCATCAGATAGAAATAAGCATATCTGCTATAGTCATCTATGAAAGATACGAAATAGCGTTCACGATTTCTCGTTTCGGTCTGAAAGGGTCCACACACATCAGTGTGTATCATTCCTAACAGACCTTCAGCCCGTTCACCAACATGTGTGAAGGGTGACTTGGTCAGTTTACCAGATAAGCATGATTCGCATTCGCCGAAGGTATCTCCATCAGTGGATTCGAGAATCCCTGCAGTTTGAAGCTTCTTGATGCGAGCCTTGCTTATGTGACCTAGTCGATGATGCCACAATGAAGAATCGTTATCAACTTTGTTTCGTTTAGAAACATGATAGAGTTGATCGTGTGTTTGAACAATTATCTCATATATACCATGTCGAGGTTTAGCCTCGAAATAGAAGATATCGTTAAAGTAGGTAAAAATGGAATTGCCATTAAACTTGTACTTAAAACCTTGTTCAAACAGGGAAGAGACAGAAATAATGTTTCTAGACAATCCAGGAGCATGTAAACAGTTATCTAGAGTAACTACAAGGTCGGTTGGAGATGTAAGAGAATATATGCCGGTAGCCAAGACCAAGACTCGTTTGCCATCACCAACGATGAGCTCCATACCGCCTTGTTCTATCTTCTTCCACTTTTCAGGTTCCTGCAAAACATTAACAATGTGGAAACCACATCCAGTATCAAATACCCATGTATTGGAGGAAATAATGGAAAGTTCAGTAACATTTATTAACATACCTGATGGAACACTTACCGGAGTTTCTAGTCATCTTGATCTTAGCAAGGTAGATGGGGCAGTTACGTTTCAAGTGTCCCATCTGATTACATTCAAAGCATTGGCGTTCCTGAGGAGGAGGCGCCAATGGCTTCTTGCCCTTGGTCTCTTTAACCTTGTTCTTGGACTTGGTTATACTTGTATCATCAACTTTGAGCATAGCCGGTGTGGTCCTAATCTTGACATTTAGAAACAATGTCAGAACCTCATCTAAAGTCTGAGCCGAGCAGTTACCGTATGTAAGCGATAATGCTCGGGTAAAGATCCGAGGAATACATCCAGAGCCATCCCTTCCGGAATGGAGTAGCCGAGGTCGATCAGTCTGTCACGATACCCCTTCATCATCATGACATGATCAAAGGCAGAGGAATTAGGCGACATATGGCAGTTCAAAAAATGTTCGAGTGCCTTACATCGTTCACCTCTCTGGCTCAACTCAAATAAATCTTTGAGTTTTCTCATGATCTCATACGCTCCCATATCGGTAAAGTTATACCGAAAATCCGGTGTCCTGCTAGATAACATAAGCTCAGTGACTTCCTAAGAGTCATCACTGTGCTTCTGGATTTCCATCCACGAGTGGTCGTTTAGCAAGTAAGTCGGCAAGCTCGGGATGGGTCGGTCAAGAACATACAGCTTTCCAAAAAGCCTCAAGATGTTCCTCAGGAGGGTTTGCCATGACAAGAAGTTCGTCTCAGTGAATGGGTCGAGAGATACCATTGAACTTAGAGGAACAGTATTTTCAATAGCCTTCTGAAATAATGCAAAGTAATTTTAAATTAGTATTTCCGGTGTAAATCATTTTTTATATAAATTGGTCAAATTTATGAAATAAGAAAATTGAGAATTCGATTAGACGATTTTACTTGAGACCGCCAAATGAGCCTCAGGAGCAAAATCGTGTAACTAAACTGACAACGATTGTCAATCACGAAGTCTCAGTCGCGATTCTCGTTTATGAGGCCACATAATATAATGGATTATATTTTGCGATACATTTAGCCTCATCCATGCCCACTTTGTCTATATATGTTCATAGTGCGGTGTTGAAATACTCCAACACTACAACCATACATATAAAAAGCGATAGTAATCCCAAATGGTCAATGTGGCTGGCACGGTGTTGAAATACTCCAATGCCCCCACCCTGGAAGGTACCCTCGGCACCAAGTGCGGTGTTGAAATACTCCAACATTGATGCTCCGGTCAATACGTTCCAAGTTAGACTTGATTTATGACGGCATGAACTATCAATTTTTATTTACCAGATAGGGATATTAAAACCAATTTTAATATTTAGTGATCGTTAGACACAAACAATAAACCCTATCATCACTCGGGACAATTATTTTTAATCACCTATTTAAAATATCTAAGTGTCGCGAATGGTCAATTGTGTGTTACGCCATAATGGCATGGTCTTGCTAGAGCCATTTAGCAAGACCACTGGGGACATGACAATTAAAAGTGGACAACCACAATGAAGGCAACTCTGTGCGTTCGTGGATCCGGTTCAGCTCCCACTAGCCTTCAGACTCCTTTTTGGCGAGTGTCCGATCTTCGATCTTGGTTTTTACAAAATTAGAAATTTACTAACAACTTAGCAAACCTAGCTCTTATTATAATTTTGAAACCCGAAAACAGCGGGTCCATACAATTGGGCCAACAATTGGGCCAATCAGAGAAAAATAAAACGCGCCAAACATACAACCATGTATTAAAATTTAAAGGGGTCGGTCGTAACACACAATTAATAAAAGGAATTAAATAAGTAATTCCGTTCGCAATTTGGAAACGAATTGAAATTGCGAACCACTGGTTTTGAAAAGACTGGTCCAGATTTACGTGCGGTGATCGTGGCTCTGATACCACTGTTGAGTTTTACAGTGGGTATCCGGGTTGCCCGTTTTAGGTATGGGTTAATCAATCAGAATTAATTACGCAGCGGAAAATATTTTACAACGCGAATTTAGTAAAACCGTAGATAGGATCTGATCACCGTGTACGCATAAATACATAAATAAATTAAATAAATTAATTTAAACATCTAAACAATTTAGATATACCTTGGCAGAGTCCGAACAACCGTTCGAGACACCAGGGTTCGATGAACTGGCGCTAGGGCCAACGGTAACGCCCGACTCGAACCGGCGAGTTAAGTTTTCAACCGACTTTGAAGACGGGGCCTCAGGCACCACGGACGGGTTCATCTCATGAACTAGCGGTGGTGGTGGTAACAAAACCATGCCATGAATCATGGGATTCTAGTCGAATGGTTCTGTCGTGCTTGACGACGAATCAGTTGTAGAAACGATTTCCTTCATCGCACGTGGAGGCGGCGGAGGAAGTGGCGTGACGGCGGCGACATACAATGGCGCTGGCCACTTAGGGTTTTCACTCGATTCGATGGTAAAGGCATGCGATGGCTCAAACATCGGCCTGGGTGGCACAGGTAGGGCGAGAACCACCTCGCGGTGGTCCTCGCCAAAGATGTCGGCGACGACGGCGGCAGTGGCCGCGGCAGCGGCGACGGCGACACGGGCCACGGCTGCGACGGCGGCAGCGACGTCTCTCTCCTCGGTGGCGGCGGGCGGTAGTCTCGAGTTTCATCGCAGCGGCAATCAACCGTGGATCACGTTCCACCATCGTAGCAAGTCAGAAAAAGCGATTAAGGATGGTGGTCGTGTTGCGACGTGAACGAGAGAGAGGGGAGAGGGGGTGGCGACGTGGTCGACGGCAAGAGAGGGAGAGGGGGAGCCAAAATCGTGAGATTAGGGTTTCCTCTAATCTCTTTGGTTTATAAGCATTTCGATGACCCCTTTGGCAAGCAAAGCCCATCTCGCAACCTTTAAAACATATATAAACCACTAAAACCAGCCCAATATCATTTAGTCCGTTAACCAGTAACGACTAGATAAATTCCCGCCGACAATACTCGTAAACTATTTTACGATGATCTTCGTTTCATTACTTTTAATTAAATAGATAACTATTATTTATTTAAATAAACTGTTTGAATTAATTAATTAACGGTTAATTAAGTATTAGTTCGTTAACTCCGATGTAACTCTTCCGGGTCGAAACTGGGTCGGTTACGTTAAATGTCGGCTCAGGACATCTAATATCCAACATCACCAATACGTTGTTGACAGGCATAGGTCGCGAATGTGACATGTATATAAACTAACACAAAATCATACAAATACATACATTGATCATGTACACAAACACTAACACACACTCTAAACATATACATATAAACTCACATATATGTACATATGCATAATAGATCGATACACTAACACATAGATGCACACAACTAATTATGCATATACATATACAAAATATGTTATTCATAAAAATAATTCATGATTATTAAAATTATAATATGTTCACAATAATAATAATTCCTACAAATTTTTCACAAAATTTAAATAAGTTTGTGTTTTTTCTTCCCCATCAATTAAAGATAAAAATACAAAGTAAATAGCATTCCCAGATATCTAGGGTTTCGTTGCGATTGTTGACTTGGGGAAGATGACTTTATTTTCTTGATTTAGGTATTTGGTGTATAAATCGTTTTGAAGATAATTATTAAATAATAATTAATTTGGCTAAAAAATGTTTGACTAAATAAATAAATTAAAAAGCGGTTATAGTTAATAAGTATTTATTTGTGTTTATGAGCATTATGTGGTGACTAAATAAATGTATAATTTAATGAATTAATAATTAAGTAAATAACTAGATAATAAATTTTTATAAATAAATAACTAAGTAAGTAAATGACGAAATAAATGATATAACTTAATGAATTTATAAATAATTGAGTAAATATTAAGTAATTAAAGGAGTGTGCGCTTGAATGATCAAATAATAAAAGAAATGTAACCGAATAAATGATTGACAAAATAATTATGTTGTTAACTAAATAATTATGTGAGTAGTTGACTAAACAATATAATATTAAACAAATAAGTTATGACACAAAATAAATTAACTACATAAATGGATGTTTTTATAAAAATAATTAGGTTTATTAGGTGTATATTTGTTCCAAAAAGTTTGTGAGGTTTTTATAAATTTATAAAAAGCTTGAAAATGATACTTTATATAGTTTATGGAGTTTAGAACACTTTATAAGTATATTTATAATTTTCTAGAGTAATTATTTTGTATTTAGGTGGTTTTATGGAGAAAATAACCAAAATATGAAGAAATAAAAAAAAAAACGGAAAATGGGTGGCTGCAGGGTTCGAACCCGCGACCTGCTTAGATCGGTGACAAGGGGATGGACCAGCTGGGCTACCAGTTCGCTGGTTTCCATCCCAGAACAACAAATTTATAACCTACTAGTGTCTGACTTCATCTTCTTCCCCAATTAAACAAATCCGAAACCCTAGATCTTTTACCACAAAATTGAACCCTCAAACGCATCTGAATCCTAAAATTAACTTAGGGGTTTTACTCAGGGATAAAAACCGAGTCTAATGGTATAAGATTTACCTCGAATCGTTGCCGGAAAAACGAAAATGGGAGGTCGCCGGAGTTCGCGACGGCGGCGGCGGCGGAAATGCACGAACCAGGGACGATTTGCAGTGGATGTTCGTGATGCTTTAGGTGCGCAATGGCTCAGAGGAATGTCGATGGAACAATTTATAGGCTCTCAAACACAACGGAAACGAGTTAATTCGGGTTTGAATGTCCGAATTTATTCGCGAACGGGTGTGATTAAAACGCGATTAATGGTCGGTTTTGAGTTGTCCATGATGTTTGAATCATTGATTTGAACGTTCCATGATTAATCACGAAGAAAAACGGACGATTTAATGCGTTTTTGGATGTTTCCGGCGAAGGCGGCGGTCGCCGGCGGCGACTCCGCCGGAAAAACGGGACTGGTAAAAAAAACATTTTTTTTTTTTTTTTAAAACATTAAAGTAACCTTTTATATGTTTCTAAAAATATCAAATGTTTTATAAATATATTTTACTTTATAAACTATAAGGAATAAAACTTTATATAACTTTTAGGAAAAATCATCTAGATTATTTCGTTTAAATGAAGTAACTGTGTCGTAATTTTTATAAAAATGACAAGTTTTATTAAGTATAAAAGTTTATGATATACAATATTTGTTTTTTTTTTTTATAAAATCTTAATTCAAAATGAGTAAATGAATCAATTATTTAAAATGGTTAATTAATTCAAATAAATATTAGAATTGAATTTAGACAAATGAATGAAAAACTTAACAATATAATAAATTTGTTCCAAACAAGTAATTATTTAACTTAAATGACTAATTTGATTCAAAACTCGAAGGTTATATTTAAATAAGTAAATAATCAGTATAAAATGAATAACAAAACTTAATTCAAGACTTTTATTAATACTAAAATTTCACGATTGTTACAGTCTCCCCTACATAGAGAAATTTCGTCCCGAAATTTATGAAGTGGAAACTGAAACGTCTGGAAAGAGGTGCGGATACTTGAGTTTCATCTGATCTTCGCGCTCCCAAGTAAATTCAGGACCACGCTTCGAATTCCAACGAACTTTAACAATAGGAATCTGAGTACGCTTGAGTTTCTTGATCTCACGATCCATGATTTCAATAGGTTGCTCAACAAACTTTAAACATTCATCCACATGAATTTCTTCTAATGGAACGTGGAGGCTTTCATCGGCAAGGCATTTCTTGAGATTTGACACATGGAAGGTATCATGCACGTTGCTGAGTTCTTGAGGTAGCTCGAGTTTGTAAGCGACAGGACCAATTCTTTCGAGAATTTTGAAAGGTCCAACGTAACGAGGTTCAAGTTTTCCCCTTTTCCCGAAGCGGACTATGCCTTTCCAGGGGGAAACTTTCAGAAGTACAAAATCACCGACTTGAAATTCCAAAGGCTTTCTGTCGTTTATCGGCATAACTCTTTTGCCGACTTCTTGCAGCTTTTAGTCTTTCGCGAATTAATGAGATTTTCTCAGTGGTTTCCAGAATCAGATCAGGACCAGTGATTTGGGCTTCACCAACTTCGGCCCAACAAACGGGTGAACGACATTTACGACCGTACAATGCTTCAAAGGGTGCCATCTTTAATGCTGGCATGGTAGCTGTTATTGTAGGAGAACTCGATAAGGGGAAGATGCGAGTCCCAACTACCACCAAAATCTAGGACACAAGCTCTGAGCATGTCTTCCAGGGTTTGTATGGTCCTTTCGCTTTGGCCATCAGTTTGTGGATGATAGGCCGTGCTAAGGTTCACACGTGTTCCTAAAGACCTTTGCAAGGATTTCCAGAACTTTGACGTAAAACGACTGTCACGATCGGAGATGATGGATAGAGGAACACCATGGCGACACACAATTTCATCAATATAAAGCTTGGATAGACGATCCATTTTATAATCCTCACGAATCGGAAGGAAATGTGCTGACTTGGTCAAACGATCGACGATGACCCAAATGCTGTCGAAGCCTTTTGGTGTTCGTGGGAGTTTAGTGATGAAATCCATGGTGACTTCTTCCCACTTCCATACTGGAATCTCGGGTTGCTGAAGCAATCCTGAGGGTCGTTGGTGTTCAGCCTTAACCCTTGAGCATGTTAAGCACTTTCCAACGTATAGAGCAATGTCTTTCTTCATTCCAGGCCACCAATAAAGGATTCTAAGGTCCTTGTACATTTTGTCAGCACCAGGATGGATAGAGTAACGAGTCTTGTGAGCTTCGTCTAAGATGAAATCACGAAGACCATCACGATCGGGGATCCAAATTCGATCCAAGAAGTAAAGGAGTTCATCGGGTTTGGTTTCCAACTGGGATTCCACACCACAAGATAGCTCATTATGCAGGTCATTCTGAGCCACAGATTTACGTTGAGCTTGGAGGATTCGAGTTTGGAGATCAGATTGAATTCTGATGCTATGCAATCGAACATACCCTTTTCGACTAAGAGCGTCGGCTACGACATTCGCTTTCCCAGGGTGGTAACGAATCTCGCAGTCATAATCGCTGAGCAATTCCACCCAACGCCGTTGTCTCATATTTAGCATCTTTTGATTGAGGATATGCTGAAGGCTTTTGTGATCCGTGAAGATCACGCATTGAGTACCATAAAGGTAATGTCTCCAAAGTTTTAGGGAAAATATCACAGCACCCAGTTCAAGGTCATGGGTAGTGTAATTCTTCTCGTGAACCTTGAGTTGCCTTGACCCATAGGCTATGACCTTACCTCGTTGCATCAGTACGCAACCGAGACCTTGGTTGGAGGCATCACAATAGACTACGAAATCATCGTTGCCATCAGGAAGCGTCAAGATAGGTGCATTGCAAAGCATTTGCTTTAGGATCTGAAAAGCCTCTTCTTGCTCTGGACCCCACACAAAAGGTTTATCTTTATGAGTTAGTGTGGTAAGGGGTAGAGCAATCTTTGAGAAGTTTTCGATGAAACGGCGATAATATCCAGCTAGACCGAGGAACGAGCGAATTTCAGTAGGGGTCTTTGGAGTCTCCCAATTTTTGACAGTCTCAACTTTTGCAGGATCAACGTGTATACCTTTCTCGTTAATTATGTGGCCTAAAAACTGAACTTCTCTTAACCAAAACTCACACTTTGAGAACTTGGCGTAAAGTTGTTCCTTCTTTAGGAGCTCCAAGATTAACCGAAGGTGTTGTTCGTGATCCGCTTTGGTGCGAGAATAAATCAAGATATCGTCTATGAATACGATTACGAATTTATCCAAGTACGGTTTACACACACGGTTCATTAGGTCCATAAATACCGCAGGGGCATTGGTCAATCCAAAGGGCATGACCATGAACTCGTAGTGACCGTATCGAGTACGAAAGGCTGTTTTTGGAATATCCTCCTCGAGAACCCGCAATTGATGATAGCCAGAACGAAGATCGATCTTTGAAAAGCAGGTGGCTCCTTGCAATTGGTCAAAGAGATCGTCAATCCTCGGTAATGGGTACCGATTCTTGATGGTGAGTTTATTGAGCTCTCGATAGTCAATGCACATACGGAAGGATCCGTCTTTCTTCTTGACAAACAAGACAGGAGCTCCCCAAGGTGAGAAGCTGGGTCGAATGAATCCTTTGTCCGAAAGTTCTTGAAGTTGCTTCGAAAGCTCTTGCATTTCAGATGGAGCCAAACGATAAGGAGATTTAGCAACGGGTGTTGCACCAGGAATGAGATCAATACGAAACTCGACTTGACGATTAGGAGGAAGGCCAGGAAGATCATCAGGAAAAACTTCAGGAAAGTCTCGAATAACAGGAATGTCTTCCATTTTCTTGGGCTCAGATTTTGTTTTCACTATGTGAGCCAAAAACGCGAAACACTGCTTCCGGAGGTACGTACGAGCTTTCATGCAAGAGATGATCTTCAGACTACGTTCAGGTTTCTCTCCTTGGATTAGTAAGGTTTCGCCCGAAGGTAAAGGAATACGAATCAACTTTTCAGCGCATCGAACTTCAGCTTGATGTTTGGACAACCAATCCATCCCTACTACTAGATCGAAGCTTCCAAGTTTAATAGGGATTAGATCGATATTGATGGAATGATGATCGAAAGTCAGAGTGCAATTGCGAATAATCGAATTAGCCTTGGATTGGTTCACCGTTGGCCAGTTCAATAACGTAGGTTGAGTCCATGGTCGTTGGCTTAAGACTAAGTAAAGGTGCAAAGTCTAGAGATACAAAACTCTGGTCCGCTCCAGTATCAAATAAAATGGATGCAAAATGATCGTTGAGAAGAAACGTACCCGTGATGACATTTGGATCTTGGCGAGCTTCAGATGCTCCGAGCACAAAAGCTCTACCACGAGCAGCTTGATTGTTGTTAACCAAGTTGGGACATTGTCTCTTTATGTGATCAGGACTTCCACACTGGTAACAGGTACGATTAGGATTGTTGTTCTGAACGGGTATAGCAGCCAGGGTCTGGTTGGTTCCTGCCGGAGAAACCCTACACCTAATAGCCCAATGACCAAACCTTCCACACTTGGTGCACTTCCGACATTGCGTGCCAGTGGGATGATGAAAATTGCAAGTAGTGCACAGAGGATGAGGACCCGTATAGACAGGCCTAGTGTTGGGTTGGGCCACAACATTCACAGGGACAGCAGGTGTAACTAGTGCATAGCTTTGCGTATCCCTTTTCCTCTTATTGGACTTGTTGTTGCTTGAGCTTGAACCACGATTATCATTACCTTTGCCAGATTCCTTTTTCAATACCCCAGTCTTGACCATTTCGGCGGTCAAGGTTCCTGCCAACTTGATGGCAGCTGACAAAGAGGTAGGGCTCACTGACATCATAACTATACGCATAGCCTCAGGGAGGGCATCGATGTAGCAGTCGATCGCATTTTGTTCAGGGGTCACCAAGTGAGGGACAAACAGAGAGAGCTCTTGGAATCGAGATGTAAAACCGAGATGATCAGCTCCTTTCATAGTGAGGGCCCTGAATTCGGCCTCTAGTTTCCTCATTTCTGACCTTGGACAATACTCCTCAGTCAACAGAGCCTTGAACTCATTCCAAGTCAAAGCATGAAGAACTTCACGAGTCTTGGCTCTTATTTGGGTGTTCCACCAAGTTAGGGCTCCCTTCTTGAAAGTGCTTGAGGCATACTTGACCCACTGAGCTTCTGGGCAGTTGCATAGGTTCAGTGTGGCTTCTGTTTTCTCGAACCACTGAAGGAAACCTGTTGCTCCTTCGTTTCCAGCGAATTCGGTGGGTTTAGAGGCAACGAATAGCTTGAAGGAGCTTTCGACTCCCCCAGGGTTGGAACCATCTCCTTCGGTGTTAGTTTGTACCACGGCTCGAGTTTGAACGGTTTCGTTGAGCTGATTGACCATAGTGGGAATGATGTTAGCCACTTGCTGAGTGATGATAGTAGCTAATTCGGTGGGATCCATCTTCAGGAAACAAAAGATTCGAGTTAGATATGGAAATCATAAGATAAATAAATAATAGAATGACATTATTAATGTTTAAACATTAAAGTAACGTCGTTGACTAATCAGAACTCGGAGTTCGTTTCACGATTTTACTTGAACTGCGTGTTTTAGCCTATAAGCGTCATCTTCCCGAAAGATCTCCCAGGTAAGAGAGGTGAGTCACTAGGACTACTTAAATACCAGGTCTTGCCTTAGCCAGAACCTTCCGAAGAGATAACCACTCTTCCAGATTACACGTAGCCCCGAAAACCATTACGCGAACTCGTTGTCCTGAAGAGAGTGATCAAAGATGCGTACAAGAATCCCAAAGATGGAATTCTAATGCGAGTATGCCGTCGAGTATGAGTTGTCCATGCCACGATAAAAGTTGACGAGAAAGAGATTTAGACGAGAGAATCCAAATACCTAGGTCAGGAATAGGGTTTATTATTTTAGGCCCCTAAGGTTATAGTCTAGATTATTGTTTTCTAATAACCTAATTCCCTATAACCAAGGCTCTGATACCAATTCTGTAACACCCCAACCGATGGCGGAAACATCGAGGTGTCACGAAAAGAGTATAGAAGCACATGGATAAAAGGAAAAACCATATTTTATTATTAATTCAAATCTTAAAACGTCTATTACAAGGCATAAGAATTTGAAAGACATAAGATTCGCTAACTAGATCTCCAAACTTCTAGTCTCAATCAGGCTTGATTCTCATTTCCTGAAAAACATGCAAAGGGTCAACTACATATATAGTTGGTGAGTCATAGGTTTGTTAACAAAGCAGTAATAATAACCGATTGATAAACGTTTGCAAAGTCATACATGTTAAACTAAATATGCAAGTATTACCTAAATTAATCACATATTCGTCACCCAGTACATAAATGATGTTCAATTCCTCAAAGGAATCTCTACGATTATGATGTTCAGTTCCTCAAAGGAACCTCTACGATTATGATGCTCATGAGACTTACATGCACAGGTCCCTAGAATACGATATAATATAGATAAACACAAGCAATTTATTTAACAGTACTTGACTTTGCGTAAAAGCATAAATGATTTCAAGCATAGAGTTTCACAATGATTTCAATGATAACCATGAATAAGTATTTTGTTCGAAAATCAAATAATGATATAACGTTGGTGCATGTTTTCCATCCCAAAAGATTTAAAGTAAAAATGGGGACTATGAACTCACCTTAAGTAGTTGGTTGGTTACTAGCTTGACGTATCAAGAATGATTTCAAGTTCGAGGGATTCCTAAACGAATGATGAAATTGGTTAACCTAAAGTTACGATGACAAAGAATAGGATTCCCAGATATCTAGGGTTTCGTTGCGATTGTTGACTTGGGGAAGATGACTTTATTTTCTTGATTTAGGTCTTTGGTGTATAAATCGTTTTGAAGATAATTATTAAATAATAATTAATTTGGCTAAAAAAATGTTTGACTAAATAAATAAATTAAAAAGCGGTTATAGTTAATAAGTATTTATTTGTGTTTATGAGCATTATGTGGTGACTAAATAAATGTATAATTTAATGAATTAATAATTAAGTAAATAACTAGATAATAAATTTTTATAAATAAATAACTAAGTAAGTAAATGACGAAATAAATGATATAACTTAATGAATTTATAAATAATTGAGTAAATATTAAGTAATTAAAGGAGTGTGCGCTTGAATGATCAAATAATAAAAAGAATGTAACCGAATAGATGATTGACAAAATAATTATGTTGTTAACTAAATAATTATGTGAGTAGTTGACTAAACAATATAATTTAAACAAATAAGTTATGACAAAAATAAATTAACTACATAAAGGGTTGTTTTTATAAAAATAATTAGGTTTATTAGGTGTATATTTGTTCCAAAAAGTTTGTGAGGTTTTTATAAATTTATAAAAAGCTTGAAAATGATAATATATATAGTTTATGGAGTTTAGAACACTTTATAAGTATATTTATAATTTTCTAGAGTACTTATTTTGTATTTAGGTGATTTTATGGAGAAAATAACCAAAATATGAAGAAATAGAAAAAAAAACGGAAAATGGGTGGCTGCAGGGTTCGAACCCGCGACCTTTAGATCGGTGACAAGGGGATGGACCAGCTGGGCTAGCCAGTTCGCTGGTTTCCATCCCAGAAAACAAATTTATAACCTACTAGTGTCTGACTTCATCTTCTTCCCCAAAAACAAATCCGAAACCCTAGATCTTTTACCACAAAATTGAACCCTCAAACGCATCTGAATCTTAAAATTAACTTAGGGGTTTTACTCAGGGATAAAAACCGAGTCTAATGGTATAAGGTTTACCTCGAATCGTTGCCGGAAAAACGAGATTGGGAGGTCGCCGGAGTTCGCGACGGCGGCGGCGGCGGAGATGTACGACAGGGACGATTTGCAGTGGATTTCTTGATGCTTTAGGTGCGCAAATGGTCGAGAGGAAGTGTCGAGGAACAATTTATAGGCTCTCAAACACAACGGAAACGAGTTAATTCGGGTTTGAATGTCCGAATTTATTCGCGAACGGGTGTGATTAAAACGCGATTAATGGTCGGTTTTGAGTTGTCCATGATGTTTGAATCATTGATTTGAACGTTCCATGATTAATCACGAAGAAAAACGGACGATTTAATGCGTTTTTGGATGTTTCCGGCGAAGGCGGCGGTCGCCGGCGGCGACTCCGCCGGAAAAACGGGACTGGTAAAAAAAACATTTTTTTTTTTTTTTTAAACATTAAAGTAACCTTTTATATGTTTCTAAAAATATCAAATGTTTTATAAATATATTTTACTTTATAAACTATAAGGAATAAAACTTTATATAACTTTTAGGAAAAATCATCTAGATTATTTCGTTTAAATGAAGTAACTGTGTCGTAATTTTTATAAAAATGACAAGTTTTATTAAGTATAAAAGTTTATGATATACAATATTTGTTTTTTTTTTTTATAAAATCTTAATTCAAAATGAGTAAATGAATCAATTATTTAAAATGGTTAATTAATTCAAATAAATATTAGAATTGAATTTAGACAAATGAATGAAAAACTTAACAATATAATAAATTTGTTCCAAACAAGTAATTATTTAACTTAAATGACTAATTTGATTCAAAACTCGAAGGTTATATTTAAATAAGTAAATAATCAGTATAAAATGAATAACAAAACTTAATTCAAGACTTTTATTAATACTAAAATTTCACGATTGTTACACAATCAACCGTGGATCACGTTCCACCATCGTAGCAAGTCAGAAAAAAGCGATTAAGGATGGTGGTGGTGTTGCGACGTGAACGAGAGAGAGGGGAGAGGGGGTGGCGACGTGGTCGACGGCAAGAGAGGGAGAGGGGGAGCCAAAATCGTGAGATTAGGGTTTCCTCTAATCTCTTTGGTTTATAAGCTTTTCGATGACCCCTTTGGCAAGCAAAGCCCATCTCGCAACCTTTAAAACATATATAAACCACTAAAACCAGCCCAATATCATTTAGTCCGTTAACCAGTAACGACTAGATAAATTCCCGCCGACAATACTCGTAAACTATTTTACGATGATCTTCGTTTCATTACTTTTAATTAAATAAATAACTATTATTTATTTAAATAAACCGTTTGAATTAATTAATTAACGGTTAATTAAGTATTAGTTCGTTAACTCCGATGTAACTCTTCCGGGTCGAAACTGGGTCGGTTACGTTAAATGTCGGCTCAGGACATCTAATATCCAACATCACCAATACGTTGTTGACAGGCATAGGTCGCGAATGTGACATGTATATAAACTAACACAAAATCATACAAATACATACATTGATCATGTACACAAACACTAACACACACTCTAAACATATACATATAAACTGACATATATGTACATATGCATAATAGATCGATACACTAACACATAGATGCACACAACTAATTATGCATATACATATACAAATTATGTTATTCATAAAAATAATTCATGATTATTAAAATTATAATATGTTCACAATAATAATAATTCCTACAAATTTTTCACAAAATTTAAATAAGTTTGTGTTTTTTCTTCCCCATCAATTAAAGATAAAAATACAAAGTAAATAGCATTTTATATTTGTCGGAAACTTATAGGAAATTTAACATTTCCTGCAAACTTCCTACAATATAAAGTTTTTTTTGGTTTTCTATCAATTAACGATAGAAAAAAATACACTTTAGAACCATTAATAAGTTTATTGGAATATTATGGGAAACTTCTTAATTGTTGAAGTTTGTAGGATACATGTAGAAAATTTCCTTATTCCCTACAAATTTCCGACAAAGTGTAATTAATATCATTTCCTTCCTTCTTTTAACAAAACTTAATTGATATTTTATACACTAGTATTAAAGTTACTTAAAATATTTCTCTTTTGTGGTTAATTTGTAGGAAAATTTTTACCTTTGCTACAATTTTCTGACAAAGGGTAAATATATTATTATCTATTCTTTATTATATGAATATATTTAAACCATAGGAAAGTTTTGAAATACCGACAAATTAGAGACAAAATATAGTTTTGTTGCTATTTTGTTAGAAGTTAGTAGGAAAACTTAGGATTTTTTTTTTTGTTTTTTTAGAAAGGGAATTGGTCTCTAATTTGTGGGGAAAATATTTTGTTAGAATTTTGTAGGAATTTTCTATGGGAAATATCTCTCTTTTCTAGTAGTGGAAGTTACGTGGATACCATAAAACTTTTATTTCAAACTCTAAACTTTTACAAAACCACTTTTGAATAGAAATTGAATTTAGTATAATTGAATATCGAATGCTAAAGTAACGATTTAAATAGAAAATGAAGATTGCGCCAAAATTGAAATTGGGTCGGGTTTTTTAAACAGACGGATGTTATATTTACTAGACCAATTGACAAACTTGGTTACTATAAAAAAATGTATCTAATCGGAACACCTAATGAAAATTGAGTGACTTTAGAGAGACAAAAAAAAAAGTTGAGTGATTTTAGTAGAACAATGACCTAACTCAACTATCTTAACTATGATTCGGTACTACTGATGTTACACAATAATTATAGTAATAATAATAACTTTAAGCTTAATTGAAAACCCAACAGGTTTGACCTAGAACATAACTAAATCGAAAGTGTTATAATTAAAAGAGAAAATAGTGGGCACTTTTCAAGTCTTGGTTGAAACAGCACAAGGCAATAGAGAATGCAGCCAAACAAAAGCTAGAATTGAGGAGCTTAGAAAACAATATATTGAATTTAATGGCCGCTGCAGCTAAGATAATGTGATAATGAGATGTTTTCAGACCAAGGCAAAAGGCCCATTGTTTAAGACTGACTACTAAGAACCCAAATTATGGTCTTTAGTTTGCAAACAAATATGTGCATTTCAAGAAAAAAGAAAAAAAAAGGTACGACGCCTGAGAGATTCGAACTCTCGCGGGGAAACCCCATGTACTTAGCAGGCACACGCCTTAACCACTCGGCCAAAGCGTCGGTTGTTGAATGTTACGAATACAAAAACAATTTATTAACGTTTACAATTAATAATTTAATTTAAATCAGATTAAATCGATATATTGCTGCTGTTGCTACTAGTCTCAACCCTCCAACATAAAATCAACCAAACAAACCGATTCTCATTTTTTGATATCGCATAATCACTTCAAACCCACATGCAAAAAAACCCCAAACAACAATATGAAAGCAAAAGAAACAGCTTATAAAAGGCTAAAAGTAGAGGTGCACAGATTCGTTAACCGGTTCATTAAAACCGTCAGGTTTTTTATCAACGGAAGTGAAATTGGTTTTTGAATCAAACTCGTTCGGTTAACAACCGGTTTCTAAAATAAACCCAAACCTATGTAATCAGTTTCGGTTATAAATTGGACCGATTAACCGGTAAAAAAACCGGTCTTTATAAGTTTTTTTAAAGTATATTAATATATAAACTTATAAAAATATAACAAAAAAGTTACATATTTTTATTAAAATATATTTGTAAAACTTATTATTATATAAACTTATAAAAATAAAAAGGGTTATTGGCTTCAAATAATTTCAACTATTACTTTTTGGCCGGAACACTCCCAACTAAGGAAATAGTCAACGCCACTCCCAAGTATCGACATATTTTCTTTTATCACTCCCCCCGTTAAATTTGTTTAACGTCGTTAGTTGTGCGCCTACGTGGCAGTCGTACGTGGCTTATTTTTATGGGTTATTGGCTTTAAATAATCCCAACTATTACTTCAAAATGAAAAAT
The DNA here is from genome assembly GCA_039602395.1 of Deinandra increscens subsp. villosa. Lineage (NCBI taxonomy): Eukaryota > Viridiplantae > Streptophyta > Magnoliopsida > Asterales > Asteraceae > Deinandra > Deinandra increscens. The sequence continues at coordinate 15,819,251 of JBCNJP010000008.1, forward strand.
TTGCAAGAGGAGGTTCAAAAATTGAAATAGGAGCTTAGAATGACAAACTCAAAGTGAAAGATGGACTTTAAAGTATTATGTGTTTTGGTTGTTGTATTTTCAGTTTGGTGGATGTATTTGCCTAAACATGTTCTAGTGGTCAGTTTGTATCATTTTGTAATGAATATGTTAATGATTATGTTTTGTAATGAATATGTTAATGTGTTCAATTGACCAAAATTTTTTCCATGATTAAGTCCATTTATTGGCTGTTGTTTCTACTCTTAGTTTGTTTCAGAAAAACTGAACATAACCTATTGTGTTTAGGCTGCAAATTAGTTATTGTTATATGGGTTCAGTTGACCCAAATTATGGCAAAAATAAGCTTTTAGGAGCTGCAAATTATCTGTTGTTATATGGATTTCATTGACTCGAAAAATGGATCTAAAGTGGACCCAAAAAATTTAACGGGGGAGTGATGAAATATAATAGGTCGGTAGTTGGGAGTGGCGTTGGCTATTTACTTAGTTGGGAGTATTCCCGGCCAAAATGTAATAGTTGGGATTATTTAAAGCCAATAACCCTAAAAAATAAGCCACGTAGGCGCCCAACTAACGGCGTTAAAAAAATTTAATGAGAGGGGTGGTGAAAGAAATAGGTCGATAGTTGGGAGTAACATTGGCTATTTCCTTAGTTGGGAGTGTTCCCGACCAAAAAGTAATAGTTGAGATCATTTGAAGCCAATAATCCAAATATAAATAATGTTTTTTGTTAAAGTATTTTTTTATAAAAATATAAACCGATAACCAATAATCAAGTCAAATAAAGCTTATAAAAATACATTATTTTTATTAAAACTAAAAATATAACAAACAAAAAAGTTATATATTTTTGGAAGAAAAAAAATACATATTACAAATACTAAATTATCGCGAGCCCATTTAATATTGGTACTACTAATAGTACGGTAAAAAGCCATGCTCAGGTTCGCGGTACTACTTGATGATTCGGCGTATGCTTGGTGTACAAATGTTGTTGAACCATACCTTGTTAAATAAATGTCAAACATTTGGTTAAAGTACAAGTAAAAATTACTTTATAAATATGTCGAAGTATGTCAGTCTTCGATATCTAATGACAAAACATTAACTATCATATCAAGTGCCGTCTCAACACCGGACATATTGAAACAAGGGTTTAGTGCAGTGACAAAGTAAAAAGGCTGGCATTTCTTCAAAATATTTTCGAAGTTTCATTTTCATCGGAGTCAACAATGTCGTAGTGATATTGCTACTCAATTCATATTGATTTATTTTTAAACACATTAAATACAGTTGGTGAAGAATCAAGTTACATGTGGGATAATAAACCCTAGACAAAATAGTTTGTATCTTTAAAAGTTTCAAGCACATTGTTCCGAGAATTTATGAAATCTCAAACATGTGGGTTTAAACGCTCATCTACTTCTCCCGTGTCGACAAGATTATTATGAAAAGCTTCTAAAGTTGTTCTTTATGTCTTCTACTAACTTGATAAGTTGTTCTTTATGTCTCCTTGTTGGAACGTCCCCATAAGGTCCAAGATATTGAGAATTTGTTTGTTTGCAAAACTTCATGTATTGTTTATGTCTTCTACTAACTTGATAAATTTCTCTTAACATTTTATTAAATCTTCCCTTTACCTCTTCCATTTGAGGAAGCCCAATCCCATCTTGTACAACCAAGTTAATGATGTCGTGTATAAAAAAATACACCATTACAAATGGGATTATATTTAGTTTTCAATTTTTAATGACACTTGTATTATTAGAGGCGTTGTCAAAGGATATTGAAAAAAACTTGTTTTGTAATTGAAATGTTTGAATAACGCTATCTATACATTTAGACAAACTTTCCCCAGTGTGAGGATAGTAAAAAAAAAATTAAAAGCAAGGACACGTGTCATCACTTGCCACGTGTTTGGATCAATCCAATGTGCGGTAACACAAAGATACGAGTCGGGTAGGTCGTGGCATACCGACCAACAAACACCGGTATTTAAATTTTCAAAACCCAAAATTAGTTGTTGTCTTGCTTCGACCCATCTTTTCATACAATCGCGATTAATAGTAGAACGACTTATCTGGTGATAGCGAGGTTGGAGCGATTTTTGAATCATCCTCGTCAAGTGCGGGTTGTCGAAATGATTAAACGGTAAAGCTTCTTGAATAATTAGATTACCCATCATCTCACGAACCATGTGGGGATCGAAATTCCAAACCCTGCATTCGTTTGTCATCGTCGATTCACCTTGAGTGGGGTTAGTCTTAATCAACTTGCAATGCGTACAAATGACTTCGCAAGGTATAGTTGAACTCGGGTTTGGCTGTTTGAGAAAGTCACCGCAATTTTTGCATGGAGCCTTATCGGGACCGAACGACATCTCACAAATATCAAATTCTGAGCAAAAGCTTGGGGTTCCTCGTTGTTGGCTTGATCCGAACCACTTGTGCCTTGCTTGAGGAAGGCGATAATTTTATCGGCGGAAGTTATGAACCGTTGCCACAAAAACGTTTTAGGTAAGAAAATCGACACGGGATTTCTTTGAGAGTATTAGATGGAATCTTGATTTGAAAACGAAGCTTTATTCAAACAGAAATAGGAAAAAGATAAAATAAAATAAGCGAAGAAACGAAGTTAGGACAAGGGGGCGGCACACTGCGCTGTCTAGGGTTTGAACTCGGTGGAGATGACTAACTTTTGGAGCGTTTAGGCTGTGATACCATGTAAAAATATGGAATAGTGAATAACTTGATTGATATTATTAAAGATGAGGGTTACAATATATAGAGTTCACAAGGAACCTAGAAACCTAACCAGACCTGTGGGCTCAACCCTAATAATATAATCAATAATACATTCTAATAGCCCCAACATCAATCGAAGCTTGAGAAAAAGAAGATGCCATGAAAACATTTGAATACGAGTATTTTTTAACGCTTTTTGAGCGTTTAGAAAGTTTTAGATAGCAAGAGAAGTTGTGTGGTTGATCCTTTGCTACCGCTAACTATATATAGTGTTAAAATGTCTCCAAGAAAGGTAAAAAATTGATCCCAACGTTGGCATAGCCGTTGAAACAGCTAGAAAAACAAGCATTTTTTCTAACAACAGTAATAACAGTTAACTGGTTTTTAACCATTTAAAATACTGGTTATCGGTTAACCAATTTATAACCGGTTCTCGACTAAAACCTCCAAACCAAGCCAAAACCGCTGGTTTATATATATATGTTGAAAACCGGTTTAGAGCATACCAGTTAATAACCGGTTCGGTTACTAGTTAAAAAACCGGTTCGGATCGGTTAACCGGATTTTTTTTTCACCTCTAGCTAAAGGCATAAATAAAAATGAACATCATCTTTTATTTAAACAATAACAATCACATCAATGGATCCACCCTTTTCATAATTCAATGGTAATTTACATGAAAAATACAAGAAAATTGTTAAACAAATCTGAAACTCCATTAGTTTCAATAAACTATAACATAAAGATCATATATATCGAAAAATAATAACTTACATCCCACAACAAGGATGACCGTCACTCTTCAAAACGCCTTATTTTTTTCTTTATCATTTTGAAAACGACCTGATCCCGCCTTGTAGATCTTCTAAAGTGATTGTCAGCAATTCATCGGTATCCAAGCAATCAAAAGTGAGCCTTAAGTCCAGGTTCTCACGAGCGTTAACCAACAGAGGATCCACTAAACCACCATTCATCTCCTTTCTTTGTTTTTCAGTTGTTTCGCTCTCTATTAAATCTGCAACGGTTTCGACTGTACACAAAGGGTGCAATTTGAACCCGTATAATATACTGTCGTCTGTTTGATTATTGATTTTTAAATGAACAATATTGGCTAAATCTTCCGTGCTAAAGTCTTCAAAGGTGAAAAATTTAGTCACTCTTCTACAAAAACCTTCATTGGAAGAAATTACACGCTTCATTGGTTCACTATAGCCTGCAAAAATAACAACTACTTTACCATTATCCATCACCGACATAATCTCTTCAAGTGCTTCCAAACCGTAATCTTTATCATCTGATTTTTGCATGGGTATTAATCGATATGCTTCATCCACGAATAAAATCCCGCCTTCAGCTTCCTTTAGCTGCATTTTAATGTCAAGCTTTAGTTTTAGTTTTGTGGAATACGGGTTGTTTCACTAGTTATGAGAACCGTGAAAGATCCATACTACACACTAGGGGTTTTCACACTAGAAAATGTTTAAAGTAAGTTCTTTGGTATATGGGGTTCAAGGGACCACTTCGATGGTTGTGCCATGTATGAAAATAATCCATACTTCCTGTCAAGGGTAGTTTGGTCCTTTTAGCACCACAAAAAAATGAAAAACTAGCTTTTTGGAGTAAGGATTTCAAGGGGTCACTCCAAATAGTTGTCATTTCTACTCGATGGTAATTTGGTATTCGAACACCGAAAAATGTTAAAAACAGATTCTTCGGATATGTGGTTCAAATAGGGCTGTCATTCATCATCCGACCATGGGGATATCCACCTGATCAGACCGGGCTATTGATGGATATAGGGACCTAAATGGATGAATAATGGATCTGTATAGTTAGTGTATGGATAAGATGTGGGAACCATTTTACCATCAGAACTGCACTTTTAGAATGAAGACCAAATTATAAGTTTTAACTTTAGCTTTAAAATGACTAATTGGTGACAAAATTTATATGATGCAATAAATAGCCAATTGCCCAATGGCCGTGCCATGTGAATAAAAAGACCCGTACTTCCTGTCAAGGGAAATTTAGTTTTTCACACCATAAAATCTTAAAGTTAGCTCTTTGCAGTTTGGTATTCATCGGGTCGTTTGAGTCTGTGCCATGTGTGAGAAGGTTAATACTTCTTGAAGGTCAATTTGGTCTTTTAACGCGACAAACTGTTCAAATTTAGTTCTTTTGGTTATGGGATTCAAGAGGCAACGTCAACATTTGGACTATGCGAAAAGATCCATACTTCCCTTCAGGGATAATTAGAACCTTACACACCATAAATACTACAACCCTTGTGGCAAAGTGAAATAAATAAAGTTAAAGTCAGAACGAGAGATACGTACCACCCTCCTAGTCTTGGGCCCGGTATGACCAACAAATTCTCCAACTAGATCTGTTCTTTGTACCTCCGTCACTTTATCAGTTGGTAAAATTCCAACCATGAAAAGTAATTTTCCAAGAATTCGAGCTACCATGGTTTTACCTGCAAAATACACATATAAATCAATATAAAGTTAAGATGTTAAGAAACTACAATTTCACCCTCCCAGTGACAGATCCATGGACCAGAGTATCCACTACCATAACAGAAAACCTATTTACTAGGATAACAATTGTTCATTTATTATTCTTCTACACTACATGCCTATCCTGGTTTCCATAAGTGGCTATTTCAACTCATTTACAAATAAATGGGATGGTTTGGGGTAATGTTATATCTTGAATGAGTCGAGGGAAAGGGTTTAACTAAAGAGGGAACATGTCAAATGAGTCGAATGGGTTGATGTCTTATAAAATGTTAAATGCAAAAAACTCCTTGGTCAGTTTATTCTAAAATTTAGATTACTATCCAAATAAGGATTAATTTCATATATATATATATATATATATATATATGGAGAGGATCATTTGAGAACCAATTGGGTTTATATATATGGAACCCCCCCCTCCCCCTCCCCCATAATTTATAGTGGTCCCCACCTGAAATTAGTGGTTGAGATTTGGTTCTCAAAATAAAAAGTTAAATGCAAAAAAACTCCTTGGTCAGTTTATTCTAAAATTTAGATTACTATCCAAATAAGGATTAATTTCATATATATATATATATATATATATATATATATATATATATATATATAGGGTTAGGTTCAAATGAGAACTTTTTCTTTTGAGAACCATTCTGAGCCACTAATTTTCAGGGGGGAAGCATTCAAATTCATGGGGGGGATTTCCTTATATATAACTTGTGGTTAAAAATGGTTCTTAAAAGTTCTCAAAACCAATTGGTTCTCAAATGATCCTCTCCCTATATATATATATATATATATATATATGGAGAGGATCATTTGAGAACCAATTGGGTTTGAGAACTTTTGAGAACCATTCTAAACCACCAGTTTATATATATGGAACCCCCCCCCCCTCCCCCATAATTTATAGTGGTCCCCACCTGAAATTAGTGGTTGAGATTTGGTTCTCAAAAGTTCTCAAAATAAAAAGTTAAATGCAAAAAAACTCCTTGGTCAGTTTATTCTAAAATTTAGATTACTATCCAAATAAGGATTAATTTCATATATATATATATATATATATATATATATATATATATATATATATATATATATATATATATATATATATATATATGGAGAGGATCATTTGAGAACCAATTGGGTTTGAGAACTTTTGAGAACCATTCTAAACCACTAGTTTATATATATGGACCCCCCCCCTCCCCCTCCCCCATAATTTATAGTGGTCCCCACCTGAGATTAGTGATTGAGATTTGGTTCTCAAAAGTTCTCAAAATAAAAAGTTCTTATTTGAACCTAACCCTATACCCCTAGGTGTAAAAAAATAAAAAAAACGCCAAGGGGATTTTTTTTTAAATCTCAAAAAACGGTGTTGTTACATATGTAACAATCTGCGTACAAATGTGTTACATATGTAATACCGCAGACTTGTTATATTTAAAAAAAATCCCCTCGGCGTTTTTTTGATTTTTTTACACCTAGGGGTAACCTATAACCTAGAGAATAACAAAAAAAAAAAAAAATTTGAAGGGAAAAAAAATACTTTTTGACCCCATTCTTAAAGAGTTTTCATAGTTTTTACAACTCGGAGTGGTTTTTATTATAACCATCCCCTATATATATATATCCTCCTAAAAGTTCAAAATTTCGTATACATACTTCTAACTTTGGTAATATCACATTTAGCCTTCCAAAACACTAAAACCATGATACTTACACATTCTGATAGTACTAAATACAACCAACTCCTAATATCAGACAAGCATTATCAACCTTTTTCACTAAGGCCACTCAACAGTAAAAACTACTTTATAGGCCACCCAACAGTTGAAATTACTTTATAGGCCACCGAAGTATGTATCCCTTTCGTCATACCAAATCTGACAAAAGAAATTGCTACATGATGAACATTTCATTAAATTTTTGCTACCATGCAATAATTTTTCCTTTACAAATAGAAAAGATAACAAAGGATATTTTTATTTTTTTAACTCTTTAAGGTTATATTCGTCATCCAACAACCTTTTTTCTGGATTTACTATACAAGATATACATATTTGGTGGCCTATAAAGTATACAATAGTATCGTATAGTTGGGTGGGATTGATGAAAACAGTTAAATAGGTCTGTGGCCCCCTTAATGTTATCCCTATATGAAACTTTGGACTTATAGAAGGATATATATGAAATTGCCACAAAATATTGTAGTTTTTGTGATCATATTTAGCACATTTAATAGACAAGGAAAGTATTAGCAGGTTAGCCAAAGTCGACCTGACTCACTTTGATCTGAACAAGAACTACTCATTTTGGCCCCATGCCCAACTTGCCGTTTTTGCCAACTCTAAAAGGTTTCCATGTAGATCCACCCAGGCCTCCTTACCAGATATTGTAGTTTTTGGTTTTTGTGGTAATATTTAGCACATGTACTATTTATACAAGAATAGACGCAGAACCTGATTCGTTTTGATCTTAAAAGTACTCATATTGGCCCCATGCACAGCCTGCCATTTTTGCTAACTGTAAAAGGATTATGTGTCCATGTAGGTCTGCCCAGAACCACCCCCCCCCCCCCCCCCCCCCTTCTCCCCAAACAAAAGGAAAAAAAAACAAACAAACAAAAGTTCCTATTGTCCTAGTCACCTGTTCCTGGATTGCCAAGGAAGGCCATATGAGGTGGTCTTCGGGTTCCAACTTTTAAACCAAGGGCCCTTCGTCTTTCGTCTAAAAGCATCCCCTTAGCCCATTTTCTAAGCTGTAATTTAAGCCCATGTAGGCCCACCAACTTTGATAATTCTTTTTCAAGTTCATCCATTTTAGCTTTTGTTTCGCTACATGCTTCAATGGCTCTACGTTTCCTCTGCTCTTCTAAGTAAGAGTTCAGTAAGGCCCGCAACTTCTCGTTTCCTGGTCCTTCTGATAGATGATTTAAAGGAGTCATACCTTCCTGTACAGGTCACAAGATAAAATCAGATCATGACAATTAAAAAATTAGATATAACAATTATTTATAATCAAAATATTTGAGAATAGGCATTTGCAGGTCAAACCAACATGACTGACCTGTACCAACAAATACCTGTTCTGAATTATTGTCAGATCATGACATTTGACACATTACCCGTTACCAAAAGATACACAATTAATATGAATGGGAAGATTCAAAATTCCATTTTAACTCTAACAAGCAAAACAGATAAGAGTTGGCTAAAAAGGAAATAGGTCAAAATGGCCAAAAGCGGCCGGAAATGTAACTGTAACGCATAAAGCGTCATACATTAATTTAAAAAATAAAAATTATTATTCAAAGAAGGTAACGTATTTATTTGTATTTAAACATTTAAACACTAATAATATAGTAAAAATCAAAACTTGGGGAAAGAGTTTTAGAGGTCAAACCGACATGATTGACCCGTACTTAAAAGTTAAAATACTTAAACTTGACCTGAACCTGTTTTGACCCATTACCCAACTCGCACGACGAGCCCATTTTGCCACCTCTAAGATTTAATTATTGAACGTGTTAACTTGTGTGTTTAAAAAAGTAAAACCCATCATTTATACATCATCTTTGGCACTGCAGTCTGCGTTATGCTCGAGCAATGTTTTCACAGTTGAGTTGTCTTCGGCTCTAATAGAGTGCCAAACAGAAAGGTGCAATGGGGTCATTCCATTCTGCGTATGAAACATAAAAATCCGATCTTTATCATGTTCATGAAGCAATTATTATGAGAAAAAAAAATACAGAACACTTACATTTGCTTTGGCTTCGGTGGAAGCTCCGTGAGAGAGAAGAAGCCCTGCAGCTTCGTTACAACCATTTTTAGCAGCCATATGCAGTGGAGTTTCTCCATACTGCAAAATCGAAGGCAAAAGAAAATCATTAATTATCATTGTTTCGGCAGGTTTCTTTCCATTTTTCTAGTCTTCATTTTGTGCATCCCATCAATAGATTGACAATGAGAAAGATAATATACAGAACTGACTAAAAGTGAATCAAGATTTTGTGCACCATGTTCTTTGCTTCCAAGTCAACTGTTTCAGGCCCTGCTAAGTTTAAGAGAAATTTAACCACTTCAACACTGTTATGACTGACAGCAACATGAAGGGGTGTATTTGCCATCTGCATCAAGAAAATTAACAAATGCAGAAAACTGAATTAAACAATTTGAACTACACATTATTAGAAAATGTCAACCCGAAGAGCAAAACACATCCAACATATTAAGATCTTCAGGAACCAAAATGCCCAGAACCTTCAAATGTCCAGTAATGCCTCAAACAAGCATCATTACAAAAGAAATCACTACTAATTTGTTATCATTATCGATTGATAAGAAATTTCAACATATCAGTAGGTGCATTAACTACCATAGAAATTCTCAAAGTCTCTCTTTTGTTAAAAGAACACCATTAATCACCAGAACACTAAAACTTGGTCACACTTGTTGGTTGGGCATTACATCAAACAGGTTGTGTGCAATTCTGGTTATAGTAAAATAGACTTTCCAATCATAGCCAATTTTGTCAGATTCACAAGGTCTACCGTTGAATCAGAAAAAAATGTCAGTTGTTCGTAAGAATCATCATATCAACAATCATCAGCTCAGCAATAATTAATAATCATAAAAGTGGGATTTCTTACAACTGGGTTGCGATCATTGATGAGTGAAGGATTCTCGCGGAGAAGCTTCTGCACGCCGGAAAGATCGCCGGACTGAGCGGATGCATGGATGGTGGTCGGTTTTGCTGATCTCGAATTATGATGATCCTTAACCCTCTGCATCCCTGATAATCCTGTCGCCGGCGACGCAGAAATTGAAGGCGAGAAATTTGAGGTCAGTGTGAATTGCGAGAAACTGATTAAATTCTCCTGCTTTTGAATTAATTTCTTGGGTTTAACTTCTGGTGATAGTGAAATTTCAAGGTTTGATCTTCTCTTCATCAAGTCACAGACACTGGCAATGGAGAAATGAAACCCCAAATTGACATAAAACCTCAAGAAATCGGGATTTGGGATTTAGCAATTTTTATATAATGTGTATTAATTAACTGGTTAACATGACGTGAATGGTGAGGAAGATAGCTGTTCGATCATTATGGGCGTCGGTGCTCTCCATGTGCGTAATAATTAGTAGTTGGTTAGTTATATGATTGAATTTAGGTCATCCGTGACCTCAAAGAGTGAGGAAACACACTATTATATCAAAATTGAGGTTTTCTAATAAATATATTTTGAAAATTTAAAAAATACAATAAATGCATTTCGAAAATTGAAAAATACATTTTTCAAAAAGAATATTTGTATTTTTCTCATTTTTCAAGATGAATCTTGGTATTTTTTTTTAATTTTCAAAAAGAATCTTGATATCTTTTTCACTTTTCGATGTGCATTTATTGCACCTTATGTGTGCCCTTATGGCACATGTTAGAAAATCTCTATCAAGTTATAGTTTGCAGTTCAGTTTGTAAATATTATAGTTTGTAGTTTAGTTTGTAAATATCAAATCTATAAGGAGGTATTTCATAAATATTTGTCTCTTTGTAATATTAGAGTATGTGGTCTATCCATAGTCATGTTAAAGTTTAACACCGTCACGTCAGCGATGACTAGACTTTAACACCACATAACTTGGAAGGGGTATACATGATGATGTTGTGTTATGTGGTGTTGAAGTATTTTTTATTATTTTAAACAAAAAATAATAATTAAAAACAACTATATTAATTATTTGATTGGACAAACACATTCTTTCTCCTCTTTCACGCCCAAAATGAAGGCGTTGAAGATATGGCGGAGGTCCATGGCGCCGCTACATGGCGTCACTGCGGGGCGGTGTTGGCGCCGTATAGCGCCCAAAACGTGAACTTTTGCGCCGGTTGGCGCAGGTATACCGGATGCAATTAATATATATACGTGGTTGTGATTAATGAGAAGATACGAAACATTACAGAAATTATCCTCAAATATGTTATCACGAGCCTAAAAATCCTTCCTCCTTCAACCTTAATAGCGGGCCCTAATCTGCCCCATCTTGTCGTCTCTCTCAATTCCCGTAACCTCTAAGTCGTCGTTCTTCACCCTTCTCATCCCTCTCGTTGTCTCCTTTCCATCTTCTTTCATGGATAAACTCCATCCCGCTCTCACAGTCATCAATGTCAAGAACTTTATACCCATCTAACTCAAGATGGATCAAAGCAAATATGTTTCCCGGTGGAGCTCTTTAAGATTCATTGCCAAACATTCGATTATACTGATCATTTATTGTAAGGACCGATTTCACGTCAAGAATCCCGATCGTGAGCAAGAACGAGGCATGGATTCGAAACCCCGAGACGATGATGAACGAGAGGAATCTAGAAAATCAAAACACAAGAAAGATGATGAACTAGCCGAATGATTTCATTGAACCGAATGATTACAAGAACAAGAAATCATGACAACACTCAATCTCTCTCTAGAAATCCATGGCTCTCTCTTTATCTCTAGAATAAAAGCTCACATCACTCTAGAGAATGCATCATCCAACATGTGAGCATTTCTCCTCTTGGGAGCATTTTTCTCTTTATGTGAATTGGACACCCTCACTATATATATAGTGAGGGTGACTAACTAGTGAAAAACATAAAAAATGAACAAAATACAAATAAACTCAAATAACATAAATATTAATTAAATCAAAGTTGATTTAATTAATCTGAAGCTTGACTCGCTCGAACCGATCTTCCTTGACTTTTACATTGACTGTTGACCCGAACGGTTGACTTTTCCAGAAAACAGTCTCCGGTCCAATCTGCAAGCCTCGAGCACCACAACCCAGTCTCTGAATCAATTCACATGGATTCTTCAGTCGAATGCTTCGGTAAACAGATTTGATGGCGTCAGTCACATAGATTTTAGTTCCAATATATCCCCCTCGACTGATGCTTTCAAATCTGTTCAACTGCTGAAGAATCGCTCTATCGTACATCTTCAATGAGAAACTGGTAAACCGGAGACAATCTGTTGTAGAGATTCCCCCTCTGAATAAGCTTCTTCTGTTCTCGTTTCTTCAGTTGAGAGCCAAGTGCTGCAGTTCACTCGGTTCACGCGGTCGGGTACAATACTAAGAATGCTAAACATCGGAGTCAAAACCGCAACAAATCGAATCAGATAAACCAATTAAACACTAAAAATGCTCCAACTTCGGATAATCGACCCGATAATCCATTTCCATATAAATTTCCCCTTTTCTCTAGATCCCTCTGAAAAACATCCGATGCAGAAGCGAAAAATCAGATGCAGAGAGTTGAACTGTCGCGATCGGTTTCCTAGAGAAACCGGTGAAAAAATCCTGAAATCGGAGAATCTCACGAAAAACCGGAAGCCGGATGCTGACAGTTGTGAATCATCCGCGTGACTGAGGTTGGATGTGAAAATAAAAAGCCAAATCGGAGAAAAACTAAGATCCCGAGCAAAAAATAATCATAACCGAAGTCTTCGTAATTTTGGGCGAAGAAAAACGAGCTCGGAAAAATATTCCGTGAAGCTCTCTGAGAAATATCGGTGAAGATGGCGCGATCTGACAAATTTCATCAATTTTCCTCGAGAGATTTAGCGTATAAATTCCAATAATTAACTGAGATTCCAGTTAATCCGGTTATCTGACATCAACACTGCATCAGATAAAAATAAAATCCGTGAGACATAACGAGAAAGCTGCATAATTAACCGGCTAAAGAAGCTAACCCGTTAGTGGTCGATAGCAAACGTGCGCATGACGTCAATAAACGAGAACCCCAATAAAATAAATCGGAATAAATCCACGACCATTAAAAATTTTCACAATTCCGTTGAGGCGTTGTCTCCTTTAGTCTCGTAAAAGACTAATAAAAATACCCAACATTAAACGAAAATGCTAAAAATCCCTTAAAGAAAAGCCAGAATAAAAAAAATGTGACCAATCAGACTTGAGGCCGGGAGAAAGCACAATCCTTGTGCTTAGATATTAGCCAACCAGAATTGAGGATAAAACCCCATCTACGGCTGAAATTAAGTCCGATCCAATGGTTGCAATTTGCGATCCAGGTGATGGGCTTCTGACCAATGAGGAATCAGCATAAAAAGCACACATTATAATCCAACGGTCCAGATTTCACATTGATTAACGGCTAGAAAAAGGAGAATCCGCGTGAGGGGTAGCTGGCCAATAAGAAGACGACAACAAGAAGGCCATTTAACGGCTCTCTTTTCTGCAGGTGGGACCACGAGAGGAAATCCACCAATCAGGTGGCAACAACAAGAAGTCACCTTGGTTCTCCTTGAGTAGACCTGTCCCCACATGCTTTCATTGGCCAATCAACACTCGACAACCCAAATGGAATGTTGGAAACCGACAAAGAGGAGAGAGAAGTTCTTTTGCGGCTGACCAGTAGCAGGCCGCCACGTCATCGTCATCTCCCCAAAGTAGTCCGATCACTATGAAACCCTAATATCACCGGAAAACCGAAACCCCTCGCTGGAAAACCGTATTATGCCCATAATTCGCTCAAAACTTGACCATTTTCAAAGATTCTTAGCTCGTTGAACTCATATGTCGATCCTCTATCATTCTTAACGATCAAAATCCTATAAGGAATATTACGCTTGGAAGATTTCCGGCTGAATGCCAATTTTGTTATGTTCCGGCTGAAGTTGAAGTTGAAGCGGAATTCTCACTTCAAGCGGAACTGGCAGTTCAAACGGAAAGAAGCAGTTTTGTCCTTTAGCGAATATTCTGGGTGAACTCGATTATCCACCAAATAATGAGTTCAACCGGACTTTTCCTGAGATGTCTTTTCAGCAAGTCCAATCCTGCAAAATCTTCTTGTATGCTTCTATATCTGATTCAAGCCGCTCTCCTAAAGTAGTATGTTGCTGCCAACACGCAAGATATTCCAAATGTCGATGTTTATTCTTTTGGTAGTTTGTATTTGACTTTATATTTTACGGTCTAGATTAGATCGCATGAGATCAATGGCTGTCATTGATCTCATCAGCATTATATATAGCTTAGTTAGCTCATAGTTTACACATCATCTGTTCTTGAACAACTTGTAATAGTGTAGCTTTGAGTTAATGCAAATAGTGCCGAGTATTTGTTACTTCGTTGTTACTATCTTTCTACAAATCAAGCATTTACATTATACACAAGAACTAAATATCGCTTGAGTAAAGTGAAATATAACTTTAATTCCGCAGGGTTATATGTACAAGTAAAGGGCTTTTGTTTTAGTTTAACTCTAACTATTAACGATCCTACAAGTGGTATCAGAGCTTTGGCTCTCACTTTGAAGAGTTTCAGTGCTTCAAAGTTGATACTTTACTTGCTTACTTTACAAGCCTTGCTGTTTCTTCTTTCAAAAGGTTTTTAAAATGAGTGATTTCAGTCTAAGTTGTCCAAATGGTTCTTCCAACAAACCGCCAATGTTCACTCCAGATGACTTTGGTACCTGGAAACTCAGGATGGAAGGTTTTGTTAGGATTTTGGACCGACGTATTTGGAAATCTTTTACTGAAGGACCTTACTCACCCATGGTTTCATCTGCTGATGATGCAGAAGTCAAAATACCTAAACCACTAGACAAATATGTTGAATCTGACTATACTGCTCTCGAATTTGACCATAAGGCATATTGGACTCTACAGGCTGCACTTCCTAACTCCATCCTAAGTGGGTTTAGAGGATATAAAACTGCATTTGACCTGTGGAATGCCTTAAGTGAAATATATGAAGGAACCGGTGAAGTAAAAGAAAACAAGAAAGATGTTTTAAAACAGAAGTATGAAAACTTTACTTTCAAATCTGGTGAAACAATGACAAACCAGTACTTAAGATTTGTTTCTTTGCTTGATGAACTCCAAAAGGTAGACGTAAAACTAGACCAGGTAGATGTAAACAGAAAGTTCCTACGTTCCCTGCCTTCTGTGTGGACAGTTTACACAGTGAGCATCAGGGAATGCAAGAACTTGAAAAAGATGAGATTCAGTGAACTTCATGGCATACTCAGTGCCTATGAAATGGAACTAGATCTTAAACAAAACTCATCTTCTGAGTAAATTCAGCTGGTTTTCATCTGCACTAGTAACTACTGATTTAACAATCAAAGGTCTTCAAATTCATCATCATATCAGTCACCTATTGTCAGTTTCCCTGAGACACCAAGGTGTCAAAAAAGTTTTTCAAACACGTTTGAAAACTATCACAATGCTCACGTAGCAACTGACTCTTACCAAGGCTTCATTCCTGAAGATCTTGAGTGTATAGGTGCTGATGATTTGGAGGAAATAGATATAATGACTCAACTTACTATGGTGTCTGTCAGAGCTCAAAGGTTTTACAAAAGAACTGGTAGAACCTACAAGGGAGCAAAAGGTTCTCACATAGGCCTCGACAAGAGCAAAGTGAAGTGTTATAACTGTCACCAACTTGGTCACCTTGCAAGGGAGTGCTCTCAACCAAGAAGAGAAGGACAGAACTAGGGTCATGTCCAAGTGAAAAATCATGGAGGAAGCAACTCTAACAACAACAATTCTGGTAACAACTCAGGTCCTCACCCCACTCCACCAAAGCCAACCGGAAGCCAAAACCACCAGAATGTGGTTGCTGCTGCTGCCAATCAAACCTCATATGTTGAATGGGGGGATTTCGTTGCTGAGTTTGAGCCTATCAACCATGCTTTGATGGCCAAACAAGACTCCATCTCAGATCAGGTAAACTCTATCCCTGAGAAAGTTTTAGAAAACCTATGAAGTCCTGCTTGCATAGAACAAGTGGCAAAGTACCGAAATCACAACACTGAGTTGATTGATGAAGTTTCAAACCTAAATGAGTTAAAGGAATGTTTTAAGAAAACTGAATCATCATACATTTCAAAATTTGAAAATTTAACCAAAGAGTATGAACAGTTAAAACAAACCAACTCAGTGCTTGAAACACAGCTTGATGACTTGCTGTCAAAACTTGAGAAATCAAGAAATGAAACCAAATATGCTAAGGTTGAGGTTGATGTTCTTGAGATCAAGCTAAAAGATGCTTTGTTTACTTGTGACAAATTCCAAGCAGCAAATAGAAAGGCTGAGAAGCTGTGGATGGGAGGGATGTATGGTAAAGCAGGTGTTGGGTATAACAATGTTGAACCACCTATTGATACTCACCTATAATCAAACCTATTGAAGCTTTAAAATCAGAATGTAAAGTTAGTCTCACAGTTGATGACATCTCATCACAGTCAAGTTCTGAAAACACTGTTGAGTCTAAGAAAACTGAAGCCACTGTTGCAAGCACATCTGCATCAGCTGGCCAATCAAACATTTTGAAACCATCAATTGTTGTTCCTCCACCAACTATTTATGAACCCAAGGATTCAAAAGTGGGATGAAAACAACCTGAGCAACCAAAGGGAAGTCAAACTCAAAGGTTTGGTCAACTAAATTTCAACCAAGTAACCAAACTTGAGTCTCCCAGGACATTTGAAACCAAGATTGTTGAATGCATGTGCTGTGGTGAACAAGGTCACCTAGCTGCTGTATGTCAGTTTAATCCAATGAGTAAAGTTAAACCATTTTTGAAACCAAAACCTGTTTTGCAACCAGAAGCTAATTTTCAAAAGAAACTCATAGGAAGAATTTCACCTGTGAAAAGCCACACAATGAAGCATTTTGGATCTGAATCTAACAGGGTCTTAATTGGTAATGATAAAAATGAGTAAAGTTAAACCATTTTTGAAACCAAAACCTGTTTTGCAACCAGAAGCTAATTTTCAAAAGAAACTCATAGGAAGAATTTCACCTGTGAAAAGCCACACAATGAAGCATTTTGGATCTGAATCTAACAGGGTCTTAATTGGTAATGATAAAAATGGAAGTTTTCTGTTTTAAGGCAAAATCGTTTTCCGACTGAAGTTCAAGCGGAACACTTTTCCGCTCGAACTCAAGTTCAACCGGAAAACAAAATTCAACCAAGATCAGCTATTGCTCCAAAGCAGAGACCACATGTACACTTTGCTGATGGGTTTGAGCATTTTGAAGCTCAAGGAAGAAGAAATCCCTCTAGAGGAAAGACCACCTCTAGAGAAAACTTTTCAAGAAGCAAAAAGTCTAACCAACCTGAAATTGTATTTGCTACTAGTTCAAGTGGAAGTTACTGTGTTCCACCTCAGGGGGTGAGTTCAAATCAGAACAAACACTTTCCTCAAAGATTTTCCAAATCCCCTGAAAGAACTAAGTTGGTTAACCAAGGAAATGAAAAATCTAAGAAAATAACCAACAAGCAAAGAAAATTTAAGGAGTACAGGGAAAGAAAAATTGCCGAAAGGAAAAACAACAAGGGTGAAGGATTTAGTCAAACAAGTACTCAATATGAGAACTTCAGTTTTGACAATGATGATCTGCTTAATGAAGCTCCAGTTTTAAATACTTTAGTATTTAAGGAGTATAAGTATAATGATGCTTATGGCAGACCCAAGACCACTCAGGCTTGGGTCCACTATAGAAATTAATCAATTCTGATGTGTGCAGGTGCAAAATAAAGGCCAAAATAGCTTATGGGTAGTTGACAGTGAATGCACTTGCCACATGACAGGGAATAAGCAAATTCTGGAAAATACAAAAAGAATTAATGGAGGACCAGTTGCCTTTGGAAGCACAAAAGGCCATATCACAACACAAGGTGATGTGACAAATGGACTGGTAAAATTTGACAGAGTCAATTTTGTTGATACATTGAATTTCAACTTGCTTAGTGTCTCACAAATGTGTGACAAGAATTTGAATTTAATGTTTAATGAGAAAGAGGCTATAGTTCTCAAACCTGGTGTCAAAATTCCTGATGAACTAATTATTCTTAAGGCACCCAGGAGAGATGGACTATATATTTTGGATATGTCAGTTGCTACACCTTCATTTAGCACTGCCTGCTTTGTATCCAAAGCCTCAGTTGATGAGTCTAATCTCTGGCACAGGAGGTTAGGTCATGTGAACTACAAGAACATGAACATAATTGTAAATCTTGGCTTGGTTAAGGGTCTTCCTAACAAGCATTTTGCATGTTCCGAAAACTATGTGCCATGTCTCAAGGGCAAGCAACACAGAACCTCTTTTAAGCCAAAAGTTGAGTCTTCTATCTCAAAACCTCTAGAGCTGTTGCACATGGATCTTTTTGGTCCAACTAGAGTAATGAGTCTAGGGAAAAGGTCATACTGTTTTGTAATAATTGATGATTTTTTAGATACACTTGGGTTTTCTTTCTTAAAACAAAAGATGAAACTGCTGAATTGTTAAAAACACTTATGATAAATTTAGAAAATCAATCCAATCTTAAAGTCAAAACAATTAGGTGTGACAATGGCACAGAGTTCAAAAACCATGTTTTGAATACAATTTGTGAGGAAAAGGGAATTATGAGACAATTCAGTGCTCCTAGAACTCCACAGCAAAACGGTGTTGCTGAAAGGAGAAATAGGACATTGATTGAAGTTGCTAGATCTATGTTAGCAGACTCCAAACTCCCTGTGATATTTTGGTCAGAAGCAGTAAACACTGTCTGTTATGTCCAAAACAGGATCTTAATTGTCAAGGGCAAAAACAAGACACCTTATGAGCTTTGGAGAAAAAGAAAGCCAAACATTTACTTCTTTAAGCCATTTGGTTGTTCTGTTACAATATTAATAACCAATGAGTTATTGCCCAAATTTGCAGAAAAGGCAGATGAGGGATATTTTGTTGGATACTCAGGTGTGTCAAAAGCATACAGAGTATACAACAAGAGAACCACAATTGTTGAGGAAACTATAAATGTATCTTTTAATGAAAAATCTACCAACAATTTTGAATCTCAACCCACTTGGTTATTTGATATTGATGCACTAACCACTGCTTTCAACATAATTGTTGATAAGACCGTGAGCTCTCTAGTGCAGGAACATCTTTCATCCTAATAAAGTAATAAAGTGGTGTCCAAATGTCACATTTCTAGAGCCTCCACATCATAATCCACGTCATCATCCCACTTTTCAACACCACAATAAATATAAAAATAAGGAATGTTAACTATTACTACATTCCAAAAATACAATTCAACATTATATTTAATACAAAAAAATTTCAAATGTAGATTTCAAAATTACATTTAATACAAAATTAAATACTTATTTCATGTTAACAAATTAACTAATTAATATTTATACAAAATTAATAAAAATAATTATCTTTCATGTGAATATTAATCGTTATAACAATTTACTTTTGGATATTGTTATGCTGCTTAATTTTATTTTAATTGGGTTTTAGATGTCTTTACAATGTTCTTTTTGCTTTTATATTTGTATACATATTTATTAATCCATTTATGATTAATATTTTAATTATCTAAGAAAGTTTCATTTTTAAAGTTTATAATATTGTATTTTTGTTTATTCTATTTTAAAATAGAGTGGTTATATAGAAACCTCCCAGTTTTGCTAAAAACACCATTTTTTTACGGTCGTTTCACATAAAACGGTCGTTTTAAATGAAACGATCCCAAAATGATCTAAACGGGATAACGTGTCGCGACGACGAAACCTTAAAATTCAGGAGGTCCTCCTTTTTTGAACGACCGTTTTAAATGAAACGATCCCAAAAACGATCGTTTTAATTGAAACGACCATGAGGATTGGGTTTTTTTAGTAAAAAAAAGTGGGGGGGGGGGGGTCTATAGCC
>JBCNJP010000008.1:15839758-15931885 GCA_039602395.1 Deinandra increscens subsp. villosa
AAGATCATTCCTATAACATCTCTAGTTTTATCTTGAGGAACAACGTTCTTGTTTGCAAAGCTAATTCCTATTCCACCTTTGTCCTTACCCATTCGAACCTCAGTAATGCATGTGTCCAGAGATTTACTAGCCTGTAACATTCTTTTGCTTCTCATAAGATTCATATCAAGCTTAACCTGCAACTCATTGTTTTTATGCTTAAGTTCATCTATCTGCTTAGTAAGTTCAGCTATTTCTAACTTAGCGTTGTCATACAGATAAGCATTCTCAGTTGCAAGTTTCTTATATTTCACTATGTCTAATTTCTGGGCTTTAACCTTTTCTTCGTTCTTTTGCCATCTACCCTTAAATGAGCTTCTTTCACATTTTACCTCAAACAATTCCAATTGAAATTTTTTGCAAAATTGTCTAAGACCAGTAATTATACGATCACAAACAGGGTTAGAACATACCTTGGTGTGATCTGCTGCCATAGCTTCATTCTCCTCAGGTTCATCTTCAGTCACAACAAAAGCATGTTCTTCTTCATCATCATCATCAATAGCAGTCATCATAGCATGTGTCAGGCTCAGATCTTTCATTTGAGACGTCCAATCATAGCCTCCTCCTTCCTGCACAATCAAAGCACCTGCTTCTGCTTTTGCCTTCCCATCAGCTGGTTTCTTTTCCTCTGCTATCTCTTTCCTTGGCTTGCTACACTCTCTTGCAAAATGCCCATATTCATCACAATTGTAGCACCTCAGCTTGGTTTTGTCAAACCCCATCCTTATCTTGTCTTGGTCTTTCCAAACATTTCTTCCTGTAGTTGCCATGAACTTCTTTGCCCTAAACACAGCCATAGCCATCTGCCAAGAGACATCAAACATTTCCACATCTTCTGGATTTATCTGATTCAGCTCTCCTGATAGGATCTCAGTAGGGATTAGGGTTCCGGCCATTAGAGCATGATAGCTGTTCATGAATCCCATTCCGAGTGCAAAATTGGGATCATTGGTTGCTTCAGAGTTGTCACCTCCACTTGAACCAGCTTGAGGTTGTGCCACAAATGCATTTGTTTTAATCACAGAACTTGATCCACTTGCAACAGACTTTCCTTTCGGCTTCACATCTACTTCTTCTGACAACAAAGCTTGATTCAGTTTCCCAGCCAAACTAAGAGAGCTTATGTGATTCAACTCTCGCTGCTTGTCATCAATAAGCTTGGACTTCAATTTGTTGATCATTTCATCCAGAGATAGCTCACTCAGCTTGTTGTTGTCCTTAATGATAGAGATATTGGTGTTCCATGACTTGGGTAAGCTGTTCAGCAGCTTCAAATTCGTATCTTCCACTTCTGGCTCCACACCATAGCTTGACATTTCTGCCATCAGAGATACAAACCTTTGCACTTGCACTTCAAAAGATTCACCTTGGATATGGTTGAATAAATTGAATTTCTGCTTCAACATTTGCTTTCGACTTGCCTTAATGTCCGGATTTCCCTCATAGGCGACAATCAATGCATTCCAGAGTTGCTTCGCTGTCTTGCAATGCTTAAATCCTTGAGCAATGTCAGGTGTTAGTGCCATGGTCATAATCGCAAATGCCCTCTCAGCCTTGTTGCACCTTTCCCAGTCATCATCTTCAAACTCTTCTTCAGTCTTAGCCATTCCTGCTTTAGCTCCTTCTCCATGAGTAGGTACGTGTAGTCCATTAAGTACCGCTCTCCACAATCTCAAGTCAACACTCTTCAAGTGGTTTTCAAACCTATACTTCCATTCCAAAAAATTATCCGCCGATGTGAGTCTAGGTGGACGAGTGATAGATCCGATCTCAAAATCCAACTTCTGATACATACTTGGTTCGAAATCCATTACGATAGCAAAGGGAACCTAAATCTAAAGTCCAAACGTCCAAAAACTGAGATTACGATGAAAAACACTTGATTACGATCGTAAACGCCTGATTACGATCGTGAATGCCGTTTCCGATCAACCCAAAATCGTAAACTCCTTAACCGCCTGAAAATATCGTAAACCCTGATTACGATAGATGATTACGATCCCTGAGTCGTAAACACCTGATTCCGATCAGAGACAATCGTAAACGTCAATTACGATCCAACTGATCGTAAACTCCGATTCCGATCCAGTGATTCCGGTATGACAAAATCGTAAACACAGATTACGACCAAGCAAAGTCGTAAACGCCAAACTCTCAATCGTAAACGCAATAAAAATGACTTCTTGAAGTCGTAAACACGAGAATACAGCAGATCTTCAACCGATGAACTCGTAAACACGCTGAAACCCAGAAAACTCAATCGAAATCACGAAGAACAGTAGCAGCAGGAATCGTAAACGCCCAGAAACCCTTCAAATCTTCAAAAACAAGAACTATAACCTAGAAATCTGCTTGAATCAATATCGTGTGAGCCTCGAATCAATGATTCTTGGCTCTGATACCAATTGTAGGTCCGAGATCAAACCGACAACACGATATATGATCACAAATGAGTGCGGAAACCTCAAATGCGATTGATCCAAGAAACAAGTAGAAGAAATAGATTCAATCTAAGATAAAGATTGAATCTTGAAGTGAGAAACCCACTTGCTTGAAGCTGAACGTAAACACACAAAAGAGAGAGAGATCGTAAACTTGTAAATTGTGTATTGAAAAGCTTGGTTCAATCATAAACATAAATGGGTTTATATAGTACCCAATACAAACCCTAAGAGAATCGTAAACTATAACCTGGCCCACATGGCGCAAATCGTAATCTATCAAAAAGGCTACAAGCCCATAAACAAAACAAGCCCAATAACAAATAAGCTAGCCCAAAAACTAATGTTCATGCCTTAATTAAACATAGCCCAACAACTTTCAACTTGGCAAATGGCACAACTTAGGTGGTAAATGCTCACAAGGCCACTACATTCCTTTCTTTGCTACAAATGACTGATATCATTCTAAAGCTTAGAGAAATTCTATGTCCTTCAAGAGCTGAGCATATGTTAAGGCTTCTCATTGAGCCAACTATGCTGAACTGTGGAATGCTCTACAGGAGTAGTTTAAATGATGATTCAGCAGGAGAAGAAGAAGAGCATGTCAGTGAGATAAAATTTATCCTTTGGGAAGAAGAAGAGAAGTTGTTCTATGTTCACAGAGCCGATGGCACCTTCACAATTCATGAGTCTATTTCTGTTCAAGAAGAATGCAGTGAAATGGATTGGGAATCTTTCAAGTATGTGAAGGTGACCAAAACAAATTCTAAAGAGCTTTCTCAAAATCTGGATGCCAACATCAGAACCATGGACAAGTAGGTTAAGAAGAAGAAAATTTTTGGGTACAAGTCAGTTTTTGAAGATAAACATTGGAATTTGACAGCATCAACTTAGGGGGAGATTGTAAGGAATATTGCGCTTGGAAGATTTCCGGCTGAATGCCAATTTTTTTATGTTCCGGCTGAAGTTGAAGTTGAAGTGGAATTCTCACTTCAAGCGGAAAGAAGCAGTTTTGTCCTTTAGCGAATATTCCGGGTGAACTCGATTATCCACCAGATAATGAGTTCAACCGGACTTTTCCTGAGATGTCTTTTCAGCAAGTCCAATCCTGCAAAATCTTCTCGTATGCTTCTATATCTGATTCAAGCCGCTCTCCTAAAGTAGTATGTTGCTGCCAACACGCAAGATATTCCAAATGTCAATGTTTATTCTTTTGGTAGTTTGTATTTGACTTTATATTTTACGGTCTAGATTAGATCGCATGAGATCAATGGCTGTCGTTGATCTCATCAGCACTATATACAGCTTAGTTAGCTCATAGTTTACACATCATCTGTTCTTGAACAACTTGTAATAGTGTAGCTTTAAGTTAATGCAAATAGTGCCGAGTATTTGTTACTTCGTTGTTACTATCTTTCTGCAAATCAAGCATTTACATTATACACAAGAACTAAATATCGCTTGAGTAAAGTGAAATATAACTTTAATTCCCAGGGTTATATTTGCAGGTGGGACCACGAGAGGAAATCCACCAATCAGGTGGCAACAACAAGAAGTCAACCTTGGTTCTCCTTGAGTAGACCTGTCCCCACGCGCTTTCATTGGCCAATCAACTCTCGACAACCCAAATGGAATGTTGGAAACCGACAAAGAGGAGAGAGAAGTTCTTTTGCGCCTGACCAGTAGCAGGCCGCCACGTCATCGTCATCTCCCCAAAGTAGTCCGATCACTATGAAACCCTAATATCACCGGAAAACCGAAACCCCTCGCCGGAAAACCGTATTATGCCTATAACTCGCTCAAAACTTGACCATTTTCAATGATTCTTAGCTCGTTGAACTCATATGTCGATCCTCTATCATTCTTAACGATCAATATCCTCTAACAACGTCTTGAACGAAACCCAGTGGTTAAGTTCGCTATCAAAAGAAGTCCGTTAACCATGCCGAAAGTTCGCTAAAGGATAGAGAAGTTCGCTAGGGACTGAAGTTCGCTAACAAGACGTCAAGTTTGCTAAGAACACCGGAAGTTCGCTAAGGCAATCTTTAAAGCTTCAAACAGTGAAGAACAAATCTGGAAAATGAAGAACACAAGTGAAGAACACATACCTTTCGATTCTCTAAACATTCCCGAAAATGAATGGAAACGCGTGATTAATGACACAAATTTGTTGTAGAACATGAAAAACACCATAAACACACACTAGTGTGTGTTTTTCTAGATCTGTCCAAACGGTTGAGATTCAGACAAAACCGACGATTCCAATGGATCCGGAACGTGTTTTCCACTGAGAATCATACCTTACTTCATCCAAATCTATGAAGAAAAGCCCAAAAAACCAAGAATCGGCTTAAAAATCTTCAAAAACAACCAAAACGGGAAAACTCTAATAGCTTCAAAAATCTACTCGGATCTTCAATTTCTCACCAGATTTGAACAAGTAGAAGATGAAATAACATCAAGATGAACTCCATACATAAATCAATCATCCATATCATCAGAATCCATCCAGAAATGAAGAAAAAATAAGAAAAAGTCTCAAAAGTGGGTTTTCTCATCTTCACTCAGTTTAAGCTCAAAATCAAGATTCGAGTGACCAAATTCATCGTGAGATGAAATCTGATCGGTTACCTTGCTCTGATACCATTTGTAAGGACCGATTTCACGTCATGAATCCCGATCGTGAGCAAGAACGAGGGTCGGATTCGAAGACCCAAGACGATGATGAACGAGAGGAATCTAGGAAATCAAAACACAAGAAAGATGATGAACTAGTCGAATGATTTTATTGAACCGAATGATTACAAGAACAAGAAATCATGAGAACACTCAATCTCTCTCTAGAAATCCATGGCTCTCTCTCTCTAGAATTGAAGCTCACATCACTCTAGAGAATGCATCATCCAACATGGGAGCATTTATCCTCTTGGGAA
Source organism: Deinandra increscens subsp. villosa (assembly GCA_039602395.1). NCBI lineage: Eukaryota > Viridiplantae > Streptophyta > Magnoliopsida > Asterales > Asteraceae > Deinandra > Deinandra increscens. The sequence goes on from JBCNJP010000008.1 coordinate 15,845,175, forward strand.
CATTTTTCTCTTTATGTGAATTGGGCACCCTCACTATATATTTAGTGAGGGTGACTAACTAGTGAAAAACATAAAAAATGAACAAAATACAAATAAACTCAAATAACATATATATTAATTAAATTAAAGTTGATTTAATTAATTTGAAGCTTGACTCGCTCGAACCGGTCTTCCGTTGACTTTTACGTTGACCGTTGACCCGAACGGTTGACTTTTCCAAAAAACGGTCTTCGGTCCAATCTGCAAGCCTCGAGCATCACAACCCAGTCTCTAAATCAATTCACATGGATTCTTCAGTCGAATGCTTCGGTAAATAGATTTGATGGCGTCAGTCACATAGATTTTAGTTCCAACATTTATACACGTCCACCCTTTGCTCCTGCGCCGCCAGACAAGGACAAGGCCTCGTGGTCTCAGGATGACTGACTGTGGAAACGCATAGTGTGTGCTGAGGTGTGTATAAAATATGGCTATATTTTTTTCAAAATTTTTTAGCAGTTTTAAGCTTTTAAATTTATAATACCTGATTTACTTGACAACTACTATTTCCACATTACACGGGCAGTATAGTAGTGGTAAGTTGAATCGGGGTCGATTAGGACACAATGGAAAGTGAGAGTTCGGGATATGCAGTCCAATGTTATCATCTAGCCAGGTCATTTAGTTTTAAGAAAAGATTTTAAAAATAAAATAAAAGAAAAGAAAAGTAATAAGATAGTATTTTAGAGAAATGTAAATCGAAGTTAATGTTACTTGGGAGAACGTACCAATGGTTGAGGAGAGTTTAACAGACCAATCTGTCACACCCCCAAAATCCGCCCTCGGTGTAACACCTATGGTAAAAACCTTGATCTCGGAATATAAAATCACAAGAAAAATAAAATTTTTTTTTTCTGGAGGGCATGAGGACCGCATGCCCTCTCTGATCCAACCTCTCGCGGTCCTCATGACCCGTCAGGTTTCCGGGTCAGGATCCGCGTACTTTTTTTTGACCCATGAGGACCGCATAGGTGTATGTTTGGAAACTGCATGCGGTCCTCATCGACGCCCAGCACTATAAAAACGAGTTTTGCTCATTTTCTGCTCATTTGCACAACTCTAACTTGGAAAAACTCTCTCATTTCGTCCACCATTCACCTGAGAAGCCTAATTACGGCCAGAGGGAGCTTGTGGCTTCAAGTCTCAAGCATATTAAGGTCACACGAGGCTCGGGTAAGCCTCTAGTTCATCCATTTCTCCATTTTGAGCATGGTTTTGTTGTAATCCTCTACTGACAAGGAGTTTCTAGGGCTTCTAAAGGCCTTGCATGTCTGATCAAGAGTGATCAAAGGCTTATGGGAGTGTTCGTGTTGCAATCCAAGGTTAGTTTGTGTCGGGTTTTACTTTATATCAAGTTTTTGGATGATCTATTGCATAAAATCAGTTTTGATGATGCATGCAAGGGTGGATTCAACTACTGGAGTGTTCAAGAACCTTAGAGAACTGAAAAACCCGCTTGGAGAAACTTGGTACAAGAATTTGTACATAAGGTACAAGTCTTTGATGCATGCATGTTGTTATTGTGTGTTTAGTTTGAGAATCTAGAACTTGGTCAGGGAAACCCCACCATCTCAGTGGCTAAAATGTCACAAGAAGAGAGTTGGTCCAATGGGTGGAGACCCCTTTTGTTATATTCTAGCATTTAACCCAAAAACCGAGCATTTTGGAATTATTGATAATGGGTTAATGACACATTGGGCATCTCAGTGGCTTAAAGCCTTAAAAATCTGAGTTAATCAGTCCCTAGGTGGAGACCATTGGTTTGGAACATGATTTTGGTTGTCGGTTTTGCAATGGAATTGAATTATGGACATTTTGTGTATAACCGGGACTTGTAACATTGTTTTGGTACGGCCTCAAAGCCTTAAAATTTAAGTATTAGCTACCGGAACATGTTAGAACAAAACCCCGTTGTCGAAACGAGCTAAAAATGCAAAATGGGAAAAATTCACTAAATGACAAAATAGTCGATGAGGACCGCATGGGTTTCATTTGTTGGTATGCTCGCGGTCCTCATAGCCTGGAAAGTCAACGTGGTCTGTTGACCACCCATGAGCACCGCATGGGATGTTTTTCTGGTTTACGCGCGGTCCTCATGTGTCCCTGGACAGTTTCATTGTTTTGTTTTGTTTTGTGTTTTGGGCAATATCGAGCGACCCGGTTTGGTTATTTTCACGAGTATGGGCATGTTGGTTTCTAGTAAAGATATTTCACTTCCCGGTTGGGGCCCTATGATCTCGTCGGGTGTTTGTTGTCCGCTCGGTATGTTCCCGGGAGTGTTGTTAAACCTCCCATTTGGTTAGTTATTGTTGCCACAAATTGCTTAAGCGGTTATAATTGCTGATAGGTTCTGATATAATTATGCATATATCATTATAATAGACTTGCCACTGTGATACACCCGGACGTTTGGATTCTCGTGCCCTGTGACGTTTGTTTGATCCATCGCTTGTTCATCTATGAGTTGATAGCTTTTCCCCTACTTTAACTTTTTAACATTTTGGGGTGTACATGAACCATGTCAAACTATTGCTTGTTTGTTTGTTACTGTGCTTAGGTATTTATTACCATGTTATAAATTTAAACTCGCATGTTACGAGACGTTCATGTTGATTAGTATGGTTAATTTGGGCCTTAGTGTTAGGCCACAAAGACATATATTGCACCAATACAGCTGTAGAGGTAGATCAAGGTGTCTCATACCCGTTTGTTGGATCCATTAGGGGTCGGGTGATGGCGTATATGCCTAGTCCACAAAGGGAGGCGTGCGGCCGTAGGATCGTACCCCCGGAGTGCTGGTTTAACTATAGGAATTTATAACAGGCACAATATTGTTACTTGATTTGTGGAAACTTGGATTTGAGTCAAACGCGCTACGACTCACCAACAACTTTTGTTGTTGACGTATTTTTGGTTCATGTGCAAGTAAGTAAAGCTTTGGGTGGATGTCACGTTTGGATTTTAGGGACGAGTTGGGTTTTGTACCCGTTGGGGTTGATTTGGTTGATTTTGGGATTTGTTCCCTGTCATGACTATCCTTTGTTATTGTTGTCTTTTCCTTTGACTGTGTTGGTAGCCTTAGGTTCTGCCTGGGCATAGACTAACGTGCAATACTTAAGACTTAACATATTAAGTCCATCATGGTTTGTATTTGATATTGTATTAGACGGGTCGTTTGTTTATGTGTGTTGACCTTGTGATCTTGCATCTATCTGTTTGCTTCCGCGTGTTCTGATACGGGTGGCCGGTCCCACTCTCCTCTCCCCGCGCATGGCAGGGCGCGGCGGGGCGGGGTGTGACAGGTTGGTATCAGAGCCCAAGGTTCCAGCAGATTAGGTGACTCTTAGAGCCCCTAAGCTTGAACCTCTAAGAAAGAACTTTAAGGCTAAGCTCGGTTCTAAGTGTAGGACTTAGGTGGACGTTTGTGTGCTAGGGAGTAGTTGAGGTTTAGTGTAAGGTCGGTGGTAGTTTCAGCTTTGCAACCTGACATTCCTACCCACAGGTGCACTAAGACTCAGTGAACCCTAGCAGACATACGAAAGCTGACAGTCTTCCCTTGTTTGGACCTAGGTGAAGGTTTGTGTGTTAGGAGGATCTCAAGGATTAGTGTAAGGTCGGTAGTAGTTACAGAACTGCAGACTGCCATTCCTACCCACAGGTACACTAAGAATTGCTGAATCCTAGCAGACCAACTTAAACCAAAAGTCCTTCCTTGTGTGCTTTTGCATTGGGTAATAGGACACATCGTCCTTAGTGTGAGTTAGGGTAACGGTACCCTAGGCATGCATGGGAGATTTGATATCTTGTATATTGTACTGACTTTCATTTTGACAGGTACCCTGAAGAAAGCATGGTTTTCGGTCGAAGCAAATCATCATCCTCACGATCTAGCGGAAAAGGAAAGAAGAAGGTGGAAGCAGGTCCCAGCCGACCGGTTATTCCATTGAGCCCCGATTCTTCGGGCTATGTCGTATCTCCTTCAGCGTTCATCCGGAACACGCCGCATCGGGAGGAGCAGCCACAGGAACTTCCGCGACCGCCGCGGAAGCGCATTGGAGCTCGCATGTCTGTTCGCCCTCAGCCACAGATTCAACTGACTCAGGAGGAGATTGATGCCGGGTTTCCCGTAGCAGCAGCAATGTGACAACCGGCAATTTCCCAGGTTAACCCTGTTAATAACATGTGTTATATTTCAATAACGTCCGTTACATCAGTTAACTAGAATAGTTACACGAGTACTGCACATGAGTCTAGACGTCGGCTGACCAACTTGAATGGATATAATTTATAATTTTATATAAATTATATTTTATGATTTCATGCAAACGTTTTGTCATTTTATGTGACAATTATATTTGTTATATTTATGTGATATATACGTATATATATACACATGTTATTTTATGATTTTATGTGACGATGTGTCACGAAATTGTACGAAACGTTTCTATAATTTTATAGGGATTTAAAAACATATATTTATGGGGTTATAACTATGACTTTATGCGAAATATATATAAGTTATATTTTTATAAAACTTCGTTCGTTAAATACGTTTTGACGTACACTCGAATAATCATCGCCAAGTTACTCTTCGTTAGACCTCGTTAGTGTTCGTTAGGGATTATAGACATTGAGGGACTAGCATTGCCAACAACTTAACTAGGTCTTCCATTGTGTAAATGTGAGGGGCTAGTTTTGTCAAAGACCCGAAAATCAATTTGAAGCCATTCTCTTGAAAAACAGTCGACGACAGTATGCATCCCGTAACCGAATCTCCAAATAATTCGACTTCAATTTCATAAATTACAACCCTTCAATTGGCCAACAATCAATCCATGTAACCGAAGGCTTCATGATCATTACTAGTATTCAATGGAATCACTCTCATTTCCTTAGCAACACCATACCAAAAACCATTTGAAACACCCGTGAACCACCAATTGTTTTTTTATTTCACTTCGACGACGAGCCTCCGGGGAAAGGAAATCCGGCCACCGGTTAGCACCTGTCCACCACAGTCGAGTCGGATCAGTTTCACCACTAGTGTTGCATCATGGGCCAGTCTCAATCACAACCGTAACCGAAGCATCGAGTTTACTTCCGGTGGCGGGTTCGTGTTCGATTGTGTTCATCACCGAGACCATTGATTCGTTTCGCACTCAAGGTAATCCTTAACTCCCTTGTACTTGGTTTATAGAATTCACATTCGCATGGGCCGTCTGTTTATAAGCTTCTGTGTTTAAATTTTTTTTTCCGTACGTTAATGGTGATGGATAGATTAGGGTTTAAAGAGGAAGAAGAGGACCCAAGGGAATATGTCATATATTTAATTTGCTGGATAGAGCACGACCTCAGGCCCTGGCCGAATGGCCAAGGGCTGTGAGCAATATGCGCGAGGTCGCTGGTTCGACTCTCGGCAACCCATGTTTTTTTTTCCTTTCCAAGTTTTATTCCATAAATCGATCCAGTTTGCTCCTCGTTGTATGAATAAAACATCTCGGAAATCAGACAGTTAACAGCATTATCCTCTAGCGTATTGTCTAGGGCGCTGTCTTGCAAGGCCGAGGTCTTGGGTTCGAATCCTTACAACCCCAATTTCTTTTCAAATGTTTTATTCTATTTTTACAAACTCAAACATTACTTGACTTAAAACCTAACTACCAATTGTTCATTGTAAAATCTCGACCCATGAAGTTTCCACAAACCCCGTTAGGGTACTCGTTGGATTTTTGTTTTATGGAGACCTCATAATATAAAATAATAAAAAAAAACTTGATAGTTTCGTTTATATTAATATAAATTAGTTTTAAAACGTAGAAATATATATATATACTTGATTTAGTGTCATGTACTTATATATATGCGTATGTTTTAAAGATTTTCTTTAAACCATTGAAACTTGGACACGACATATAAATATATATATTGACGTTTTATTTTTCACATTTTTGACTACGCCTCGATATTTATATTTACGAATATGTATATATATATATATATATATATATATATTTACCCGATGACCTCTACTTTTATTATTTGGAATACCCTACGCACATTGATTTTCGTAAATCTCTGTGTCCTCGATTAAGTGTCATTTTGACTACTTTCGAACAAACGATTTTTGTCACATTTTGAAATTGTCACCTACATCACAATTGCAATTACTTGATATTAATACCGTCGTCTAGGCTATGTTACTCATGTGCGGACACACACTTACGTATGTAAAATTCGATAGGTGCTCGGTAGTTACGCAAGACTCGAAGTCTTACTAAATTGTAGCAGCGCACCCTAAGGTGAGTTTCACAACCATTACGTTACGTCCGGTTTTGGACGATAATACACGCAAACACGTTACACCCGGGTTAGGGTGATAACACGACAACGTTTATGTATGATTAAAGTAGAAATCCAACATATATCACATGTTCACGTAAAATGCTTATCTTTGAAAGTCCTTACTTATCGAACCGTTAATAGTTTATAGCGAGGGGATATTGGGTAGTACTACTGGGGTCTGACAAACCCCACTCAGCGGGTACGAGATGCACCACCCGACTGGCGGTCGGACTGAGGACAATGTCAGCCTAACTTACCGTGATCGAGAAGACACGGGGAAGGCAAACCACGTAAGGATTATTCCTACAACTAATTGGTCAGCTTCGGTTGCGAACGTTTTAGTGACATGAACTTAGGCTCGCTACCTACGATATGGATTGTACTGTTAATATACATGCTTATATACGAATAAAAACTGTTGTACTCGTACTGCATAACTATACTAGTTATACTTATGTGCTTATGTGAACTCACCAACATTAGTTGACACTTGCTTTATGCATGCTTTGCAGGACACTAGGAGAATCTGATTTTTTGGCACATACGTTGCTAAAACCTTTTATTTTCGGTATTGGTTTTCAAATCTTTTCAACTTGAACTGGTATTTACTTATCGGGCGCTTGTTTTGCGCAACATAACTTTTATGAGCTTCCGCTAAACTTTAACTCTGGTTTTGATATTTCCCGTTGGAAATATATTTACATTTTGAACCCTTAACTTATGTTTGATGTAACTACTACAAAAATGGCCTTTCTTGACGCTTTTTGCGCGTCAAGAAAGGGCCCAGATGACGCGCAAAAAAGCGTCAAGGAAGGCAGGGTCAAGAAGCCTCTTGACGCGCAAAATGCGCGTCATCCCATTTATGACGCGCAAACGATGACGCGCAAAAAAGCGTCATAAATTTGTGTCATAAAATAAGCGTCAAGGAAGCCCCCGTCATAAATCTTTTTATGACACGCATTTTTGCGCGTCATGAATCTAAAAAAAAATTAAAAAAATATATATATATTTTTTAGATTCACTCATTTCCACATTAATGACAATTAACCTCAAAATCAATAATAGATTCACTTATAACAAAATAATACATTTCATATATAAAGCAAACATTACAAAGTTAACATTAGTTTACATTACACTATACACGTAACCTTAGCTTCTTCCATCTCAATACTTGCATTATCAAGCCCTCTTGAGGAGTCCTTGCTGACAAGTGAAACCTTCAAAAGGATATGCACAAACATCTCTAAATTTGCAGCCATGGCATTTTTAAGGTTTCAAAAATATGTGCAAACATCTCCAAATAACGAAAAAGTTCTACTGTGTAGTACTTTGGAAAGTATAAACATACCTCAACAACAAATGTTTCAGGCAGGAAGTGCAGCCCCAAACCGCATCTGAACAACACCTGTAAGTAAAACAAAACAAAAAATGAATTCTGAGATCAACATAGTCCATGCAAGAAAGCGTGTTCGTTGTAAATGTCATAATTGACTCATTACCTATTTTCAGTTTTCAAGATTTCAAATGCAAATAAATCACGACTATTACCAAATTCAATGCTTATGCTACTGATTTTAGTATGTAGTTAACACATGCTCTTCATAAGACAAAAAGATCAACGTATGTAGTAAACAAATGTTTTTCATAAGACACAAAAAGATCAAAGGCAAAGCAAAGCAAAAAATAGAAACTGATCTACAATTTATTACTGAATTTAGCAACCAACCCCATTTAAATTAATTTACCTGTAAATTACTGATATGTTATATGGTGCTTATGAGCAACGAATTACTATCCCAAATGATATGCAGTCATAATTTTCCCTAATTTTAGTTTTCTTCTTGATGTGTTTGTGGAATTGTGGGTGTGTTCGAAGCAGCCTAGCAGCTACATATATCTTTGAATATGTTGTGTTATGATTCTATTATGTGAAAGCCATTCTATTCAGTTAAAACATATCAAGTGAAATAAGAGCCATAAGCACACTCACACCAAATACAACAGCATAAGCCTTCCCCAGCCATATGACCTCAAAAGTAACACATTACCTGGTGGTTAAACTGACTGGTTATATACCATGAGTGCAAGGGTCTGAAGACTTTTTTTTTAAAAGGGAGTAATGTTACATGCATAAGGGTCTGCTCAGTTTCAGAAATTTAAACTTTAAATTGCCAACAAACTATTTAGAACTTAGTTGGCCACTTCAATTAACCATCAACAGTTAACTACTAATAAAATAGGAAAAAAAAACACCAAACCCAGCTCTTCATAACTTTGAAAAATATAAACTAAGTATATCATATTATCTAAAGTACATGCAAAATAAGTGAACAATACCTAAAAAACAGTCCACTTGCAAACAACTCAGCAGCCCTGCAAGACACCAACAGAAGAATATAAAGTCGATTTCATATCTTAAAGCCAAAAAAGAAATTGTCATACACCTACTGAACAACTGGTAATTAATGATTTAAACCAAAACATTACAACATCATATTACCAAAGCCAATAAGATTAACCTCAAAGAAACACCATGTGAATAGAAATCAGGCATACAATTTAGGAGATCACAACACAACATAACCAATTTTAAAACTCATGACAACCCCAGATCTTTAAAAACACTTGGGAGGTTTTATGCGTTATGAAAATAGACTCTTTTAACCCATTTGAGTGGGACCATACTACCATTTTCAGCTCATGTTTTTATTTGTAAAACACAACACTATACTACCATTTTCAGCTCATGTTTTTATTTGTAAAACACAACTCAAATGTAGGTGCAAACTGATGTAAGATGGCAAGAAATAGAAACAAAATGGAACCTTTGGGTTTTTAGACTTGGCGACTGCAATCTAACGCTTCAATTGTGCAGTGCTGAGTGTTGGAGAAACAACTTCTTCCTTCTTTTGATGCAGCCTCACAGTGTGAGATGCAATATGATAATCTGTTGTATCATCAGGGTCATCAATCATGACGTAGACCAGGTCAAACCTTGAAAGGATGGCTGGAGGAAGAGCAACATTGTACTGCAAAATTATCTCATATTTTCTTATTCCGTCACAGTTCATACAAAAGATGACTATAAAAAATTTTGGGTTTATTATTACCTTCAATGGCTTAGTCTTATCATAACGGCCTCCGGTGGGATTGGCAGCAGCTAATATTGACGTTCTTGCATTCAATTTTGTTCGTATTCCTGCTTTTGTAATACTAATTGTTTGTTGTTCCATAGCTTTATGTATCGCAACCTTTAAAGTTGACATTGATATTATATGGGATACATATCGTAATGCATTCATTATAGGTTCCAGAAGTGAGGCAAGGCTTACCTGATCTCTTACATCCATTTTGTCAAACTCATCAATGCAATAAAACACCATTGTTAGCAAGCATTAGTGCACCAGCCACGAAGACCTTTGACGCCTTCTTGGACAGCACCAGAGCCGGAGCGTTGACTTTGACCACCTACTCTGTGACAATCTGCTCTTTCTCCTGGAGCTGCCAATGCCAAAATATCCGGTATCACCACCACAGTACCTGTAAAGATTACCCTGCAAATTAAAACAAAAGGTTATCATCTACCTCAAGGTATAGGAAATGATGATAATCAAGTATTGAAGTTCATCAGAGTATAGAAGCAGCTTACGTGTCACCAGCCCTGGGCTGTTCAACAATGTCATGGTGAAGGATGACATCTAATGATCTTGGTAATGACCCAGCAGGTATTTCTTTAGACATTTCCTGCATCCTTTGTAAAGAACAAAATTATTACAAGTTCATTCCTTCTACTTATTTTCAAAGTAAATGGAGCTCTTTCATGTTCTCAGATTTGTGTAATGTTTATTAAGGTAATTCAAACAAAAACAAACCAAATTCTTAGCCATAATCTCGAATTGCCAAAATCAAAGTCTATAGTAAATGCATCAAAAAGTCATACCATGTGCCTGAACAATTAATAGAGGAACACAACCATTATGAAGTGTAAAGGCACAAAATAATCATCCACCCAAACACTATATGAAACAACCTAAGTTCAAATATCCAAAAGAAAAATCTGTACCAAATGCAACCAATTGTTATTTAGTATGTATTAGCTGTTACATACTAAATAAACGTAAACATATCCAAAAACAACATAGCTAACACAAACTAAATAAACGTAAATTATCTAAAAACAACATACTGGAAAAAGGAATTGACCTCTTAGCACACCTGAAACAGATAACAGCAGTAATGCAGGAAAATCTTCACAATACCTGACAGTAAAACTGGAAAAAAAAAATTAAAGACACAAAAAAACACCAAAACATGAGATAAAACAATCTGATCAACATTATCATTACCTTTAACAGCACCAGCATACGAGATTTTACCCACAGTCTCAATCTCATTCTGTTTGCCAACAGTGAACACCAAATCAGGTTTTTGCACACCAGAGTTATCCCCATCTACATTCATAGCAATCGGACCTGGACCCAAAATCGAAGCAGGATGCTCTTTAGAGACAAACTAGGCCGAATCGGAGTAGAAGAAGACCGATTATGCTTCAAAGAACCCAAATCATCAGATGCGACATGTTCATTTCGTCTCTTCGCAACAGATCTCGTGTTACGAGATGGCGGCTCAGCAATCCCTTCAACAATCGGGTTAATTAACCACCGTATTTTGAATCGTACCATCAACGAAATCCGATTTCACCACTGTAGTAGGAATCGTTGCACGGCTAAGAATCGCAAACCTAGGCGGCGGTAACATCGCAACTTTGACATCGTGATGATCGGGTGGCTTATCACGAAGAATCCCACTAGAGGATTTGATCTCTCCCATTTAGGGAACGACTTATCAAATTGGGACTGCTACTTTGAGCGGGCACTTGCTGCGAAGGCTGGACCAGGAGGAAAAAAGACCCAAGTTAGGGCTTTTTTAGCCACAATGACGGAGGAGTCGTGGCGGAACAAGTTAGGGCTTTTCTCCGTCGATTTAGATGATAAAAGAGGATAGAAGATTTCTCCGGTGAGAATTTGCGAGAGCTGAGAGCAGAGAGCCGGAGAAGTGATTACTGGAGGTTCAAAGCGCGAAGGGACTTTTAGGTCAAAAACTTAGGTTGATAGCGCCAATGAAATTTTTGGGGAAAAACTTAGCGGGAAAATAAAAAACATAAAACGACACTTGAAGATGACGCGTAATATTTTAAGTGTACTCCGTGTTTTTTAAATACTTATTTATGACAGATATTTAATGACGCGCACAAATGCGCGTCATCTACTCTTAATATTGTTCAATTTATGACAGTTTTTTTATGACGCTTGTTTTTGCGCGTCATAAATTATTGAGTGTCATTGTTTGCGCGTCAAGGAAGGGGCTTTTTCTACTAGTGTGTAACTAATGACTCGGTCCTGGTCTAGATCACACCCCACACGGTAAAACTCCGTTAGTGGAAACTGGGGGTGTGACAAGCAGCCCCACTTGTGGATCTTGACGATGATGATGACGAGGAACCTGAGGAGCAGGCATATGAGGTTGAGCCGCCACAGCAGCAGGAGCCCCCGGATCAGCAGCAGTCTGGTAACCATCTAGTTATCGAACTTTCAGCAGGCCATTCTGCCAGCTACCATTCTCAGCATCATTAGCACCACGTATATTCCTCTCCATCTTACGCTCCCGCTAGCTATGATTCCGGTGTTAGCAACAGCCCGGACGAGTCCGAGCCCATGGTCGAGGTCCCTATTGTTACAGCAGCCACCACTACAGCCGCCATTGCTCCCGGACACCCTGTTCCCCCACCATACCCACCGTTTGCCCACGATATGCGTGATCCCTATGTTGCTGCACACATGGAGGCACAACAGCCAGGCCTTGTTTCTGATCGTTACCCCTTCCCAGCGCTGCAGAGATCGTACAGTGCTCATGTCCCCATGTACCCCCCACTAGTTGACCCATATTTTGCTCATCCTCCACCACCCCACCTTACATGATGCCCTCCTATCCCTATGCCCCATATGTTCCCTATGTTGAGCCTCACCGTTCTTCGTTTTCCGGTCCTGGTTACCCAATTCCTTATTCTCCATACCGTGAGGTCGCTGGACCTAGTTCCCCAGACGTTGCCGCTCTCGTGGAGCGGAACCGCGCACTGGCACAAGAGAACGCAGAGGCGAAGAAGAGAGAGAAGATTATGGCGAAGATGTTATTGAAGGCATCCACTGCTATTGGGGAGGCAGCTAGGATGGGATTTGGCATGGGAAAGAAGAAGAGGCACTGAGGATCGATCGTTGTTGATGATTGTGGTCGTTGTGGTTCTTGTCATTCTGCCTTGTGGTTGTGTTTCAGATGTGTTTTGATTGGCAGCTGTTTGTACTTGTTGTAGTTCTGTTATACTTTCAGACTTGTATCTGTGTTGTTGTTATGGTACTTTTAGTGGTTGATGTATTGTGATCTGGATATTGTGGTCATAGTCCTTATGCTAGGAACTTATGTAAGACTTGTTATGGTATTGTGGTTTAATAAATCCTTGTGTTGTTGTGATTTGTTGATTGTAGATTCGATTGCACTAGGGATTGTATAGCTTGTTGAGGCTAGGAGTAAGTGATTGCCTAATGCGTAGGAATTGCTTAGAGCTCCATTATCCTTTGTTTCCCTTGATAGTCATGACACTGCTTAGTTTTGTGAGCCCCCTGTTCCGGGTGTATCCGATAGGTATCCTCCGCGCATCCCCAATGACTTGGACTGAAGCTATGCTTCCCTATGGTCCACACTTGTTAGGGGCAAGACCGAAGCAAGCGTTTGTTCCCCCGTTTGAATAACTCCTAATGAGTTATGTCCGTATCACAGTTGCGTTTGTGGGAGTCTATTTGAACCTTTGTGGGAATTCTAATTGCGTTTCATCCAAATTTCATCCAATGACGAAGGCTACTACTAGCAGGACTACCAGAAGGACACGTCATGCTACTGACGATCCCAAGAATAGTGGTGATATTCCAAAAAATACTATTGAACAAAGCAATGATGAAGATGACGATAACTCCTTGCGTATTGTGGATGAAAACCCTCTAACCTCCGAGCAGAGGCGAGAAAAAGAGCAGGAAGAAAGGTTCCAGAAACTGATTGCTGACGGGATTGCAAGTGCATTCCCAAACTTAGTTGCCCAGGAGAAAAGACTAGGTAAGAAACACGTTGAACCTGAAGGACAGAAATCCAGAACTGAAGAAAGAACCGAATCGAGCCATCATAGGAAATCTAAGTCTGAAAAACGCAAGATAGTGAGAGATGAATCCTCCGCAAGTTCCCAAAAGCCAAGGTCTGAGAAGCGTAAAAGGGTTAGAGAAGACTCTTCTGCAAGCTCGAGGAGCGAGCCTAAGAGGCGTCGCAAGTACAGTTCAGATTCTGACAGCTCTGAGGAACGCGAAGCAAAGAGAGAGCGAAAGGAGAAACGAAAAGCATACCAGAGGGGTTGCAGCTACAAGACATACATGGCGAGTAAACCAGGAATCTTTAGGGGTGACAAAAGTGTCACTTAGGCACTAAACTGGTTGGATGAGGTTGAAAGCGCGCTGGATATCAGCGAGTGTGCAGAGAGAGACAAAATCAAGTTTGCTTCTCAATCATTTAAAGGACCCGCTTTGAATTGGTGGAAAGCGGAGCTGAACAAAAGAGGTAAGACCAGAACTTACTCGATGGGTTGGAATAAGTTCCGCAGATTAGTGTTGGAAAAGTTTTTGCCAGAAAATGAATCTGAGAAGTTGGAAAATGAGTTTATTCACTTGGAGATGAAGGGGTCAGATTACATGTCGTACATTAACAGGTTCAATGAGCTGCCGAACCTTGTTCCTCATATGGCAAAGGAGGAAGAAACTCAGATTCGTCGATTTCTGTATGGTTTGAGCCCAGTAATCAGGGCAGATGTGAGAGCTTCTCGACCTCGCACTTTGAAATCTGCCATGAATTTGACTGGCACTCTATGTGATGAGTGGAACCGCCAATCTGGGAGAAAGGATGAATCGTCAGGGCACCGTAAGAGGTTTGAGGGTAAGAGAAGGGACCGTGACCGAAATCGCAGGGGAGATAGAAAGAAAGGTAAGGATGAGAAATGCAGAGACTACATGGGAGACAGGCCCACATGTTATAAGTGCAATACGGTTGGTCACTTTGCAAATCAGTGCACAAAGCCTGCTACCTGTTACAACTGCGGCGACAGAGGACACAGAATCGCTGACTGCCTAAAACCCAAGGATGCTGCTAAAGAAAGAAACCGGGGCAGAGATGGCGGGGGTCCAAAAGGTAAACCTCGCCTATTTATCATGACTGCTGAAGAGGCTCGTAATAGTGATGATGTTATATCTGATATGTTCTCTGTGAACAATGTGTTTGTTAGTATATTGTTTGACTCTGGAGCTAATAGGAGTTTTGTGGCCACTTCATGTTTACCCAAATTGAAATGTGCTTTACATGCGTTAGATAGACCCTATGTTGTAGAAACTGCTAGTGGGCAGGAGATTAGCATTCCTGAAATTGTTAGATGTTGCCAACTAAGAATAGATGATGCCTTATTTGATCTTGAATTGTTACCCATGGCCTTGAGTGAATTCGATATTGTACTTGGTATGGATTGGTTGAGCCGCTATCGGGCCAAGATCCACTGTGATAAGAAGGTTGTGAAAGTAGAGTCGTCAGAGGGCAAGGTGCACACTATCATTGGAGATCTCCAAGCACGACCTTTAAATTTTATCTCAATGCTTAGAGCGGAAAAGTGTATGAGGAAAGGGTGCCAAGCTTTCTTGGCTAACTTAGTAGAAGTCCCACGAGAAGAAAAGGTTGAAAACGTACCCGTTGTCTCTGATTTTTCCGATGTGTTTCTTGAAGAACTTCCGGGACTGCCACCAAAGAGGCAAGTGGAATTCCAAATTGAGCTTACACCAGGGACCACACCGATAGCTAAAGCGCCTTATCGCCTTGCACCATCGGAGATGCAAGAACTTAAGAGTCAACTTCAAGACCTTCTAGACAAAGGATTTATCCGGCCTAGTTCATCCCCATGGGGAGCCCCCGTTTTGTTTGTAAAGAAAAAGGATGGGTCTTTGCGCATGTGCATTGACTACCGTGAGCTCAACAAGGTAAAGATCAAGAATAGATACCCACTCCCTCGCATAGATGATTTGTTTGACCAGCTCCAAGGAGCAAGTTACTTCTCAAAGATTGACTTGAGGTCTGGATACCACTAGATAAGAGTTAGAGAGGAAGATGTTCCAAGGACTGCATTTAGAACGAGATATGGGCACTATTTGTTCACCGTGATGCCGTTTGGATTGACAAACGCCCCTGCAGTCTTTATGGATTTAATGAATCGAGTGTGTAAGCCTTACCTCGATAAGTTTGTGATAGTGTTCATACATGACATCTTGATTTATTCACGAAAGAAGAAGGAACATGAAGAGCACCTTAGGAAGATTTTAGAACTCTTAAGAAATGAGAAACTTTATGCAAAGTTTTCCAAGTGTGAATTCTAGCTTCGTGAAGTTCAATTTTTGGGTCATATTGTGAGTGATGCTGGAATTCAAGTGGACCCAGCTAAGGTTGAAGCAGGAATGAACTGGGAGCAGCCTAAGTCTCCGACGGAAATTAGAAGATTTTTGGGTTTAGCAGGTTACTATAGGCGATTCATACAGGATTTCTCTAAAATAGCAACACCGTTAACCGCATTAACTTAGAAGAATGCAAAGTGGGATTGGAAGCAGAAACACACTGATGCGTTTGAACTTCTGAAGCGAAAGTTGAGCACCGCTCCTATTCTTTCCTTACCTAAAGGAACAAAAGCTTTTTTTGTTTACTGTGATGCATCGATCAACGGGTTAGGATGTGTACTGATGCAGTGAAAGAAAGTGATTGCCTATGCATCAAGGCAACTAAAGACGCATGAGAAGAATTACACTATGCATGATCTGGAACTCGGTGCGGTAGTGTTTGCCCTAAAGATTTGGAGGCACTACCTCTATGGCACCAAGTTTGTGGTGTTCTCAGATCATAAGAGTCTTCAACATTTGTTCAATCAGAAGGAATTAAACATGCGTCAAAGGCGTTGGATGGAAGTGTTAAGTGATTACGATTGTGAGATAAAGTATCATCCCGGGAAAGCCAATGTAGTAGCAGACGCATTAAGTAGAAAGGAAAGGACCAAGCCTCTGAGGGTTCGTGCAATGAGAATAGATGTGCGTGCTGATCTGATAGATGAAATTTTGGAAGCTCAGAAGAACCAAATAACCGATCCAGAAGTGGATAGAAAAGAAGAAATGATGACCATCGTGGGTTGCCTTACCAAGGGACCCGATGGTATCCTTAGATTGGGAAATAGAATTTGGTTGCCGTAGGGAGGTGGTCTCCGTGAAATGATCCTTCGTGAAGCACATAAGTCTAAGTATATGATGCACCCTGGTAATGATAAGATGTACCAGAATTTGAGACCCCACTATTGGTAGCCGGGGATGAAGAGAGCAATTGCCGAGTATGTTGGGAAATGCCATACGTGTTTGCAGGTAAAAGCTGAGCATCAGAAGCCCGCTGGTTTACTACAACCTTTAGAAATACCCGAGTGGAAATGGGACATGGTGACTATGGATTTTGTAACCAAGCTTCCAAAAACTAGGAGTGGTAATGATGCTATTTGGGTAATCGTGGATCGATTAACCAAGTCAGCTCACTTTTTGCCGATTAAGGAAACTTACCCCACAGAACAATTGGCCAAGATTTATGTAAATGAAATAGTGTCAAGGCATGGAGTTCCATTATCAATTCTGTCTGATAGAGATGGCAGATTTACTTCTCATTTCTGGCAAAGTCTTCAAGAAGCGTTAGGAACTAAAGTAAAATTGAGTATGGCATATCATCCGCAGACGGATGGGCAGAGTGAAAGAACCATCCAAACCTTAGAAGACATGCTGAGAGCATATGTGATGGAATTCGGTGGCAATTGGGACACCCACCTACCGTTGGTAGAGTTTTCATATAACAACAGTTATCACTCTAGTATAGAAATGGCGCCGTTTGAAGCTCTATACGGCAGGAAATGTAGAGTCCCGTTGTGTTGGTCTGAAGTTGGAGAAGGGAAACTTACAGGGCCAGAGTTGGTTATGGCTATGAATGATAAGGTTCGAGAAATTAAAGAAAAGCTTAAAGCCACACAGGATCGGCATAAGTGTTATACCGATCGTCGTCGTAGGCCATTGGAATTCAAGGAAGGAGATATGGTAATGCTTAAAATATCCCCTTGGAAAGGGATTATTCGGTTTGGAAAGAGAGGAAAGCTAAGTCCTCGCTATATTGGACCTTTCAAGATTATATCCAAAGTTGGCAAGGTGGCATATCAGTTGGATTTACCCGAAGAACTCAGTGGAGTTCACGATGTGTTTCATGTGTCAAACTTGCGCAAATGTTTAGTTGATGAGGCTCTAGCAACTCCGTTGAAGGAAATTCGCGTGGATGAAAAGCTGAAATTTACAGAGAAGCCTGTAGAGATTGTGGAACGGATTGTGAAGAAGTTACGCCGAAAGAAGATTCCAATGGTAATGGTTAAGTGGGATGCTCGGCGTGGACCCGAGCATACTTGGGAATCGGAGGCGGACATGCGTAGGAAATACCCGCAACTTTTTGAGACTAAGTGAATTCCGGGACGGAATTCTTTTAAGGGGGGAAGGATGTAACACCTATGGTAAAAACCTTGATCTCGGAATATAAAATCACAAGAAAAATAAAGAATTTTTTTTTCTGGAGGGCATGAGGACCGCATGCCCTCTCTGGTCCAACCTCTCGCGGTCCTCATGACCCGTCAGGTTTCCGGGTCAGGATCCGCATACTTTTTTTTGACCCATGAGGACCGCATAGGTGTATGTTTGGAAACTGCATGCGGTCCTCATCGACGCCCAGCACTATAAAAACGAGTTTTGCTCATTTTCTGCTCATTTGCACAACTCTAACTCGGAAAAACTCTCTCATTTCGTCCACCATTCACCTGAGAAGCCTAATTCCGGCCAGAG
Organism: Deinandra increscens subsp. villosa; assembly: GCA_039602395.1. NCBI lineage: Eukaryota > Viridiplantae > Streptophyta > Magnoliopsida > Asterales > Asteraceae > Deinandra > Deinandra increscens. Next base: position 15,863,585 of record JBCNJP010000008.1, read on the forward strand.
GGAGCTTGTGGCTTCAAGTCTCAAGCATATTAAGGTCACACGAGGCTCGGGTAAGCCTCTAGTTCATCCATTTCTCCATTTTGAGCATGGTTTTGTTATAATCCTCTACTGACAAGGAGTTTCTAGGGCTTCTAAAGGCATTGCATGTCTGATCAAGAGTGATCAAAGGCTTGTGGGAGTGTTCGTGTTGCAATCCAAGGTTAGTTTGTGTCGGGTTTTACTTTATATCAAGTTTGTTGGTACATTATATGTGGCAACGGGCTGGATCGAATAGAGTGTTGAAGACAATGTTTTGACCTAGTTTTTGTACTGGCCGAACCTTGGCCGAACCCAAGGTTCGGCGGCTCCGAACTCTGGCCGAACTCCAGGTTCGGAGGACAGGTTTTAGGAATCTATAAATAGGTCTTTTGTCTTGTAATTTACTGGTTGTTCATGAGAGCTTGTGTATGTGAGAACTAGTGTTTTGTACTCTGAATCTCTTGTAATCGTTCTATTGGTTAATGAGATTGAGTCGTTTTATTTACATTGATTGTTCTCGTTGTTTTTCACGTTATTGATGTCGAACTAAACCGATCCACACGCTCCAGCGTTTTCAAAGTATGTGAGGTTGAGGAAATGTAGTGATGCTCATCTAGCATATCGTCTAGGCCAGAACAAAAGCAACGACCGATACCAGGGTCGTGTGTATGATCAAGTAGCCTCATCTGCTTCTGACGAAGATTATGATCCTTCAGCTGATTCTGTACATGGTAAAGGAAAGCAATCAGTTGCTGGTTCCAAAAGAAGATTGAAGTCAATATCAGCTGGTGGTAAAGGCAAGAAGAGAAAGACTCAGCAATATATTTTACAGCCTCGTTCTGGGATATCTTCTTCTTCTGTGTCTGTGCCAGAAGTTACTACAACTGTTCAGACTTTGGTGTCTGATGTGCAGGCTGATTTCTTGCGTGATCTGATGAATGCAACCAGATCGACAACTGTGAGCACGACACCTTCAGCAAGTGCTGGTGCGCAGTTTGTTCCTCAGTCTATGGGTTCTACACCCACAACTCCGGTGTTCTCCACAGCAACAACTACAAATGCTTCTCCAGACATCAACTTCAATTTTGAGCAAGGTTCTGTGTCGTTTTCTCAGGCTAGTATTCTTCAGAGTGCTCTTCATGATCAGCAACAACAGATTGATAGCCTAAAGTCTAAAGTTGATGAGCTACAGGCTAGTAATGAAGAATTGAGGGCAGAGAATTTGGCTAAAGATAAACAAATTCAACGTTTGAGTCTTGCTAGTGAAACTCAGAATTCCATGCTTGTGTCGATGAGTGAGCAAATAAAATTTTTAATGGAAAAATTTAAAGCTCAGGGGGAGATTGGTGATGGATCAGGGTGTCGAGAAGAGTTTATGGATTACTTGAATGATGATCCCGATCAAGATGATCAAGGGAATGTAGGTGGAGGATCAGGCCCAACTGGTAATGTTAGTTCGGGTGCTGGGACATCTACATCCCAGGGGGAGAAAGATTCAAGAGAAGCGATGCCGATTTCGTCAATCCCATCCAATCAAGCTGGTACTAGTTTGAAAGAATTCCAGCATATTATTGAAAATTTAGAAGAAGGAGAGATTGCTGGTGATTTAACAGCTGAACAGCTTAAAGCAGTGTTTGAGTTGAATGATGAAGAAATGAGGAAAGTTTCTGAAGCTGAACCAGAGAAATATGAATCATCTGATCCAGAGTCTGATGACGATATTGAAGGGATTTTTGAAGAAGAAATTGAAGTTGAAGACATTACATCAGAAGAATACCCGGATATGTATTCAAATGTCAACAATAATCAGTCTGGTGATGATTTTGAAGTATTTCCTGAAGAAAAGGTTACTGAAGCGGAGGAGAGACTGAAAAAGAAAGAATCAGAGAAACCTGAAGATCCAACGGTCAAGGAGTTTAAAGAACAGAAACAACGTTGGGTGATGGATGAATACATGAAAGAGTTCCATGCCAACTATGTTCCTCCTGCAAAGCCGATTATTCAAAGACCGTATTTTAAATTCAAGGGTCAAGTCTCAGGTGATATAATCAGTTGGATGTATTCTGCAAGGTTGAAGTGTTATGGGATTAAACGCCAAAATGGAGTTCAATATTTTAAACGTGCGAGAGATTTTAGTAGTCTACCAGTGTGGGATGTACGAGAATTGTCTAGAAAGCCATTCTGTAATTATGAGAATGATGGTGTGGGTTTTCATTTCAAGAAGCTGTTAGAGAAAGAATGCAGAGAAGGGTTTAAGTTTTTGAATCCTCAGAGACCTAAAAGACGTCGATCTCGCACAAGAATACATGAAAGAACTGGTAAGAAACTCATTGTTTTGGTATTCAAGAAGAAACCGGTAGTGATGAAGAAAATTCCTCTCATGCCAATGGAATTTGATTTTATCAAGGACCTGCGTTGGTGGTATTATAATGAGAGTACCGGAGAAGCTATGATAGTGCTGGAGAAGGAAAACCGGGTTGTTCGAATCTATGATCCGATGTGGCTGATTAATCTATCCAAGGCTGATATTGAAGAGCTGTATTACAATCCGATTCTGTATCATCCTGACTACATGGAACATGCATTGAAGTTTCAGAGGGTGATCAGAGTTTGTTTTGCATTTAACATTTACGCAGGAAACAATCATGATTTGATTCGAGAAAGAGATGGGGTTGATGCTGATGTTCGAGGCTGAAGACGAAGGGTCCAGCTGTTGCCAAGGGGGAGTTTGTTGGTACATTATATGTGGCAACGGGCTGGATCGAATAGAGTGTTGAAGACAATGTTTTGACCTAGTTTTTGTACTGGCCGAACCTTGGCCGAACCCAAGGTTCGGCGGCTCCGAACTCTGGCCGAACTCCAGGTTCGGAGGACAGGTTTTAGGAATCTATAAATAGGTCTTTTGTCTTGTAATTTACTGGTTGTTCATGAGAGCTTGTGTATGTGAGAACTAGTGTTTTGTACTCTGAATCTCTTGTAATCGTTCTATTGGTTAATGAGATTGAGTCGTTTTATTTACATTGATTGTTCTCGTTGTTTTTCACGTTATTGATGTCGAACTAAACCGATCCACACGCTCCAGCGTTTTCATTTTTGGATGATCTATTGCCTAAAATCAGTTTTGATGATGCATGCAAGGGTGGATTCAGCTACTGGAGTGTTCAAGAACCTTAGAGAACTGAAAAACCCGCTTGGAGAAGCTTGGTACAAGAATTTCTGCATAAGGTACAAGTCTTTGATGCATGCATGTTGTTATTGTGTGTTTAGTTTGAGAATCTAGAACTTGGTCAGGGAAACCCCACCATCTCAGTGGCTAAAATGTCACAAGAAGAGAGTTGGTCCAATGGGTGGAGACCCCTTTTGTTATATTCTAGCATTTAACCCGAAAACCGAGCATTTTGGAATTATTGATAATGGGTTAATGACACATTGGAAATCTCAGTGGCTTAAAGCCTTAAAAATCTGAGTTAATCAGTCCCTAGGTGGAGACCATTGGTTTGGAACATGATTTTGGTTGTCGGTTTTGCAATGGAATTGAATTATGGACATTTTGTGTATAACCGGGACTTGTGACATTGTTTTGGTACGGCCTCAAAGCCTTAAAATTTAAGTATTAGCTACTGGAACATGTTAGAACAAAACCCTGTTGTCGAAACGAGCTAAAAATGCAAAATGGGAAAAATTCACTAAATGACAAAATAGTCGATGAGGACCGCATGGGTTTCGTTTGTGGTATGCTCGCGGTCCTCATAGCCTGGAAAGTCAACGTGGTCTGTTGACCACCCATGAGGACCGCATGGGATGTTTTTCTGGTTTACGCGCGGTCCTCATGTGTCCCTGGACAGTTTCATTGTTTTGTTTTATTTTGTGTTTTGGGCAATATCGAGCGACCCGGTTTGGTTATTTTCACGAGTATGGGCATGTTGGTTTCTAGTAAAGATATTTCACTTCCTGGTTGGGGCCCTATGATCTTGTCAGGTGTTTGTTGTCCGCTCGGTATGTTCCCGGGAGTGTTGTTAAACCTCCCATTTGGTTAGTTATTGTTGCTACAAATTGCTTAAGCGGTTATAGTTGCGGATAGGTTCTGATATAATTATGCATATATCATTATAATAGACTTGCCACTGTGATACACCTGGACGTTTGGATTCTTGTGCCCTGTGACGTTTGTTTGATCAACCGCTTGTTCATCTGTGAGTTGATAGCTTTTCCCCTACTTTAAATTTTTAATGTTTTGGGGTGTACATGAACCATGTCAAACTATTGCTTGTTTGTTTGTTACTGTACTTAGGTATTTATTACCATGTTATAAATTTAAACTCGCATGTTACGAGACGTTCATGTTGATTAGTATGGTTAATTTGGGCCTTAGTGTTAGGCCACAAAGACATATATTGCACCAATACAGCTGTAGAGGTAGATCAAGGTGTCTCATACCCGTTTGTTGGATCCATTAGGGGTCGGGTGATGGCGTATATGCCTAGTCCACTAAGGGAGGCGTGCGGCCGTAGGATCGTACCCCCGGAGTGCTGGTTTAACCATAGGAATTTATAACAGGCACAATATTGTTACTTGATTTGTGGAAACTTGGATTTGAGTCAAACGCGCTACGACTCACCAACAACTTTTGTTGTTGACGTATTTTTGGTTCATGTGAAGGTAAGTAAAGCTTTGGGTGGATGTCATGTTTGGATGTTAGGGATGAGTTGGGTTTTGTACCCGTTGGGGTTAATTTGGTTGATTTTGGGATTTGTTCCCTGTCATGACTATCCTTTGTTATTGTTGTCTTTTCCTTTGACTGTGTTGGTAGCCTTAGGTTCTGCCTGGGCGTAGACTAACGTGCAATACTTAAGGCTTAACATATTAAGTCCATCATGGTTTGTATTTGATTTTGTATTGGACGGGTCGTCTGATTATGTGTGTTGACCTTGTGATCTTGCATCTATCTGTTTGCTTCCGCGTGTTCTGATACGGGCGGCCGGTCCCACTCTCCTCTCCCCCGCGCCTGGCAGGGTGTGGCGGGGCGGGGTGTGACACTCGGGATACCACCGATTCGGAGGTGTGATCTGTTGATACCTTATATGTGCATCGTGTGAAGTATCAAGCAGAGTTCAAGTTTTCAAGCCAAAGTATAACTGGCCGAACCTAGTCCGAACCATGAGTTCGGACTGGCCGAACCATGAGTTCGGACATGGTTCGGCCAATCGGGTATAAATAGGAGTTTGGACGTAGTATTCAAGGGTTCTTAGTGTGTAAGATTCTCTTAAGTGTGTGTTTCTAAGAGTGTTTCTTTGTGTCTGTTTGTAAGTGTTTTACTGATTGTAATTGTTCATTTGTGATCAATAAAACAATCGGTTAATTACGTTTCGATGTCCGAATAGCTAGATTGAGTAGACGATCCAATGCTCACGCATTTTCAAGTGGTATCAGAGCTATCTGGTTCACTCTACTGATCTGTGGTCAATGTTTTAAAAACCGGTTCAACCGGTCCGGTTAAACCGGTTCAACCGCCAACCGGTCATCATACCGGTTTTTTAATCCCCGGTTTTTTGGACATAACCGGACCGTATTGAACCGGGCGGTTTTCCGGTTTTTTCCGGTTCAACCGGTCCGGTTCAACCGGTTTTCTGATATTTTAAAAAAATAATAATTTTATTTAATTTATTGTTATTTTTTATTATATTTTAAAGTTTAAAACTTATATTTTCTTATGAAATACCTATTTGGTATTATTTTTTAGTGGATTATCATTGTATTTTAACTATTTTCGTTGAGGTGTACAAATTTATTAACATTTTTATAAAAGTATATATATAAATCCCCTAACCGGTTCAACCGGCCGGTCCAACCGGTCCGACCGGTCTAACCGGCCGCGGAAAATTTTCCGGTTCAACTAAAAAGCCGGTTTTTAAAACATTGTCTGTGGTTGCTATTTTCAGATTTTTGAACGTTTTTGGTGTTTTCTCGAGTGTGATTACATGTTTTCGATCAATTCTATCAAGTTTTATGTGTCAAATTTGCTCCTACATCATTCCTTTTCATTTTTCCTGGTTAACTGCTGCAAATCTCGCCAAGTTCTGTCCAAAATCGAACGTTTTGAAAAATTATGTCGAGGTTCGGACTGATTAGGTTAGGTTCGGAGTAACTGCTCCAAATAACAAGTTCGGAGTTTCGAAGTTCAAGTTCGGAGCAAGTTCGGTCAGTGTTCGGTCAGTGTTCGGTCCAAGTTCGGTCACGGTTCGGAGTGGTTCGAAGAGTTTTGAGAGTTCGGACGAGTTTGGACAGAGTTCGGAGTTTATTTGGAGTTCGGTTCGGACGAGTTTGGAGGGGGTTCGGACTTAGCATTTTAGTTCGGATAAAGTTCGGCCAACCAATTCAAATTTTTCAACGATGTCGGAATTTCAAGCTTTTGCCGCTATGCAAAATGCAATGCAAACAATGCTGAATTTTGATAATGAAATCGGAACAAGTCAGAAAGTTCCCAAATTGTTAAAGTTGGAAGATTATCAGAATTGAAAGCAACGATTTTCGACTTATATAAGTACGAATGATAGTGATTTGTGGATTCCGATCAAGAAACTTTATCAACACCCGACCGATACGGGAGATTTCAAGGAGGTTCATACTTTCGACATTGCTGAAAGGAAAGCTTATGAACTTGAACAAAAGGCTTTCGGGGTATCTTGCGATGGCATTACCCACTGAGTTGTTACATCAATTCAGCACGTGCAAGAAATCAAAACAATTGTGGGATGCTCTATCAACAAGATGTGAAGGTAATGATGATTACAAGAAGAGTCGAAAGAAAGTGCTAAATAAAGAATTTGATAATTTTCAACATTATGACAATGAAAACATTACTGCTCTTGTTTCTCGGTTATCACATCTGATTAGTGAGTTAAAGGTTGTTGGGATTGAGAAAACTGATGCTGATTTGAAGGAAAAGATTATGGAAGCTTTGCCTGAAAAATGGGAAAATTACGTGTTACTACTCACTCATGATAAAGAATATTCTACATTGACATTTCACGAGCTCACTGGAAAACTTCATGCTCGGGAAATGGAAATGTTAAACTCTAAGAAATCAACTGCTACTTTGCAGAATCCTGAATTGTATCAAGGTGAAAATACTGCAAGACATGAATGCTAAAGCTAAACCAAATCTGAGTTCGGCACCGAGTATTGCTTTTATGGCTGGAGTTTCTGGAAATTCTGATAACAATTCATCACGGGGTTGTAGCTTTACTATTCCAAATTCATTAAGCCAGAATGATTTTTCTACTGAGTCAACAGATAGTTATGCCAAAATGATTGCTGCCTTGATTTCATCATCGTTTGGCTTGGTTATCAAGAATGTTGCTGATGTAAAAATGACCCGAGATGATCTGGATGCACTTGATGACGATCAATTGGATGAATTGGATTTGGCTTGGCAATTTGCTATGGTAAGTCAAAGATCAAAACGATTTTTCAAGAAACATGGAAGAAGTATTTCTGATTTTAATGAGAAATTGGGATTTGACAAGTCACAGTTAAAATGTTATAAATATTCAAAGCTTGGACATTTTGCTCAGGAATGTCAACAGGCACATGTTAGCAAGCTTGGTGTCTCTCAATCAAGCAAGCCTGGTTTTTCTCAACCATCTTCTAGTAATACAAGCAAGACAACGGCTTTAATAGTTCAGCATGATGCTGTTTATGATTGGGGTAAACAGTTTCGGTATGATTCATCAGCTTTAATTGTCACTCATGATCTAAAAGAGGATTATAGTTCAGATACAAGTTCAGATACTGGTTCAATACCAAGTTCTTATGAATCTGCTGAAAATATGGAGAGTTTGATGAAAGAAAATACTTCATTATTGAATGAAATTCAAAAACTTTCTGAGGAATTCAAGTCAGTAAAGGAAGAATTGGAAGTTTCTCAAAGAAATGAGAAGGAGTTGGATGTAAAGAATGAGTGTTTGATTAAGGAGATCAAGTTGTTGCATGAAATGATAGAAATTGCTAAACAAGATAAAACGGATGTTGAAGTTGCAAAAGCAAAGGTCTGTGAAGAAAGGGTTAAGTTGGTACAAGAAGTTAAGAAATGGAAGGCTGAAGCGGAAGATGCTGCTTCTGATTTCAACAATTTGTTTGAAAAATCAAAAGTCAAACTTGATCTGCTTACAAAGAATGCTGAAGAATCTGCTGCTAAGATTGAAGTATATCAAGTTGACATGGAAAAGTTGTTAGATGAGAAGCGGGAATTGGTGAGTGTTAATAAAGTTCAGAAAGCAAATCTGGAAATTCAGAAGCGAAATGAGGAGAAATTGAAGAAAGAATACTTTTAAGGGATGGAAAATCTTCGCATGCAAAAATTTGAAACACACAAAGTTGCAAAGCGATTGATAGCTAATGAGAAAGAGTTAGCTGAAGCTCAAAAGCAAATTTCTGATCTCAAGATTCAAGTCATTGATGCTAATAGATTGCTAAACAACGTTTCGAATTCTCAAGTGTTTACAAGCTTTTTAGCTAATGATGCTAATTTTGAGAAGATGTTCGATAAAACTGCATCACCTCCTGCTCAAATCAAAGAAGCTTTCAAAGAGGTGAAAGAGAAGGTTGAAGAGGTTGATTACTCAAAATTTTCATCATCTACTGCAGAAGAAGAGGAGGTTGTGAAGAAAAAGAAAAATAAGAAGAGTAAGAAGAAGAAGAAGGGCAAGCAATATGAGATTCCTCCTGTTCCAAAGTTTGTATCTGGTTCGTCGTCTGCTGACAATGAGAAATCTGCAACTTTAAGTGACAAGATTCGTTGTCAACCAGATTTTGATGAGATGATCTTTTATAAACAAAAGAATATAAATGAAGTCAAAGCTGAATTTTCAAGGTTGGCGAAGGATAGACACCAGAATTCACATTATGAGGAAAATATTTCTGGAAAACATGCTAGTCTGGGTTTTAAGGTGAAAGCTGAGGAGGTTCCAGCATCATCTTCACAAGATTTGAAGAAATTGAAGATGAAACAAGTGAAGAAGGAAGTCTTTAAAGCGGAGAAAGTTCAACCCGAGAGATTCTACAAACTCAAGGGTTCGGATCAAAATTTTTTCTGATAAAGAGTTTCCTCTTCACTGTGTTGATGCCAGAAAGATTTCTGAAGTTTTTGTCAAAGATGCTGCTCCTTCAAACATGAAGAATAAAAAAGCTAACGTTTTTTCTGATGATTCTTATTCTCGAAGCCCAACTTCCAAGTGGGTTCATGATCATCGCCGACAGGTATATGATTCTATCCCTGATCATGCTTGAGATATTCATGTTTGTTGTTCTTCGCATGCATCTCAAAAGTGGGATAAAACAAAAAGAATATTTTATATTTGCTGCCGAACAGGGCATATGGCAAAAGATTGTCCACTGCCTGCTGATGCATCTCAGCGGTTTCACAAGTAACCAGTTTTTGGTAAACCTGCCAAACCAATGTTCCTTAATGAACAAGGCAGAGTTTTTGATGACGTTGAGCCTACATTTTACTTAAAACAAAACCGTTTTGTTCCAATCTTTCAAAAGCCTCACAATATAGGTTCATCATCACAGTCACCTGTGATTGCTTCATCAAAAGCTGAATTACCAAAACAACGACAATGGAAACCTAAGGTGGTTACGAAGCAAAATCAGGACACTGGTCGACCAGAAGCGATCTGCTTCGGGTCATTTATAAACTAATTAGTTTGACCAGTGTGCAGGTACTTCTAGAAGACCTCTCGACGATTGTAAAAATTGTTGATGGAGAAGTATTCTGTTTAACTTAAATTTCATGATATATTTTTCTAATCTGCAAAATCTTCTGAAATTCTAAACTTGCAAAATACCCGTGTTGATTGATCACTTTTCTTTGCTTACAATTTTTTCTCAAAAGTCAAAAATAGAGTTTTGTTTTTATGTAAAATGAAAAATCCAGAAATAGAGTTTTTCATTTTAAGGGGGAGAATTGTAAGTAAGGGGGGGGGGGGTAATTGAGAAAAAGCATGTTATGGGGAGAAGGTGAATACATGCAAAATATAAAATTGTAAGAAATTGATCATTGGGAAATCATGGTACATTAGCTTACGTATCTGACTCATGGATAGAGTAGATGAACGGGCCATAAGATCACTGCTTGATGTGCTTGGTAGACTCGGAAAATCAGAAAGTATTCAAATGTAATATACACTAAATACTAATGCTTGACCATGTGGATAACATCTTGATGCATATTTCATGACACAAAAAGAAAAATAAGTGTGAAATTCAAAATGAGAAGTCACTGTGTATACATGTGTTCATTTTGCAAAGATTTAAACTTGTTTGATTTTCTTTGTTTTGTCAAACGATCGGACTTTCTCTGCGTGTCCACAAGACCGACCTGATCGTTATTTGTTTGACATTCTGCTTTATTTTCTTTGGTGTTTCGTATAACTCATTGGACTTTCTTTGCGTGTACGGGAGTACCGACCTGATTGTGTTGAGCTATACAATTTCAACTTGTTTTATTTTTCTTATTTTGTTAAATCCGAGGCCTTATCTGCGTATCGTAAGATCGACCTTAAGGTAGACGATTTAACGTTCTTAGTTCTTTTTGCATGGAACACAGTTGACGATATCATGAATATATTATACTTTGTGACAATTCACAAGTGTGACCACACAAAAAGAAAAAGCAAAAGAAAAGGAAAAAGAAAATGTCTGAATATGACTGATAGTGTGGGATACACTGGTCAAAGAAAAATCTAATCAATATCTTAACATATCCAGATGTTATCAGTATGATGCTGTCTGAGTTTAAGATGGACAAATGATATCGGCAATCAACATGACTTATATGCTTCTTTTAGTTGAAATTGAAGTGTAGTTCAGTACGTCATGTTCAATATGATCCCATATAGCGATCTTTCTCATACCAAAAATAGTGTCTAATTCTGTATTGCAATTTCAGTTCATATCAAGAAAAGCACAAAAAGATTTTTGGTGTGTTTTAGCATAAACTATGAAAAATCAAAAAGATTTTAGGTATGTTTTGATATAAACTTTCTAAAAGCCAAAAAGATTTTATTTCTGCTTTATTTTCGATCTGATCAACACGTGATACAAATTCAATTTTCAAAATAATATCTTGAAGTCTCAAAGAGACGTTTTGCGCCAAGATTATTTAAATGTTTGAGCAGGTTGCTAAAGTGCAAGATATCACAACTTCAAGTCTACTGAAGCTGTTGATAAAAGACCAGAGATACACCAGACTTCGTCAAGTATTCAAGATCAAGTTTATTTCAAATTGAGGAGGAGTTTGTTCGAAGATTCATTTCATTGGACGGACGGATTCTACACTTGAGGGGGAGCTTGATTGAAGATACAGAGTTGATGATGTTGAAGAGATACTACACACGACGAGGGGGAGTTTGTTGATACCTGATATGTGTGTCGTGTGAAGTATCAAGCAGAGTTCAAGTTCAAGCCAAAGTATAACTGGCCGAACCTGGTCCGAACCATGAGTTTGGACTGGCCGAACCTGGAGTTCGGACATGGTTCGGCCAGTCGGGTATAAATAGGAGTTTGGACGTAGTATTTAAGGGTTCTGAGTGTGTAAGAGTCTCTTAAGTGCGTGTTTCTGAGAGTGTTTCTTTGTGTCTATTTCTAAGTGTTTTACTGATTGTAATTATTTGTTTGTGATCAATAAAACAATCGGTTAATTACGTTTCGATGTCCGAATAGCTAGATTGAGTAGACGATCCAATGCTCACGCATTTTCATGATCTATTAGGATTTGAGTTACCAGACACACCGAACATACTATATGCATAATAAGATCATTTAAAAGTTCAGAGTTTTAAAGTTCATAACATTTATCAAAACAATTTCAGTGTGGAAGCGTTTAACAAGTTCTGAAAACCATTGCGGAAGCGTAAAATAAACGTAATAAGTTTCAAAATTTTAATGCGCACACGGTGCCCAAAAGTTAGGTGTTTAACCGAACATGCAGAATTATGAATAAACCATGATTCCCTAAATGTGCTCCTTAGTGTGTCCTAAGGATCTGAGAAGAAACATGTTAAAAAGTGTCAACATGAGGTTGGTGAGTTCATAGAGTTTTATTGAAGCAGTTGAATAAACAGTTACCAGAACTGTAAGATAACCCATTAGCATCAACCAGATCTAATCAAAAGCATGATAGCGATCCCAAGCAATTAACATACCCTTAGATAACTAATCCAAACTCAACAGCGCCCTGTAGCCACTGCTTGTCTGAATGAACTGCCTTCCCTCTCATGCCTTTGCCGAGTAATGAGTGAAAATTCTTAGGACAATATAATACCCGTCTCCACTTCCTAGAAGGAAAGTGGGGCTAGAGCGACTAGCCGAGACAGGACTTGTCAAATGATGCGTAGCATCTAATACATATAAATAAATTAATAAATCCCGCATTTAATTGAGTTTTTGATTTAAAAATATTAAATTTGGGGTTTAATTGCATTATATGTGAAAATTTAGGATTTAGGTTAATATTTTGAGATTATTAGAATGTGATATTTATTGGTGGGTTTATTTGTTGAATTTTTGGTGGTTGGTGTGTTCGTGATGATTTTAGAAGAAAACTGTAAAAAACGGAAGCGAAATTGGAGGTCGGATGTGAAAGTTATGGAGGATTAAAGAAAAAAATATAATAATAACAATTGCAGCCCAGCCCAGCAGAAATCTCGCCGGCCCAGAACCATAGCAGCCCATTTCGCAGAAGAGCAGCCCATTTCGCAGAAGAGCAGCCCAACAGTAGCCCACCAGAAGCTGCCCAGTGCAAACATAAAAAAGACAGGAAAAGAATCGGAGGACAGGGGATTCGAACCCGTGGCTCTTAGGTCATCCAACGAGAGTGTCACCACTAGAGCAGCAACTCATTACTGATCATTTTCTGGTTGGATTTTATTTATCTACTCCTGCGCCAGGCCCAGTTTCTCGGCCCAGCTACCTGATGCTTCAGAGACGCGTTTTCCAGCATATAAATCCGTTCCAGCCCCATTTTCTTGGAGGGGAACCCCCGAAAAACCCTAGAAAAACCCCAAAATAAATATGGAAACATGAAGGAAGATTAATGGAGCAAGATCAAGGCTTTTTTGGATAAAAGTTAGAGATTTTTAAGCTTTCGGTTTGGATCTTCAATAGGTTTTTAATTTTTACTCCTTTAAACTTTGTTGTTGATCATGTTTGATGTCAAGATTAGATTTTTATTAGTTTTCACCCTGTATCTTGGCTGATTTCATATTGCTTCACCTAGATTAGACAAATTTGGATCCGTTTGACCCGTTTCGGGTGACTTTTTACCATGATTTTGTGATAAATTGCTTTTAATGATGGTGTTGAATGTTTATGATGAGAAAGTTTGCTGATTTGGTTTTGGTTAATGATGGATCATGTGGATTAATTGCCATATTTAGTAGAACTACTAGTATGTGTTGATTTATTTATTGTTAAATGGTTGACTTTTATTGGTCAAACGTTTGATGCTTGATAGGAGAACTCGTACTTGATGGTTTATCATTGATTTGGGGTTGATTTAGTTAATATCCTTATGAGATAGGATTGACCGAATCGTTTCATAGGCTAGAAGCTTGTTTTACATCGTTTAATAGGATAGATTGCTTGTGAACATAAGATTCGATGCTGTTTATTCATGTTTAGCGGTTTCTAGGTCATAAGTGTTTGGAATCATCATCATTGCATGGTATAGGTACTATATAGAGAGACCTCTCCCGTAGTTTCCTATTTCATGTAGGATTAGTTTACTTTGACCGAAGTAGCTAGTCTGTTAGGCAGTTTTCACAGTTTTGCTATTCGTACTTCATTTCGGATTTCCGGATTATTCGGGATGTGTCTATAGTCCTAGATAGTCCAGTTTTCCACATTAGAAGATAGTGTTCATGGTATTAGTCACCCGAGGGTCCGAGCGAGTCTAGAGGAGTCTAGTCTAGGTGATACATTCCTTTTTCTGATTTTCCATCATTTTATCCGTTTTTAGCTATTTTTGTCAATTTCAGTTATTTAGATTAGTTTTCTTTATTAGTTCACCAAATCACTTTTTTCGGTTAAATATTAGCGAAGATCCAGTATCGGGAGACTACACACACATCCACGGATTGATATCCGGTTCTTACCAACACTGTACTACTGCACACGATGTTCACTGCCCTTGTGTGTAGTTTGGTCACTTAGTGATTACCATTTAAAGCTTGACCTGATTTTTATATATCCAAATTTTACGCATCAAGCTTTTGGCGCCGTTGCCGGGGACGCGTTAGATTCCGAGAAATATCCGAGCTAGTAGTTTAACCACTTGTTTGCTTTATCTGTTTGTTGTTCCCTTTGCCTAGGTTAGTTGTTAGTCTATTTATCTGTTTCTATGTTTCCTTTTCGTGTTATATAGACTTTTAGGTTAGTTTCTTTCCATTTTTTGTTTATGTTCCATTGTTTCTTTGTCATTTTCGTTGTTTAAGCGCATCCGTCGTCGTAGGAGCCATTTTTCACTAGTTTCTGAACCCGAGAGAGTTTTTCATCTCCTTCGTCGCGTGCAACAAGCATTACTGATGGCGAATCCACCAGAGAGACGTACACTTGCCGATTACGCACGTTCGTACATCGATAAGGTCCAACCAAGTGTCATTCGACCAACTATTGAGGCACACAATTTCCAAATTCATCCTCAGATAATTACTATGATTCTAAATTCTATTCAATTTGATGGGCTCCCCAATGATGACCCGATGACTCATATCATGAACTTCCTCGAAGTTTGTGACACATTTAAACTCAATGGGGCCCCACCTGATGCCATTAAATTGCGACTTTTCCCATTTTCCCGTCGCAGCGCAGCGAAGACGTGGCTTCACTCCCTCCCACCCGGATGCATCATGACATGGGTTGTTTTGACGTAGAAATTCATTTCAAAGTATTTCCCTCCATCGAAAGCTGCTATGTTTCGAAACAAAATCTATTCTTTCTTCTAGGAGGATACTGAGAGCTTATACGAGGCGTGGGAGAGATTCAAATATTTGTTGAGAAAATGTCTGTCTCATGGAATTGAGTTGCACCAGCAGATACAGATTTTCTACAGTGGTCTGCATCCTCTCACGCAACAAACAATCGACAGTTCTGCTGGTGCCACATTAAGCAGTAAAACGCCCAAGGAGGCGCAAGATTTACTTGAGGAGTTAGCCTTGAATGGCTATCAGTGGTCTACCACACGAAGTAAACAACCCAGACAAGGGGAGTTCGCCAGGCTGATCCCATTACTGCTTTGACCGCCCAGGTTGAGGCATTATCCCAAATGATAAAAGGAATACAGGTGAACCAACAGCAGGTAAAGTGTTGTGAGTTGTACTTTGGACCCCATGACATTACACGTTGTCCTATCGGAGGTAGTACTAATTTTGTCGAGCAGGATAAATTCATGGCCATCGAGGCCCGCCCACCAGCCGACAATGCGTACAACTACAATCCAGGGTGGCAGAACCACCAAAATTTCAGTTCAAACCCATCGAAGTTTTAGCCGAGATCGCCACCGAGGCAACAAGGTTTCTATGAACCAGAGGTTAACACAAAGACATCGAGAGAGGATTCAAGTATGAAGAATTTGACCGATATGATGTCTCAGTTTATCAAACAGAATAAGACAACTTCACAACAGAATGATCAAAGGATTTTGAGGACTGAATAAGACATAGTTGTGGTGGCCAAAGAGGTGAGCAACTTAGGAAATCTTTTGCTTAATATGGAGAGAACCATAGGCTAGCTTGCGAAATCAGTGACTGAAAGACAACCGGGAGGATTGCCAGCAAACACAGAAACATATCCTAAGCAATACGTGAATGCAATCTTTTACTTAAATGACAACACTACTACAGATCCAGACTCGGCTATCATTGATATACAGGTTTCTGATGATACTGATAAGGATATTGAGATTTACTTAGAGGTTCCTGGGCAGGTGCAACCGAGGCTAAGCCCAGCAAGTACAGAACGTCCCAAGGAACCGGTCAGAGCTTACATTCCACGAATTCCCTATCCAAACAGACTTAGGCAAGACGAGGAGGAGTAGCATAGAAAATTCATTGACATATTGAAGCAGCTGCACATTAACATTCCTATGGTTGAGGCACTCGTACATATGCCTAAATACTTGAAGTTTTTGAAAGGCATGCTGAGTAGCAAGAAGAAAATTCCAAATGTTCCACAAGTCACACTCATCGAGGAGTGTTCATTCGTCATTCAAAACAAACTGCCACAGAAGCTTAGTGATCCTGGGGGTTTCACTATCCCTTGTACATTAGGCAGTTTGTCTATTAGGAATGCTCTTGCCGACCTAGGTGCTAGCATCAACTTGATTCCATACTCTCTATTTAAACAGCTAGACCTAGGTGAGCCAAGCCCACTCGCATGCGTATCCAGTTTGCTGACATATCAGTAAAGTTTCCACGCGGGGTGATTGAGAATGTTTTGGTTAAGATTGATCGATTTTTGTTTCTGGTGGACTTTGTGATCTTGGATATGATGGAGGACACCAATGTGCCATTCATTTCAGGACGCCTTTTCTTAGCTACAGCTGGTGTATTGGTGGATGTGCAGAAAGGCACATTGACATTGAGAGTTGATGATGAGGCTGTGACATTCAATGTCACCGGATCGGCACAAATGAGAAACATCATCACCAGGCCTTCGTTCATCAGATTCGAATTAAAGATCACCCACCCGACCTACTATCAGTTCTTATCAAGTGTACTAAATCATTGCAGGCCCCGCAAAAGAAAAAGTATGGGGATGAAGCAGGCGTTAGATTGAAGAAAAAGCCACCTGATAAGAAGGCGAAGGCTTCAGTGAGTGATAGGCCGTGGGTGGCCGACGTGTATGCGATGTACCTGCGAGATCGATATAAGGGAGTCGAGCCCTTGTTTGAAGAGTGGCGCGTGCATGGGTTGGATGCGAGCATATTCGGTAGCGAGGGAGGTCACATCCATGACCCCGGTTGACTTAACCTTGGGTTCGAGTCCGGCTGTCGACTCGTAAATAAATTCAACGCTTTCGGGAGGCAACCCTAGTACTTGTTAAGTTACTTTGCTTGTTTCATGCTTTGTTTGATCTTTTAGTAGTTTAATTGGCTTTTAGGTAGTTTGTTTAAAATAGTTGCATTTTATTTTTATTGTTCCGTTTTATGTTTTCTTTCAAGTTTTGCAGGTTTTGGAAGCACGCCACGATTAGACATTGTATTACTCATCATTTTGGCTATGCTCCACGAGGTTGTAGGTATCACACAGTCTGCAGACCGTCGGATACTCAATCTCCATTTTCACGGTCCGCAGATGTGCTTTCATGATTTAGATCAGGTTTGGATGATACGGGACCGTCACTTCATAAATAAAAATTAACGGTCCGTATTGGAGGTTTTATCGATCTTGTTGACTTTTGGTCAAAATGGATCGTTCACTTCATAAATGACAAACAAACGATTTATTTTGATCAACTGTTACTTTTTTTTCTAGGTTGGTATTTGATGTTGGTTGGTGCTGTTGAGCAATTGGTTGCAAATTGGCGTAATAGGTCTTCCGATGCACACATTGCGAATCGTTTGGTACTCAATCTCCATTCCAGGCGGTTCGCATGTTTGTCTCTTCGAGACTCCAAGATTTGATTTTGAAAATTTGATTTTGTATCACGTGTTGAACAAATCAAAAATAAAGCAGAAACAAAATCTTTTTGGCTTTTAGAAAGTTTATATCAAAACAAACCTAAAATCTTTTTGATTTTTCAAACTTATGCTAAAACACACCAAAAATCTTTTTGTGCTTTTCTTTAAATAACATGAAATTGCAATACTGAATCAGACACTATTTTTGATGTGAGAAAGATCACTATATGGGATCATATTGTTCTTGACGCACTGAACTACACTTCAATTTCAATTAATTGAAGCTCACTGTTGGAACTTTTAATAAGTGTGATTGACGCCATCAAATCTATTCTCGAATAATTCGGTTGAAGAATCCATTGTGATTTGATTCAGAGACGCGGGTTGTGATGCTCGAGGCTTGCAAGTTTGGACCGAAGACGTTTTCTTGAAAAGTCAACTGTTCGAGTCAACGGTCAACGTAAAAGTCAACGGAAGATCGGTTCGAGCGAGTCAAGCTTCATATTAATTAAATCAACTTTGATTTAATTAATAATTTACTTTAGTTGTTTATTTGTAATAAGCTCATTTTATTTGTGTTTTACTAGTTAGTGGACTAGTGAGCACATGGGCTCTCTATATATAGGGTGAGTGTGCTCATTTGAGAACATGAGAGAATAAGGAATGAATAAGAGATGATTCTTAGAGTGAGTGGGCACCATTCTAGAGAGAGAGAGAGATAGTCACACATTGGGTTTGAGCTCAACCCAATGTGACCATGGATTTCCTATGACGAGTTTGTAATCATTCAGTTTGTTGTAATCATTCAGCAATAATCAATGAATCGTTTGATTTATTATCTCTTGTCATTTATTATCCTTGATTCTCATCATCCCGTCTCCTTCATCTCATCTTCGTTCTTGCTCACGATTGAGATTCTTGACGTGAAATCGGTCCTGGCAAATGGTATCAGAGCGGGTACCGATCAGATCGCGTCTCACGACGAATCTGATCACTGGGATCTTGATTTTGAGCTTGAATGAAGTGCTGATTGGAAAACCCACTTTGGAGACTTTTTATATTTTTCTGCATTTTTGGAGTTGTTTGGATGATTTCTGGATGAATCTGATGATAGGTTCTTGTTGTTGGGTTCATTTAGATGTGATTTCATGCTCCAGTCATTCAAATCTGCGAAGAAATGCGAGATCTGAGGCTGAAAAACGAAGCTGTTAGGGTTTTCACGTTTTTTGGGTGTTCTTGAAGATTTCGAGTTTGATTCTGAGTTTTTGGGGTAATAATCAGTGTTTTTGGATGAAATAAAGTACTATTCTTGATGGAACACGCGTTCCGGATCCATTGGGAGCATCAGTTTTGTCTAGAACGCAACGGTTTAGGTAGATCTGGAGAAACTCACAGCAGTGTGTGTTTCACGGTGTTCTTGGTGTTCTTCATTTCTCCTTGAAGATTGCCTTGGCGATTTCGCAGCTGTTGAAGATGTTCTTGGCGATTTCGCCGCCTTTGAAGGTGTTCTTGGCGATTTGGAAAGAACTTGAAAATGTACTTGGCGACTTCGAGTTTGCTCTTGGCGATTTCGTCTAAGTTCTTGGCGATTTCACAAATAACCTTGGCGATTTCATGTCCTGGCGATCTCGTCATGACTTTGGTGACCTCGAATGGTTTTGGCAACCTCGAATAAGTGTTGGCGACTTCGAATGTTTGGCGATCTCGTCTGAGCTCATCAACTGGGTTTTTGTTCAAATAAATTTTAGTGGATTTCGATCGTATAGATGTGTAGAGGTTGAGAACACGAGTCCAACGGTACCAAAACCATCGAATTTGGTCAAGTAATAAGGAAGTTATGGGCAAATCACGGTTTTCCGGCGAGTTGTTATGTCTATCCGGCGACTGTATTAGGGTTACGGTTGGCAGGTCGCATGAAGATGAAGAGGTGACGTGTCAACTGTTCATAGGGTCAGAGGATAATGTCTCTCTCCTCACCAATTCGGTGAACGCAGCCATCTTCTACTGTTGTCGAGCTGCAATTGGTGATAGGTTGGCAGCATTCTCTCTCTTCTTGTCATATTCCATGTATCGTCCTTTTCTGTTGTCGCTTTCCTATAGGTTGATGATGGCGCGTGGGACCTGGTCAACATAAGAGAACCATTGATGAGCCTTAGCTGTTGATTTCTTATTGGTTACAATAAGCGCGTGGGGCCCGCCGGCTGAATAAAGAGCCGTTGATATGGCTTTGTGTTGTTGGTTTTTTCATTGGCCAACGTACTCTCCCACGGATCCAGGATCTGAACCGTAGGATTTCACAGATTTTCAGCCGTCGGATTTAATTAAGAAAGCAATCTGATTGGCTGCATAATCTTGACATGGATTGTGCTTTATATGGAGATTTTTCAAGATTAATTAATATTTCTGCATTATTTCGTTAAACACGGGCATTTTTCTCATCGGTTTTCAATGAGACTTACGAGATAACGGCCGAACGGAATTGCGAAATTTTTTATTGATCATGAAATTATTTCGTTTATTGATCGGGTTTCTAGTTTTTGTTGACGTCAAAGCCACGTTAGCTAACGACCACTGGCGGACTGGTTTCACTTCTCGGTTAAGTATGGAACTTTTCTGTTATGTCTCACTCCAAGTTGTTTAGCTGATGCAGCGCTGATGTCATATAACCGAATTAACTGGAATCTCAGTTAAATATTGGAATATTCCGTTAAATCTCTAACAGAAGGCCGTTACTTGAATAAAATTGATGGTTTTCTCAGATTCATTCCAAATTGCACCGTTTGACTCAGAATTCTTCACGGAATATTTTTTCGAGCTCGATTTTCTTCGGCCAAAATTATGAAGACTCCGGTTATGAATAAATTTCTCGTTTACGCTCGGGATCTCAGTTTTTCACCGATTTGACATTATTTTTGCATCCAACCCAGTCACGCGGAACAAGTTCAGTATTTATGGATCATTCACAACTGTCAGCACCCGGCTTCCGGTTTTTCGCAAGATTGTCCGATTTCAGGATTTCAGTACCGTTTTCTCTTCGGAACTGAGCGGAACGGTTCCACTCTCTGCATCTGATTTTCCGCTTCCGCATCGGATGTTTTCAGAGGGATCTAGAGAAAAGGGGGATGTTTTATGGATTTGGATTATCGAGTCGATTATCTGAAGTTGGAGCATTTTCAGTGATTGATTGGTTTATCTGATTCGGTTTGTTGTGATTTTGACTCCAATGTTCAGCAGTCTTAGTATTGTACTCGACCGTGTGAACCGAGTGAACTGCAGCACTTGGCTCTCAACTGGAGCAACAAGAACAGAAGAAGCTTATTCAAAGGGGGAATCTTTACAACAGAAAGATTCCGGTTTATTAGTTATTCTTTGAAGATGTACGACAGAGCGGTTCTTCACTAGTATGACAGATTTGACAGCGTCAGTCAAGGGGGAATTGTTGGAACTTTTAATAAGTGTGACTGACGCCATCAAATCTATTCTCGAATAATTCGGCTGAAGAATCCATTGTGATTCCTGCTAGAAACAAACAAGTAACAAACAATGGTGGTGATCCAGGTGGAAGGATCTTGTTTTACAAGACGACACCCTGATTCCTGAAATAACTTTTGACCTCTGAGCTTCCCAAGTGGAGGGATCATGAGGTTTTCAAGACGAACCTTGTGGAGCTCAAAACCCGTTTCAGTATGTTAATAATACGACTATCTTTTGGCTACATATGTTGTGTTTTGAATTTAAATTTTGCATATAGAAATTGTTATAAGTGTCCAATCTTATCAAGCATCTCAAAGAACATTTGTAGATTTAGAAAACCTCTTAAGATTAATAGTTGAAGTTGAATAGGTCAAAGTTTAAAATCAAGTAATAAAAACATAAGTTGTCTGACATTCAAGTTTTACCTTAGTTGATTTCTTAAATTAAACTATTACCTCTTTCAATATCCTGTTCAGGATCCTGACAGGAATCCTGAGAGAATGACTTCGCTGGTTCTTCTCAGCATCCTACTTTGGGATCCTGAAAAGAATTTGAAAAGGATCCTGGCCAGTGGTCGAAGGAGCTTTTCTGAAAATAAGATAACAATTTAGAAATACACTAGGGATAAACTCGGGATTCTTGAGACTAAGCCAAATCTGGGAAAAAGCCCGTGTACACTTGGGACTAAGCCAAATCTGGGGACAAGTCCGTGTACACTTGGGACTAAGCCAAATCTGGGGACAAGCCCGTGTACACTTGGGACTAAGCCAATTCTGGGATCAAGCCCTTACATACTTGGGACTAAGCCAATGTGAGTGACATGAAAATGCCAAAACCTTAGTTAACACGTCAGTGTTGAAAAGCTTGAGAATCCGCCTAACAGCCTACAATGATAAGATTGTCAGCCACCCAATGGATGGACTGGTCTGGCCATCTTGAGCATACTGGTGGACAATGTGCGCTACTGGCGAGGGTCGTGCGCTACTGGCGATTACCCAAATTTAGGAGAGGAGTCAGCCTCTGAAACCTTAGAAGGTATGCAAGATACCTTAAGCGTAGGAAAGGTGGCCAACCTCTAACTAGGGATATGACCAAAGTACTTTTAGTTAGGATTCTCAGAATCTGCAAAACACTTAACAGTTGGTGAGGGGTGGGCGTTAGCTTAGCTACCACCACTCTGATGCTTAAGTCAGTATCATATGATGGATAAATAAGAATAATATTGAAATCAGATTAGTATAAATACCTTATAGTATTTAGGCGGTGAGGACCCTTGGGATTCCAATGGGATTCTCACATAAAGTAAGCTCTGAGATGGATGGCATTCCAGGCTCTTTGCAGTGGTTTTCCTTCCATGTTTACGAAACGATTTTCCCCTTTACCTTCTTCAAAATCTATCAAGTATGGACCTTCCCACTTGGGTGCCAACTTCCCGTCGGCTAGATTGGTTGTATTCTGAAACGCCTTCCTTAACACCAAGTCTCCCACTTGAAATTTTCTTAGACTGTTATGTTTGTTGTAGGATCTAGCCACCTTTTGTTGATAAAATGCCATCCGGATTCTGGCCATGTCTCTGAGCTCCTCAACTGTTTCGTGATCCTGAAGCAAATTCTGGCTATTGGTTTCATGATCCTGGTAGTTGATCCTGGTGGTGGGAAGCACAATTTCTGTACGAATTACAGCCTAAGCTCCAAACACCAATGAGAATGGAGTTTTGCCTGTTGCATTCTTAGGTGTGGTCCGATTTGCCCAAAGAACAAATGGCAGCTCTTCAGCCCACTTGCCTTTCTTGGAGCCCAAATTCTTCTTAAGGTTGTTGATGATGATTTCATTGCTGAATTCCGCCTGTCCATTAGCTTCCTTGAGGTACTTGAGTAGCAATTGCTTTGGCCTCAGTGTGGTTTCCGCAATCTCCACTATGAATATCTTCAAGCACCTGAAGAGCTTCTGATTTTTCTAGGCACCATAAGTAGACACCTACAAGAGATTTTCTATATAATATGTTATTTATAATGATATAGGGTACTACCTTGGCGCGAAAAGCCATGGGGTTTTCACCCTTGGAAATCTCCTCATCTTTAAGATATTTTATGATCGGATAAGTCCAGGATTCCTGAATATCCTTGGGATCCCCAACATCCATATCTTCACTGTCATCAATCATGTGAGCTTCCTCTTGAGTTATTTCCGGTGTCAGGATGTGTGTTATAGGAATCCGGATATCCTCAGGGATCCTGAGTGATGAAGCCAAATTTGCTAAAGCATCGGCTTCTGAATTGTCTTCTCTTGGAACCTGCATAATGTTAAAGTTTTCAAAAAGCAAAGACAATTTTTAACAATATCAAGATATTTGATTAGATTCTCCCCTCTCACTGCAAAAGATCCATTAAATTGGTTAGTCAATAGTAGGGAATCAACAAATACTTGAATACATCGGATTCCCATATCTCTGGCCAGTTGCAACCCAACAATCAAAGCTTGATACTCAGCTTCGTTGTTGGTAGCCTGGAACTCACAAGATATGGATAGTGGTATTATGTCCCTCTGTGGTGATTTTAGCAGGATTCCCAGCCCTGTTCCTTTAACATTTGAGGAGCCGTCAGTGTAAAGGATCCAGTTTTCTTCGAGCTTCTCAAGCTGCTGGACTTCCTTGTCAACTTCGGGTTCTATGTCCCTGCTGAAATCCGCCACAAAGTCAGCCAAGGCTTAGGATTTAATTACTTTCCTTGGCTCATATTTGATGTCGTTGGCACTCAACTTGACTGCCCACTTAGCCATCCTACCTAACATTTCCGGCTTCCTGAGAACTACCTTAATAGGATAGTTAGACTTTACAATTATAACATGAGTTTCAAAATAATGTCTAAGTTTAGTGGAAGCCATGGTAAGAGCTAGATTTAATTTTTCAAGGTAGGAATACCTGGATTCTGCGTCTAGCAAGGTTTTACTTATGTAATATACCGGATGCTGCTGGACTTGGTGGTCTTTTACTAAGACTGCACTGACTGAGCTTCCGGATACTACAAGATACAAATATAGCGGCTTCTCATCTTCTGGTTTCATTAATAGTGGAGCTTTTGATAGATATTTTTTTAAGCATCTCAGAGCTTCTTCATGCCTTTCAGTCTACTCAAACCTCTTGTTTTTCCTCAGGATATCGTAGAAATATTTGCTTTTTTCTAAGGATCTTGTGATGAATTTGTTAAGTGCTGCGATCCTTCCTATCAACCTTAGTACCTCCTTTACCTTTGATGGGGACTTCAAATTTAAGATTTCTTTGATCTTCTTGGGGCTTGCTTCGATTCCTCTTTCAGTAACCATGTAGCCCAAAAACTTTCCAGCTTGCACCCCAAAGTAGCACTTGGAGGGATTGATCTTCATGTTATATTGGTCAAGGATGTCAGAGGCAGTTTGGAGATTCATGACATGATCTTTAGCCTTCTTGGATTTCATCACTATTTCGTCTATGTTAACCTTCATTGTATCCACCAGTTGCTTTTTAAACATCATATTGACGAGCCTCTAATAGGTGGCACCTGCATTTCTTAAACCAAAAGGCATGGCAGTATAACAGTAGATACCTGTTGGGGTTATAAATGTTGTATGCTCCTGGTTAGAGGGTTCCATCTGGATCTGTTGGAATCCTGATGAGGCATCCATGAAGGTGAGTATCTCGTGACCAACTGTGACATCCACCATTACATCAATATGAGGAAGTGGGAAAGGATCCTTAGGACATGCTTTATTTAAGTCTGTGTAGTCAACACAAACTCTCCACTTTCCATTCTTCTTCTAGACGACCACCACATTTGCTAGCCACTTGGGATACTTAACCTCTCTGATCATCTTTGTTTTGAGAAGCTTATCAACTTCCTCCTGGATAATTCCATTCTTTTCGGGAGTGAACTTCCTTCTCTTTTGCTGTATGGGCCCAAAAGAATGATCTAAACCAAGTTTGTGAGTAATAAAATGTTTAGGGATACCTGTCATATCCTCATGCTTCCAAGAAAAAGTTGAAGTTCTGGCTTTCAGAATTTGAATCAGTTCCTATTCGGCATCCGCTAGAATGCTGGTCCCTATGAGCACCTTGATTTCAGAATTCTCAGGGTTTAAGAGGACTTCTTTAATGTCAGGCTCCCTGTCCTCCTGTTCTTCAAGTGCTCTTTTCTGTAATTGCTATCCCTTCGTAAGTTTGGTGGTGTTCTTCATCGAAGTTGAGTAGAAATTCTTGGCTTCGTGATAACCGCTCTCAATCCTTGCAACTCCCCAAGGTGTGGGAAGCTTGATACACTAATGATAAGTTGAGGGGACTGCCTTCATCTCATTATCCAAGGCCTGCCAAGAATTATATTGCAACAAGAGAGATAATCTATAACACAAAACTTTTGCATACAATTTACTCCCTCTATATACACCGGTAATCTAATATCCCCAATGGTGCTTTTGGTTTCACCTCTGAAGCCAACCAGGACTAAGGATCTTGCAACTATTTTAGTTTCTGGGATGCTCATTTTTTTTAGCACATTGAGATGGATTATGTTTACTAAGCTTCCGTATCTATTAGGATCCTGCGAACATAGTGCTTAGCAACATATAAAGTAACCACAAGACTATCATGATGGGGATCCTGAACATTGGAACGATCGCTTTCATTAAAGGATATGACTTTGTCTTGAGTTAGAGTGGACGTCCGGATAGGTCTGTTGCCCTGTTTAGATTTGGATTCTTTAGCATGTTTCTTGGCTAAGGAATAGGAGGTGCCACAGATGTCTAAGCCTCCTGATATGAAGTTGATTATTTGAGCATCCTGAGGCGGAGAAGCTGCTCTTTGAGGAATCTTGTCGGCTTCCTGAGTCTTGATCTTCTTCCTACCTAGCAGTTCCGTGAGATGCCCCTTGTTGAGCAAGTAGCTGATTTCCTTTCGAAGTGCTATGAGTTCATCGGTACGTGGCCGGAATCCTCGTGGTAGGCACACCACTTAGTTTTGTCTTTCCAGGATCTTTGCTTATCATTCTTTCTAGACCATCATGCCTTTTCGCCAAGATCCTGCATTGCACACATCAAGCCACCAATATCAATAGAAAAACAATACTCAGATACCTTAGGGTAGTCTTCCTCGTCATCGTCTTGGTCCACATCATTGACTCTTTGGTTGTCTGGTTTAGAATATGGCCGGAATCTATACTGCTTCCCAGGGATTCCGACTTCTTACCATTAGGATCATATTTGGGAATATCCATCCTTTGGTGGATCCTTTTGTCATCTTCCAGACTGATGAATCTCAGAGCCCTACTGCGTACTTTGTCGAGATTCCTGCAAGGAGTCATGACAAGGTCATCATAAAAACGGGAATCATTTCGGAGCCCCATTTTGAAGGCTTTAACGGCTACCGTCATATCCAGGTGAGGAATTTTGAGGGATTCTCATCCGAATCTGGCGATGTATTCTCTGAGCGGCTCATCCGGCTTCTGGACTACTAGATATAAGTCACCTGTGAGCTTCTCAAACCTTCTGCTGCAAGAAAAATGATTGTTAAACAGGTTAAATAGATGAGAAAATGATGTATTAGTGTTAGGATGGATGCCCAGTCACCATTTCATGGCTGGTCCTGTCAGGGTTGAACCAAAGCCTTTGCATAGATAGGCTTCCTTGATTTCTGTTGGAATAGAGTTGATCTCCATGCGCTCCCTGTAATGTGCCACGTGTTCTTCAGGATCCGTGGTTCCATCATAAAAGATTCATGCTTGGAGTCTAGAAACGCTTTGGAATCTCAACTTGAGAAAATAAAGGGAAGTTTGACCTAATTTTGAAGCTTGAAAACTCGCGGACCAACCAGTGTGAAGGATTTATGCTCGCCGGTCCTCGAACCAACTCGACTAGAAACTTTCTCAATGGGTCGCGGACCAGCGAGATTCGCTGAGTGGACGCTCGCGGTCCGCGACTGCAGCATATCAGCAAACCGGAAAATTTTAACACTCTAAAACCATCCGAAACGCGATATTATCCAACCCAGTCAACGACAACCATCTACAACTATCAAAGTAATTACCTGGGACTGTTCGAGACACAAAAATATGTTCACAAACCTGTTATGCTCGTTCTTTACCCGAAACACATCCAAAAATCCAAAAATCACCAAAATTTGCAAAGTCTTCAACTTGGCACACAAAACGATGCAAACCTCACCTGTTTGATCTGAATTCTGCCCCGGATGCATCTACCAACCTGCAAAACTAAAAACCACGCATAAAATGGAAAAAGAAAGATTAAATGCAACCATTTTAACCTAAAATTACCAAAAAGTCTAAGAAGACTAAGAAAAAGTCAAACTAAGCTAGAAATCAACCAAACAAGTACATAATACCTAAATTAACCTAAAGACCTAAAAGGGTTGCCTCCCGCAAGCGCTGAATTTATTTTCGAGTCGTCAGCTAGACTCGTCCCCGCGATCAGCACGGCGGAACCTCCATTAGCGTAACAGTCTCCTCGCTCGCGTCAACTGGACCTGACAAGTAATGTTTCAACTTGAACGAGGTACCGTCAACTCCCTCAATCTCAACCGTTCCATATGGAAACACCTGTTTAACCACATGAGGACCGGACCATCCAGACTTCAACTTACAAGGGAACAATTTCAACCTCGAATTAAAGATAAGCACACAATCTCCCGGTTTGAAGTCTTTCTTCCTAATATGACTATCAGGAATCCTCTTGGTCCGCGCTTTGTACGAACCTGCTGTCTCACATGCGTAATCGCGTAACTCCTCCAGCTCGTGTATCTGAAAGAATCGTCCTCGAGTCGCCTGATCTAAATCCGGATTGACGGACTTCAAAGCCCAATAAGCGCGATGCTCGATCTCAACTGGCAAATGACACGCCTTCTCGTAAATCAACCTAAATGGCGTCGTGCCTCTAGGTGTCTTGTAAGCCGTACATAAGGCCCACAATGCATCATCCAGTTTATCTGCCCTATCCTTACGGTTCTTGCTAACCGTCTTCTCCAAAATTTTCTTAATCCCGCGATTCGTGACCTCAACCTGCCCACTCGTCTGGGGGTGATACGGTGTAGCCAATCTATGTGTAACCCCATAACGTTGCAACACTTTCTCCATCTGCGCATTGCAAAAGTGGGTGCCACGATCGCTAATCAGTGCCTTCGGCACTCCAAACCTCGCGAACAATTTCCTCAAAAACCTCACAACAACTCTCGCATCATTAGTGGGGAGGGCTTGTGCATCGACCAACTTCAAAACATAATCAACCGTAACGAGAATGTACTTGTTCCCGCGAGATGGCGGAAACAGACCCATAAAGTCGATATCCCAGATATCGAACACCTCACATACCTGAATACTGGTCTGGGGTATCTTATCTCTCTTTCCTAAATTGCATACGCGCTGATAATTGTCACATTTGCTGATCAACTCAAACGCATATCTGAAAATGGTCCGCCAGTAGAATCCCGACTCAAACACCTTCTTTCCGGTGTAAAGCGCTGCGTAGTGTCCTCCGGTCGGACTCTCGTGACAATGTCTCAAAATCTGACGTGCCTCACGTCCATGCACGCATCTATTGATCACAGAATCAACTCCAACTCTATACAAATGCGGATCCTCCTAAATATAGTGTTTCACATCCGAAAAAAGCTTTTTCTGTTGAGATGAAAGTGCCTTCCGTAACACACCAGTCGACAAATAATTCGCCAAATCGGCGAACCACGACTCATCCGGATCATCTCTCGCCTCAACAAAATGAAGAAACTCATGGGGGAAATAGTCATTGATGGGGACCCCCTTGAGCTGATCATCCTCAGAACCCTCTAAACGTAAAAGATGATCTTCCATAACATTCTCGGCCCCTTTCTTCTCCCAGATCTCGATAGCAAACTCCTGAAGTAACATAATCCAATGAATGAGACGTGGCTTGGCATCCTGTTTATTAAAAAGATATTCAAACGCCAAATGATCTGTGTAAACATTAGTCTTGGATAGGACAAGATATGATCTGAAGTTATCGATGGCAAACACATCAGCTAGGAGCTCTTTCTCAGTAATGGTGTAATTCTCCTGCGCATCATTAAGAGTCCTGCTAGCATAGTAAATTGGATGGACGTGTTTGTCCCTCCTCTGTCCTAAGACTGCTCCCACTGCGAAATCGCTCGCATCACTCATCAACTCAAAGGGCTGCGACCAATCGGGTGCAACCATGATCGGGGCGTTCACCAACTTGTCTTTGATCAAGTTGAACGCTGTCAAACACTCATCAAAAAACACAAATGGGATATCTTTCTCTAGGAGTTATGTCATCGGCCTAGTGATTTTTGAAAAATCGTGTATGAATCAACGGTAAAAACCCTGCATGGCCTAAGAAACTCCTAATCGCTCCAACCGAAGTGGGAGGTGGAAGTATAGAAATAGTATCAACATTGGCTCGATCAACCTCAACCCCCGCATGAGAAATCTTGTGCCCAAGCACAATACCCTCGCGAACCATGAAATGGCACTTCTCCTAATTAAGCACCAGGTTCATCTCCTCACATCGAGCTAACATCCGCGATAAGCTCGTCAAACACTGATCAAAGGAACTCCGGAAAACAGAAAAGTCACCCATGAAAACCTCCATGGAGTCCCATGTTTCCCATTTCTTTCACAACAGTGGAGATATCCTGCTCATTTTTAGAAAAACGCATTTCATTCTGTTGAGCAACTTTCTGAATATCTAAGGCTGATTTCTGGTTCTGCTGCATCATCTGAGCCATCATGTCAGTGAGATTCTTCATGCCCGTGTCCTCTAACTGAATCGGGATCTGTCTAGTGCTCTCAGGGTTAGGGTTGTAGAAACCCTACTATCTCTGTGTCGCTCATGGCTGAAACCCCGGTGGGTTCAAACTGCTCGGCTCCTGCCTCCACCCTGAATTCTGGTTTGGTCTCCAAGCCTGATTGTAGTTATACTAGTTTGATGGCGGGCGGGCTTGGCTAGCCATATAATCAACCTACTCAAGTAGCCCAGTGCTACCAACAATCGGACAACTGGTGATATCATGAGGACCAGCACATAATTGACAGAATTTAACATGCTATTGAGGCTCCTGTGGCTGGCTAATCTGTTTCTGACTCTCGCCTGGGGCTGCCTCGTACGCGTGGTAGACCACTGGTAGCCGTTCATGCAAGCTCCTCAAGTAAATGACGCGTGAGGGCGTTGAGGCCACCATTGAAAATCTGCACCTGCTGATGCAACTCGATGCCATGGGATGGGCATTTCCTCAACAACTCCTTAACCCTCCCCCATGCCTCATACAAACTCTCGATGTCCTCCTGCATGAAAGAATAGATTTTGTTTCGGAACATTGCGGCGTTCGATGGAGGAAAATACTTGGAAATGAATTTCTGGGTCAAAGAATCCCAAGTAGTAATAGAACCAGGCGGAAGGGACTGAAGTCACGCCTTCGCTGCGCCGCGGAGGGAAAATGGGAAAAGTCTTAACTTAGCTGCCTCTGATGTGACTCCATTGAATTTGAATGTGTCGCAAACCTCAAGAAAATTTGAAATATGAGCTATCGGGTCATCGTTCGGAAACCCATCGAACTGAACATATTTTATGATCATGGAAATGGTTTAAGGCTGGATCTGGAAGTTGTTAGCTTCAATGGGTGGGCTTATGACTCTGGGTTGCGCCCCCGCGATATCGGGACGAGCGTAATTGGCGAGTGTACGCCTCACTGCCATCAGTACTGGAATTGGTAATGCCTCCAAACGTCGAAATCTGTGAGAAACCCTCTCAGGCTCGGACAACAGTGAAAATGACTCCGACGATGACGAATGCGCATAAACAAACGAAAAAAGAAACAGAAAACAGAACTAAGCTAAACAAACTAAGCTAAGAACTAAGAAACACGAAGGAAAACACAGAAATAGACAAACATACTAGAAACATGCAAACAAACACACATAATGAAAACAAGTCAATAGCTAAACTACTAGCTCCGATAGGTCTCCAAAGCTGACGCGTCTCCGACAATGGCGCCAAAAACTTGATGTTTCGGATTTGAACAAGAAAAACGGTCAAGTTAAAAAGGGATATTACTGAGTGAACACACTAGGGCAAGCATACCCGTCGTATGTAATATAGTATCGGTAAATACTCGTTATCAATCCACGGACGCGTAATCAGTCTCCCGATAATGTACCATCACTAATATTTAACCAATGTATTTGGAATGATTGAGTTAAACAAACTAAGCAAGCAATAGAACAAACAGCAAACAACGCAAACGACAAAGAATCAGAATGAGAGAGATATCACCTAGCCTAGACTCCACTAAACCCAATAAGACCTCCGGGTAGACCTATCAACATGAAACTATCACCAAATGAGAATAACCCAACCAAGAAGGACTATAGACACATCCCGAATGATCAGAAAATTCAAAATGAAGCACATATAGCATGATATGTGAATTTTCACAACGGTTTCACAGTTTCGGTCAAAACAAGCAAAGCACGAATAAATCGGGAAAAACTAAAAGAGGTGTCTCTAGATGAATCC
Organism: Deinandra increscens subsp. villosa; assembly: GCA_039602395.1. Taxonomy (NCBI): domain Eukaryota; kingdom Viridiplantae; phylum Streptophyta; class Magnoliopsida; order Asterales; family Asteraceae; genus Deinandra; species Deinandra increscens. Next base: position 15,895,302 of record JBCNJP010000008.1, read on the forward strand.
TAATACATGCAATGACTCTAATTTTGATTACCTAAGACCTAGGTATCACTAAACACGAATAAATAGGCTCAATTCTTGCGGTCACAAGCACTCTAACCTATCAAACAATGTCTAGCGAATAACTAGCAAATAAAAGAACTCGGTCAAGTTCATTCCACAAGGATGCACACAAAATCAGCCACTAATAAATGATATATCATCATGTAGGAGGTCTCCGGATCATGCATTAACCCAAAAACAAAATCAAGCCTAAGGATCAACAATAAACTAACTAATATTGGTTATAATTCCACAATCCCTATCAATTAGTTCACATAATACATCATTAACAGCAGCTAATCAAGCACACATAATCATCCCAAACAATCAAAACTAGAATCATGAGGAAAAATCACATAATCATGTTGAAAAGTCAAACAGAAAATCATGTCTCTAATCATAAAATCAGTCAAATCTAAGCAAGACATGAACAAACAATCAAAAACTAAGAAGAAGAAACCGAATTTGATAATGAATTTATAAACCGAAGCTTCCAAATCTTCAATCCACACTCCAAAGTCTTCAATCCGGACTTTGATTGCTCCAAAATGTGTCCCAGATCTCGTTCCTCTCCAAAAATGTGCTCTCTGGTCAAACACCTCAACCCTCGGCACCCAAAAATTGCTTAAATACTCGACTTGAAATTTTTAACCGACCGTACCCGTTCGCGGACCGCGAGAGCTGGGAAAGGGAGGCTCGCTGGTCCATGAGGCCCATTTTACACTTCTCTAGATTCCAGGTTCGCGGACCAACGAGATTCGGAGTGTGGACCGCCTCCTTGTCCTGGAGGCTCTCCGGCCGGGGAGGGGCTTGCTATCGTAACCTTTTTCCCGGTGTATGTGAGGGTGACGAACGAAGTGAAATGAAGATCCGCAAGGCACTTAAACAAAAGGTATTACTTAAGGCAAGGAAAGCGCCAAATTGGACTGCCTTCTTTGTAGACTTCTTCTGTCCTGACCTGCTCTGAGCTTCCTGGAAATGGGTATTAAACAAAGGACATAGTCGGATAGGTAAAACCTATTTTTCGAATGAAAGGCCGCCTTCCTTGCTTGACAGTTTTCTTTCTTTGTAGAAGAAAGAAAATATAGATAGATCTTCTTATCCTTTTGGAGCTGACGTAACAAACTACGCAATCCCCCCAATGAAGCCAACATAAATCCGATCTGGTCCATAACTGACACTTTAGCAGAATTTCAGTGTCTTCTATCTTTCACTCCCGAACTCGAAATCGCGTTCTGTTTTCGCCCGAATCACCACAAATCATCTAAACACCACCAAATTTCTTGTGAAACATTATATGAATAATTAAGAACCAAATTCTCACCAAAACCTAATAAAAAGCTGGTAAAAATACAGGATTTGCAATTCAAAAACAAATATAAGATGCATTGCATTATTTTCCTTGCATTTTTCTAAAATAAACAAGAAGAATTCTAAGGCCAGATATGTATATTTCTATTTATCCTTTAGCCTGAAGAACCTTCTTTCTTCAGAGTGATCTCTGAAGCATATACCAGGGTTTTGGCCGAGAAATGTTGTTCTGGATCCTCTCCATGAGATTTCAGGAGGGATATTCTCATTTGGCGTTGTTAAAAATAGTAGAGGGATGTCAGATTCTTTTGCTAATTCAACGTCCACCTGAGCTTGTCTTCTGAACATCCTTTTTCCAGCTTCAATTCCTTGGTGTAAAGCGGTGCTTACCCTTTTTGTTTTTTAAAGGTTGATTTGAAAATTACCTTATAAACGATACCAACTGTATTGGATTGAATTGCCGTAGATCTGTATTAGTGATTTCCTGTCAGGACCATATTTGAGCACAAGTATCTCATATGATTCATCACACAAGTGCGGAAATCATGTGTGATGGTCGATTTTGGTTGAATCTGCATCAATGCTTTCCCATTGATGATTTCTAAAGCTCAAGAACACATACTACAGCAAGAACACACACACAAATAGCTCTCTGTAGAATAAATCTCAAAGTGGCATCCCTAATAGGGTTTTCTCAATTGTATTTATACTACTAGAGAGCATAGGACAAAAAGGAATGTTTGACACAACAATCATTACATAGAATTTAGTAATAAATATTCCATCAGACTGACAAGTTCGCTAAGCATATGTTCAAGTTCGCTAGGAATTAACAAGTCTGTAAAACAAGTTCGCTAAGTATTACCAAGTTCGCTAACAAGTTCGCTAAGAACAAACAAGGCTGCTAACCAAGTTCGCTAAGCATTACCAAGTTCGCTAATAAGTTCGCTAAGCATTAACAAGTTCGCTAACAAGTTCGCTAAGCATAAACAAGACCGCTAACAATATCGCTATGAACAAGAAAACATCTGCTAAGTATATAAACAAGTGCGCTAGGAACAAATCAAGTTCTCTAAGACATATATAGATAAATCAAACAAGTTTGCTAAATAGAAAACAAGTCCGCTAAGAAGAATTACAAGTTCGCTAAAGTAAACATAGAATTTCACTAAGTACAAACTTGAATTCTAATACAAAACTAAGTCTACAATCCTGTCAGTTCTTCAGGAGGTCTTCACTAGCAATGCTTAATGGTGAATGATGATTTGTGTTGCCAACAATCAAAAGCTGGTTCCAACAATTTCCACCCTTATTAGCAATGCAAACACTTGAGCTTTAAGCCACCTGATCGAGCAACTTGAGCAGAAATCTCCAGTTTTCTCTTGCAGTTTCTTTGTCCTTATCGAAAAGTACGGTAAGTCCAAGATCGTACAGCCTCCAGAGATCTTGCTATACAGGCTTCTTCAGGTCACTGTAGTTATTCAGCTCAACCAATCTCTTTGAACCTTCCAGAATGGCACTTGATCCATTATCTTCTACCAACCAGCAAGTTGCAGTCCTTAACACTTCCTTATCAAGAGTAAGCTTACCAATATTTGAAAGTTTAGTACACCACCAATTAAAAAACATTAAGTATTAATTGGCGTCGTAGCATTCATATGGTCTAAGCAGAGTAGGAATGGTCTGCATCTTCTGATAATAGATCTGCCTCAGATAGGATCTTGAGAGAAGTCGGAGTTCAGTTGCTGCAAAAAGTATGATAGTATCAGCACCAACTCTCTCAATCACCAATTCATTTGTCTTTCCACTATAATACCAACTGATCATAGGAAAATTCTTCTGATTTACTGGAATTGTATTCACTTTTACCTCCGCTCCAATTTCTTTAAACATACCAAGGTGAGGGGCATGAAGACGTCTTTTCTCTGCAAGTATCTGAGCTTTCTTCTCTTGTTCAGGAGTTTTCAGGTTCTTCTTAAATGCGTAAGCAGCACCGATTAGTGAAGCGGCATCCAAACCCTTTTCATGGTTGGTGTGGTTCACTAGATCAAGGTATTTCAGCTGCTTCAGTTCCCAGGAGAACAAACTGCGAAGAGCTTTAAAGTCAGCAAAGAATTGAACATAACCATTCCGCCTCTTCACCAGAAATGTGTCAAAGACTTCATCATATTTCCATCCAAGAATTTTCATCCTATGATTGACATTGGGATTTGAGGGCATCTTTCTCAAGTTCTTGGCAGTAAACTGTAGCATAGCTTTTGAATTTGGAGCCATCTTTGCCCAGTCGTCCTAGATAGGAGAATTCTCTTTCCTTCTGAGAGCCTCAACTCGTTCCTGTTCTTTGATTCTGATTTGTTCCAGCTTCGCCAGGCATTCAGTCTTTCGGTATTCAGTTACAAACTCTCAGAGACCTTTGAGTTTCTTCCGATTGTAAGCCTTCTTCTCCACATTCTTGAATTTTTGATTGTTGCGGAGATCATCGAAAATCATCCTGTTGGTAGTGGATATGATATACTCTTCAGTATCAGGATCAGGAATTTCCTCAGATGGATTATCAGGAGGAAAAATGTTTTGCCAATGTCGAGCACTAAATCAGAGAGATGGTCGCGGATTGGAGTAAATTCGACTGTTTTCTCAGTGTCAGCAAAGACATCCATTAGGGTATCAGCTTTATCTTCAACATTTTGATTTTTAGGAAGGTGAGAGTTCAACCTTTCCTCAACGGTATATAGCTTTGTCAGCTCAGTATCGGTGAGACTCATAAGATATTCCAATGTGAAGTTGTCACCCATCAGAGATCTCACCATTCGAGCTATTTCAGACGTATCTGCTTCATCTATATCAGTGCCTTCTAGGTTAGTGACAATGCAGATTCTTGGTTCATCTGCTCTGGCTGACTCAGAACGATCTGGTAATGTGCTTGAGCGTCTTCTGTACATAACAGCAGGAGGGTGTCCTGATTCATACCTTTTCAGGGCTTTAGCTTTTTCTTCTAGCAATCTGTTTTGCTCACTGAGTGTTTCTTCATTGAGGGCTCGAGGTGATCTGTCCTTTTCAGCTTACTTCTTCAGTCGTTCCTCTTCTATTTCCTCGGGAGTCAGTTTCCTCTTTCCCTTATCTTTGTCAGAGGGTCCTGGTTGCTCAATCGCAGCAGGTCCTTGAGGTGCTGTCACATCAGCATCAGCACCCTCTCCTTCAGAATCAGATGAGAAATGTATAAAGGATGCTTCAAAGATTTGTTCTCGTTAAGCTTGCTTAGTAGATACAGCTGGAGCATTTTAATTTTGGAATGGTTGATCAACACTCGATTCATGGTTGATGACTTTAGCATCTGTTGGTATAGAACCTAGGACATATGGAGTGATATCCAAAGCAAGAGTCTCAGCAGTGGACATAACAGTTAATAGAGGAACATTCACATATCTATCATCTACTTCCATCTTTACTTGAATAGGAGTAGGTAAGATAGGTTCCTCTTCATCATCACTTTCACTATCAATTGTATCCAAGTCAATGTAGTTTAGTGGATTTGCTTCATTCATGAGCACATTCATTCTTTGTTCAAGCTCATTCATGTCGTCTTCATCACCAAAGTCTACAGTGTATGGATGTTCTTCATATGTTGCATCATCATTATCTTCAAGAGTCTCAATGAGAATTCCACAGGAATTCCTTCTTGAATAGATCTTCTCCTCATAGTATTCCAGGAAATTTGCCATTTCAAAATCTAGGATGGCTGAGTCGACGTGCATATGACAGACACCTTCAGTTACAGGAACTATAGCAGAAGATGTAGAGAGTGCAGCATGAATGGTAGGAACAATAAATAGTTGAAGGGAGCTGTCAGGTTCAGTTTCAGACTCTACACTTGTGGAACCCTCAATAGCAAGAGCTTTGGATGCCTGTGCAAATCTTGGGAGTTTCAGATTTTCAGGTACAGGTGCAAGCTTCATGATTGAGTCCAGGGTTTCATCAACAAATTCGTCATGAAGGAGGCTGTTGACGAAAGATTCTTCATCATCTGAGAAGTTTAGCTCATCTCCTTCAATGACTGTATCAGCATCAACCTCAAAATCGCTGTCATTCATAGGGCTTGAAGTTTCTTGAATACCAGATGAGTCTTTGCCAGTTGGAGCAGGGGTAGAAGACTCTGGATAGGCAACTCAGTCTGCCTATCAGTCACATCATCAGTTTGAGTCGGTCCTTCAGTTGGTTCTGATCCTTGATTTCCAGAGTTGTCATCTGGTTTGTTGGTCAATTGTCTATCTTCATTGGATTTGGCTAGCAAGTCTTTGAGTACCTAAATTTTAGCAACTTGTTCAGCAATTACTTGTGACTGATCAGAGATTTTCTTTTTTTTTTGAACGGCCAACTAAAGTCCTGGAAAGCCAGGGAACTGATCAAAGATTTTCTGGTTGGCCACTTGTAGAGAATAGTTCAGCTGATCATTCTGACTTTGAATATTTTCAATCTCAGCTTCGAGTTCCATAACATGTTCAGACTCAGTAATGGTCGAGTTGGCAGCAACATCACCAGTTGTTTCAACAGTGGTAAGTACAGTTTTGGCAAGCTTTTCCAATGGTCTCATATCCAGATCCATTATATATGGCTAAACCTCAGGAGTTAGAGAGATGGTGGATGAGCTTTGAGCTGGATCAGTTGTGTAACTGCTGGACCAATGACTTCATAACCAGATTGTGAACCAGGCTTTCTCCTAATCTTAAGTTTTTCAGTGCAGGATTTGCTTCGAGGACAAGTTTCTATCTTTAGCGGTTGTTGTCAAATTTTCTATACTAGTCTTTGGAGGAAATAGATGAGGACTATCAGGCTCATCGAGATCATAAGCAAGCTCATCTTGATCGAGAGACACTAAAGTCTCAACATCAGCTCCATCGTCTTGCAGTGGATCATAGCTTTCATCTGATGTCGACTGTTGTGTCTGAATTGTAGAGGCCCTGGAAGATTCTCCAGTCTACTATCTCTTCCGAGGGTGAATCTCTTCAGGTTGTGCAGGACTATCATGAGAGTCCGAGGAGTCAGATTCTTCATCATTAGATTTGTCGTCTCCTTCCTCAGTTTCTGATGAGACCACATTCAGAGGACTTGAAATAGGTTCAATATGCTCAGATGCTTCAACACTAGCACCCTGGAGATTCCCAAGGTCTTCAGCAGCAGCAGCAGTGGGATCAGTAATAACTGGTGCATTCAAATCCAATTGAGGTTGGACTTGAGCAGCTACATGATTTTCAACTTGAGCTTCTACTGCAGCTTCACCCATTTGAATATCTCCTTCAGCACCAGTAGGAGCAATCCGAGTAATCATCTCAGGAAAGAAAGGTACATTGATCCCTTGATATTTACCTTTATGGTATTTACTGTAGGAGCCATCATTCATTGAGCTGGTGGAGAAGGTCTCTCCCTGCTTGATCAAGGTTGGGTAGTAATGATCCAATATAGCTTGAATGAACCGAGTGTACATCAGAAACTTCTTCGTCCTTCCAGTAGGGTGTAGGTTCGCAATCATCCACTTCAGAAGTTGGTGAGATAGATTGAAACCCTCACCAGTGACAAACCCGTGTTAAGCACATCCGGTTTCATCAACAAAATCATCTGGAGCGGCCTTTCTATGCCCAAAGGCTGAAATGAAGAAACTGATTATAAACCTCCAGTTGATTGGAAATAAAGTCTTGAGTATCTTGTTGCTGACATTTGGGAGAAAAACTCCAGAATATCCCATCCTTGTGATAGTTGGATGCCACTGAGTCCTTGTGAAGGTCTTGGGCATGTCAGCATCTTGTAAGTTCAGGACAGTTCTGATCTTTTCTTCAGTGATTTTAACATCAGTGTTCTGGATTCTGGACTTTAACAAATTGGTACCATCATCAAGCTGTACAGATTGAGCTTTGTTCCAGAATGTTTCAATGATGTCTTTATAGATGACAGGGTCAATCTACATGGCTGTTACCCAAGTTGACTGTTGCAGTATGTCAATTGCTTGCTCATCAGCTGCTTCCGAGTTCTTGTTAAAAACTCATCTTCCGTTGTGCAACCGACCACACTCTAAAGCTTTTACAGCTTGTCTGGGAGGCATCTGCACATATAGAATTACAGGATTATATCTGAGTTGACACTAGATGAATGTCATGTCACACTAAACTCGTGATAGTGACAGAGCTTTTCATATGAGAATCAAAGACATAAACTGACTCACACAGTGCATATACTTCAAAATGATCAGAAGCAACCAGAGTATCATGATTAACAAGGCAAAGTATCAGTGGACCTTAAATGTATTGTGTGTGTAATTAAAATCTGGAAAACAAGGAACCAGATCTAAATCTCTATCAATTTTAACTTAACAGAAGGTTTTGCATGAGAACTACAAATGACCCAAAAATTTAGTCTAAATCAATTTTATCTTGATTTGTTGTTGAGCCAAGGAGAAATCTGTGATAACATCTACTACTTAGACTCAACAATAGTCAAGAATACCAAATTTAGGAAGTTTTGACAATCTGGGATCAGAAACCAAAAGACTTTAAGTTCATTTATTATAAAATGAGGTTTTAGAATCCCAGTTTGTCAACTCAGTTCAGGGAAAGTCACTTTAGGACTTGGTTCCGCCCGAGCTTGTGAATCCCTTGATTTGGTGTTTTAAGTTTGAGAAAAAGGAACAACTTAGTCTAAATCAGCACATTGAGGTATAGGACAGACAAGTTAGAATATAGCATGTTTATCCTATTTCAAAGACCAATTAGATACATGCAATAAATGTAACACTAACTAGTTAAGCTAACAGAACAATCCTAGTGTATCAGAAATTCAAACACTGATCTAATGGCACGGAGACTTGACTCAAGTACGCTAAGCAGAAAACAAGTCCTCTAGAAACTCATCAAGTTCGCTAAGCAGAAAAAAGTCTGCTAGGAGCTAATCAAGTTAGCTAAGCAGACTTGAAGTTCGCTAAGGACTAAATCAAGTCCGCTAAGATCAGTGAGATTTCACATGCAGATACATAACACTTAGAATTTACTATGAAGTGTCTAAATCACATTTCACCAACAACTGAGATTGTCTAAAATCAACAGAGTCAAGTTAATACATATGAACATGCCAAAGGTCCTAATGGGTCAAAAAGTTCAATTCTGAACTTTAAAGGACAGAATGTGGTGATCTATGCTTAACAGATTAAATGGTGGCTTTAACATGTTAAGTTCAATCCAAACAAACAACTCATGAACATAAGGATAAAAAAGACACATAATCAAGTCACCAAATTCACATTCAAGCAAGATACTCACATAAGTCTCATAGTGTCAATTTCATGCAAAATTTGACTTAGTAAGATCAAAATGACCAAAAATGTGTTCAATCAGTGCTTAGTCACCTAAGATAGTTCACATGAGCCTAAAATAGTTCATGGATCACACCCTAGGTAATTATGCTCACTAATGATCACATGGATGATCAAATTAGCTTAAATAGGTCAAAACGGTCAGACAACTTTAAGTTTTGTGTTAAATGAGTCCAGGATCCCTTCACCTGAGTTATGGAGTAGTTCAAGATCCAAGTGGATCCTAAACAGACTAAACCACCAGTGTTAGGCTCAATTGGATGTCAATTAACACAAAGAGAGCAATTTGCAAGTAAAGTTGAAAAAGATGATGATCTACCTGATTAAGAATATAAATGCTAGAATTGAGAGTCACATACCTTTGTGAAGATCTAAAAGGTGACTAAGATCTAATCTAAGATGCAGTGAATTCTCAAATGACTCAATGAGTAATCTGCTGAGATCAAGGAATTTATATTAGAAATCAGACAAGATTTAAATTAAACAAACACAATAAAGATTTGCCCCTGTGTAGCTAAGTTTGAGTCTTAACTCAAGTTGCAATTTGTTAGAACAACATACCTTTTTTATGATCTAAAATGTGCTAAGATCACAAGAAAGAGATGCAATGCTCTTGATCAATATCACAACTGTAACAATTTCTGTTATGGGATCAGACAAGCTAAGTTAGACTCAAGAGATAGTCAAACACAGAAAGTATAGGCAAACACTTAAACAAATTGAGTTAAATACATAATTGAGGAAAAATTAAACTCAAACCATCAATTTGACTAATCACTAGTTATTTAGAGTTCAAGTTCTTGATTCATCAACTAGTCAATAACTTACAATAAAACAAAACTGTTATTGGTGACAGGGTGAATTCCATACAATGTATGATTCTCTATGTCAATCCAACTTCAAGGTCAAGAATTTAGGAACTAACTAGGTTGCTAACTTAGGTCAAAAGGGCACCTCTACTTGGTATAATTTGAGCATCACAATCATAACAACAGCAGCCATTATGAATCTTAATTGAGCAACCGAATTCCAAAATTTTGTGAAGTTAAAATTTCTAAGTACCATAAATAACAGAGGTCACAGCTTTTATAGTTCTTAGTTTAACAATACAAACACTTTCTATGGTTCAAGCTAAACAACTAGAGAAAACTTAACCAACTGTTATTAAATACTCAAAGAAATTTTGTGTTCAAACACCTTCATCCGAACCCCTGTACACAACATTCTCGGATTTAAAGTATAAAATTTGTGAGGTGAGATTCACATACCTTAATCTTGATCACAAGTGAATTAGGAAGAAGAAAGAAATGATTTCAATCTGTTCAATCAGCAAATTATAACATTAGAACCCTAAAATATCTACAATCGCACCATACGGCTCAAGAACACCAACGAGATCAAAATTAACCTAAGTATAATGTAAAATCAAACCTGTAATCGCAAGAAGAGTGAGTGTATATGCAAGTATTATCACAGATGCAAGAGATACGGTGGTGATTCAATCGCACAGTGAAGGTGTTTGAGTCACCATTTCAAGAGCGAGCGGGTGTTTTTATGTGTTTGAATGAATAGGTAATCTGACCAAGTCCCCCTTTTATACAATTAGGTTTAGCGAACTTAGAAATATCTAAGTTTTTAAACAAGTTTGCTAAAAACAGTCTCCAAGTCCGCTAAGAGTAAGCAGACTGAGTCAAGTTCGCTAAAAGGAGATTTAAGTTTGAACAAGTTCGCTAAAGCCTAATAGAAGTACGCTAAGCCTCAAAGAAGTTCGCTAAGGCCAGGAAAGTTCGCTAAGCCTAAGGAAGTTCGCTAAGGCTTGAAACAAGTACGCTAAGGCCAAACTGAACTTGAGAAAAATGAAGTTTTCTAAGTAATAAATGAAGTCCGCTAAGGTGTAAACAATTTCGCTAAGAACTAGTTTAACCTTAGTAGACTTTTTGACAAGTGGAGAAGTTCGCTAAGGCAAAAACCTTCTTAGCGGACTTCTCAAACACTTGATTAAAATCTTAAAGAGCAAACAAGGGAGAAGTTGCTAAGGACAAACTCTACTTAGCGGACTTCAAATCCCAAAAACAATTCCAAGTATATAAGAGAAGTTCGCTAACAATAAGTGTTTAGTGGACTTCATAAAACTTAGACAAGTTTGAGAGTTTAAAATTTAACAGAAAAGGAGAAGTTCGCTAAGGACTAGAGTCAACTTAGAGGACTTCTCGCCTCAGAGTTAAAATGAATAAAAGGGGAAGTTTGCTGAGAACAAATTTGTTCTTAGCGGACTTCAAGTAATAAAAGACAAGAAAATTTTTACAAGTCAAGAACAAGTTCGCTAAAGGCAAACAAGTTATCAAACCTGTGGATTGTTCTAAGCGGACTTGCCTCAAGATGAAGTTCGTTAAGGCAAACACAAGTCCGCTAAGACCAGAATTCTAATGTAGCAAAGAAAAATCCTAAGTCTCATAAAATCAAAAAATTTGCAAGTTAACTACACAAGACATGTCTACCACCAGTATCCTGCCAGGAAGATAAATTTTATATAAATAAGTCAGGCACTTGTTAATTTCAACAAATTTGACAAAGACACATCTAGCACCTAAATTTGACATTAAATGGTCAAAATTCCTCCCGAACTCAAAATTTTCATTTTCATCCAAGTTGGGTCAATTTTCCACCCGAACTCAAGATGTCATTTTCTTTTAGGTTGGTTAACTTCAAACCAATTCAAAGATTGATTCTAGCACAAGTTGGTCAGTTTTACACCAAACTTGGAAATTTAAGCACTTCGACTTGAAATTCACCTATTTTTGCATGGTCGTGGTCAGACATGTTTAGAATCATACCGGTCATTTACGTGATCAATAACAGTAACAATTCAAATCACTTTTCGTATCTGGTACCCTAAGTCAGATTTTCGGTATTGTTTATCCACTTAAGTTCAAACAAGGTTATTTTTCAACATATTTCTGTGATGTATTTATCATGTTTTTTCCGATTAGTGAAAGATGTGATTAACCTTATATACAACTTAAGTCACCAGAATCCTACCATGGGCCAGTTTTGCACTTCGAATACAGCCCACACACTTAAGAATTTTCAAACATGCACATATGGAATTTCTTCAACATATGACAACTTTTATTATTTCCCCCAATTTCTTTAGTGTTAAGTAGCTGATTTCATGAATGGATGTTATGATGGATCACGTGAACACAAGGTCATTGCTTTCGTAAAGCAGATGTGCCACATATTTATTGATGGATGAAGCAACACCAAGGTCTTTGCGTAAGCAAAACAGATGGTGTGCTGATGAGTGAAATCAGGGACTTAATGCTAAAGAAATATCTGTGTGTGTTGGCATATCGTACTTAGCTCAGACTTAGGCAAATTCTAAGAATTTTGCACTAATAGACTTAAAGGTTCACATTTTTAAGCAAATTAATGTGTAATCACATAAATAGTCTACTTCTAAGCATGTTGAGCATACCAACACATCAAATGATAGAATTACCAGTCGATTGGATCATATCCTAGGGTTACATTTACAAGACCAGAATCATATCATTTTCCGCACAATTTGTCTGACCACAGACCAAGAATTTTTTATTTTTCATTGTTTTAGACTTTTCTCAAAGTAATTTGTACATGTGTTTAAAAACACTTATTGAAATTCAACAATAGACACTATTTTTGTTGTTTTTGTCAATTTTCAATGTTTTTGGTTTATCTTCCACATTGCAGGACCAGCAGACAGACACAAAAACATAAATAAACAAGAAAAACCTTTTTGGTCTTTTTCAAAAGAATTTGACACAGGACAAACACAAACAAAGGTGTTTCGGTCAAATCAAGGTCAAACAAAGTAGGAAAGTGACTCAAGGAGTCAAAACAACAAATAATCTTGAATATTTGCAAAACAAAATAAAAAAAGGTAAAATCTTTTTGTGAAGTTTTCATGTAGGGCACATATAACACTTCTAAGCAGACAAAACCTATGAGATCAAGACACTAACATACTAGGGAATAGAGAAAGCTTAGTCATAGTTAATCATGCTTACAACACTAACCAGAAAGTTAAACCTAGATATATTAAATGGCTTAGTGAATAGGTCTGCTAACTGATCGTCAGTACCAACATGGACTAAGGTAACTAGCTTTTTCTCAGCACAATACCTAATGAAATGGTATCTCATCTCTATATGCTTAGTCTTAGAATGCTGAATAGGATTTTTAACAATTGAAACAGCAACAATATTATCTATATGAATAGGGGTACCCATGAAATTTAAACCGTAATCCAGTAGCTGATTCTAAATCCAAAGCACTTGTGAGCAGCAGGATGCAGCAGCAATGTATTCCACTTCAGCCGTTGAGACCGACATTGTAGTATGCTTCTTGCCTTGCCATGAAACCAAACGGTTACCCCAGAACTAAGCACCTCCCATTGTTGACTTGCAATTGAGTTCACAACCGGCATAATCACTGTCTGAGAAGGCTCGAAGGTCAAAAAGTGGGTCTTTAGGATACCAAAGTCCTCTGTTCGGATTTGACTTCGAGTATCGAAAAATCCTCTTCATGGCCATCAAGTGCGATTCTTTTGGCTTGCTCTTGAACCTTGAACATTGAAAACTCCAAACATAATATCAGGACGACTTGCTATCAGATACATGAGAGAACCGATCATAGACCTTTAGATATGCTCGTCTACACAAACACCTTCCAGGTCCTGACCAAGCTTGTGACGAGTAACCATAGGTGTAGAAACACCTTTAGAGTCTTGGAAGCCAAACTTCTTTAGAATTTCTTTCACATATTTTCCTTGGCTGATCAAAATACCATCAGGCTTTTGGTTCACTTGAATTCCAAGGAAGAATGTGAGCTCACCCATTGCACTCATCTCAAACTTCTTCTTCATCAATTCCTCAAATGAATGACATAGGCCGACGTTGGTTGAGCCAAAAATGACATCGTCGACATATACTTGCACTAACAACATATCTTCTCCAACATGACGTATGAAGAGCGTCTGATCAAGCACACCCCTTTTATAACCATTTGACAATAGATAAGTTGATAATGTCTCGTATCACTTCCTTGGGGCCTGGTGTAGACCATAAAGGGCCTTATCCAGTTTGTAACACTTCTCTAGGAATGACTTGTGTACAAACCCCGGAGGTTTTGCACATACACGTCCTCATCAAGCTCTCCGTACGGGAACACGGTCTTTACATCAAGTTGATTAACAATGATATTCATTGATGCGACATATGCCAGAAAGATACGTATTGCCTCCAGACGAGCGACAGGTGCGTAGACATCTTCATAATCAATGTCGTCAACTTGCATGTACCCTTTCACAACCAGACAAGCTTTATTCCTTATAATAATACCACGGTCGTCTCTCTTGTTTTTGAAAATCTATTTGACAGGTATAGGCTTTATACCTTCCGGAGGATCGACCAAGTGCTAGACATTGAGCAATTTGAACTGAAGTAACTCTGTTTGCATAGCATCAATCCATTTTTTGTCTAATAAGGCAGCAGCTACTGTAGTAGGCTCCTCTTGTGAAATGAAGCATGAGTACAAACACGTATGTAAGTCCTTGGATTTACTTCAGGTAAGACGTTGGTCAACTGGGCCGATAATCTGACTTGTAGGATGAATCTTGTGAATTCGAGTCTCTTCAATAGCAGGTTCTGGAATAGATGATGAAAATGCGAGAGCATAGGATCGTCTACTTAATTTAGGTACTTGGAGAATGAAACGTAATTAACCGATTGTTTTATTGATCAACGAAGAACAATTACAACCAGTAAACACTTAGATATACAGACACAGAGAAACACCTTGGAACACACACTTAACAAAGCTCAGACTCTCACTCGTACCTAGAACAAAGCACAAACTTGCTATTTATAGCAGCTGGCCAATCTCTGTCCGAACCCTGAGTTCGGCAGGTCCGAACCTCAGGTTCGGACCAGGTTCGGCCAGACAATCTATGTCTTGATCTTATTACTTGACTTGATATTACTTGATACTTCATACGACGCACATATCGGGTATCAAAAAACTCCCCCTCGTCGTGTGTAGTATCACTTCAACATCTTCAAATCTGTATCTTCCATCAAGCTCCCCCTCAAATGTAGAATCCATTCGTTCAAGGAAATGAATCCTCAAACAAACTCTTCTTCAACTGAATTGTTGCTTGATCTTGAATACTTGACGATGTTTAGTGTATCTCTGGTCTTTATCAACAGCTTCAGAAGACTTGAAGTTGTGATATCTTGCACTTTAGCAACCTGCTCAAACATTTAAATAATCTTGGCGGAAAACGTCTCTTCGAGACTCCAAGATATGCTTTCAAAATTTTGATTTTGTATCACGTGTTGATCAAATCGAAAATAAAGCAGAAACAAAATCTTTTTGACTTTTAGAAAATTTATATCAAAACAAACCTATAATCTTTTTGACTTTATTTAAAAGTTATGCTAAAACACACCAAAAATCGTTTTATACTTTTCTTGAAATGAAATGAAATACAAAACATAATCAAACTCTATTTTTGGTATGAGAAAGATCACTATATGGGATCATATTGAACATACGCACTGAACTACACTTAAATTTCAACTAATTGAAGCACATAAGTCATGCTGATTGCCGGTATAATTTATCCATCTTAAACTCAGGCAAAATCATACTCATAACATCTGGATATGTTAAGGTATTGATTAGATTTGCTTTGACCAGTGCATCCCACACTATCAGACATATTCAGACATTTTCTTTTTCCTTTTATGTTGCTATTTCTTTTTGTGTGATTGCACTTGTGATTTTTCACAACGCATAATGTTTTTCATAATATAGTCAACTGTGTTCCATGCAAAAAGAAATAAGAACGTTAAATCGTCTACCTTAAGGTTGATCTTTCGATACGCATATAAGGCCTCAGATTTAACAAAATAAAGAAAATAAAACAAGTTGAAATTTTATAACCCAACAACAATCAGGTCGGTACTCCCGTACACGCAGAGAAAGTCCGATGAGTTATACGAAACACCAAATAAAATAAAGCAGAACGTCAAACAAACAACTATCAGGTCGGTCTTGTGGACAGGCAGAGAAAGTCCGGTCGTTTGACAAAATAAAGAAAATCAAACAAGTTTAATTCTTTGTAAAATGAACACATGTATACACAGTGACTTCTCATTTTGATTTACACACTTTTTTCCTTTATGAGTCATGAAATACGCATCAAGATGTTATCCACATGGTCAAGCATTAGAATTTAGTGTATATCATATTTGAATACTTTCTGATTTTCCGAGCCTACCACCATATCAAACAATGATCTTATGGCTCTTTCAACTACTCTATCCATGAGTCAGATACGTAAGCCAATGTACCATCATTTCCCAATGATCAATTTCTCAAATTTTATATATTGTGCATGTATACACCTTCCTTATATATTTTGCATGTATTCAGCTTCTTTATATATTTGGTATGTATTCACCTTCTTCCCAAATCATGTATTTTCACAATTTCTCCCCCTTACATGCATTTCTCCCCCTTAAAATGAAAACTCTATTTTTGGATTTTCATTTTACAAAAACACGACACTATTTTTGATTTTTTTATCAAAGGAAAATGCATAACGAAAGGAAAATTGATCAATCAACACGGATATCTTTGCAGTTTTTAGAATTTTCAGAAAATTTTACAGGATTAAAAGATATATCATGAAATTTAAGTTAAGCAGAATACTCCTCCATCAACAACTTTTCAATTGTCAATAGGTCTTCTTGAAGTACCTGCACACTGGTCAAACTAATTAGTTCATAAATGACCCGAAGCGGATTGCTTCTGGTCGACCAGTGTCCTGATTTTGCTTAGAAACCACCTTTGGTTTCCAGAATTGTGTTTGTTTTGGTAATTCAGTTTTGGATGAAGTTATCATAGGTGACTGTGATGATGAACCTACATGTTTAGTCTTTTGAAAAAGTGAAACAAAAAGCTTTTTTTAAGAAGAACGTAGGCTCAACTTATCAAAAACTCCGCCTTGTGCATTACAGAACATTGGTTTGGCAGGTTTACCAAAAACTGGTTTCTTTTGAAACCGCTGAGGTGCATCAGCAGGCAGTGGACAATCTTTTGCCATATGCCCTGTTCGACGGCAAATATAACATATTCGTTTTGTTTTGTCCCACTTTTGAGGTACCTGCGAAGAACCACAAACATGAATATCTCGAGCATGATCAGAGATAGAATCATATACCTGTTGGCAATGATCATGAACCCACTTGGAAGTTGGGCTTCTAGAATAAGAACTCCCAGAAGAACATTTAGCAGTTTGATTCTTCAAGATTCTTGAATCAACTTTCTTCTCAAAAACTTCGGTAATTTCCGAGCATCGACACAATGGAAACTCTTTGTCGGAGAAAATCTGATCAGAACGTTTGAGCTTGTAGTAACGCTCCAATTGAACCTTCTCAGCTTTAAAAACTTCCTTCTTCACTTGTTTCATCTTTAATATCTTCAAATCTTGAGATGAAGATGCTAAAAACTCCTCAGCTTTCACATTCTTGGCCTTAAAACCCAGACCCACATGCTTTCCAACAACTTTCTCCTCAGAATTAGAATTCTGGTGTCTATCCTTCGCCAACCTTGAAAATTCAGCTTTGACTTCATTTATATGCTTTTGCTCATAGAAGGTCGTCTAATCAAAATCAGGTTGAGAATGAACCTTGTTGCTTGAAGTAGCAGAGTTCTCATTGTCAGCAGATGACGAACCAGAAACAAAAATTGGACCAGGAGGTATCTCTAATTTCTTTCCCTTCTTCTTCTTCTTCTTCTTCTTCTTCTTCTTCTTATTCTTCTTAATTTTCTTCTTCTCCACAACCTTCTCTTTTAATAATTAGATGACGAAAACTTTGAATAATCAACCTCCTCAACCTTTTCGTTCACATATTTGAAAGCTTCTTTGATTTGGGCAGGAGGCGAAGCTGTTTTGTCAAACATCTTTTCAAAATTTTCATCCTTAGCCAGAAAGCTTGTGAACACTTGAGAGTTAGAGACATTGTTCAGCAAGCGATTGGCATCGATGACTTGAATCTTAAGATTAGAAATTTGTTGTTGTGCTTCAGCTAACTCCTTCTCAGTTGCAATCAATCTCTTGGCAACTTTATGTGTTTCAAATTTCTGCATTCAAAGATTTTCCATCCCTTCAAAACATTCTTTTTTCAATTTATCCTCATTCCGCCTTTGAATTTCTAAATTAGCAGCTTGAACTTTGTTTACACTTACTAACTCTCTCTTTTCATCTAACAACTTCTCCATATCAACTTGATAAGCTTCAATCTTCATAGTAGATTCTTCAACATTCTTTGTGAGCAAATCAAGCTTGATTTTTGACTTGTCAAACAAATTCTGAAAATCAGAAGCAGCATGTTCTGCCTCATCTTTCCATTTCTTGACTTCTTGAACCAGATTCTCCATTTCTTCATTTAACTTTTCATTCTGTTCGTCAAGGATATTGACTTCCTTCATCAATGACTCATTCTTCAACACAACATTCTTCTCATTTCTTGTAGAAATCTCTAATTTTTCTTTCACCAACTTGAATTCTCCAGATAACTTTTGAATTCATTCAATAATGAAGCATTTTCTTTCAATAAACTATCCATGTTTTTAGCAGATTCATATGAACTTGGTGTTGAACTTGTATCTGAACTGTATCGGAACTATAATCTTCTTGATGATCATGGGTGACAATCAAAGCTGATGAATCATACCCAAACTGTTGACCCCAATCATAGACAGTATCATGTTGAACTGTTAAAGCAGTTGTCTTGCTTGTGTTACTGGAAGATGGTTGAGAAAAACCAGGCTTGCTACTTAGTATTTGTTGACATTCTTTGGCAAAATGTCCAAGCATTGAACATTTGTAACATTTTAACTTTGACTTGTCAAAACCTAATTTCTCATTAAAAAGTAGTTTTTCCATGCTTCTTGAAAAATTTATTTGATCTTTGACTCAGCATAGCATATTGCCAAGCAATATCCAATTCAGTCAATTGATCATCATCAAGAGCATCAAGATCATCCTTTGTTAATTTTGCATCATCAACATTTTTGATAACCAAACCAAATGATGATGAAATCAAAGCAGCAATCATTTTGGCATAATCATCCATTGATTCAGCAGAAAAGGCATTCTGACTTGATGAATTTGGTATTGTAAAGCTACAACCCCGTGATGAATTGTTATCAGAATTTCCAGAACCTCCAGCCATGAAAGCAATACTTGGTGGAGGACTCACATTTGGCTTTGCTTTAGCATTCATACTTGCAGAATTCTCACCATGATACAATTCAGGATTTTGTAAAGTAGCAGTTGACTTCTTGGAGTTTAACATTTCCATTTTCATTTCCCGAGAATGAAGTTTTCGTAAGTTCATGAAATGCCAATGTAGAGTATTCTTTATCATGAGTGAGTAGCAAAACATAGTTTTCCCATTTCTCAGGCAAAGCTTCCAGAATTTTCTTCTTTAAATTAGCATCAGTTCTCTCAATCCCGACAACCTTTAATTCACTTAGCAAATGTGAAAACCTTGAAACAAGAGCAGTAATGTTTTCATTGTCATAATATTGAAAATTATCAAATTCATTATTCAACACTTTCTTCCGACTCTTCTTGTATTCATCATTTCCTTCACATCTTGCTGATAGAGCATCCCACAATTGCTTAGACTTATTGCAAGTACTAAATTGATGAAGCAACTCAGTGGGTAATGCCATTGTAAGATAACCGAAAGATTTTTGTTCAAGCTCGTATGATTTCCTTTCAGCAATGTCAAAGGTATGAACTTCCTTGAAATCTCCTGCATCAGTCGGGTGTTGATAAAGCTTCTTGATCGGAATCCATAAATCGATATCATTCGTGCTTATGTAAGTAGAAAATCGTTGCTTCCAATTCTGATAATCTTCTAACTTCAACAACTTGGGAACTTTCTGACTTGTTCCAATTTCATTATCAAAGTTCAACATGGTTTGCATTGCGCTCTGCATCGCAGCAAATGCTTGATATTCTGTCATTATTGAAAATTTTAAGATTCTGATAGTCCGAACTCTATCCGAACTTCAATACCTTGTCCGAACCTCCTCCGAACCTGATCCGAACCTCAATTAAAAACTCCGAACTCCAAATGAACTCCGAACTCTGTCCAAACTAATAACGAACTCGTTCCAAACCCGTCCGAACTCTCAAACCTCTCCGAACCTCTCAGAACCTCGACCGAACTTAGACCGGAACCGAAAATTTTTGAACAAGGCCGAACTCCTACCGAACGAGGACCGAACTCCGTCCGAACTCTAGCTTCGGAGCGGTTACTTCGAACTTGACCAGGAATGTCCGAACTTTGACATAATTTTTCAAAAACGCTCGATTTTTGATGAATTTTGACGAAATTTGCAGCAGTAGGACAGACAAACTGATAAGAAACGATTTAGAAGCAAATTTGACACAGAAAACTCGTTAGAAATGATCACAAACACGTAAACAAACTCGAGAAAACACCAAAAACATTAAAAAATCCTAAAATAGCAACCATAGATTAGTAGAATGAACCAGGAAGCTCTGATACCACTTGAAAATGCGAGAGCATAGGATCGTCTACTCAATCTAGCTATTTGGAGAATGAAACGTAATTAACTGATTGTTTTATTGATCAATGAAGAATAATTACAACCAGTAAACACTCAGAAATACAGACACAGAGAAACACCTTGGAAACACACACTTAACAAATCTCAGACTCTCACTCGTACCTGGAACAAAGCACAAACTTGCTATATATAGCAGCTGGCCGATCTCTGTCCGAACCCTGAGTTCGGCTCGTCCGAACCTCAGGTTCGGACCAGGTTCAGCCAGACAATCTATGTCTTGAACTTGTTCCTTGACTTGATATTACTCGATACTTCACATGACGCACATATCGGGTATCAACAGACGAGTCCATATTTCCTATTTGTAGATCATCACTAGGGGTCTCTCCAGTATCAATCTCTGTAACATCGTCTAGATCTGATTCATTAGTTACAGCTTCAGTTTCAACAATGTTGTCTACTTCGGTTGTTGCCGGTGCTAGTTTTGTTTCCACAATTACAGGATCATGAATCTGAATTGTCGGCTGATCAGTAATAGAGGAAGTTGAAGCTCCAGTGACATTAGTTGATGGTGTTGACTGCTTTCGCCATAGTAACTCCGAAGTATCGATCGAATACATAGTATCCAGGATTGACGAAGTGATTGGAGCAAATGTGTCAACGAGAGGATTAACAGCTTCAATTCCTTGATCAGCTATAGCTGAATGATGTACCTGTATTATCAGATTGAAACACATTAAAAGTGAAAGAAAAGGATTCCAGATCAAACATGTTGTTCGGAGCAGGATCTCTAGTGTTTTGAGTGTGTTCATTACAAGTAACGTTGCACGACTCAATAACAACTTGAGTTCTTCTGTTAAACACTCGATAGGCCGCTGACGACATCGAGTATCCAACAAAATAACCATCATCTGCCTGAGGGGTAGATTTAGTTAACTGTTTTGACTGAATTAAAATAGTACACGCGCACCCGTACGGTTTTAATCCTTTTAAATTCGGTTTTACCTTGGAAAACAGTTCGAATGGCGTCTTATTAGCATGTTTGACCAAGAGTGTTCTATTAAGAACATAGCAGGCTGTATTAATAGCTTCTGCCGAAAAAGATAATTTTAGATTGGAATCAGCAAGCATGGTCCTGGCAGCTTTGATGATAGTTCTATTCTTCCGTTCATCTACTCCATTTTGTTGCGGCGTGTATGGTGAACTGAACTGTCGAGATATGCCTTTTTCATTAAAGAAAGCATCAAATGTCTAATTCTTGAACTCGGACCCATTGTCTGATCTGATGATCCTAACCCGCTCTCTAGATCTGTTCTCGATCCGAGTGACAAAATCCTTCAAAATCTCAGCTGTCTCATACTTCTCTTTCAGGAAGAACACCCAGTATCTAGAGTAATCGTCTGTGATAACTAGGCAGTATGACTTTCCCCTTAAAATCTTGATGCTCACTGGCCCGAAGAGGTGAAGATGAAGTTGCTGAAGTATTATCGTCATTCAACCCGGTGGCTTTGGCTTGTGGGATGTCTTGTGTTGTTTACCTTTCAAACACGCTACACAGTTGTCGATATGGATGAATTCCTTCTCCGGCACACCATCAACATGTTTCCCCCTAACTAGGCGGTTCATGTTCCGAAAGTTCACATGCCCCATCCGCCTATGCCATAAAGTAGAGTCATCTTCTGATGCCTTTGCCAAGAAGCACGCTACAAAACCAGTCGGCCTTGCAGCAGACATATCCAAAGCATACATGTTCCCTTTTCGTTTTGCATGAAATAGGATTTGATCTTCGGGAATCTTGAACCCAGGCTTCAGAATGTAGCATTTTTCGGTTATCGAAGAACATCGGCATCTTGTTGTCGCAGATTTGTGAGACACTCAGCAGGCTGAATTTCAGATTGGACACCTGATTAACCTTGTCAAATGATATTTCTCCATTGGTCAAGAGACCGTTACCGACTATTCTACCACCCCAAACATCACCTCCAAAAGCAACAGGACCACCAAGCGATATTGTTTTGACATCATACAGCAGGTCCTTGTTCCCCGTCATGTGCCTAGAATAACCACTATCTAAGTACCACGTGTTGCCATCACCAAAGGCCAGTCCTTGCACATGAAAAAGAAAGTGATTAGTTTTGAGATGGACCCTGGCCAGATTGACTGGGGACCTTCTTCTTGGGTGCCTTTTTGGTAGTCGAAGCAGTTTGTGCATGAACGACAACAGGAGGAGTCTGTGAAGCTACAACACTTGGTCGTGGAGCCAGGACAAGTTGTTGAACCATAACAGGCCTTGGTATGAATGCAGACCTGGGTCGAGGCGTCCAAGATCTTATAGGAATAGGATTTGGTGCAGTCATCCTCAATGGTTGTTGAACTTGTGGCCTGAAGGTATTTGTACTCCTTCCCAAACCTCGAGGGACATACGGGGCTTGGTTAGGAACATAGGCTTGGTTCGGGTAAGATTGCTGAAACATGGTGTCAAACCGTTGATCCATGTAGTCCTCACCATATTTCCCATAATACATTGGGGCCAATTGATTTCCTTGTGGTACCACTTGCTATTGCTGGTAGAAGTGAGCAGGAGGCACTGGAGCATTGTTGTAAGCAGAATAACCCGTGTTGTACACACACACCCTTGCTTCATGGTGTGGATTTCCACAAACCGAACATCCCAATGTCTCAACTGTCCCACTAGGATTAACCAGAAGAGGTAGTTCGGCAATTTGGGGAGCCTCTGGTTGTGGCTCATTGGACATAGCACTTTCATCCTTATCTGTTTCAGTGACTGTCTTCTTCTTTCTTCTCCTGGTTTGTTTCTTCTTCTTTGGTGTGTTCTCCGTTTCATGGTCATCAACAGTAGTAGCATCTAGCTCGACCACAGAAGGCTGATCTTCAACACTTGGTTGAGTAGTCAAAACAAGTTCATTCTGAGTCCTTTTCTTCTTAGGATCACTTGCTTTGAATAGAATCAATTTGGACTTTCCAGCCTCATTGGGAGATGTGCTGACAGAAGCTTCACTTGGTTTGAAAACCACGGATGCAAAATTTGCTTTAGCAGGCATCGTTAGAGCGTTCAATTGTGCAACAGGAACAGTGATCACCTTAACATCGGTGATTGTAAGACCGACTTGTGTGTGTATTACCGTCTTACCATGTTTTAACGCCATTTTGGCAAAGCACGACTAAACTCATCATCATTGACGACCTGCTGAACTTCAAGTTTCTCATTTGTAACCTTCTTCTTTGGCTTACGCCTCCGAACGGTTTTAATTCTTTTAGAAACATCATTTGTGTTAAAAACATTATAATTTTCATTAAACAGAAATGATTTACTATCTGATGCATTTTGAGTACACAAATTGAGAAACTCGGTTTCAGCAGCCCTTCGCACACAAGCTTCAGAAATGCTGGTGTTAACGGAATTCAAAAAGATTGCATCAAAATCCCCAAATTTTAGAGTTTCATCAATCAGTGGGAGACCGGAGCCAGTTTCGGCGTTAGCCAATTGGTTTTCCAACGATTTGAGTTCAGAAGCACTTGGAATTATGCTGGGGTCGATGAACTTAATATGGCTCTTTGAATTGATTTTGGTCAATTCGGGGACACTTTAATAGTTATGATTGAGCGGGTGCTCAGCAGCACTATCTAGTATCTCCCTAGTAAGACCCAAACCAGTTCTAAGTCGCGACATTATGTCCTTCGCTACAACAGTTCCCAAAGTTTCAGGATTCAATTTCATCAAATTAATCAATGGTTTCCCGAGCTTCAGCATAGCTGTTTCTCAGAGAAGTTAATTTGTTTAAAAGATCAGCAATTTGGATTTTTAAATTAGATTTCGTGTGCTTCATAATCTCAATGTCATCGTAGAGTGATTTAATTTTGACCAAAAAATCTTTTTCATTTGCTTGAAGAAGCTCAACTTGACTTTCGCTCTCTGCCACCTTAGCATGCAACTCTAGGTTGTATGTGCGGTAGCGAGCGACAGTTTCAAGACACTTATCTGAACATAGCTGTGATTTTACCTCATCAGGAATTTCTCCTTTCTGAAATTCAAGAAGACGTTTGTTAGCTTCAGACTCGGCATCTGATGGAGTCACAGTAGTAGCTTTTCCGACTGTAGGTGAGGATTCTTCAAGTATCTCATCAACTCTAGCAATCAGACAGAAATTAGTTGGGAAAAGAGGGTCAAATTCTACAGACACAGAATTCTCTTCCCCATCAGAGTTAACCATTAGTGCAAAGTCTGATTGGATTGAGGATTGAGATGGTGAGGAAGCTGTCCAGTTGTAGTTTCGTCCTTCAAGAGAAACCAGTGCCTTGCCAGAGTTGTCAGCTCTTTGAGCAGGTAGAGAGCTTAATGGTGCTTGATGAGAAACATTTCCATTCTGATGCTTTTGAAAGGATGAGCTACCAGGTATTTGGTAAGATTGGTTGCCATTTCCTCTAAGCTTTTGATAGGTCTGGTTACTTCCTCCTGAGCTGTCGGGAACATTCCATGTTTTCGGTTTGGGACATTCACGTGCGAAGTGACCGAGCTCTTGGCAATTGTAACACTGGGCCTTTGACTTATCAAACCCGATGTTGGCATTAGATGGTGCTTGAAATAACTTTCTTCCAGTCTTCCTGAAGAATTTTCTTGTCCTAGCTGCGATCATAACCATTTGCCATTTAATATCTATCTCTTCAAGATCATCAACAGAGATTCGGTCAAGATCCTCTTGACAGATAGTCATTGTTTCAATGTTGCCAGACATCTGTGAGTTCATGCAAGCTAGAAATGCATTGCATGACTCCTGATCCATGCTTGTGTTGTTGGAAGAAACCGGTGCAGTCTGCTGAACATAGTACCCAGAAGGTGGCTGTTGAAAATAGGTCACATTTGAGGGCTAATGAGTAGCATGTGACACCAATACTTCAGTTTGAGCATGAGTTGTACCAGAAGAGTTGGAAAACTGATGATTCTCCTCAAAAGCAGAAGCATCAAAAGCAGCATTGGGAGCTGAAACAGATGAGCTCCTTGAAGTCACATTGCCCATAAGTGACATATCACTGCATTTAACTGCTCTCACTTCATAGTCTCTAACTTTGTCAATCATATCTAGATAGTCAGCCTAGGTCAAATCAATACTGTCAATCAGGTATGTGACATATGAGGCAAATTCCTGAGGAAAAGAATGCATAATTTTCCTGATGATATCTCCAGAATCAGGATGGATTTTCTTTGTAGTCATCTCTGTAATGATTCTGCACAAGCGGTTGACATGGGTTTCAAACGACTCTCCAGTTCTATGAGCGAAAGTGTTGAAAGCCAATTTCAATTTTTCAAGTCTTCTCTCCTTGGTAGCCGGATTGCCTTCATACTTTTTCTCCAAACCAACCCATATCTCATGACCTGAGGTAGCCTCATGAAATTGATGTAGCAGATCATCATTGAGTGCCATCTTGATGCAACCCAATGCTCGCTTATCAATCCTCATATGTGCACGTTCAGCAGGAGTTAGCTTGTCCAGCGGCTTTGGAATACTCTTCTTAGGATTCGGTGGGTCAGCAGCAGTGACAGTAACTCCAGGAGCAGTAGCTTCTTCAATTTCAAACACAGTAGGACCTTCAACTATTGAAGTCAAGAGATTAAAGTCGACATACTCCAGAAACAACACAATGTTTCCTTTCCAATCATCGAAGTTACTCGCGCCCATTAGTTTTGGTGGACGGTTGTTGTTCTGCATGACGGGAACAAACTAATTTCCTTCAGCCATTTGGAAACGGGAAACACAAAAACCTAGCATAATTTGCTAATGTGTCAAACGGGTCGAACGGTTTGAACACCAGGTTCAAAATTCTTGAATGCTTATAGAACGCATGAATTCACACAAATCCTACATTCACAAACAATAACAAACATAATTAGTCATTAACAAGTGAGATTTCAGCAAAAATTTTGAAAAGTCAAATTTCCAGACTTAGCCAAATTTTGAACAGCTTGTACTTGAGCAATTACAAAATTCAAAAATCAATGTTAACAAAATCAGTGTTTAAGATCATCAAGGGTCTCGAAATTCATGTAGGATCACGACTTTTAGCCTCTAAAATCTTCAAAACATAATGTTTATAAATGAAATCAGTGTCTACAAATTCGGTTTTAGGTGTATAAAACTCGCAATCCATCAATTTTGATCAAGATACTGTCTTGGTCAAAAACAGCCTAAGCAATTACTTGATCAAACTTCGTAAGTGAGGTAGTGTGTTTGATGAATTTGGCAATGAAAATGTAAGTGTAGATGTTAACACAATGATGTAACGAGGAAAAAATCCAGGAATCCCTAAGTATCCTAAAGGATCCTAGCAAAAAACCTCGGGAGCCGGCTTAAAGTGCATGCTGCCTGAAACTTTTATATAATCGGAAATTGTTCAAGTACAAATGAAATGAGCTCGAGTTCGAAGTGTTAAAGAGGGTTTCGAGAGCAAGAAGTGTCGTGTGTGTGATCCTAGAGCTCAATATATAAAAGATTACATTGCAACTACTCTCCTAAAAACTAGCAACTAACTCCACGTCCTCCCACTAGCCGTTGAGGTCCATTTAGTCCACGTTTTCTGTTAGTTGACCGAGTCTTTAGGACATGTGAATCATACCGAAGGTAATCTGCAAAAAATAAACAAAGGGAAGGTAATCATTAGTTAAAAATAAATTTCAAGATCCTTATAGTGAAGTGCTTGCGAGCCTATTCGAGCTGCTCAATATATCCTGAAATCCTGTACCAACAATTGCCCCCAAATTCTTGACGGGTGGCGCATGCAAGCCAACTGTCATGAATTTGAACTCTGATCTTATCGCTAATGTAATCATGACCGAGAGAAATTAGTTCGGCCCAACTCTCCAAGTGAAAATCCCGTTGGCATATTCAGCTTTAAAAGCCCCATCCTTTTCTCATATTTCTTCACAACTCTTTTTCGGAAACCATAGAGCTCCTTCGATCTTCCACAAGTCAGTTCCCTCTTCTTTTCTTTGAGTTTTTTAACGATGGGCAAGAAGATGCTCCGCTCTATTGCCACTGTCTCCGATAATGTGGCCGAGGGTTTCACCGATCAAGGTCTTCTTCCGGTGACAGAGGAAGAAACCTGCAACTTCGACGATCGCAATATCGAGATGTTGCAGCGATCATCATGCTTCCCTGCCGGAACTGAATTCCACCCCTAAGACCCTCGTTTGAAGGTCGATCACATTTCCTCCGATTAGGTCTGTTTCTTGTACTACCCTTTCCTCATCGGCATGAAATTTCCGTTCCCCCCTTTGGTTAATGAGTTCTTTTCGGTCACCCACTTAGCATATTCTTAAGTCATGCTAATGATTTGGCAAATTCTTTTCTCTCTTCACCATCTCAACCAGACCCGTGACCTGAACATTGGGGTTGCTGAAATTTGCAAGGTTTACCGGCTCGGTACTCATGGTAACACTAGGTTTGTTCTGAAAACCAGAATCGGAGAAGCCCAAATGGTTCCCAGGGCTTCTCACAATGATCATGATTGGAGATGCCAAGTTTTCTTTGTCAAAAGGAAAAGTCTAACCGGTTGCAAGAACCTTCCTACCCAATGGGTCTTCAGGGGTAGGAAGAGTTTCCTGAACTATTTCGATTCTATAAATTCTTTTACTTGTTTTACTAATTTGTTTGATTCTTG
Organism: Deinandra increscens subsp. villosa; assembly: GCA_039602395.1. NCBI lineage: Eukaryota > Viridiplantae > Streptophyta > Magnoliopsida > Asterales > Asteraceae > Deinandra > Deinandra increscens. Next base: position 15,923,338 of record JBCNJP010000008.1, read on the forward strand.
TATTTGCAGCTCCCAAGTTTGAAGCATTCATCAAGCTTGCCCGAGATTCTGCCAAGAAGCTCCAGGAACTTTACAGCATCCCAGTCTCTGAAAGAAGTTACATTCCTGAAGGTGTAGCAAGTGCTCGGACTACCTCTCAACAATCTCAAAGCCCATCCAAGAATATGTATGCAGGTACTTGAAGGCACTTGTTTTTGTTTCGTTTTGAGCTGCACCTCGTTATTTTGTGAAACTGATTCCTATCTGTCTTTGATGAAGCTCCAGGTTTAGCCTCCAACTTCTCTTTCCAGGACCTCAAGTTCTTAATTGCCAAGAAGGAAAAAACTAAAGAAACCAACAGCAATGTCCCCTAAGATGTCTCAGCTCCTAATTTCGGCCTCCCAGCACTCGGTCTAAGATTTCATCTACCAAGAAGCGCAAAGCCTCTGATACCACCATCAATGTGGACAGCTTTAATGGCCTTCCTCCTGTTGCAGCAGCCAATAAGCTGCTTTCTCTGCAAGCTGTAGTGAACATTGTAAGTGTTCATAAATAATAGAGAAGTATGTTAGAATTAGAGATAGAATACTCCCCTTGTTAATTCTGATGCACCTTGATTCGATGCAGGGTATTGATAGGCTGACCAATGTGGTCATTGAGCTTGAAGGCAAAGTGGAAGCAGCCGAACAGAAGATTAAGGCCTCTGAGCTCAAACTTGATGAAGCCTTACTCCGCATCGAGCAGATGGGTAAGATAGCTGCCAGCAAGAACCACTACCACGAGAAGCAGCTCAAGGAGCAAGAGGCTGCTGCTGCTGAAGCCTTGAAGCTGGCCGATGAAAATGCAAAATCCTCAGCCGCCATCAGTGTGCTCGAGTGTATGATCGAGATGGCCACCAATGCACAGACTGAAGGCTTCACTCCAGAGAGTTGGCCGGTTTAAGATTGGAAAGAGAGCCTTGAAAGGCTGACGGCTGAGAGGGATGAAGCTGCTGGGAAGGTTGCTAAGGAGGCTGAGCCGGAGGTCATGGTGGTGGACAAGGGAGCTGGTTCTGTGAAGGGCAAGGGTAAGGAGGTGGTAGCCGGTGAGGAGAAGGTGGGCGATGAAGGCAATCTTGACTAGGTCGGAGCCCACAATTGTTGGTTGTTTGGTTTGTTTGTGGTTCTTTAAACAATGGTTGTGGTGAAACTTAAACAATAGTAGGTTAACTTTTAGAAGTTTGGACGGAGGGACCTTGAGTTCCAAGGCGAAGTCCAAGTTTCTTAGACAAGATGGTTGGCCTCAGGTGGAAGGATCTTGGGTTCGAAGACGAAGCCTGGGGTCAACTTCTTTTATTTCCTGCATATATATAATCTAGTAGTATTTTGATCATCATGGTGTGTTGTTCGTATTTTAATTAAGTAGCGAATTCTAAAAAGCAGTTTAGTGAGGATCCAGTAGGATGCTCAGCAGCATTACTTAGTTTAAAAACTTAAAAGTTTAGAAACTTGCCAAAATTAACAAACCATGATGCTAGCCAATACTTAGTTAGTAATAGAAATGTGTAATACCTACATAACCAATGTTACCTGCTCAAGGATCTTCCAACTGTTGTGATAGTCAAGATCCTTGAGGATAAGTCTTGAGTACTTAGGAATAAGTTAAACAGGGTTCAAGCCCATCTTAATCCTTTGAGGCACCATGTGCCTTATGAATCTTGGGTCTAAGCCAACCGGGGTCAAGCCCATAAAACTTGAGAGATACGAAAGTGCCTAAACCTTAGTTAATGTGCAAACATTAAAAGCCTTTGTTACACTAAGGTCAAGCTCGAGAATACTTGGGACTAAGCCAACTGGGGTCAAGCCCATAAAACTTGAGAGACATGGAAGTGCCTAAACCTTTGTTGACATGAAAATGCCAAAAACCATAGGACCTTTTTGGGATGGCACGTCTGCCACTCATTTTAGAGATGTACTCCATGGCCAACAATGATTGAATTATCAGCCACCCGTAGATGGACTGGTCGCACCATCTTGAACCATGGGCCACCATCGTGCCTCCTGGTGAGGGTCATGCGCTCCAGGCGATTCCCATTAGTGAACGAGAAGGTGAAAACCTCCTAAACCTTTGACTGCATTCAGAATGCTTTAGACTTAGGAGAGGTGACCAACCTCTAGCTTATGACAGGATGCTCGGAACTTCTGTAAAACACTCAAGGCTTGGTGAGGGGTGGGTGTTAGCTTAACACCCCTCCGATGCCTAAGTCAGTAACCACTTCATAAAGATAACAATACGAAATTGAAACAAGAACCAGAGACGTACCTGAGGTTTCGAAACTTAAAGAAGATTATTTGAGATGCTTGGAGGATCCTGAGGGCACTTACATAAAATATAACTTTAGATGAATTGTGTTCCAGGCCCTTGGGAGCAGCTCACCTTCCATAGTAGCAAATCTATATGCCCCCTTTCCAGCTTCTGAGTCAACTAAGTAAGGACCCTCCAACTTAGGTGCAAGCTTCCCATCAGCTAGATTGGTAGTATTCTGAAAAGCCTATCTAAGTACCAAGTCTCCTACTTGAAATCTTCTGATCCTCAAATTGTTGTAAGACTTGGCCATCCTTTGCTGGTATGCTGCCATTCTAAACTTTGCAAGGTCTCTGATTTCGTCAACTATTTCAAGATCTTCAAGGAGCTTCTGATTGTTAGTCTCAGGATCCTGGCAACTTGTTCTAGCAGTCGGCATCACCATTTCAGTAGGGATCACAACTTCTGAACCAAACACCAAGGAGAATGGCGTCTGCCCAGTAGCACTTTTGGAGGTTGTTCTATCAGCCCACAACACAAATGGGAGCTCTTTGGCCCATTTTCCCTTTTTGGCTCCTAGCTTCTTCTTAAGGTTGTTGATGATGATCTTATTACTTGATTCTACTTGACCATTAGCTTATGTATGTACAGGAGTTGAAGTCACCATCTTGATGCCCCATGCTTCACAAAAACCAGTTGTTCTTTTACCAATAAACTAAGACCCATTGTCGCATACTATTTCTGATGGGATTCCAAATCTTGTCAGGATATTCCTTTTAATGAAGGAGATCACCCCCTTTTCTCTAACTTGAGCAAATGCTTCAGATTCAATCCATTGAGAGAAATAATATGTCATAGCCAGCATAAAGACCTTTCCCCTAGGTGCTATAGGCAGCTTGCCAACTATGTCCATGCCCCACTTCATAAATGGACATGGGGATGATATCGAGTGGAGCGGCTCAGCAGGCTGATGGAGGATGTTGTTGTGCCGCTGACATGCATCACACTTTTGAACGTAAACCATTGTATCCTTCTTCATAGTGGGCCAGTAGTGTTGTGTTCTTAACACTTTATAAAACAGTGATCTGCCCCCAGCATGATTGCCACAATCTCCCTCAAGAATATCCTGAAGTACTACAAGTGCTTCGGGCTGTTCGAGGCATCTCAAGTATGGACCTGCAAGAGATTTCTTGTATAAGATACCGATTATTATCGAATACGGGATTACCTTTGTTCGGAAAACCCTGGGATTTTCGTTCTTGGGGATTTCTCCTTCTTGGATAAACTTCATGATAGGATATGTCCAGGATCCTTGAGGATCCTAAGAATCCATCACTTCTTGATCTTTATCTGTTGTGACATCATTAACCTCCTGTTCTTCAATTTTTGGAGTTAGGATGTGAGTTATGGGAATCTTGACTCCTTCTGGGATCCTTAGAGACAATGCTAAGTTTGCCATGCCAAAGCATCAGCTTCCACATTTTCCTCTCTAGGCACCTGTGATATGCTGCAATTTTCAAAAGATAATGCTAATTTTTTGACAAGGTCTAGATATTTGGTTAGTCTTTCGCCTTTCACTACATAAGATCCATTAAACTGGTTAGTTAATAATAAGAAATCAATAAAAACTTGAATGTGTTGGATACCCATATCTTTAGCAAGTTGTAATCCTGCAATTAAAGCTTCATACTCGACTTCATTATTAGTAGCCTAAAATTCACAATGTATAGATAGAGGTATAATGTCCCCCTGTGGCGATTTTAGCAGTGCACCCAATCATGTTCCTCTGAAGTTAGAGCCTCCATCTGTGTATAATATCCAACTGCTTGAAGCTTCCTGGAGCTGCTTGACTTCCATTTCAACTTCCGGTAGTATGTCACTACTGAAATCAGCCACAAAGTCCGCAAGAGCTTGAGATTTTATTGCTGTTCTTGGTTCATATATGATGTCATAGGCACTTAGTTTAACTGCCCATTTCACCATCCTACCTGACATTTCTGGCTTTCTCTAAACAAACTTAATAGGATAGTTAGTTTTCACATAAATAACATGAGTTTCAAAGTAATGCCTTAATTTTTGTGAAGCCATAACAAGAGCTAAGATTAATTTTTCTATGTAAGAATACCTGGTCTCAGCATCTAATAATGTTTTGCTTACATAGTATACCGGATGTTGTTGTCCTTCATGATCTTTAACGAGTACAGCACTTGTTGAGCTTCCCAAGACTGCTAAGTATAAGGAGAGCGGCTCCCCTTTTACTGGCTGCATTAGTAGTGGAGCAGATGATAAGTATTCTTTCAAGGAGTTCAGAGCAGCTTCATGTTTCTCACCCCATTCGAACTTCTTGTTCTTCTTCAATATATCATAGAATTCTTTACTTTTCTCAGAAGATCTTGATATGAATCTGTTAAGTGCTGCTACTCTTCCAGTCAATCTTTGAACCTCTTTGACATTTCTTGGGGACTTCAAGTTTATGATTGCTTGGATTTGTTTAGGGCTGGCTTCTATTCCTCTTTCAGTGACCATATAGCCTAAAAACTTTCCGGCTCTTACACCAAAGTGGCACTTGGCAGGATTTAGCTTCATGTTGAACTGATCTAGGATATTGAAAGTGGCTTCGAGATCCCTAGGATGATCCTTAGCTTTTTTGGACTTCACCACCATATCATCTATGTATACTTCCATGGTGTCCCCCAGTTGGTCTTTGAACATCATATTGACAAGCCTCTGGTATGTGGCACCTGCATTTCGTAAACCAAAAGGCATAGCAATATAACAATAAGTACCTGTGGGCGTCGTGAAAGCTGTGTCTTCTTAGTCTGATGGCTCCATCTGAATCTGTTGGAAGCCTGAGGATGCATCCATAAAAGTCAACATCTCATGCCCAGCAGTTGCATCCACCATTGAATCGATATGTGGTAGGGGGAATGAATCCCTGGGACAGGCCTTTTTCAGGTCTGTGTAATCCATACATACCCTCCACTTGCCAATTTCTTCTGGACTACCACCACATTAGCTAGCCATCTAGGATAATTAACCTCCCTGATCATCTTTGACTTGAGCAGCCTATCAACTTCCTCTTGGATTATGATGTTTCTCTCGGGAGCAAACTTTATTCTCTTTTGATGTATAGGCCTGAAAGATTCATCTATACCAAGTTTATGAGTAATAATATCTTTAGATATACCTGTCATGTCCTCGTGCTTCCATGCGAACGTTGTAGTTCTGGGCTTCAGGAGGCTCACGAGCTGCTGCTCAGTATCCTCAGGAATATTGGTTCCTACCAGCACTTTAATTTCGGGATCCTCAGGATTTAGCTAAACTTCTTTGATCTCTAATTCCTTCATCATCCGAATTCTTCATGCTGGTGCCTTTAATTGCTATGATGGCTTGGGCTTAATGGTATTCTTCATAGCCGAAGTGTAGTAGTCTTTGGCTTCTTGTTGATCACTCAATATTCTTACAACCCCCCAAGGTGTGGGAAGCTTCACACACTAATGATAAGTTGATGGAACTGCTTTCATGTCCCCCAAGATAACGTTACAACAAGGAAGGGAGTCAATTACGCAGAATTTTTGCATGGAGTTGACCCCTTCAATGTACACAGGAAGCCTAATGTCTCCAACTATATGCTTGGTTTCTCCACTGAAGCCAACTAACACCGAGGATCTTGGGATAATCTCCTCTTCTGGGATGCTCATCTTTTTTAGCACATCTAACTGAATGATATTGACCGAGCTGCCGTTGACTATTAGGATCCTGCGAACATAATGGTTAGAAATGCATAATGTGATTACCAGACTGTCATGATGAGGATCCTGGATATCCAGCTTATCAGTTTCGTCGAAGGAAATGATTTTGTCTTCAGTCAACACCGCATTCTTCTTTGGTCGTCTGCCTTGATCCATTTTAGCTTCTCTAGCGTCTCTTTTAGCTGAGGAGAAGGAAGCTCCACATATATCAGATCCTCCTAAGATAAATTTGATTACTCTGGCATTTGCTGGTGGTGACTGAGCTCTTTTGGGCAGCTCGGCAGCATCCTGAGTTTTACTTTTCTTTCTGCCAAATAATTCTTTAAGATGCCCCTTGCTGAGCAGGTAGCCGATTTCTTTTTGAAGAGCTATGCAATCGTCAGTTAAGTGCCCGAAGTCTTCATGGTATGCGCAACACTTAGACTTATCTTTCCAGGATCCCTACTTCTTGGACTTTCTTGGCCACCTGGCTTTATCACCTAGATCATGCAAGGCACATAATAAACCACTTACATCAACTAAAAAACAATAATCAGATACCTTGGGGAAGTATTCTTCATCCTCCTCATCCTCAACTGCATTGACTCTAGGATTATCATTCCTGTAATAGGGCTTGGACCGTTGTTGCTTTCCGGGAGAATCCGTCCTTCTGCTTGAGGATTCAGGTTTTGACACATCGCTTCTTTTCTGGATTTTCTTATCATCATCTAGCCTGATGAATCTCAATGCCCTTGTTCTGACTTCATCAAGGTTCCTGCAAGAAGTCATAACCATGTCATCATAAAAACGGGAATCCCCTCTGAGTCCCATCTTGAAAGCTTCTACAGCAGCTGCCATATCCAAGTTAGGAATATCCAGAGCTTCTCGACCAAATCTGGCCACGTAGTCCCTAAGGGATTCATCAGACTTCTGAACTATCCTGTATAAGTCTCCTGTGAGCTTCTCAAAGCTTCTGCTGCAAGAAAACTGGTTATTAAACAGGTTAACTAAATGCGGAAAAGAAGTAATGGTATTAGGAGGAATACTGAGCAGCCATTTTTAGGCTGGTCCAGTTAGTGTTGAGCCGAATCCCTTGCAAAGGCAAGCTTTTTTGATGTTTGCTGGGATGGGGTTGATTTCCATCAGTTCCATGTATTGCGCCACGTGCTCCTCAGGATCTGTGGTCCCATCGTAGAGTTTCATGTTGGGAGTTTGGAATCTTTTTGGAATCTCTACGTCACAAATGGGCCATGCAAACCTAGAAACTCTGTGACTGCCTGCTGGCACTTCAGGAATTGGCTGGATAACACCAGGAACACTTGAGATCATGTCTTTTAGCCTCCGAAGCTCCCTGGCTATAGTTTGGTTGATACCTGCATCCTGCACAGTTCATTGGTTAGGGTTAGCATAAAAATTATCGAAGTTGTTACCGGTCCGGGGATTCTGAGAATGGGTCTGGGGTCCATATGCAGCATCTCTAAGGATAGTAGGCTCAGTTGTGGTCTCCACTTGCATGGGGATGAAGTCTCCCTCATGCATCTCCTGAGATGAACTTGGAAATATGCCTTCGGAGACATAAGGGTTAGAAAACAAGGATCCTTGGGGCTCCTGAGCAACTCTGAAGCGGCTTAGGAATTCGGGGAAAGGACGAGTTGAGGATCCTTGTAGCACTTGAGCGGTAGGTGCCCCTGACTGCTAATTTGAAAATCCGACTGGTTGCTGGCTCGAGCATCTCGGCGGCTGCTGACTTTCATATCCTCTGTAATAACATTCTGGGGGCTGCTCGGAGTAGAGTCCGAAGTATTCCAGATATATCACTCCGGAAGTCTTCTGATGTTGAGAACCCGAGAATCCCGTAGCCGTAGTTGTTGCAACACTTGACTTTGGGGCAGTAGAGGAATTTTCATTCTATTTTGGCTGCTCCGATATTTTCGGAGAGTCAAAACCGAGTGATTTTGGCATCAAAGGGATGGTTTTCTCTGCCGGTTTCTTTGACTTCTTCAACTCCATGATCTCCTACATTATTTTCTCGTTGGTTTTGGCTTGTTCATCCACGTGAGTTTTCATCTGCGTGATCAAAACATACAAATCGTTATTAGAAATGGCAGGGTCAGTGGACATACCTTGTGATCCAGTAAAGGTAGGATATTCCATTCTCTTAGCACCGGTGTTAGGCGTTTTCTTTGACATTGGGGGAAGACTGGTGCTAACAGTCGGTTTGGTGGATGGAACAGATTTTGAAGTAATCTTCAGTTGAGTCGACATTTCCGGAAATTGGTAGTGGGAAGGAGATCAAGGCTCTTGGTTGAATTCAAACACCACTTGCCCCACGGTGGGTGTTGGTACTAGAATTCAGGAGACACCAAGCAGCTCACATCAGCTCGCAAGCACCTCACTGTAAGGATCCTGAATTAAATTTCTTGACTAACTATTGCTTTCCCTTTTTGTTTATTATTCGCAGGTTAGCTCGAGCATGGATCACGTGTCCTAAAGACCCGGTCAACTAACGGAAACGTGGACTGAGCGGACTTCTAACGGACGTGTGAGGGACGTGG
>JBCNJP010000008.1:15932385-16027927 GCA_039602395.1 Deinandra increscens subsp. villosa
AAAGTTTTAGGAGGCAGGTACTTTGAACCGGCCCCCGAGGTTTTTTGCTAGGCTCCTTGAGGATACTCAAGGATTCCTGGATTTTCCCTCGTTACATCCTCGCGTCAATCTTCACAATTACATTTTCATCTCTATTTACATCAAACACGCTACCTCACTTACAAAGTTTGATCAACTAATTGCTTAGGCAGTTTTTGACCAAAACAGTGGGCGCCAAATTGTTTTGGTCAAAAACAGCCTAAGCAATTAGTTGATCAAACTTCGTAAGTGAGGTAGTGTATTTGATGAATTTGGCAATGAAAATGTAAGTTTAGATGTTGACACGATGATGTAACGAGGGAAAAATCCAAGAATCCCTGAGTATCCTCAAGGATCCTAGCAAAAAACCTTGGGAGCCGGCTTAAAGTGCTTGCTGCCTGAAACTTCTATATAACCGGACATTGTTCAAGTACAAATGAAATGAGCTCGAGTTCTAAGTTTTACAGAGGGTTTCGAGAGCAACAAGTGTCGTGTGTGTGATCCTAGAGCTCAATATATAAAAGATTACATTGCAAATACTCTCCTAAAAACTAGCAACTAACTCCACGTCCTCCCACTAGCCGTTGAGGTCCATTTAGTCCACGTTTTCTGTTAGTTGACCGAGTCTTTAGGACATGTGAATCATACCGAAGGTAATCTGCAAAAAATAAACAAAGGGAAGGTAATCGTTAGTTAAAAATAAATTTCAGGATCCTTACAGTGAAGTGCTTGCGAGCTTATGCGAGCTGCTCAATATATCCTGAAATCCGGTACCAATAGATACACCATAATGACTATTTTGGAAAAAATTGCTCACATACAGAACAAAAAATACGTAACTATTCTTGACAAAAATCACTAGATATCGACCATATAACTTGAGATTTATAGAAATATCAGTATAACATGGCGTTCCCTGAGTGATTTCTACCAAGAATCAACTCAAAGAGCAAGCAAAAACAGGCAAAATCGACAACTCATATGAGAATTTCTTCATTTTGAGAAAAACCTCAAAACTTGAAGAACAAGGCTCTGATACGAATTGTCAGGACCAGATTTGAGCACAAGTATCTCATATGATTCATCACACAAGTGCGGAAATCATGTGTGATGGTCGATTTCGGTTGAATCTGCATCAATGCTTTCCCATTGATGATTTCTAAAGCTCAAGAACACATACTACACCAAGAACACACACACACAAAATGCTCTCTGTAGAATAAATCTCAGAGTGGCATCCCCAATAGGGTTTTCTCAATTGTATTTATACAACTAGAGAGCATAGGACAAAAAGGAATGTTTGACACAACAATCATTATATAGAATTCAGCAATAAATATTCCATCAGACTGACAAGTTCGCTAGGAATTAACAAGTCTGCAAAACAAGTTCGCTAAGTATTACCAAGTCGCTAACAAGTTCGATAAGAACAAACAAGTCTGCTAACCAAGTTCGCTAAGCATTACCAAGTTCGCTAACCATTAACAAGTTCGCTAAGCACAAAAAAATCCGCTAACAAGTTCGCTAAGAACAAGAACAAATCTGCTAAGTATATAGACAAGCCCGCTAGGAAGAAATCAAGTCCGCTAAGACATATATTGATAAATCAAACAAGTTGGCTAAATAGAAAACAAGTCCGCTAAGAAGAATTACAAGTTCGCTAAAGTAAACATAGAATTTCACTAAGTACAAACTTGAATTCTAATACAAAACTAAGTCTACAATCATGTCAGTTCTTCAGGAGGTCTTCACCAGCAATGCTTAATGGTGAATGATGATTTGTGTTGCCAACAATCAAAAGCTGGTTCCAACATTTCCTTGATGCTTTCATCATGTGTCTTGACTCTGTACCAGTTGAACTGATCTACCTATAGGTGTCTTGTCATTGATTAGGTTTTGATCTTTATGAACTCAGAAATCATAGGCATTGTGTAGTTTGGATCTTCCTCACTTGGTATTCTGGTGGTCCTGTCAAAAGCTTTTCTTGAAAGAGGACTCATTGTAGGCCTGTCCTCTTCCCTTTTGAGTAGTTTCTCTTGCAGCTCTCTAACCTATTCCCATATGATTTTTTGCATGTTATGTTTTTCAGAGTAATCATCTACAAAGGCGGATCCAGATATGAAAGATCCAGCAAATGAAGATGATTGCATTTGAGTCTGCTTAGCTGGGTTTTTCTTTGTTGTTCCATTGGAGAGGGGTTGAGAAGCATTTGTTTTCTTAGCTGTTTTTGTTAGTGATTTAGGGGAAGAAGGAGGAGGAGGCATACCTTCATAAGCATGTGATGGAGGTTTGCATTTCTTTGAGTTTTTCCTCTTGAGTTGTTCTTCCTCCTCTTCTTGTTCATTTGGGTCATTGTTTTGAAGCCTTGTCTTCTTTATTGGAGGTTGAACAAGGATTGTGATTGGCTGTCTTTTCTCATATGTTCCTTTTATCTTTCGTTTCCACTTTCTTTCCATTTCTCTCAGCTGATCTTCTTGGGAGGAGTGTTTCATTTCCAGATTTATTGATGTCATTTGATTTCTTGTCAGATTGCTTCTCACCAACTTTATTACCTCTTGTGCATCCTTTGCTTGATTTCTGCCCATGTCTTCAAGAGTCATTTTCTTGTTTAGTAGTTCTGTAGACAGGTTTTTGATCATTGATTCATCACCACTTGTGTCTACAAATGGCAGCTTTTGGAGACTTTTGTTGATGTCTTCTGAAATCTTATTGCCATATTTTCTGAGTTCCTCTTTCCAAGTTTTCAACTCAACTGCTAGAGTAGATAGTTGATTGGTGTTTTGAGTAGTAATTCTTTCCACCTTCATGAGCTTTTCTGAGTTTTCCTAGTTCATGAAGATCAATTTTCTGATCTCTTTTGAATTAAATATTTTCTCTTTGATTTTTGGTTCGGTAGTTCTATACCTTATTTGTACTTCATTAGAACAGGGGATTTATCTGGTATATTTGATAGTAATGAAGAAGGTACAGAGGATATAGAATGAGTTATACCTGATTCAAACTTGTTCAGAGTTTTCAGAGTGGTGGACTTGTGTTTAGCTCCTGTCATAGCTAATGATTCTTCCTGAGATTTTTTGAAGATGAGAAGAGAAAGGAACCCGATACATGGAATGTGACAAGTTTCTTTCTTTTCTTTGTTTTTTCTTCAATTCTTTTCACCAGATTCTTCCACAGTGTAGCTCCATAATCTATATTTTTTATTCAAGATTAGGGTGACCATTATGGAGTATACTGATTCACTAGCCTGGTCTGATGATCCAACTTTTGCTGTTAGGTTGTAGATTAGGGTGTGCATCATCAGCTTCCACTTTCTCTCTAGTTGATTTATGTTTATTCCAGAGACTGTGGTGAAGCTTGTTCCTTTGTTCAATGAATTGATGATCTTGAGGATTTCTGTTTTATTTTGGGTTTGAGCAGGGTCTTCCAATACTTTGAGGTCAAAAACTTGTCTGAAGTCTTCTTCTGAAAACTATAGAGTTGTTTTGGATTGATCTTGGTTTTCAATGAGAGCTTTAATCCATACCTCCTTGTTTACAGTTTCATTTTTTACCGTTATAGTTGACCAGACATTCATAAGAATTTCTTTGGTTATTTCTTCATCTTCAGTGAGAGCTGTCATGAGCGGTGAGTAAAAGTGATTCTATGATGATTTCTACATTGTTGGAGTAAGCCGGTGGATTTAGGTTTGCTCGCGTATTGTTTTGCTCGATGTTGAATAGGGAGGTTTGAGAAGATGATGCCATATTGATTGTTTCGAACGGATGCTCTGCTTGATGAGGATTATGATTTTAGGAATAGTATTTGATTTGGAGAGTGAGTGAGGTTTTTATGGTAGGGGAGAGATTCTAGGGTTTTTAACGGCTATTTTTCACCGATTGGATTGACTGGGTGGTGAAACGGATATCTTTTGAATCATTGATTCTCCTTGTAACTGAAAAAGTTATCATTCGTATTCATTGGGAGCTTTTAACATATTTATTGTCATTTGGGATTACAAGTGAATTTGATGAAATTTTGAACCCAAGTTTTGAGAGATTTAAGGAATTCTCAGTAGAGATCAACTATGTTCTTCAACAACCATAGTGGAAATTATTGTTCCCCTTTTTTCATCCTTCTTTCCCCTTCTTCAACCATTCCCCCATTCCTTCTCCTTTTTTTATTTTGTGTGTGTGTGTGAGAGAGAGAGAGTTCATCAAAAGTTTATTTTCCCTTTTTGTTTCATATTAGCACTCTATCTTTTGTATAGAACTACTTCGGAAATTCTGGAGTTGTTCTGTAAGACTCGTTTTTCAGTGAGAAAACACAGAATTTTCAGTTGTGATGTTTTAAACTAACACATTTTGAGCTTTTTCTTGCCACAACCCCAGAAGATTCTATTTCAACAAAAAAAACCTAGAACATAACTTTATTTAAACATTAAGTTTAAGTTAGCGCATGGAGTTCTACAAGTACAGGGTAGAATAATTCTGGTGGGCACAGGAGGATGTGCTTTGGCTTCAAGTTGGAGTGGAATGTAGTTATGATAAATTGGTCACAGGCCCTCATCTTCTTCCTCTATTGTGTTAATTAGAAGTCCAGTGATATGAGGACCAAGATACCTTTGAGAGGGTAGGAGTTAGGTGTGATAGTTACGAGGAATTTCTTTCCAATGTTTGGCCTGGTAGATTATGCTTGTCACAAAACGAGGATATAGAATAACTCTCTCTTCAATAGGATGGAAGCAATTGTTTTTCATGTTATGTAGAAGATAGTGAGAGAAGTTCATGTTTATTCCATGAATTAGAGCATGCATGACCATTTGGGTGTCATGGTCAGCAAGATGATGATTATTCACCCGGGAGGAGAAGCACAGTTGAATTTGAGAGAAGAAGAATTGCAAGATGGGGGGAAGATAGAATTTATTGGCCTGTGTTTTGGTCAAAAATCCACAAAGGAATTTCGTATTCCAAACTTAGAATGTGAGGTAGTGTGCTTAACGTTCAAACGAACAAATAATCCAAGTTAGGATGGTGACACGATGATTTAGCGAGGAAAACTCCAGAATCCTTCGAGTTGCCTCTAGGAATCCTGGATAAAAACCTCGGGTGCTCGCCGAATAGCCTGCCACCTAGTTAATCTTATTGATAACGAAATAAAGAGTTACAATGGGTTGGAGGTTTGATCGATTAGAACTATGTGATACAATGTTTTTGAAGTGGTAATTGAGCAAGAGAGTGCGTTGTGTGTGATCCTATTGATCGAATCCTCGATTTAATATATAACAAACAAACTAACTAACTGTCCGGGATTCCCGGGATCTCTTCTTCCCACTTTCTTGACCGTTGAAGCAGGATCGACCCACTGATCCACGTATTAGTCAGCTCAGTCCGAGTCTTTAGGAGTTAGTTGAGAGTCCGTTACCACCTGCAAACAATTAAGCACGAGGCAAAATAGAGGTTAAGTATATATCATACATTTAGGATACCTGAACTGATAGGATTCCCAAATTGTCTTCGGATTCCTGAGCTGCTTGAGCTTCTTGTTGAGCATCCTGAAAATCAACCCCTAACAATTGCCCCTGAATCTCGGTGGCTGTGGATAAGATTTACAGCTGGTGAGATTCACAAACCCTCTCTTTAACGGCGTTTGAGACGGTAAATTCGGTTATGATTGGACGTAATTCACGGCTTCCCATTTGATTTGATCGCTATCATAACTCTCTTTAAATACTAGTTACCTAAGCCATAAGTTCTTCACTTTATTCAAACGGAAACCGTTCGAGCTTCTTCGCCATAACCAGGTTAGTTTCGATTTCCTTTCTCTCTTTCAATTTTGTAATGGCGAAAAAGGGTACTCGATCTGCTTCCTCCTCCGCTTCTCCCAGCATCGATGATTTCATTGATCAAGGGATTCTTCCCTCCTGCGACGAGGAAACCTGCAACTTCAACGACCAGGAAATCCAATCGTTGAAGGATTTCGATCTCATTCCGAGATCGATGGTCATTTGGAACTTCAATTCTTGCTTGAAGGCCGATTTCGTTTCTGTTACCTGGGTCTGTTTTCTCTATTACCCTTTTCTTCTCGGTATGTCATACCCTTTCCCTGACATTGTAAACAAGTTCTTTGAGGTCACCGGCCTTTCCTACTCCCAAACAATGCCCATGTTGTGGCGCACTCTCTTCTCTCTTGATAATCTGAACAACTCTAAGGACCTGGACATGGGAATCCCTGAGGTCTGTTCTGCTTACAACCTGAGAACCCACGGCTGCAGTCGATTCGTACTCCAAGCTCGTTCCTCTAACACCCAACTGATTCCTCGTGCGTCTCACAATGACCACAACTGGAAGAACAAGTTTTTCTTCGTGAAGCGTGAATCAATTCCTGGTGGCAATGAGTTACGATGAAGTGGGTTTTGAAGGGTAGGATGCCGACCCACGCAAATTAATTAAGAATCCCAACGGTTACTAATTTGCCTTTTGTTTTTATTATTCACAGCTCCCAAGTTCGAGTAACTGGTCAGTGTTAGTAAAGATTCCGTTGAGAAGCTCACATCCTTCCTGAAGATCCCGACTGCTGAGAGGACATTCGCTATTGAGAGCGCAGCCAGTGAGCACAACTACTCCGTCGATCATACCCAAGCCAACATGTCTGGTAAGTACTAAGATTCCTGATGCTCCGCAATGTTGATGAGCATCCTGAAATTGACAACGTTTTTTATGATCAGGTTCCGGATTCTCCCTCGACGACTTGACCTCCTTCCTGGTGGTAAATGATGAGAAGGCTGAGCCTGTAACCAGCGTCCGGCTGCCTACCAGCAGACCCAAGGCTTCTTCCTCCGGCAAAAAGAGGAAGACCTCTGAGAGCATCGTTTACCTGGAGAGCTTTGAGGGACTGAGCCCTGTTGAGACCAGCAACAAGCTTTGGAGCCTGCACACAATGAAAAAAATGGTAAGTTGTACCTTAGGATTCCCAAGCGTTGATAATGCGCGGCATCCGGTTAAGATTCCTAATCTTTGCTTCTTTTTGCAGGGTCTCGATCAGCTGAGCACTTATTGCATGGACGCAGAATCCAGGCTTACTGAGGTCCAAAGGAAGCTGCATGAGGCTAGCGATACCATCCGTATCCAGAGGGGGGAGAGCTGAAGGCAAGACTCGCCATTATGAGCACAAAATGGATGAGCAGCGTCTCAAGTATGAGGCTGCTTTATTGAAAGAGTCTGCTATCGGCAAGCAGTCGGCTGCCCGCAGTGTGCTTCAGGTAATGCTGAAGATGGCTGCAGAAGCCAGGGCTTAGAGGTTCACCTGTTCTAAATGGACGGTGGATGCCTGGAAGCTCTCCCTGGAGAAGCTGGAGAAGGCTGTTGAGAAGCCGACCAGCAAGGAGAAGGCTACCGAGCTCAAGGCTGCTGGAGGTGATCAGGTTGTGCACGGCGAGGATAAGCTAGAGGAGAAGGTTGAGGAAAAGGTTGAGGAGAAGGCTGATGATGAGAAGCAGTAGGCTTCTGAGAAGCCAATGGGCGATGAGGACATTGCAACGGTCTGAGCCCATTTTTTTTGTTTGAATGGTGATGTTTGTAAATAATTTCTTTTTCTTTGTCGTTCCCTGAAACAATACTGAACAAGTAACAACAGACAATGGTTGGGGATCCTGGTGGAGGGATTTTGCGGTTTGCAAGACGAAGCCAAGATTCCTAAAGGACTTTTGACCTATGGGCTTCCCGAGTGGAGGGATCTTGAAGTTTTCAGGACGAAGCTTCGGGAAGCTCAAATCCAGCTTTAGTATGTTAATAATATAACCGCGTTTTGTTTATTTCAAATGTGTTTCGTATTTTATTTGCGCCTTCTAGAAATTTGTCTTGAATAGTTAATCTAAAAAAAAAATCTTATAAGTCTTAAAGGAGTTGAATGAATCAACTAACTCTGAAGTGAAATTAGAAACCTTTATACGGCCAAGGTCAAATAAGTTAAATGAAATAACCATAATAACACCCTGACCTATTAGATTTACCTTAGGCAACATCCTTTGCATAATTGAGAATCCTACCTGGGATCCTCGTAGGAATCCTAACGAGTTACCTTATAGGTCTTAGAGTACTTGCCTCGAGATTCTAACAAGAATCCTGTTCATGTCGAGTTTTACAACCTTCTGAGTGTCTTCCTTCAGGATTCGTACAAGAATCCTGACCGAATAGGTTGGTAGAGTCTTTTCAGCATCCTGCCTTTAGAAAGCTGTAAAACAAAAAGTAGAAGGATCCCAGCTAACAACCAAGGACACTTACTAGACAGAATTAATAATATACTGGGGTTACACCCGAGATTCGTGGGACTAAGCCAATACTGGGGACAAGCCCATATAATTCTGGGGACAAGCCCATGCAATTCTGGGGACAAGTCCGGTAAACTTGGGACTAAGCCAACGTAAGTGACATGTAAATGCCAAAAACCTTAGATAACAAGTCAGTGTTATAAACCTTGAGAATCCTCCCAGCAGCCTCCAGTGACAAGATTGTCAGCCACCCCTGGAGTGGACTGGTTCGACCACCTTGAGCATACTGGTGGACAACGTGCGCTCCTGGCGAGGGTTGTGCGCTACTGGCGATTACCCAATCGTAGGAGAAGATTCAGCTTCTCAATCCTTAGAAGGCATGCGGAATGCCTTAAGCGTAGAAGAGGTGATCAGCCTCTAACTGGGGTTATACCCGAAATACTCTAGGATCCTCAAAATCTGCAAAACACTCAATACTTGGTGAGGGGTGGGTGTTAGCATAGCTAACACCACTCCGATGCTTAAGTGAGTAATGTGTTATAAGAATATTAAGAATAAATTGAAAAAGGACTAGTAGACGTACCTTGCAGTATTCAGACAGTAATGATCCTTGGGATTCTGCCCAAGATTCTCAACGAGATTCTCACATAGAATACGCTTTAAGGTGGACGGCATTGCAAGCTCTTGGCAGAGGTTCTCCTTCCATATTTACCAAACGGTATGCCCCCTTTCCTTCTTCGGAATCTATAAGGTAAGGGCCTTCCCACTTGGGTGCTAACTTCGCATCAGCAGGGTTGGTAATATTTTGAAAAGCCTTCCTGAAGACCAAGTCACCTACCTGGAATCTTCTTAGCCGGGTGTTCTTGTTGTAGGATTTTGCTGTCCGCTGTTGATAAGATGTCATCCGGATTCTGGCCATATCTCTGAGCTCCTCAACCGTTTCGAGATCCTGAAGGAGATTCTGGCTGTTGCTTTCAGGATCCCGGATTCTTGAGGTTGTTGATGATGATCTTATTGCTGGATTCTGCCTGCCCATTAGCTTGGGGATGGATAGGTGTTGAAGTGATCATCTTGATGCCCCAGCTTTCACAAAATCTTGTAGTTCTCTTGCCGATAACTTGAGAGCCATTGTCGCATACGATTTCTGCCGGAATCCCAAATCTGGTGAGGATGTTCCTTTTGATGAAGGATATCACTTCTTTCTCTCTCACTTGAACATAGGTTTCTGCTCCAATCCACTTGGAGAAGTAATCCGTCATGGCAAGCATAAACACCTTTCCTCCGAGAGCTTTTGACAGCTTACCCACAATATCCATGCCCCACTTCATGAATGGCCATGGGGTACTATAGGATGCAGATGCTCAGCGGGTTGATGGAGGATATTGCCATGCCTTTGACAAGCATCGCATTTCTGTGAGAAGCTCGCGGCATCCTTCTTCATAGTTGGCCAATAATATCCAAATCTGAGAACTTTAGAGAACAGTGCCCTGCCCCCGGTATGGTTCCCACAATCTCCAGTGTGGATGTCTTCGAGCACCTCAAGAGGTTCTGACTTCTCTAGGCACCTTAGGTAGACACCTATAAGGATCTTCTATATAGGGTATTATTAATAATAGTATAGGGTATTACCTTTGTGCGAAAAGCTCTGGGGTTTTCGCCCTTGGGAATCTCCCCATCTTTGAGATACTTCCTGATCGGGTAAGTCGAGGATTCCTGAGAATCTCCAGGATTCTCAACATATGCACATGCATTATTGTCAACAGCCTGAGCTTCCTGTTGAGCTATCGCTGGTGTTAGGATATGAGTTATTGGAATCTTGATATCCTCAGGGATCCTGAGCGATAAAGCGAAGTTTTCCAAGGCATCGGCTTCTACATTATCTTCTCTTGGTACCTGTGAAATGTTAAAATTTTGGAAAAGTAGAGACAATTTCTTAACAATTTCAAGATATTTGATCAGATTCTGCCCTCTCACTGCATAAGAGCCATTAAATTGGTTAGTTAATAAGAGAGAATCAACAAATACTTTTATAGACAAGATTCCCATATCCCTGGCCAGCTGTAATCCAGCATTTAAAGCTTCATACTCAGCTTCATTGTTGGTAGCCTGGAATTCACAAGATATGGATAGAGGTATTGTTTTGGCTAAAAATTACTTAAGTTGATTTAGCAAGATTTGAATCAATTTAGATTGTGAGGTTTGGTGTCTAGGATTAAGATACGAGAACGGTTTGCAAAAACCTGGGACAACAACTGAATTCCAGGGACGACAACCAAAATCTTGGGTTAAAATGTAGGTATAATTGTGAAATCGATTATAAAATTTAATAACACAAATGAAACCTTGAATGCAAGTAGCAACACCGAGAATTTTACTAGGGAAAAGCCCTTAGCCCTTCGATGTCTCTAAGGCACCGCCGACATAAAAACCCCGGGTAGCGATAACACACGCTACCAATTTATTGATCACGTAAATGTTTGAGTGCAGTGAATAAGCAGAGAATTAAATACGAGAATACAATGAGTAAAGCTCGAGTGAGCTGAAAGAAATGACTAAATGTCCTATTTATACTCCTAACTCTTCGACAACTTGTCCGATATTCCAGGGATCTTTTCTTCAACGTCTTTTTCAGTTTGTTGACCGAGTTTTCAGCTATCACTCTTTGACCACGTGCGAAATAAGTCTTCAGCTCATTCCATTCGACCGTTGATAGACTTTGTCAACCTGTCCTTGATCACATATAGGCACAAAATTCGTTAGTAACAATGTCCTAGCATGCAGGGTCATCTCCACATGCTGGGTTATTTGTACCACAACAGTGACCCTGGATTATACTCATCCTGGGCCATAATAATGTACGACAAAAATACAATAAATGTAAACTTCCCTGGATTACGACGACATCCTGGGACATTACCTTAGTTCTGGCGCATTCAGGGTTACTAAGCGTTACCTGTTAAATTTTGGGTTACACAATTCCTGGGACAATCTTGCCTTAAGCCTATACATGTACCCTGGATTACGAGCCAAAAATTTAGGGTATAATAGGTATTATGTCCCCCTGTGGTGATTTTAGCAGGATGCCCAGTCCTGTTCCTCTAACATTTGAGGAGTTGTAAGTATAAAGGATGTAGTCTTCCTTGAGCTTTTCAAGTTGTTGGACTTCCTTCTTAACTTCTGGTTCTATGTCACTACTGAAATCATCCACAAAGTCAGCCAAGGCTTGGGACTTGATTGCTGTTCTTGGTTCATATTTGATGTCATAGGCACTCAGCTTGACTGCCCACTTAGCCATCCTTCCTGAAATTTCCGGCTTCCTGAGAACTGCCTTGATAGGATAGTTAGACATCACAATTATAGTATGGGTTTCAAAATAGTGTCTGAGTTTAGTGGAAGCCATTATAAGAGCTAGAATTAATTTTTCAAGGTGAGAATACCTGGACTCTGCGTCTAGCAGAGTTTTACTTACATAATACACCGGATGCTGCTGACCTCGATGGTCTTTTACCAGGACTGCACTGATTGAGCTTCCGGAAACAGAGAGATATAAATATAGAGGTTCCCCATCTTCTGGTTTTATCAATAACGGGGCTGTTGACAGGTAGTCTTTCAGGCATCTCAGGGCTTCTTCATGCTTCTCAATCCATTCGAATTTCTTATTTTTCCTAAGGATCTTGGAATGAACCTGTTGAGTGCTGCGATTCTTCCTGTCAACCTTTGTACCTCTTTTACATTCGACGGGGACTTCAAATTTAGGATTGCTTTGATCTGCTCTGGACTTGCTTCAATCCCTCTTTCTGTACCCATGTATCATAAGAATTTTCCAGCTCGCACCCCAAAGTGGCATTTGGAGGGGTTGAGCTTCATGTTATATTGATCAAGGATATCGAAGGAAGTTTGGAGATCCCTGACATGATCTTCAGCTTTCTTGGATTTCACCACCATGTCATCTATGTAGACTTCCATCGTGTCCCCCAGTTTCTCTTTAAACATCATATTGACGAGCCTCTGGTAGGTGGCACCTGTATTTTTTAAACCAAAGGGCATAACAGTGTAATATACCTGTTGGAGTCATAAATGCCGTATGCTCCTGGTCGCATAGTTCCATCTGAATTTGTTGGAATCCTGCTGAGGCATCCATAAATGTGAGCATCTCGTGACCAGCCGTGGCATCCACCATAGCATCAATATGGGGAAATGGAAAAGAATCCTTAGGATAGGCCTTATTCAAGTCTGTGTAATCAACACAAACTCTCCACTTTCCATTCTTCTTCTGGACCACCACCACGTTCGCTAGCCACCTAGGATATTTGACTTCTCTAGTCATCTTGGTTTTGAGAAGCCGTGGCCTAAAAGAAGGATCTAAACCAAGTTTATGAGTAATTACATGTTTAGGGATACCTATCATGACTTCATGCTTCCAGGCGAAAGTTGAAGTCCTGGCTTGGAGAAGCTGGAGTAATTTCTACTCAACATTCGCTGGGATGCTTGTTCCTACGAGCACCTTGATTTCAGGATTTCCAGGGTCTAGAGGCACTTCTTTGACATCAAGCTCCCTGTCCTCATGTACTTCAAGTGCCCTTTTCTGTAATTTCTATCCCTTCGTCACCTTAATGGTGTTCTTCATTGACGTTGAATAACAATTCTTGGCTTCCTGCTAGTCACTTTCAATCCTCACAACTCCCCAGGGTGTAGGAAGCTTGATACACTAGTGATAACTTGAAGGGACTACCTTCATCTCGTGAATCCATGGCCTGCCAAGAATAATATTGCAACAAGAGAGAGAATATATAACACATAATATTTGCATAGAGTTTACCCCCTCTATATATACCGGCAACCTGATATCCCCAACGGTGCTTTTAGTTTCACCGCTGAAGCCAACCAGGACTGAGGATCTTGCAACTATTTCAGTTTCTGGGATCCCCATCTTCTTGAGCACATCAAGACGGATTATGTTTACTGAGCTTCCATTATCAATCAGGATCCTGCGAACAAAATGGTTAGCAATATATAAAGTAACCACAAGACTATCATGATGAGGATCCTGAACATGGGAGCGGTCGCTCTCATCAAAGGATACGAGTTTGTCTTGAGTTAGGATGGACATTCGGACAGGTCTATCACCCTGTTCAGATTTGGATTCCTTAGCATGCTTCTTGGCTGAGGAATACGAAGTGCCGTAGATGTCTGAGCCTCCTGAGATGAAGTTGATTATTTGAGCATCCTGGGGTGGAGAAGCTGCTCTCTGAGGCACCTTGTCGGCTTCTTGTGTCTTGATCTTCTTTCTGCCTATCAATTCTTTAAGATGCCCATTTCTAGGTAGATAGCTAATTTCCTTTCGGAGTGCTATGCATTCATTTGTTAGGTGGCCAAAATCTTCATGGAAGGCACACCACTTGGTCTTGTCTTTTTAGGATCCCTGTTTATCATTTTTCCTAAGCCATCTTGCCTTTTCGCCAAGATCCTGCATTGCACACATTAGGCCGCCAATGTCAATAGAAAAACAATACTCAGATACCTTATGATACTCCTCATCATCATCGTCCTGCTCTACAGCATTGACTTTGTGATTATCCGGTTTGGAGTGATGGACGGGGTCTATACGGCTTCCCGGGGGATTCCGCCTTTTTACTGTTAGGATCATACTTAGGAACGTCCAGCCTTTGGTGGATCTTTTTGTCGTCCTCCAAACGGATAAACCTCAAGGCTCGGCTGCGTACTTCGTCAAGGTTCCTGCAAGGAGTCCTGACAAGATCGTCATAAAAACGTGAATTTTTAAAGAGCTCCATTTTAAAGGCTTCTACGGTTGCTGCCATATCCAAATTAGGAATCTCAAGAGATTCTTGTCCGAATCTGGCAATGTATTCCCTGAGCGGCTCATCTGGCTTTTGAACTATTCGGTACAGGTCACCTGTGAGCTTCTCAAAGGTTATGCTGCAAGAAAATTGATTGTTAAACAGGTTAAGTAAATGAGAAAATGACGTAATAGTGTTAGGAGGAATGCTCAGTAGCCATTTCATGGCTGGTCCTGTTAAGCTTGAACCAAAGCCTTTGCATAGACAGGCTTCCTTGATTTCTATCGGAATGGGATTGATCTCCATATGCTCCATATAATGTGCCACGTGTTCTTCAGGATCCGTAGTTCCATCGTAAAGTTTCATGCTTGGAGTTTGGAAGCGTTTCGGGATCTCCACTTGAGAAATTGGCCAAGCAAATCTGGAGATCTTGTGACTTTCCAGGGGAACCTCAGGAATGGGTTTCAGGATCCCCGGAACACTCGATATCATCTCTTTCAACTTCTAGAGCTCCCTAGCGATACTTGGATGGATACCTGCATCACAAGGAGCATCCCGGTTAGAAATGACAGGAACTGAATTAGACACATTACCTGGGTCAGGATTCTAGACTAGGATCCTGGGATTATATCCATAGCTCGTTGGGATGCTCGGATCTGTAGTGGCTGTTGTTTGCATTGGGATGAATTCGCCATCATGCATATCTGAGAAGCTAGTCTTGAAGATTCCAGCAGAAATAGAAGGGTTAGAGTATTGATATCCTTGGGGATTCTGGCTTAGATTCCCAGCAGAAAAGGGATATCCTTGAGATGGTGTGGCTAAGGATCCCGACGGTAGTGGAATCCAAGGATCCTTGTAGCGCGACTGCGAGGATTCTGGTGTTACAGCTCCTGAGAATCCAGTAGTACTCCCTGCATACCCAGCGGCCTGAGAAGTCATTGTAGGGGCTGTAGTGAAGCATGGCGCTGATTTGTAATTGTAGCGAGACGGATCTGAGGATCCCAAAGCATTAAAGTCAAGATGCCTGGGAAATAGAGGACTTTGTTCCTCCACAGGTTTCTTGGACTTCTTAAGCTCTTCAATCTCCTTCATCACCGTTTGATTGGTCTTTTCTTGCTGATCCATTTGACTTTTCACCTGTCTGATCAAAGCAAACAAATCATTATTAGTGATAACAGGATCAACAGATTGAACCTGGGATCCTGTGAAGACAGGATAGTCAGTTTTTCTCGGCTGCTCGTCCACTTTCTTCAGTATGTTATTATTTTTCTTCTGGCTTCCCGGAGCGGAAGGAAGAGGAGGAATGGAGGATGATGTAGAGGCCGAAACAGCTTTCTGTTGGTTTGACATTTTTGGGATTGGAGATCAAACAGAGCGGATGATGAATGAAATTTTCTTAGAACGAAGCACCACTTGCCCCACGGTGGGTGCCAAACTGTTTTGGTCAAAAATTCACAAAGGAATTTCGTATTCCAAACTTAGAATGTGAGGTAGTGTGCTTAACGTTCAAACGAACAAATAATCCAAGTTAGGATGGTGACACGATGATTTAGCGAGGAAAACTCCATAATCCTTCGAGTTGCCTCTAGGAATCCTGGATAAAAACCTTGGGTGCCGGCAGAATAGCCTGCCACCTAGTCAATCTTATTGATAACGAAATAAAGAGTTACAATGGGTTGGAGGTTTGATCGATCAGAACTATGTGATACAATGTTTTTGCAGTGGTAATTGAGCTAGAGAGTGTGTTGTGTGTGTTCCTATTGATCGAATCCTCGATTTAATATATGACAAACAAACTAACTAACTGTCCGGGATTCCCAGGATCTCTTCTTCCCACTTTCTTGACCATTAAAGTAGGATCGACCCACTGATCCACGTATTAGTCAGCTCAGTCCGAGTCTTTAGGAGTTAGTTGAGAGTCCGTTACCACCTGCAAACAATTAAGCACGAGGCAAAATAGAGGTTAAGTATATATCGTAGGATACCTGAACTTATAGGATTCCTAAATTATCATCGGATTCCTGAGCTGCTTGAGCTTCTTGTTGAGCATCCTGAAAATCAACCCCTAATAGCCTGTTCTTCGAAGAACTCTCCATCATACCCAATGTTAATGAAGGTTTCAATGACTTCAGCTCTGTTGATGTGGGTGACTCCATTTCTGTCATTTAGATCGAGAGCAGATCGAATGGAGTCCTTAGTGACTTCAAAGGATATGTGGTTTATTCTTGTTCTTATAGGGCTTCTTGGTAGGTTGGGGTCACATATTGCATTGACCCAGAATTCCCTTGGAAACTCGTATCTGAAGGGAGTGTTTTGAGTGAGTGCAAAGCCAATGGCACAGGTTTGCAAGAACCTCATCATTCTGGTAAAGGTTACTGATGGTTGGAAGTATGCAGACAAAGGTTATGAGTTTGGTGAAGTGGGATTTGGAATGCTTGTCTGTCTAACAAAGCTCGAAAGTCCATTTTATGATGAAGATTTGAGTGAAGGTTGGGTTTGTTTGGATATGAACTTGGATGATTTAGAGAGTGATATCCCTCTATTTGTAATCGGGAAGAGTTCAGAGGTCTGGATTTTTGTTAGTAAGACTTTTGGGTTTTGTCGGCTGCTTAGGCTTCTGATGAGGGTAGTTGGGATGGCTTGTGAGAGGGAATTAACTCTTATTTTCATCATTCTCCTATTTTAGAGTTATTATTACTTCTTTTGGGTGCTTTAACTCACAAAAATGTGTTTCCTGAAATGCCTATTGTCATTTAAGTATGTGATTTGATGGGCATCATTTCTTATCAGGAAGAGAAAGTCAATTTTTTAGAGAGATTCAGAAAGTGACAAGTGTCTATTAGAGATTTTTTTTTTTGATTTTTTGAAGAAAGAGAGACAAGAAACTATATATTCATAAGGAACATGTTACGAGAAGAAAGAGAAAGGAAAAGTAAAAGACTCCCCCTAGATATGTGTAGGGATTGTTGATACCTGCAGATGGCAAGATGCTGGATCAAACAATGTTTTAAAGAAGTCATGATTTCAACAAAACCCTAGTGGCCGTACCCTGTCCGAACCTTAGCCGAACTTCAGCCGAACTGCAGGTTCGGACAGGCTATAGAGTTCAGACAACGGGAGTCTTATATATAGGTCATTAGGTTTGAAATTTTGTTTGAGTTTTTCTTACGTGTGTGTTATCAAAGGTGTTTTAACTCTGAGTCTTATTTGTAATCTAATTTTGAATGATAATAAGATTGCGCATTATTTACACTTGTTTGACATTGAATTGTTTACACAATATCTACGAGTTGATCACGATCCACCGCTCACGCAATTTTCAAGTGGTATCAGAGCTTTCTGGTGCTGCTCAGCTCGTTTTTGATCATTTGTGTTGATAAACAATTCATTTCATCTCATTTTTTTTCATCTCCAAAACGTTCGTTTCTGAAAATTTGATCATCTCACATCATGTTTCACGTTCAAAAACTGTTTTTTGATTATCTGTCGATCTGTTATCAGTTGTTACTCGTGAGATTCAGATTTTTGAGTGTTTGAGAGTTTTAGAAAATTCGCTTGTCAGAACCTGAGGTTTGTCCCAGTAACTGCTCTGAAATTGGAGTCCGTCTAACGTTCGTCTGAATTTCTGTTCGTTTGGACTTCGTGTCACGTTCGGATAGAGTTCGGTTTGAGTTCGGAAGACGTTCAGATAGATTTCACGTATTGTTCAGCATTCTAAGTTTGGAAGGAGTTCGGGTACTTTGAGTTCGGAAGGAGTTCGGATCAGGTTTGGGAAGTTTGAGTTCCGAAAGAGTTCGGACATAGTTCGGATTGTGTAATTAGGTTCGGATTCGGTTCGGAAGAAGTTCAGACAACCTATTAGGGTTCGTTAAGAGTTCGGATAAACAATAAAATTCAGAATTACGAAATGTCAGATTTACACGCATTTGCCGCAATTCAATCACAAATGCAGACATTGTTGAATTATGATAACGAAATTGGGACTGGTCAGAAGGTTCCCAAGTTGTTCAAATTTGAGGATTATCATAACTGGAAGAAACGGTTTGAAGCTTATATCAGAACTAGGGATTGTTATTTATGGATTGCCATGGATGCATCGTATGTCTATCCATTTGATAACAACAATGTACAGGTTATGCAAAGAAATTTGGATGTTACACAAAAGGCTGATTACACAAGAGAACAGAAAGCTTACGGAATTCTTACACAAGCTTTACCGAAGGAGCTTTTACATCAATTTAAAAGTTGCAAACATTCTCATGATTTATGGACTACTTTGAAAGAAAGATGTGAGGGTAATGATCATTACAAGAAAAGTAAGAAGAAAGTTTTGAAAAAGGAGTTTGACAATTTCAAGCATTTTGATGGAGAAGGTGTACCTGAGTTGATTTCAAGATATTGTCATCTTTTGTCCGAAATGGATACCGTTCAAATCAAAAAGGACGATGATGAATTAAAGGAAAAATTACTCGAGGGACTTCCATCAAAGTGAGAACCTTATATTTAAATGCTTACCAATGACAAGGATTATTCAACTTTGACTTTTGTGAAGTTGTTGGGAAAGCTACAAGCTAGAGATTTAGAGATGAAGAATGTTAACACTACTCCGGCTAAAGTTCAAAATCCTAATGTCTACTATGGTTCTAATGCTGCAACAATTTCAGGCAAATCCGGGAAAGCTACAAGTTCTGCTCCGGCAACTGCGTTTGTGGCTGGAAATGTTTTTGGAAATGTGAATTTGGGAAATGGAACAAATTCGGAAAATTATGAATACAAATATGGATCTCCAGGGTATAATGTGTCAATCCCAACAAGCAATATAATGAATACAAGCAAGATGGCTATGTCTATTACCACAACGGAAGATTATATGGCCTTGGTATCTGCTTTGGTTTCATCATATTATGGAGTTATTACAGGAAAAGTGAGCTATGCTGAATTGACCGGAGAAGACTACGATCAAGTAGATCCAGATGATTTGGAGCTCATGGATATAAATTGGCAATTTGCTATGTTTGCTCGAAAGGTAAAGAGGTTTCTCAAGAAGACTGGCAAAAAGGATCTCAATTCTGGTGGTCGCATCGGATTTGATAAATCCAAAGTGAGGTGCTACAATTGTTCGAATTTTGGCCACTTCCTAAGAGAATGTTCTCAGCCCAAAAAGCAAGAGTATCAAAAATATGCTTCATAGACAAGTGCTTCTGGAAACAATAATGCTACAAATACAAGGAGTTCTACTAATTCAAACCTTAAGTCTGAAAATTCTAAAGCTTTAATGTCTTAAGAAGACAAAAAATATAATTTAGGTAATCAATTTGCTGATTCAGCTGCCTTAATTGTTAAACATGTGCAGGATGAAGATGTCATGACTGAATTTACACAAGACAGTGATGAAGCAAATGTTGGAGCAAGTGTTGAAACAAATGTTGAAAAAAGTGTTGAAACAAATGTTACAAGATCAACTAATGATGTTTACTCAATGCTTAAAGAAAAGTTTGCATTTATGGCAAATACAATTTCTGAACAAGTTGAGTCTGATGAAATTATTTTGTTGAAAAAGAAGATTGAAGTTTTAACTAAAGAAACAGAAGCTTTGGTTAAGGAATGTGAAGCTGCAAAAGCTGATTCATTGGATACAGCAAATGACTTCGAGAATCTGTATCAGAAAAGTCTTCCTTTAAAGCAACAATATAAAAAGGCTCAACAAACTGCTTTGGAAGTTGTTGATAAGATGATTGTTGTACAAAAGAAAATGCAGAAGCTGTCAGATGAAAATAACAGTCTCAAACAGGAGAATGGTGCCATGAAAAGAAATGATATCAAAGACTCGGTTGCCTTGATGACCGACACTTCAAAGGTAGTTTCTTCTCCCATTTTGTGTAAAACTTGTGATCAATTTGCTACTGCTAAGAGTACTCTCTTAGATGAAAAGACAAAGTTAAATGATCTTTTATCCGTAGCAAGAGCTGATATGGAAATTTACATAAGAAGGTGGGAAGGTACCACAAAGGAGCTAATGTCGGTACATGAGCAATTACGTCTTCAGAAGTATGAATTTTTAAAACAGTCTGAATTGCTCGTGTCCACAAAAAAGGAACTGGCAAACAATCAAAAGGTCGTGTCTGATCTTAAAATTGAGAATTTTTAATTAAACAACAAAATTGACACTTTCCAAATTCCATTATCATTTTCCAAGTTTCTCTACAATACTGGTAATGAAAATGTGTCTGGAAAGTTTAGTCGAGTTTCTGCTCCTATGATCATTACAAATGGTCCTTCATATGATAAAGTTGATGAAAAGGTGGATGTTACATCTTATTCCACAAAGATCTCAGTTCCATCTCATGATGAGAAATCTTATCAGAAATCAATTGATCAAAAGTTTGATAAAAATTCAACCGGAAAAATAGTTTTGGATTCCACCGTTGATGAACTGTTTTAGGATGTATCAGACCTTGACAAAATTGATGATCTTGTTTCTAAAACCGAAATTGAAAATTCAAAACCCGTTCTTAAAACAGTTTCTAAGCCAGCTCATAATGATTTGATTTTAAAGCATAATTTTCCTACCATTAAATCCGAGCTTAAGAAACTAAGTGAATATGAGCAAAAACAAATTGCAAGAGGTAAATCTATGGGGGGGGGGGGTAAGAAATTAAAGAATGGTGGAGTTGGATTTGTACTTGAGTCTGTAAAATCAAAACCTAAGGTTTTGAACAAGGTTCATCTTCAAAGGTATCGAATTCTGAAAAGGCAAAGGTCGGTAATCCAACTAAAAATGGAAAGTTTGGTAAAACAGAGAAATGGAATACTTATCGCCTGAAGGGTTCAGATGTTATGTATAGCGATAAGGACTTCCCGTAAAAAATGGTCAATCCAATTTTAATCGATAAGATTTTTATGGGAGGTTGTCCAAAATATGATCCGAATGTGAAAAGTGTGCCCATTAGGAGGCAAATGGTAAAGTTATAATACCAAAGGACACACTTGATTCAGAACATTCTAATCATAATTTTGATTCAGGGTTGGTAAAAAGAGTTCAAAAATCTATGAAAAAGACATCAACTGCTTTCCAACCACCAAAGGTTGTTCAAAAACAAATTTTCCATGAACTAGACAAACCAAATTTCAGAAAACCAAATTCATTTCTTAAGAAATCTCAATTCTATCATGATGATGGTTTTTATGACAATTTTGGTTATGGGCTGAATCAAACAGTCTATGGAATGGGTCCAAGATGGGCAGGTTATGGTGGCAGGAGGGGTAGGTTTCAGAATTATGATGACCAATACTATGCTAGAAATCCACAATTTTGTGATCAATATTTTCATGGTGGTGATTTTCCAGATAGTTTGAATGATTATGACTCTAGGTTTTATGATGATTTCAGTGATCATCGTGTTTTTAACCAAAAATTTTTAAAATCAAAAAATAAAAACCCGTCATTGAAACCATTATGGATGACAACACGGTCAAAGAGGTTGTCATTGACAAACGTAAATGCTTTAAGTGCAAAGACCGTGGTCATACATACTGAAATTGTCCTTTAAAGAAGGATAAAGCTGAAAAATCTGAAGCTGAAAAATCTGATGAGGCTTCTGATGGTTATCAAACAAAGACACTTGTTTCTGGTGTTTCGCAAAAGAAAGTCAGATTTGTGGATTACAAATGCAGAATTCATTTTTATGATGAATCATCTGAATTTCACAAACATCAAAATGATAAGAAATTAGATGGTGGTTCTGATAATATCAAATCAATTTTAAAGAATTCCGTTTCTGGCTCCACAAGCACTTCAAATGACAAGTGGAAACCTAAGGGTTCCTCCACAGCTAGAAACGACTTTGTTGAAATGATGGTCGACCCAAAGCTTCAAGCTTAGGTTCGTCCCGAAAATAATCAATTTTGTTAATTTATGCAGGGACCTTCGCGACAACCCATGAATAATATATGGGTTGTTGATAGCGGAGCATCCAGACATATGACCGGTGACATCTCCCTACTCCATGATGTTAAACCTTTCGATGGAGGAAAAGTAACTTTTGCTAGAAATAAAGGCGGTCAGATTACTGGAATTAGTAAATTGAGTAATGGTGCTATCACATTCGACAGAGTTGAATATGTAAAAGAATTGGAATGCAATCTTCTAAGCGTCTCCCAAATTTGTAACAAGCAGTACACAACAGCTTTCACAGGGAGTGAATGCTTGATCTTGAAACCAGGAACCAGATTCCAGATGATTACATTGTGATGCGAGCACCACATTTCTTGTCAGGACCAATTTGGAGCCTTTACTCATCCAATGCACAGATCCAAGTGTGGAAATCATGAATCCATGATCAAATCATAGTGTTTGTTGGTTGAAATCCTTAGATTTCATGTCTGAAACTCAAGAACACGTGGGTTTTCACACACAAGTGTTCTCTCTCTTCAAAACAGCCGTCCAGGAGCTTATTCTAGGTTATTCTAGTGATGTTATTTATACTGGAGAGAGCACAGGTCGTGATTGCACTGAAATCAAGAGAATGTTATTGAAGTTAGTGAATTTTATGTCATCAGACTGACGAGATCGCCAAGAACAACTGTGAGATTGCCAAGGCCAAGCTGAGATTGCCAAGACCAAAAAACCAGATAGCCAAGAACAAGGTGAGGTCGCCAAGAGCAAATCCTAGATCGTCAAGTTTTGGTGAGGTCGCCAAGACTCTTGGTGAGGTCGACAAGATTGTCCTGAAATCACTAAGTACACTCCAAAAATGTCAAGTATCAATATTGAATCACTAAGGGTTGTTAATACGAAGACACATTCAATTATTAACATTAGCCAAGTAGATTATCATGAAATGACCCAGAATATGGATTTAGACTTTCACATTGCAATTGAGATGTACATGGGCAATTTCTTTAATATCAATAATAAACACAAGTTAAGACATTACATATGAAACACAAAACATCAAACACTTGAGTGATTAACATAAGCATTAAGAGAATTGTCCAAGTACAAAATACAAGTTAAAGTGAAAGATTTACAATTTGAGCACAAATACTAAGGATGCTATGTCTGAGTTGCCACCAACCCTAAGAAGATCTTACAAATTCCCCCTTTGGTGGTAATACAAACATAGAAAAGAAAAACTGACGACTATCTGAGTTGTCCAAGCAGCTTTAGCAAGAACCTCAGTATTTACGGGCAAGATTCCTGTATCAATCATCTAAGCAAATAATCAGTGCCTCGTATAGTATCCAAAGGTCTTCTCGCACGAACTTCTTCAAGTCAGAATAGTGCCACATCTCTAACATCCTTTCACGACCATGGGAGAGGTAGCAAATCCCGCGACCACCCATGGTCCAGTCTTTTAAGGTACTCAGGCTTTTTGTCGTCATCTTCCTGGCATCAATGCACTCCCAGCACCACCACCTTAGAAACAAACCAAAGTAGTTTGCATCCACTATCTCGTATGGCCTAAGTCTTCGAGGGATGGTGTCCAGGCGACTGTAGAATAACCATTTAAGGTAACTTCTATGCAGCAGTCTCATTTCAATTGCAGCGAAAAGCCTTATTGTATTTCCGTCTTCCCTTTCAATGACCAACTCATGAGTGTCCCCACTGTAATACCAACATCTTATTGGGTGGCTTTTCTGATCTCCCTTTATTTTCTTTGTAATCAAATCCTTGCTGATACTCTTGTACATGACCTTATGTGGGACCATAACTCTCTGCCTTCTGAAAGTTCTGTACTTCTTTTTCTCTGTCTTGAGGGGGCGAATTGAACTAACGTTGTAGATGGCTTTTATCTGTTCTTCAGCATCTCTACCCACTGGATCATTTGAGTGGTTGATCAGCTGTCGCCACCTAAGCTGTTTCAACTCCCAAGAGAACAGATTTAGGAGGTCTCTTATCTTGGCAAAGAATTGTACAAATCTGTTTCTGCGTTTAACAATAAATTCCTTAAACTTGTGATCATATTTCCAACCAAGGATTTTCATCCCATCATCGGATTCGACATTAGGAGGCATATCTTTGAGCTTTTTAGCAGTGAACTGCACCAAGGCTTTCCGATACGGTGCCATTTCATTCTAGTCGTCAACCAAGGTAAGGGCTTCCTTCCTTCGGTGTTCCTCTGCCCTTATTGCTTCTCGTTCGTCTTGCTGACGCTTGACCTTCTTATTTTCTTCAATAATGTGGGTTTTGACCATTTTTCGTAGACTAGGTAGCTGCTTTCTGCTATAGCTTTTGCGAGCATATCCCCGCTGGTCTAGAAAGTCCCGCAACTCTCTTTTGGTCACTTGGTTAACGCCAAGCGTAGCTGTAGTGGGACTGGGCGGAGGTGAAACATGATCAAGGATGTCAGGAGGTGGAGGCATATACTGTGCATGCATCTCTCAGATCTTTTCCCGCAGATTATCGATGAATTGCACATATTCAAACTTCTTATCAGTATCAGCAAAAGGATTTGCTCGAGGATCAGTAAGCTTATCTGCAAGTTTGTAGTTGTAGAGATGTTTCTACATATCTTGCCTGTCGGTGTACAGTTCAACTAGTTGTGCATCCGTGAGAGTCATTGTCACGACCTTATTTGAGCCTTTACTCATCTAATACACAGATTCAAGTGCGGAAATCATGAATCCATGATCAAATCATAGTGTTTGCTTGTTGAAATTCTTAGATTTCGCCTCTGAAACTCAAGAACTTGAGGGTTTTCACACACAAGTGCTCTCTATCTTCAAACAGTCGTCCAAGAGCTTGTCTAGGGTTATTCTAGTGTGGCTATTTATACTGGAGAGAGCACAGGTCGTGATTGCACTAAAATCAAGAGAATGTTATTGAAGTTATGTAATTTAATTATGATATCAGACAGACGAGATCGCCAAGAATGAGCCTGAAGTCGCCAGGAACATAATGAAGTCGCCAAGCCTGTTGGTGAGGTCGCCAGCTTTGGCGAGGTCGCCAAGACCTGGCGAGGTCGCCAAGACCAGGTTGCCAGGAACATGAGGTCACCAACCTTTATGTCCCAAGGCGCCAACATTTTGGTGAGGTCGCCAAGAAAGTCTAGAAATCACTAAGTACGCTCCGGAAATGTCAATTATCATTATTGAATCATTAAGGGTTGTTATTACAAAGACACAATCAATTATTAGCATTTGCCAAGCAATTTATCATGAAATGACCCGGAACTTGAATACAAACAATCACACTGCAATTGAAATGTACAAAGGCAATTACTACAATATCCATAATCAACACAAGTTAAGATATTTAGACATGACATACAAAACATCAAACACTTGAATGATTAATATGAACATCAAGATAATTGTCCAAGTACAAGATACAAGCAAAGTGAAAGATATACAATTGAGCACAAAAGCAAAGGATGCTATGTTTGAGTTGCCACCAATCCTATAAAGTTCTTACAAATTCCCCCTTTGGTGGTAATACAAACATAAAAGGAAAACTAGACAACTATCTGAGTTGACCAAGCAGCTTCAGCAAGAATCTCCAGTACTTTCGGGCAAGGTTCCTGTAACGATCATCAAGGCAGACAATCTGTGCATCGTACAGAATCCATAGATCTTCTCGTGCAAACTTCTTCAAGTCAGAATAGTGCCACATTTCAATTACCCTTTCACTACCCTGAGAGAGATAGTAGATCCCACGACCACCCATGGCCCAGTATTTCAAGGTACTTAGGCTTTCTGTCTTCATCTTCTTTGCAGCAATACACTCCCAACACCACCATCTTAGAAACAAACCAAAGTAGTTTGTATCCACTATCTCGTATGGCCTAAGCCTTCGAGGGATGGTGTCAAGGCGACTATAGAATAACCATTTTAGGTAGCTTCTGTGCAGTAGTCTCAGTTCGATTGCTGCGAAGAGTCATATTGTGCTGCCATCTTCCCTTTCAATAACCAGCTCATGAGTATCACCACTGTAGTACCAACAAGTTATAGGATTGCTTTTCTGATCCCCTTTTATTTTCTTTGTGACCAAATCTTTGCTGATACTTTTATACATAACCTTGTGAGGGACTTCAGCTCTTTGCCTTCTGAATGTCTTGTATTTCTTCTTCTCAGTTTTGATGGGATGATTTGAGCTCACATTGTAGATTGCCCTTATTTGATCCTCAGCATCTCTGCCTGCAGGATCATTTGAGTGATTTATCAGTGGACGCCATATGAGCTGCTTCAACTCCCAAGAAAACAGATTTAGAAGATCCTTTATTTTGGCAAAGAATTGAACGAAACCATTTCTGCGCTTGACAATGAATGCCTTGAATTCATGATCGTATTTCCACCCAAGGATCTTCATTCATCATCTGATTCAACGTTTGGAGGCATGTCTTTAAGCTTTTTAGCAGTAAACTGCACTAAGGCTTTCCGATATGGTTCCATCTCCTTCCATTCGTCAACCAAAGTAGGAGCGTCTTTCCTTCGGTGTTCCTCCACTCTTTTAGCCTCACGATCGTCCTGCTGACGTTTTACATTCTTATTTTCTTCAATAATATGTTCTTTGACCATAGTTCGTAGACCGGGGATCTGCTTTCTGCTGTAGCTTTTACGAGCATATCCCCTTAAGTCTAGAAAGTCTTGTAATTCTCTCTTGCTCATTTTATTAACTTCAAGCGTAGCTGTAGCTGGACTGGGTGGAGGTGAAAGCCGATCAAAAATCTCAGGAGGAGGAGGCATGTATTGTGCATGCATCTCTCGTATCTTTTCCCGCAGATTATCATTGAACTGAACATATTCAAACTTCTTGTCTGTGTCAGCAAATGGATTTGCACGAGGATCAGCAAGCTTCTCTACAAGTTTGTAGTTGTACAGATGTTTATCCATGTCTTGCTCATCAGTATACAGTTCCACTAGCTGAGACTCCATGAGATTCATCAGGTAGGATAAGGGAATCCCACGAGAGATTAACTCTCTGACATAATTTGCAATCACAGTCTCGTCAGAAGGATCAACATTATCTCCAGCTAGGTTAGGAATTATTCTGATTCTGGGTTCTCTCTCTTCAGAGTTGTGAATTTCTGGCTCAGAGTATTCTGATCCAAGGCCAATTTTTGATGGAGGACGGATGGATTCTTCCAATTGTTTGATAGCCTCTTGCCTTGCAATCTCATCCAGTGTCCTTTCAAGAAGTATTTCTTCCTTAGCATCCCTGATGGATTCTTCCTTCTTCCTTTGCTTCTCCATTTTCTGTTCGTATACCTCTTCAGGAGTTAGCTTTCTTTTGCCTTTGTCAGGTCTAACTGAAGGACCAGCTTCATGAGATGAGACTGGATTATTTGCACCCTGACCACCACTTGCACTTATTATTGGAAGAGTCTGAATAGGTTCAGTGTCAGTGCCAGTGGTGGTTGCAGTAGACATTTGCAATGAAGGTTGGGCTGGAACTCCTTCAGGGTTTACTTGTTCTTCTGAGTGACGGACCGGTGAAGAAATTGATGATCTGGTAGCACCGTCTACATTTTGAGGTTCGCTTTCCACTGGCTCAGATCTAGGACGAGTTGGAGAAGTAAACTCAATCGGTTCATCTTTGATCTCATAAATTATCTCCTCATCATACTCATCATCAGTAGTGAATTCCAAGTTTATGAAGTTTGTTGCACTGGATTCATAAATGAGGTTATTTAGACGCTCAGCCAAACTTATATCATTGAAGATCTCATCTGGAATCATGCTGAGAGGTTGAATTTCCAAGACTTCTCCGGCTTTAATGGTTTCCTCAGTAACAATCACACCACTTCTGCTACTTGGATCAGTAGCCAAGGTGTTTGCATAGAATTCTCGAAATGCAGTTCTTCTAAGATCCAGGAACTCACTTTCAACGTGTAAGTGTTTCAGCTGTTCCGAAATCTCAGATATAGCAGCTTCAGGCATAACAATGCTTATTGGCTGTTGTACTGGAGGAGCCAACTGGAGTTGCAATGAAACTTCAGGTATGACAGGAGGTTCATTAGGTTCACCCATGGTTAAAGCAAGTACCTCTCCCGAAGATGATTGGTTTGCTTCAAATGCAGCCCTTGAGAATCTTGGAAGTTTGATATTCTCAGGAGGTGGCACTAAGCTTATTACGGATTGATAAATTTCCACTTCTTCTTCGTCGTTTAATTCATCATTCAGAAAGGTGTCACCATAGGAGATGTCAACATCAGGTTCGGAAGATTCGTTGTCATCAGATTGAAAATCAGCAAGATGAGTGTCATCTATATCTTGTTCTGTGACAACGGTAAGAGTTATTGCATCAGAAGCTTTGCCAGGCAGGCTAGGACTTGGTTCTTTATTTTCCTGAGTGTCTTCGGTTGAGGGAGGCTGATCCAACATCCGATCGTCACCTTGATTACCACTTCCACTACCACCAGCTTCATCATCATTGGTTCTGGTAATCTGATTATTTTGGGGAGCTTCAGCCAATAGCTTTTTCAGTCTTTCAATTTCTTCTGCTTGCTCTCTTATTTTCTCATTGGCTTTAAGAAGCTCTTGATCTTGTTCCTTTATTCTGTCATTTGCTTCTTTAAGCTTGTCGTCAGAGGAAATGTTAGAGACGTCAAGATTTTGCCTCAAGAACACTTCTTGAGCAGGAGCAGTTGAAATGAGCTGAGTCTCAACTTGAGTTACCGGTTCCAAGCTTGTGATGTTGATTTCAGCAGAGGCGTCAATTTCTTGAACTGTAGCTTCAGTGGTGGTGACAGGAGCAGATTGAACCTTTTGTTGCTTAATGTCTGCTGGTTCATGTTGTACTGCAGATTGATTAGCAGCACCAGTTCCAGATCCAGAGATTGGCCCTCTTCTTATTTCAAGTTTCTTTCTTTCCTGAGCATACTTGGATCTAAACTCTCTTTTGTGGTTTGGTTCAATATGACCATCAAACAAAAAAGATGCTGAATCTGGTTCAGGTGAATCAGATTTTGAATGATTTGGTGAGAAGTCATCTTGAGTCGGCCTTGACTTTATTTTCTTTAGCTTCTTTTGACTTGAAGCTTCAGGTTGTTCACTAACTTTAGACTTTTCTCTTGTTTTTAGTTTCTTCTTTTTGGGACCCCTAGCATCTGAACTAGTAGAGTCAGAACCTGATTCTGATCCAGGTTGGAACCTTGACCCTGATTCAGGTTTGGAAACAGAAGCATTTGAGTTACCTCTTTCATTATTTCCAGAAGCATCATCTTCACTATCAGACCCTTCATCTTCATCTCCTGACTTGTCTGATTCGGATGCACCTTTGGATGAGGCTCTGTCTTCAGGCTCAGATGGCATAGGGTCATTATGAATTGGAGAATTGATTTGTTGAAACTCTTGGAGATTTGCTGCATCATTATTAGGAACATCAGCATTAATATCTTCCATATCAGCATCAGGATTATTTTGAAGATTCTCTGCATTATTGTCAGGTTCTGCAGCATTTACATCTGCCATTTCAGCATTGGCACCAGCATTTTCTTGATCTTCATCCATGTCATCATCAACATCAATTCCCTCAATCATATTTGGGAAAAACGGAACTTCGGGTCCATCATAATGACCAATCTGGTACCGAGTGTAAGAACCGGATATCATCCTCCTAGGAACCAAGTGTGGTTCTGTCTTTTGTAAGTTCGGGTAGTAACGATCAAGGATGGCTTGTATGAATCTGGGATACATCAGAAATTTCTCAGACTTTCTAATTGGGTGAAGGTTGTAGTTCATCCATTCGATTATTTGCCTTGAAAGATTGAAGCCAGCACCGGAGGCTAAACCATGTAGAGCCCACGCTGTTTCTTCCACAAAGTCATCAGTTCCTGACTTTCTTGGAGCGAAAGCATATATGAAAAAGGTGATGATACATCGCCAATTATCTGGGAACAAAGTCTTCTTAATCTTTTCTTTTGAATTCACTGAGAGATTCCCTTGATATCCCATCATAAGAAGTGTATCTTGCCATTCTTCTCTAGGAAAAGAAATGGGGCAGAGTGCGTCATTTAGTTCCAGCACTTCTCTGACTCGTTCTTCATTTATTTCAACATACTGCCTTTGAATCAATGATCTAATGGACTTAGAACCATTATCAGCCACAAACGTGTGTGCGTTGTTCCAGAAGTCATTTATTATTCCCGAGCTTATGACAGGCTCCAACCGGATACTTGTGATCCAATTAGAGTTTTCTAGGATTCTGAATGCTTGTTCATAACGACCGGCATCAGAGGGGCATTGGCTGCTCTTTCCTGTCTGGGAGCCATATGCACATAAGAAATAACATGATTACATCAAATTTGATGAGTTAAAATGAATGTCATGTCACACTAAATTCGTGATAGTGACAGAGCTTTTTAAATTAACTTACAAAGATATAAAAGAAATTCACTCAAGGCATATGCTCAAATTTCTTCAAAAAAACAATCAATTATGTTCAACAGATTTTCATTAGAGAAAATTTTACCCAAAGTCCTGTAATTTCCCTTGAAATGGTAACTTTTATTGTAGATGTTGACTTTGGTGAAGGAAAAAGAGAATCTTTGACTCAAGAAAGCCGTTTGATGTTAATTTGATGAAAAACACAAGTAATGACAGATTATGATAGATGGTGAGAAATTTGTTCAAAATTTTCACTCAGGAGAGTGGACTTTTGTGAATAAGTCAACATTTGACACAAATGACTTATAAGCTTTAGAAGGAATCAAGAAGTGATTCCCCCTAAACTTGAGTTTTTCATGAATTTGATTTATTGATTTTGGTGTCAAACAAGATTCCTGAACCATGTTTTCCTAATCCAACATGATTAGAGCAATCTTAGACAAAAACCCACACATATATTCTATTTAACTACTTGTGTAGAGCCAAGACGAACCATATCACTTAAGCATATACAAGATGTCAAATGATGAATCAAAATACATGCATGAAGTTTTAACATGCTTAAATCACATAACCAAGGTCAAATAAAGTCAAGTAACAGAACAAGAAGCATTCAATATCAAACATGAGCATCAACATCAAGGTCAGACACAAATAGGATCAATCAGCCCTAAATTCTAACCTTGCTAGCATTTATTTCCTTATAAGTGTGATATGAGCTTCAATAGTTCCTAACCTAACTATTTATTCAGAATAAAAGATAAAGAATCATAAAACAATGACTAATATGCATGTCATTTCATTAAATCAAGCATGTTTGTGAACCATACACAATTTCAGAAATCAAACATGCAAAGTCATATTTCATGAGATTTATTGAGTTTATTGCATAAGCGGTGAGTAGAACAAACCACTTGAATAGACAAGAATCAAATATCCAATTATTTATTTTGAGATCAGAAAACATACCTCAACAAAGATCTAGAGTTTACTAAGATCTAAATGAGAAATGTCAAGAAATCAACAGGTTCAAGTCCTGTTTGTGATCAATCATACATGGATTAGGAATTTGACTAATGTTATTCAAGTAGATTTGAAGAGTTTAATGAATTTGCCCTTGTGTAGCTTAATAATTATGTATCAAACATTGCCAAAATTCATGAAACATACCTCTTTGATGATCTAAAACTGAGCTAAGATCAATGAAAGAGATGATAAGATCTTGGAGTGTTTCAGGCAGAATCTGTTATTAAATCAAGCAAAATTTGTTAAACAATTTATTGATAGCCACACACAGCCAAAATAGGATCAGATTCATTAAACAGGAATGAAATACACTAGATTTGACTTAAAAAGTCAAACATGCAAGCATTCATCAAAAAACCAAGTCAAGACAAGTCAAACAATACAGATTTCACCTACATAAAGTTGAAACCAATGCTAGACAATATGAATTCTTGAACTTGACTTATTTTTCAGAATTTAAGTTGCATTTCCAGTGAATTTCAATT
The DNA here is from genome assembly GCA_039602395.1 of Deinandra increscens subsp. villosa. Classification (NCBI taxonomy): domain Eukaryota; kingdom Viridiplantae; phylum Streptophyta; class Magnoliopsida; order Asterales; family Asteraceae; genus Deinandra; species Deinandra increscens. The sequence goes on from JBCNJP010000008.1 coordinate 15,964,287, forward strand.
TAGAAGGAGAAATCCAATAAAATGGTCATAAGTAGCCTTTATGTTGTATTATTGGGTCAATTTTATTCTTAAAGCAACATAAAAACGACCAATGTTACCATTTTAGGTCAAGGATTTCATTCCTGAAGTTATTTGAGTCAAATGACTCTTATTGATATGAGTTTAGATCTTTTAAAGTCCAATTTGGGTCAAACTAGTAAAGTTTGATAAAAATTTACCATTTTGACCAAAAGGATGAGATTTACATCAAGTTTATCTCATTTAGGACTTAACTTATTTACCAAACTTATCATTTTGTTTCTTTTCAAAGAATTTAAAATATCGACATGGATTTGTTCCAAAATTCAACTTGTTTCCCTTAACGGGTCAAACTAGGACAAAGTCTAGTTCAGCATCAATTTAGAAGCTTTTAAAACCCGAATTGCATTTAAAATCATCCTAAATGCAACATATCTGTATTTAGGAACAACCAACATCAAAACATCTCATTCATAGTTCAGAATTTTAACCAGTTGAGAAATCAAACAGTGAATTATTCAAAAACTACACTACAATACCAATTTCAACCTACTTAGCATAGAGCAAGTAGTAAGTTTCTATCAAGCAGCAAGTTTACATCACAGTTACCATTCTCAAACTAGTTTTTGATAGATTCCAAAACAAGCACACATTTGAAATCCAAAGACTCTCAATTTATTTAGAACTACGACCCCTGTTCTTGATTAGAAATTCAAAGTGAGATTCAAGAGGTTTGTGAATGAATTCACTATAATTAGTCTTGAATCAATCATGGTGTATCAACAGAAATTTACAAAGAATTTCACATGTTATCAAGTCCCTTATCGAACACCGTAACCTGCCCCTGTTTATGTATAATCAATTTATTAAGACAAACTTGTAGGTTGATTACCTCAAATCGGTGAAGGAAGTGATAAAGGAAAAGAACGATGGCTCCTAATCTGTGAATCCAACAACCAAAACAGAGATAAGAAACCTAATCTTGAATCCATGAACCGTGGGTCTCAAGAACTCATAGGACCGAACCCTAAACTTCTTGATTAACCTAGAATTTGGCTAGACGGCTTACCTGATTGTGCAAAGAGGGTGTGCGGACCAACCCTAAGCGCACGAGGATCAGATTCCGGTTGACGGAGAGAGGGAGATCAGAGGTCCGGCGGTGAAGGTGACTGTTGTCGGAGGTTCACCGAGAGAGAAAGAGGGAGCGAGTTTGTGTGTTTTAAGTTTGAATGAGAAAATGAATTCTGAATTTCCCTTTTTATTAGACAGGCGAGGTCACCAAAGAAAACTTAGGGTTTTAATTTTATTAGAAGACCGAGATCGCCAATAAGGATGCAAGGTTTAGGCGAGATCGCCAAGTGTAGAGAGGCGAAGTCGCCAGGAGGATGTTCGGTCATGGTGAGATCGCCAAAGGCAAGGTCTCGGGGGTTTTTAAGTCTTATGCGAGATCGCCAAATGGAGAATGAGCGAAGTCGCCAAAAGCAACTAAACCGAGATCGCCAACTGTTGTTATTGACTAGGCGAGATCGCAAAGAAGAATCTTGGACAAATCGAAATCGCTAAGAGGAAGACCAGTTATGGCGAGATCGCCAAGTGTAAACTTGAGATCGCCAAGGCTAGATTTTGCGAAATCGCCAACAGAGTCATCCAAAACTGAAAAATTTTATGACAGCAGGTAAAAGTTTTATGAAGAATTTTCTGGTTTAAGATGCATTTACAACCAAAATGAGAACATCCGAAGTAAAAGCATTAAAATTCTCAAGTGAGAACTCAGTGAATTGCAAAAACTTTAAATGAGCTCATTAAGGGCATTTTGGGAAATAAAGAAATTGTCTAAGCGCATAACCACGTTAAAGGCAACATTTGACTCAGAAAAATTTCAAATTTCACACAAATAGAATTTCTTCCCCCTATTTCTTTAGAGGTAAGGACTGATTTCAAGGTGGATGAATATTTTTGATTCGCGTGAACACAAGGTCAGAGTTTCCTCAGCAGATGTGTCTCGAAATATTTTCAATGATAATAATGGGACGCGTGAACACAAGGTCAGAGTTTCCTCAGTAGATGTGTCACGGTCAATGGAAGGATGTGAGATATTTCTCACTTATTGATGGATGTGTTATAATTCACACTTATTGGTGTATGTGTGATGGATCACACTTATTGAAGATTTGAAATCAGCACTTTCCGTAAAAGAAATACTTGAGTGTGTTGGTTGACTTACTTAGCACAGACTTAAGCAGATTTAAAGGATTTTGCTAACGGTTTTGACTTAAGGTCCACAATTTCATGGTATTAAGTGTGTAATCACAGGACATGCCTAATTCTTATTTTGTTGAGTCTACCGACACATCGAATGATAAAATTACTAATCGATTGGATCATATCCTATGGTTAGATCACAAGACCAGAATTATATCATGTTCCATATAGTTTACCCAACCAAGAACCAAAACTTTTCTGGTTTTCTTTTTCAAAGTTTATTTTAAACATTGCAGAATTGCAACGATTTTGTGCTTAGACTCAAGTGCCCATCAAGTGCCTTTACAAAAGTTGGTGGGAATTACTCGATTCTAATTTTCATGATTTTTATTTAATTTTGGAATTTTTAATTTTTTTGGAATTTTCTTCAATTTTTCAGTATTTATTGAAGCATCACTAAAAATTCAAGATTTTGACTTTTTCATCAGGTATTTAACAAGTGTCTTCACAAGAGTTGTTTGAAATGACCCGACTCTATTTTTAGTTATTTTTATTTATTTTTCCAAATTTTTGTGATTTTCTCTAATTTTTCAACCATGAGGCGGTTTAGGCTTGACTGACTATCACAAAGACTCAAAATAAAATAAGATAAAATATTTTTAGTATTTTTTGAAGATTTGCTTAACACTTTATGAAATGTCTTATTGATGGTCAAGAAAAGATGACCAAATACTAAACAAGACTCAAAGAAACTAAAGATAAAATCTTTTTGTGTTTTCAGGAAAAATTTAAAGACAAAATCTTTTTGGCTTTTCAATTTGGTGACAGAAAGATTGAAACAAAATAAAATCTTTTTGGGTTTTCTGGAAAAATTTTAAAGACAAAATCTTTTTGGCTTTTCAATTTGAAGATTATTGCAAGGCAAGAAGTCTAACAAAGATAATACCTCTAAGACTACACAACCTAAGACTAAGGCACTATCCTAAAAGGAACCTAAAGATGAGCTTACACAAAGTTAATCATTCCTACTGATTGAACTATGAAATTAAACCTAGAAACATTAAATCCCTTGGTGAAGAGATCTATAAGTTGATAAGAAACATGAACTAAGGTAATCAGCTTTTTCTCATGACATTCCCTAATAAAGTGATGCCTAATCTCTATGTGACTGGTTTTAGAATGCTGAACAGGGTTCTTAACGATAAACATGGCAGCAATATTATCAATGTTAATAGGGGTGGACATGAAATTCAAACCGTAATCCAAAAGCTGATTCTGGATCCAGAGAACTTGAGAACAGCAAGAGGCAGCAGCAATGTATTCTGCTTCGGCAGGCGAGGTAGATACCGTTGACTGTTTCTTGCATTGCCACGAAACCAATCGATTCCCCAAGAATTGAGCTCCACCGGTGGTTGACTTCCAATCCATGTTGCAACCCCCGTAATCACTATCCGAGAAACCCCTTAGATCAAAAAGATCGTCCTTGGGATACCACAGCCCTCTCTTCGGATTGGACTTCAGGTATCTGAAGATTCGTTTCACGACCGTCAAGTGTGACAGTTTCGGTTTGGATTGAAATCTTGAGCATAGACATACGGCAAACATTATGTTGGGGCGGCTGGCTGTCAGGTACATGAGGGACCCGATCATTGATCTATAGAAGTGTTCATCAACACATTCACCTTTATGATCTGCATGGAGCTTGACACGAGTCTCAACAGGAGTGGAATAGCCTTTAGAGTCATGAAATCCAAACTTCTTCAGCATTTCCTTCACATACTTTCCCTGACTGATTAGAATACCTTTATTATTCTGTTTCACCTCAATCCCTCGGAAAAATGTGAGTTCCCCCATTGAACTCATTTCAAAGCGTTTTTCCATCAGACATTTGAACTCATGACAAAGATTTTTATTTGTTGAACCGAAGATGATGTCATCCACGTACACTTGAACTAGTAGAATATCATCACCCACATGTCGTATAAACAGTGTCTGATCAATCAACCCTCGCTTGTAACCATTTTCCATTAGATAGGTAGACAGGGTTTCATACCACTTCCTTGGTGCCTGATGGAGTCCATAAAGGGCTCTTTTCAGTTTGTATGCCTTATCTGGGAATGAAGGATTGACAAACCCTGGAGGTTGATCAACGTACACCTCTTCGTCTAGTTCACCATACAGGAAGGCAGTTTTCACGTCAAGTTGATAGACTGTTATGTTCTTTGACGTGGCATACACCAAGAAAATCCTGATGGCTTCAAGACGAGCTACCGGGGCATAGACCTCATCATAGTCCAGCCCATCTATCTGCATGTAACCCTTGACCACAAGTCTTGCTTTATTTCATATTATTATTCCTCTGTCATCCTTTTTATTCTTGAAGATCCACTTGACTGGAATAAGCTTCACACCAGGAGGAGTGTCTACATGTTGCCACACATCCAAAAGTTTGAATTGAAGCAACTCAGCATGCATGGCCTCTATCCAGTTGTCGTCTTTCATAGCAGCAGCTACAGAAGTAGGTTCTTCTTGAGAGATGAAGCAGGAAAACAAGCAAGTGTTTATCGTTCTCGATTGACTTCTGATTATTCTCTTATCAAGTGGACCAATAATGTTTGAGGCGGGATGTTTCTTATGAATTCCAGTCTCTTCAACAGCCGGAACTGGAATATTTGAGTCTAGAGATCCCATCTGCACATCATTGCCTGGAGTATCACCGGATTCAATCACAGTTGTGTCTTCTGAGTCTGAGTTACTATTGAGGAATTCATTCTCAGCTTGATTTTCTGGAATTTCTTGATTTTGTTGATTTTCTTGATTTGGCACAAATTCTTGAACGACTTCTTCGGTTATTTGGCTTTCATCAGTAGTGACAGCTGGAATAGTGGAAGATGAGTTGGGAACGTCTGTTGATTCATTTCTCCAGGTAAAATCAGATAGATCATCTAAGTAGATGGAATCCAATATTGATGATGTAATTGGAGCAGAACTCTCGGGTACATACACATCCTCATTATTAACACCTTCTTGCATGTTACCAGAATCACCTGAAATTACAGAATCACTAAAGTTAAAAGAAGAAGAGAAATTCTCCAAGTCATACATGCCATCTGAGTCAGGCTCTCTGGAATTATGTGTGTGCTCGTTAAAGTTAACGTTGCACGACTCCATAATCACCTGAGTTCTTTTGTTGTACACCCGATATGCCGCGGAGGTCATCGAGTATCCAACAAAATAGCCTTCGTGTGCCCGAGGGGCAAACTTAGCTAACTGCTCAGACTGAATCAATACAGTACAAGGACATCCAAAGGGCTTTAAGCGCTTTAACACCGGTTTTTGTTTCGAAAACAGCTCAAAGGATGTCTTGTTGTCATGTTTGACCAAAAGAGTTCGGTTCCGGACATAGCAAGCAGTATTGACTGCTTCGGCCCAAAAAGACAGTTTAAGGTTAGAACCAGCGAGCATCGTCCAAGCACACTCGATTATTGTGCGGTTCTTTCTTTCAGCAATCCCATTCTGTTGAGGAGTATATGGAGAGCTAAATTGGCGAGTGATGCCCTTCTCGTTGCAGAACGAGTCGAAGACGTGATTTCTAAACTCCGTCCCGTTGTCAGATCTGATTATTCGAACTTTTTCTCTACTTATGTTCTCGATGCGTGTAACAAAATCTTTAAGTATCACCGGAGTCTCAGACTTCTCTCTTAAGAAAAATACCCAGGAATATCTTGAGTAATCATCACTGATGACTAGGCAGAAAGACTTTCCCCCTAAGCTCTTGATATTAACAGGCCCAAAGAGATCCAGGTGTAACTGTTGAAGGATTATTGTCGTTCTTCCCGGCGGCTTAGGCTTATGAGACACTTTATGTTGCTTTCCATTCGAGCATGCAACACAGTTATCGATTTACACGAATTCTTGTAAGGATCAATTTAAACCCTCACGCGATATCTAGACTAGTGAAACCGTGCGGAATCCGGTTTTACCAGTTGATTCAAGAATATAACGAAAGACAGTAATCGAAAAGTATATAAAACAATAAATAATAAACACAAACCAATTCGAAGAACACACTTTGATTTATTACTGATTGCTTGCTACACCTTGATCGAAATTCTTAGAAGAATTTCGATGTCACCACAAAACAAACCACCAAAAGACTAGCAACCCTCAAACAATAAAGGAGGAGACTATTTATAGTAGAGATTGACTTGGTGAACAAGTCAATCTCTTTACAAGATTTCGTAACCTAGGCCCACACTAACAAAATCGGACCTAAAACCCACTTTAGTCTACCCAAGTTAGCCCAATTACATTTACAAGCTAGCCCAAAACTATCTAATGCAAAAGCCTCAATTTTCAGGTCTCTACAATCTTCCCCTAGGCTTTAGCATTAGACTGTCTTCACATCCTGAACTCCTTTGACAAATTTACAGTTGCTGGATCATACCTTATCTCCTTGGCTACAATCTCAGCTACTGCCCGAGTGTAACACTTTGCATATTCTTCAGTGTCTGGGTTACACTCAATCTGATGTTTAGCTAAAACCATGATGTCTTTCTTGTGGAATCGCATCAGATCATGAACTTCCATGACATCAATAGTCTTTGACTCGCAGAGAATCTTGGCTTCACCGGAGTAATCACTATAAGCCCAGGTCTGGAAATCATGCAGGCAGTCTTCAGGATGTCTCATAGGAAGAGGTATCGTCTTTGTCTTGTCAGTCGGTGGATACAAGACATTTGTGAATTTCTTGAGCTTTTCATCCTCCTTCCCTGGGATATTTTTCTTGCCATCCCACTTGAAAACACTCCTGTATTTCTTCACATATGACTTTTTGTGAGGAAACTCCTCAAACCTCTTGAACTTGCTCCTCACAGCCTTTTCCAGTTTCTTATAGAAGTATGTAGCTTGATCATTGTTTGACGGATTTGAAAATGGAGCCTGATAAAGCATGGTCAAATCCACATTCGTCCATGAATAAAATTGAGTCCAGCTCATGTAGTATTCCAAAGGATACTGACCCCTTCTTCTCACAACAAACATGTTCTTCTCTCCATCAAACATCCAGGTTTTAACAGGTGTAGTAATACCTTGCTTATCATGAAAATGTTCACCCAACTGGATTAGATACCTTTCAGGTGGATATGAAAATGTTTGTGACTCCCAACCTCCATCAAAATCAGAAGCTAGAACCGTCATGTAATCTCTATCTCTGGTATCTTTATCTTCACTCAAGGCATCAGGTAAAACTGGTTGAGTTTCTTCAGGAATATCAGCTTCAAAATCGAATACTGGTGATTGTGAGGAATCACCTGTACCTGATCTTCTTTCAACTTTATCTCCTTGCCTTGATTTTTTCTGAATTCAGCTGCCTGACCAGCTTGTGAAGTTCTCTAAACTGCCTTGAGAATTCTCTGTTTACCATCTTTTGATTTTCCAATTCAGTATTGTGAACCTTCTGAATATCAATCAAATCAACAATAATCTCACTTTGAATTGCATTTTGGGCTTTCAACTCTGCTATCTCAGCTCTGAGTTCCTTCTCCAATCTTAACTCCGGGGTTTCTACTGCTTTCCCTTTGTCTTGGGCTGTGGGCTGAGAGGAAGACGGACCAGCACTTGAACTTGTGACTGGTGGCACATAAGAATCAAGTATTCTTCTCCTTGGGTCACTGAGGCCTTCAGTGTGGTGTGGTGTAGCAGCTGACTCAGTCTCAGTCATATCAGTCAAATCATCTGTAACAGAAGCACCGAGGGGAGGATCCTCTGTGGCTTTCCGTTTTCTGATCAATGGAGTCTCTGTTGTCTCAGTCTCAACTTCCTCAAAGTCAACATCATCCAGATAAGTATCATAGTTTATTGACTCATCTCCTTCAAAATTGAGTGCTCCAATCCTCACATCATTCAAATCAAATTCTTTCCAGTCAGAATCATCGGGAAGATCAACCACTTTCTGTTGAGGAGGAGTCATATTATGTTCTTCATCAACAGATGCATTTCTGTTAACCGGAACCTCTTCTCTCACAATCTCTGCAAACTCTCCAAACTTGTCTCCAAACGGCATCTTATCCGACAGCTTCTTCTTCGGATTTATCATAGGAAACACTTCAATACCCATTGGTTTTGTGTCATGAGTGTCATTGGTCTTTCTAAGGTTCGGGTATCTTGAATCCAGAACAGACTGAATAAACCTGGGAACAGCAGTAAACTTCTTATCTCTTGACACAACAGCCTTCACATCTTCAAAAATCATCCTAGACCAGTTGAACCAAACACCTCTGATTAGTGACACCATTGCATGGGTGTGCACTTGGTTCAGCTGATCCGTAGAGCTCTTCTTGGCAATGACACATTTCTGTAAATAATGTGCCATTCTTATCTCTTGACACAACAGCCTTCACATCTTCAAAAATCATCCTAGACCAGTTGAAGCGAACACCTCTGATTAGTGACAACATTGCATGGGTGTGCACTTGGTTCAGCTGATCCGTAGAGCTCTTCTTGGCAATGACACATTTCTGTAAATAATGTGCCAGCATTCTCCAGTACGGCGGAATGAGAGCTTTCATGGTGGGAGGAGAGACTGTGATGTATCCCATGTCCTTTAAACATTTGGACACCATCACCTTATCAAGCAACATGGAATCAGTAGCTACATCCTTTAGTCTGAGCACCTGTCTGAAATTCTCTTCAGTTAAGGTTACTTCAGTATGTTGAATCTTGGCAATAATCTTCTTTCCATCTTCAGACACTTCTGCTGTCTTCCAGAATTCTTGCATCATCCGTTTGCAAATCACCGGATTTGTCGTGAGAGCAAAATGTAAACAGCATTTCTTCAATCCAGCTATCATCGATAGATACTTCTCTTTGTATTCTGCAGGCGGGTCCAGCAAATACGCTACCTGATTATGATCCTTTACAAACTCCAAATCCCTGCGCTCACAAACACAGATAAACAACCAAAACACACAAAACATTCATTAGATTAGGGATTTCCTGAAAAACGGACAGCATAACGGCTTAAAACTGAATGAAAACCATCAAAAAATCTCATCAGGTACCTTTCCGATTGAAAAACAGGGTTTTCGATCGGAAAGCATCCGTCCGATCGGAAAGTGCCATGGTTACCGAGATCCCTGGTCGAAAAGTACTTAAACCTGATCGGAAAGTAGTGACTGATCGAGAAGCTAAATTCCTGATCGGAAAGCGTAAGCTCCTGATCGAGAAGTCTAGCTTCTTGATCGAAAAGCCTAAAGGCCGATCGAAAAGCACGAGGGCTGATCGAAAAGCCCAAAGACATCGGCAACCAGCGATCGAGAAGCATCAGGGCTGATCGAAAAGCACGAGGGGCTGATCGAAAAGTCCCTGATGCGATCGAAAAGTATCGTCTCCTTCATTCCAAACCTGCAACTCAATCGAAAAGCACATATATGCGTGTTTTAAACACGATTGCAAGCAAAATCAGTACCCATCCCATTATCCCATCCATTCCCGACTCAAAAACAAAGAAATTAACCACATACTCAAGCCGATCAACTGGGGGTCGAGCCGCACGCTTCAGACGGGGCGCCATTACTCAAAATCAAGCACGGGGTTGTGTTCAGTAATGGATTCCGACTAGGGAGAGGGTGTCGGATGGTAGCGACGGTGGCGGAGGCGGCGGATTTGACGACAGTGGTGGCGGCGTGACTGTGGCGGAATGAGTGGCTGTGATGGTTGGCGTTTGACGGAAACAGTGATGACGAGGTCGCAGGGGAATGGCGAGGGTGGTGGTTGCTTGCGACGGGGATGGGAGCAGGTGGTGGTGATCGGTGATAGTAGGTGGCGGAGGATTAGGGTTTGGGAGAAGAGAGGGAGCCGGTGAAGTGAGAAAGAAAGGAGGGCCGACTCCTCTTTTTCTTCCTTTCAAATTGTTTTAAAAATTTTCTCTTAGCCCCCTCATAAAGTAAGATTGAACAATAGATACCCAAAGTTTTATCCTATCCTCATTTTTATTAAACAAGGTTAGAATTTGTTTAAACCTGCTCATTCCAGAAGGCTTCCCCTAAACTCAAGCCCGAGAGTTTTACATCTGGCAACATTCACTTAAAAATAAAACAAAACAAAACACACAAGAAATAGAAGTTAAGAAAAAATAAACGTAATTAAAAAGAAACAAAACAAAATAAAATACTAAAAATAATAAAAAACATAAACACATAAGAATCTTAACAAACTGGATTTTGAGTGAAAAGGCGTTGTCAGGGATCATACCAGATCGTCTGTGACTGAGGAACCCTTTTCAGCTTCGGTTACTTCGCGTGTTCAGGCGATTGTCGGTATTTTGATCCAACTTTAAACTCATGCCGCTTTCGCTTACTCAAGCAGTTTCATCACATTATTTATATTTTAAGGTTTATTAATTATGAAAATCTATCCAGTTCACACACATAAGTCCTAGGTATAGTTTGTACATTCTATCAAGCACATCTGGTTTCCGTACAACATTTTTCACGACACCTTTCCTTAAGCCCAACGTCATGCTCCAGAGGGGTTGAGAAAAGAAAAGAATAGATCACGGAGATTTTGTTGGATAATATACAAAGTCAACTGAATTTTTGAAACATTTTTAACAACGTTCTCATCAGTGACAGAGGCTGAGGGTTTTGGACGCTTGAGGGTCTCTTTTGATTGTGCACTTGGCATCTTTTGGTTTGTCATATATACAATGTGATCTTAAAACGTACGTGGATCAGGGTGGTTCCAGGTCTCTGCTTTCGCAGAACAGAGGAGTCCTGACTCACGTACAACATTCCCAGGTCATTGCTTACACAAAGCAGAGGGAATGGGTTTTTTGAGCATGACATCAATACTTAGAACCGGGCGTGTGTCTCAGGATACCTGATGCACAGTCAAATAGAAATTGTACTAACCTAAGTGTGTGTTCCCTTTCAAGCATCATACGTTATCTTCAAGTGTTGTGATAAAACATACCTTTTGATTGATTGTCAGCAGAGCCTACCAAGCATATCGACCATGAATCACTGCTTTTCATATCCACCTTACACGTGTCAGTCAGCAAACACCTGGAAATTTATATCACTTCCCACCTGGTCAACCAAAACCAGAAAAAATTTAAAAGCACACACATTTGAGGAAATGAATATCTTATATCTTCCCCCTGCTTTTAGATTTTTTTTAACTACCAAAAAGACACTATTTTTGTATTTTTGAATTTTTTTCAATGTTTTTTAATTTTTGAATTGTTTCAATTTTTTTGTATTTTTTTGATTTTTTTTCAATTTTTTTTTTATAATAATAAGGAATGAAAGAAACAAAAAACATATGAAAAGAAAAAAATTTGCCAGACTACTCATCAAATGCTATCATCCGGAGGCCCTTGAGACACATTTCAAAATTTGCACTTGGAAGGGGTTTCGTGAACATGTCCGCCACATTGTCATCCGATGCCACCCTCTCCAAGTGAATGAGCCGTCGGTCATAGCAATCCCGAATGAAGTGCGTTTTGATGTCTATGTGTTTGGTTTTAGAGTGCTGCACGGGATTTTTCACAATTTGCAAAGCAGCATTATTGTCACAAAAAATGGGAGTATCGAAAAAATTCAAACCGTAATCTCCCAGCTGGTGCTGCAACCAAACCACCTGAGAACAACAGGCAGATGCAGCAACATACTCTGCTTCGGCTGTCGACTGAGACACCGTGTGCTGCTTCTTACTTTGCCAAGACACCAGCCTGTCACCTAAGAACTGAGCTCCAGCAGATGTGGATTTCCTGTCAAGCTCATTGCCACCATAATCACTGTCAGAAAAAGCATACAAGTTAAATCCAGACCCTTTAGGGTACCAGAGGCCTAGGCGAGGCCGACCCTTCAAATATTTAAAAATCCGTTTCACAGCAGAAAGATGAGAGAGTTTCGGATTAGCCTGATAGCGTGCGCATTGGCACACAGCTAGCATGATATCTGGACGGCTGGCGGTCAAATACATCAGAGACCCAATCATGGACCGGTACATATGCTCGCTTACTGGTTGTCCATCTGGATCCCTGGTAAGTGCTGGTCTTGCTGCCATGGGTGTGGAGACCGGCTTTGCATCCACCATCTTCTACTTTTCCAAGATTTCGGTGACATATTTAGCTTGATGGATCAATATCCCACTGTCACTCTGTTTCACTTACAGTGCGAGGAAAAACTCCATCTCGCCCATCTGACTCATCTCGAATTTTGTGCGCATAACTTTCTCAAATTCTTTGCACAAGACTTCATTGGTCGATCCGAAGATGATGTCATCAACGTATACTTGCACCATGATAATGTCATGCTCAACCTCTTTTCTAAAAAGCGTCTGATCAACAATTCCTCTTGTGTATCCATGTGCAAGAAGATGATCAGTCAGAGTCTTGTACCACGACCGAGGAGCCTGGTGCAACCCATATAAGGCCTTGTCAAGCTTGTACACATGATACGGGTGCTCCTCATCAATGAACCCTGGAGGTTGAGTGACATAAACTTCCTCATCCATCTCAGCATATAGGAAAGCAGTTTTCACGTCCAACTGGTAGACCGTGAAATTCATATATGAAGCATATGCTAAGAAGACCCTTATTGCCTCTAAGCGGGCCACCGGTGCGTACACTTCATCATAATCCACACCTTGAATTTGCTTGTGGCCTTGAACCACCAATCTGGCCTTGTTTCTGACAATGACACCGTTATCATCCTTTTTGTTCTTATACAGCCACCGAGTGGTGATAACCTTTTTGTCAGCTGGCCTTTCTACTAACCTCCAAACTTGAAGCCGTGAGAATTGATTGAGTTCTTCATGCATGGCCTCCACCCAATTGGGATCAGTCAACGCCATTGTGATGTTGGGGGGCTCAATCTGTGAGATGAAACAGGAGAACATGCAATGATTGATGTCTCCTGACTGGCTTCTTGTGACCACCCCAGATGCTAAGGGACCAATGATGTTATCCAGGGGGTGGTACTTCTGAATTCTGGTCTCTGCAACAGCTTGAACTGGAATTTCAGGAGGCAGATTTGATAGATCGGGTTCTTCATGTGTATCTGCTTCATTTTCGGGATCAGCTCCGAGTGTCTGAGGAGAGTCGGGGGCTGGGTCAACTTCTGCATCTGTTTCCTGTGTTTGAGACTCCACAGGATCAACAGTCTCCTGTACTGGTGTAGGATCTAATACTGGAGCAGGGACAGGAGGCTTCGTGATGGAGTGAGAGACAGATGGTCCTGAAATTGTTTCTTCATAAAATTCCTCAGCTAAAACAGGGTCTAAGCCCAATGGGCGGAAGAATTGATTGTAGTCGAAAGCTTGAGGAGGACCGACTCCGCCATCAGATGGATTGTCTTCTAGCCAGTCCACGTTTGTGGACTCCATTACAATCCCGGTAGATTTGTTGAAGACCCTGTAAGCGGAGCTGGCAGAGTAACCTACAAAATAACATTCATCAACCTTAGCAGCAAATTTTGGAACATCAGTGTTAACTAAGACTGTGCATAAACACCCAAACACCCGAAGGTGACCAATTCTGGGCTTATCATTGTAGAGTAGCTCATATGGCGTTTTCTGCTGCCGCTTATTGATGAGCACCCTATTCTGGACATAACAGGCAGTGTTGACTGCTTCTGCCCAGAACATGGTTGGCAGCTTCGAATCACACAGCATGGTGCGAGCAGCTTCAATCAGGGTTCTGTTTCGTCTTTCTGCAACACCATTCTGTTGGGGTGTATAGGGAGCACTGAATTGATGCACAATCCCCTTATTGGCACAAAAATTGTCGATCGTCTGATTCTTGAACTCTGTGCCATTATCACTCCTAATGGTCTTCACTTGCAGCTTGAGTTTATTTTCAATGAGCTTGATGAAGGCGATTAGTATACCTGCAACATCACTTTTCTTGGACAAGAAAAACACCCAAGTGAAACGTGAAAAATCATCAGTAATAACTAAACAAAATGCACATCGGTTAAGACTTAACATACTGACGGGACCGAATAGGTCCATGTGAAGCAATTCTAGAGGAGTTGAGATTCTGCTGAAGACCTTCGGTTTATGTGGACGTTTGTGCTGCTTCCCCATAGCACAAGCCACACATTTCTCTTTCAGGACAAATTCTTTGATAGGAAGATCTTTAACAAGTCCTCCTCTTGCTAGACGATTCAGGTTCTTCAGATTCATGTGCCCCAATCTTCGGTGCCACAGCTGAGCATGGTTCACAGCCGTTTTAGAAAGTAGACAGGCCACCTCAGATGTGGGGGGTTTCTGCATATTTAGCACGTATGAGTTACCATATCTGGGTGTTCTCATCAACACCCAATCATCGGTAATGGAGTATCCAGGTTTAAGAATAAGACACTCTTTGTTGTTGAAAAGAACTGGACACTCTCGATCACATATTTGCAAAACACTTAACAAGCTGTGTTTCAACTGCTCCACATAATTGACATCGTGGAAGCTGAGACAACCATTGCGAACCGTTCCTTTCTGACTGATATATCCACCAACTCCTCCGGCAAACGACACATAACCTCCATCAAATTTTTCCAAGTCGTGTAGAAGGGATATGTCGCCCGTCATATGCCTGGAACAACCACTGTCAACGTACCATAGGTTGCTGACAGGCCTCCTTAGCTGTTCCTGCATTCAGAGAAGATCAGTTAGATTTTGGTACCCAGGCCTTAACTAGTCTGGGTGAGACTGGTCTGTCCTTGCATGGACTGTGAATGTCTGTAATGTTGACATCACGGTGGTGATTTTCTTTGCCAAGCCATTTTTGATTAGGTTTGTTCAATTTAGGGCCTTTGACCTCTTCAAAAGATACTGAGTGTTTTTTGTACACTCCTGTTGGCTTGAAGGACAAATTAACCACTTTCGGGACATTCCACCTATCATCATTTTTCCTTTTGATTGATTCCGGTTTTGAGAAAAATGGGGTTTCAGAAAATCTTTTGAAAACAGGTTGAGGTGGAACAGGTGATTTTTGAAAATTTTCCTGCTTAGGGCGAGAGACAGGTTTTGAAGGTTTCGGAGCCCTGGCAGGTTTAGTGAACATCTTTGGAGATTTCACAGCATTTTTAGTCACCTTATTTTTCTCAGTCTGTGGTTTCTGATTAGGTGACTTGTGCTTTGGCCTCTGTTTATTGACATGTGGTGGGCCTGGCTGCACCTTTTGGTTTGACGGTGCAGCCTTTGCCTTTGGCCTAGAATGAATTTCTACCTGTGATGGTGGTAATGTGAACTTCTGCACCTTAGAATGTGAAGGTCCAGCTTTGGGCTTTGGACCAACATGTGTTTGGCCCAAAGGGACAGTCTTTTGTTGGACTTTCTTAGGATAGTAGGGCTCATAAGGGCGGTGCAGATAGTTTCTTGCCATGTGTCCTGGTTGACCACACACATGGCAGGACTGTGTTTTTGGATACACGGGAGCCTGTGGTTGGTTCCGCCCAGTGGATATCCAAGTTGGCTTTGAAGCGTTTTTATGGATCCAGAGGGCTTTACCATGGGGCTTTGTGGTCAGAACATACTCCCGTTGTATCGGTTTGAATTGGTCATAAGCAGAGTTGACCTCTGGGTACGGGACAAATTCCTGTGGTTTTGCGTCCCGTACCTTCTGCACATTTGGAGTGGGGCAGTTCACACTCCCCTCAGATTTTTTTACATCACCTGTGGGTTTGGGAACATCATTCTGTGGTCCCTTACCCCTTCTTAAAATTCTAACAGTTCTTAGGGGTTTCACAGGTTTCAAATCACATTTACCAACGTTAAACACACCACAATCAGAAAGTTTAACACAACCATTAGACTCAGAAGACTCAGAAGACTCAGAAGTTTTTGACTCAGACATGACAAAAGTTTCAGGTTTCTCAAAATCAGAATTTTTAACAAAAAATTCAACTTCAGACTTCAAGGGACTTTTAGTGGACTCCTTGCAATTTACTACACCTGCTTCATGTTTACCTTTATCTGCACAAGTAGTAAAAGGGTTAGTCTGGTTGGAGACAGGAGCAGAAATTTTAATGGGACAAGCTGCCAATTTCTTTTCAATCTCAGATTTAGCATCCAAGTTGGTCTTAGAACACTCATAATCTGAGATCATTTCATGCATCAGGGGCATCGGTACTGTATGAGTGGACTTTTCATCTTTTATGTCAGTACCGAGACCCAAACTAGAGTTGGCTTTTAGATGACGCATACGAGCGTCTGTGTTGTAGAAAAGTGAGCTAGCTTTCATCATTTCTGACACAATCTTATCGTTTCGCACAACTTTGGTTTGTGATGTTTCTAATTGACCTTTAAGTTGTTCAAGTTCAGTTTTTAATGAGACAATGTCTTCATTAGCAACCCTTAGATATGTGGTTTTGTTACTCAATTCCTTTTGAAGATTCTTTATGTCACTTTTAGCAGCTTCTAATTTCTCACTTAAGTTTTTACTCCTACTTTTGTATTCTCCCAATTCTCTATCAGAATATTCACGATTTAATGTTTCATTGAAAAACTTATTTTTCCATTCTTGAGATTCATTGAGTATAGATTGACATTTAGGATTAAGACATACCTCAGAGCTGCTGGGGGAGGATCCTGGAGTTATGTTTGCCATGAATGCGTGATGGAATACCTCAGTTGCTTCCTTCTGTGCTTCTTCTTCAGCTAGCAAGGCCACATGGTCAAGTGTTAGACTGAGGTCTTCCACCTGGGTTGTCCAGTCATATCCCGGTGTGTGTTGAACCACCAGTGCCTTGTCATTCTTTCCTACCTCTTTCTTCATGCTCTCTCCACGGTTATCAGCCTTCCCTTCTCTATCAACTCTTGGTTTGGTGCATTCTCTAGCATAGTGCCCATACTCATTGTAATTGAAGCACCTTAGATTTGCTTTATTAAAACTCAGCTTTATCCCCTTTCCACCATTCCAATCCTTCTGCCCAGTCTTTGCCATGAACTGCCTAGCTCGTAGGGCAGACATTCCCATCTGATAAGATATATCCATGTGCTCTAGATCATCAGGGTTCACTTGATTCACATCATCAGGTGACAGATCGGTGGGAAGAAGTGAACCTGCTACAAGTGCCTGATAACAACTCATAATTCCCACCCCAAGGGCAAAACCGGGATCTTTAGTCAGTGCATTTACATCCAGAGACACAACGCTTGATGTTCCAGATGAGCTCGACCCAGTGACTTGGGCAATGAATCCCATTGGAGTGGAAGGTGGGTTGACTGGAGCGACAGCTGGCTGAGAAATGAACGCTTGATTCAATTGATTCATTAATGCCCCATTGCCAGTTTTTCTTGCCCTCTTCTGTTTCTTCTCCTCATAGGCTCTGATTGTGGACATTAGCTCATTTAGGGACGAGGTGGACATTTCCACCGTCTTCTCAATTAGTTCAATGGTGCTGTCCCAATTAGATGGCAGAGAGTTGACCAGCTTCCTGTTGACCTCCACTTGAGTATATGTCACTCCAGCATCCTTCATCCCAGTGACTATTTTGATGAAACGTTGAAGCAGAGTCTCAATGTTTTCACCAGGAACATAATTAAACTCATTGAACATTTCCCTCAGATTCTCTTTGCGGGATTCTTTCATATCATCATTTCCCTTGTAAGCTGCTATGAGGGCATCCCACAGAGTCTTAGCTGAGGTGTATTCTTTGAATGCTTCAGCAACTTCAGGGGATAAGGCCATAGTCAGGGCCGCCAGTGCCTTTCTATCTCGTTCTACCCTATCCCAATCATCATCTACCCATTCAGATTTGGCTTTAGGAACAGGTGATTGACCCTGTTCCCCTGGAGTAGATGGGACAAAGTCTCCCACTTCGATCGATCGCATGATCTTAGCATCATTGTAATTGACGTAGTTGACGAACCTATACTTCCAGCTCATGAAATCCTTGCCAGACATCAGACGTGGTGGTCTGGCAGAGGTTCCGATTTTAGAGTCCATTTCCAGAGTGACACTCGACAGGTTCGACATGTCAAAGGCCATAGCTTCAGAGGGTAAAAAGACACGAAAAGAGATTTGTTGTAGAGTCGAAAAGTGGTTTACGGTCGGAAAGTGCTGATCGGAAAGTACTTTTCGATCGGGAAATATGAGGGTCGAAAAGTCTGGAACGATCGAAAAGTGGAGGAAGGATCGAAAAGTCTCAAAGGGGACTTTTCGATCAAAGAGCACGGTGAGTCGAAAAGTTACAGGGGACTTTTCGATCAAAGAGGCAGATCGAGAAGTCTCAAGGGGACTTCTCGACTGAAAAGGGCGGATCGAAAAGTCTCTTAGGGGACTTTTCGATTGAGTATACTGATCGAGAAGTCACAGAAGGGGACTTCTCGATTGGAATTGCAGGTCGAAAAGTCACTTAGGGGACTTCTCGACTGGGATGGACTGATCGAAAAGCCACAGAGGGGGCTTTCTCGATCCGATGAAGCGACAGAAACTGGATTTTTCGATCAGGGGCCTGATCGAAAAGTATAGGCAGGGTCGAAAAGTCTTTAAACACGCACAAAACACCACGAATCTTCTGTCTTGTCTTGTAACCTGCACAAAATACCTCCGAATGCGCTAAAAGCTGAAAATCACCAAAAACTCAAAACGTTAGTACTCAAAAACTTGAATCTGATATCGCGAGAGCCTCGAAACTTGCGTTTCTTAGCTCTGATACCAATTGTAAGGATCAATTTAAACCCTCACGCGATATCTAGACTAGTGAAACCGTGCGGAATCCGGTTTTACCAGTTGATTCAAGAATATAACGAAAGACAGTAATCGAAAAGTATATAAAACAATAAATAATAAACACAAACCAATTCGAAGAACACACTTTGATTTATTACTGATTGCTTGCTACACCTTGATCAAAATTCTTAGAAGAATTTCGATGTCACCACAAAACAAACCACCAAAAGACTAGCAACCCTCAAACAATAAAGGAGGAGACTATTTATAGTAGAGATTGACTTGGTGAACAAGTCAATCTCTTTACAAGATTTCGTAACCTAGGCCCACACTAACAAAATCGGACCTAAAACCCACTTTAGTCTACCCAAGTTAGCCCAATTACATTTACAAGCTAGCCCAAAACTATCTAATGCAAAAGCCTCAATTTTCAGGTCTCTACAATTCTTTGTCAGGTAGCCCAAATACATGTTTCCCCCTAACCAGGCGGTTCATGTTACGGAAATTAACATGTCCCATCCGCCGATGCCACAAGGTTGAATCTTCCTCTGAAGCTTTAGCCAAAAAACACGTAATTGAACTCGACGGCTTTGCAGCATTCATGTCCAGTGCGTACATGTTCCCCCTACGATTAGCCCGGAATAAAATCTGATCTTCAGGTACTTTAAAACCAGGTTTCAGAATGAAACATTCTCGATCGTTGAAGAACATTGGCATTTTATTGTTTCATATCTGCGAGACGCTAAGCAGATTAAATTGCAGATTTGACACGAGGTTGACTTTTTCAAAAGTGACTTCACCATTCGTTAGGTGACCGGTTCCAATTATTTGACCACCCCTTTTATTTCCTCCAAAGGCAACAGAACCTCCTCCAGATATCTGTTTGACATCATGCAGGAGATCCTTATCACCCGTCATGTGCCTGGAACAGCCGCTATCCATGTACCACAGATTTATTGATTTCTTTGGCTGTTCCTGCACAAACAAAGAAAAGATTAGTTCACAAACGAACCCAGGTCTTTAGGACCTTGGTTCTTCCTGTTGTTCTTCTTCTGTAGAAACGAGATACGATCTTACTACTGCATGCTTTGATCAATGATAGTAAACACGGATGTAAATAAGAGATTTTGTATTGAATCACAAGATTACAAACACAAGCTCTCTAGTTTCTCTCTCTAGAAACACACACAGAAAGTGTAGAAATGACAGAAGTGTTCAGAAGTATTAAGCTCTCATTCTAACACTACCTATTTATACTAAGTGACTAACCACCCAGCGTACCAAACTGGTACGCCGGACCACATGGTCCGCCGGACCATGTGGTACGCCACTAAAGACATTTCTACCACAACTCATACTCAGACACGCTCACATAGATACAATACACGAGACACTCATAGCATAGGGATATGCTTCTACAGACTCCCTCTTAACGTGTAATGTATCTATTTTCTAACTAAACTTCAGTCTTCAATCTTCAACATTGCTGCATCCGATCTTTGACTTGAAATCTTGTCAGAAATAAAGCTTGCATGGCTGGATCACTCTTGAATCAACTTTAAACTTCAAGATCCACTTGTGAAAAATACTTCAAACTTCCCCTTTCACCATGCTTGAGTCTTTGATATCCATAACCTGCAATTTCAGAAGACAGAAACGCGGTTTCTTTTTCTTTTGAAAATTAATTTAATCTTGGCGCAAAACTTCTCTTCGAGAATCCAAGATATAGATTTGAAATTTGATTTCGTATCACATGTCGATTGGTCGAAAACAAATAAGAAATAAAATCTTATGGCTTTTTGAAACTTTATATCAAAACACACCATAATTCTTTTTGGACTTTTCAGATATGAAACATAAATGCAATACAGAATCAGACACTATTTTTGTCTTTTGTGAGAAAGATCACAATTTGGTATCATATTGATCATGACATGCTGAACTACACTTCAATTTCAATTACTTCAGCACACAAGTCATGTCGATTACCGGTATAATTTGTCCATCTTAAACTCAGGCACAATCATACTCATACCATCAGGATATGTTATTGAATTGATTAGGTTTGCTTTGACCAGTGTACCCCACACTATCAAACATACTCAGATATGTTTTTGCTTTTATATCACCCTTTGTGATTTCATTTGTGATTTAATCATATAATGATTGTATTCATGATTTAGTCAACTGTGTTCCATGTAAAAAGAAATAAGAACGTTAAATCGTCTACCTTAAGGTCGATCTTTTGATACGCAGATAAGGCCTCGGATTTAATCAAAATAAGAAAATAAAACAAATTGAAGTTGTATAACTCAACAACAATCAGGTCGGTACTCCCGTACACGCAAAGAAAGTCCGATGAGTTATACGAAACACCAAAGAAAATAAAGCAGAACGTCAAACGAACAACAATCAGGTCGATCTTTCGATACGCAAAGAAAGTCCGATCGTTTGACAAAATAAAGAAAATTAAACAAATTTAAATCTTTGCAAAATGAACACATGTATACACAGTGACTTCTCATTTTCTTTTTCACATATCGTTTTCTTGATATATCATGAGATATGCATCAAAATGTTGTCCACTTGGTCAAGCATTAGTATTTAATGTGTTTATCACATCTGAATACTTTCTGATTTAATGCTGAGCCTACCAAGCACATCGAGCAATGATCTTATGACTTTTTCATCTAATTTATCCATGAGTCAGACACGTAAGCCAATGTACCATCATTTCTTAATTATGTCGGATCAATTTCTCATTTTTCAATATTTTTGTATTTTCTGTTTTTCAATATTTTTGTATTTTCTGTTTTTCTCCCCCTTAAAATGAAAATTCTATTTTTGGATTTTCATTTTAACAAAAACACAAAGACACTGTTTTTGATTTTTCAATTTTCTCCCCCTAAGCTATTCACACAATGTATTAAAGAAAGAAAATTGACCTTTCGACATGGATACCTTTCAAGTTTAGCTTTCAGAAAAAAATTCAGTTTTGAAATTTGATATTGTCATGAAATTTAAATTAAATCAGCAAAATACTCCTCCATCAGTAACTTTGCAATCACGATAGGTCTTCTAGAAGTACCTGCACACTGGTCAAACACGTCAGTTTATAAATGACCCGAATCGAATTGCTTCTGGTCGACCAGTATCTTGATTTCCTTTTGAAACCACTTTAGGTTTCCAGTGTTGTTGTTTTGGTAAATCAGTATCTGATGAACCAGTCACAGTTGATTGTGACGAATAACCTACAGATGAAACATTTTGAAAACGAGGAATAAATCTTCCTTGAGTTTTGAAAAATGTAGGTTGTGGAAATTCATCAAACACTCTGCCATATTCATCAATGAATCGCGGTTTGGCAGTTTTACCAACAAATGGTACCTTTCTTTTACTTGAACTAGAAGCAGCAGTAACATGACATTCTTGTGCCATATGCCCTTTTTGTCGGCAATTGTAACACAAACGATTGTGTACATTTCTCCGTTTTGGAACCTGCATTGCTTCACAAAAATATTCATCTCCAAAATGATCATAAAAATTATCATATACTTGTTGACGATGATCATGAACCCATTTAGATGTCGGGCTCTTTGGAATAGAATTTGATCCTCCAGAAGAATATTGAACAGATTGATTCTTCTTGTTCCTTGAATCAGTAGTCTTCACAAATACTTCAGCAATTTTCTGAGCATCCACGCAGTGTAGCGGGAATTCTTTGATAGAAAATATTTGTTCCGAACCCTTGAGCTTGTAGAACCTCTCAGGTTGAACCTTCTCAGCTTTAAAGACATCTTTCTTTACTTGCTTCACATTGACTCTTTTCAGTTGTTGCTGTTTTGAAACTTTTGAACTACCACCGTGAGCAGCTTTTCCTTCAAATCCCAAACCAACACTCTTTCCTGAACCTTTCTCTCCCATTCCAGTAGATTTATGCCCATTATTTGCCAACCTAGAAAATTCAGCTTTCACTTTCTTGAGATCTTTTGGAGCATTGATAATTGTTTCATCAATGTCAGCTTTTGAAGACGAAGACCCAGACACAACCTTTTGAGCTTCAGAAGCTTCAGTACTTTTGCCTTTTTCCTCTTGCTTTTCGTCAACAGATTTAGTATTAACAAATCCAGAATAATCACCAGTCTCAACATTGTTTTTCAAATCATGAACACCTTCCTTGAGACTTCCTAGTGGTGACACGGTTTTGTTGTACATCTTCTCAAAATTTTCATCTTTGGCCAAGAAACATGTAAAAGATTGTGAGTTAGTAACATTGTTCAAAAGAGGTTTTGAATCAATGACCTCAATCTTTAATTCATAAATTCTTTGATGAGCTTCAGCCAACTCCTTTTCTGTTGCAATTAGCTTCTTTGCCACTTTATTAGTTTCATACTTTTGCAATCTCAACTCATCTAGAGCGGCCAACAATTCCTTCTCGAGTTTATCTTCGTTTCTTTTCTGAATATCCAAATTTGCATTTTGCAACTTGTTCACTCTAACCAACTCCCTCTTCTCATCAAGTAACTTTTCCGTATCAGTCTGATAAGATTGAATCCTAGTAGCTTGGTCATCAAGCAATTGAGTAAGTGTATCAAGTCTGGACTTGGATTTGTCAAAAAGATTTTGAAAATCCTTTGCTGTATCCTCAGCTTCATCTTTCCATTTCTTTACTTTTTTGACTAATTCAGCCTTTTCTTCAGATAATTTTGTAAATTTCTTTTCAAAATCCTGCTCAACACCTTGAAACTGCAACTCTTTTTCAACTAACTCTGTCTGAAAAACTGAAAACTTTTCTTTTTGAGATTCTAACTCTTGGATCATACCTTCCAACTCTTCTCTATCTGCAACCAAATCATTAATTTTCTTCTCACAATCAGCAACCAAATTTTCATTTTCCTTAAGCAGACTTTGAATCTTCTTATCTTTTTGAGAACAGAATTCACAAACAGATTCATAACCACTATTTCCAGATTCACTTGAATCAGATTCAGAATCAGTTATCTCTACCTCATCATCACCATGAGCAATTTGAGCAATCATCGCAGATGAACCAGTCCATGCAGACTCATCATTAATTTGATCAGTAGCCCAATCATAGCCTTTATTCGATGTTCGTTCTTTTTCAAATGCTTCAAGTACATCAGCATCCCAATCATAACCTTCATTAGACTCAGAAGCAACAGCAGTTAAGGCAATTGGAGAATTTGAAGTTTGCCCCCAATCATATTGTTTATCAACTTGAGACACCAAGGCTGTTGGAGACTTTGATGTAGAAATATTTGATTTTGAACATTCACGAGCAAAATGACCAAAATTAGAACATTTGAAACATTTTACCTTTGATTTGTCTATTCTAACCTTGCCACATGGATTAAAACTTTGAAATCCGGTCTTTTTCTTGAATCTTTTAAATCTTTGGGTTAACATTGCAAGTTGCCAATTAATGTCCATTTGTTCAAGGTTATATGGATCAATCTGATCAAAATCTTCTCCAATCAAATTAGTTGTTGTCAAACCACCATTCAGCAATCCATAATATGAAGATAACAAAGATGAAATTAATGCTACATGCTCATCTGGTGTTTTTGCAGAAAACGAAGTCTGACTCGAATTATTTGGAATAGTGAAGTTACACCCTCTTGATGAATTTGTAGAGTTTCCTGAATCATGACCAGCAACAAAAGCTGTTTGAGGTGAATTTGATGAATTAACACCAAAAGATTTAGACTTTGCATTGATACTTGCAGAATTTTGACCATGATACACTTCAGGATTTTGGAATTGAGCAGTTGACTTGTTTGATGTCATTATTTCCATCTCTCTAGCATGAAGCTTTCCGGTCAAATCATGAAATGATAATGCAGAATATTCTTTATCATGAGTAAGCAATAATACATAGTTTTCCCACTTTTCCGGTAATGCTTCCATCAATTTCTCTTTCAATTCCTCCTCAGTCTTTTCAATTTTAACCACTTTCATCTCACTAATCAGATGTGAAAACCTTGAAACAAGAGCAGAAATATTTTCTTTTTCATAATGTTGAAAATTTTCAAATTCCTTGTTTAACACTTTTCGTCTACTCTTCTTATATTGGTCATTTCCTTCACATCGAGCAGATAAAGCATCCCATAACTGTTTAGATTTCTTGCAAGTGCTAAATTGATGCAACAACTCGGTAGGTAAAGCCATGGTAAGATAACCATAAACTTTTTGTTCAAGCTCATAACTTTTTCTTTCATCCTTATCAAAATATTGAATCTCTTTATACTCTCCATCTGCAGTTGGACGTACATACAACTTTTGAATTGGAATCCATAAATCAATATCATTTGTGCTAATGTATGCAGAAAAACGTTGCTTCCAATTTTGATAATCTTCCAACTTTAACAACTTAAGAACTTTCTGACTTGTTCCTATTTCATTATCAAAATTGAGCATAGCTTATACCGTGCTTTGCATAGCCGCAAATGCTTGAAAATCAGACATTTTTTTTTCACCGAAAATAATACTTTAAAAACTTCGAACTCAAATACGGAGGTCTTCCAAGCGGATTTTGAGGGTCAAAACTGGATGGTACTGGCCGTAGGCGGGTACAAGTCCTAGATCTCGTCGAGACGAACGTTTTGGCTGGTATTAGGTTCCGTAACTCTTTACGGTTCTCAAGTTACGTCAGTTTTAGTGAAGGTCACTTTTCTGCCAGTGGATCAAAACAAATCGGCGGACCAAAATACTACCAGCGGATCAGATTTGTACCTGCGGACCAAATCCGAATCAGATTTCGTCCGGCGGACCAGATTTCGTACGACGGACCAGATGATACGTTGAAATAACTGCTGCGGATCAGATGGTACGCTGAAACTGCCACGGATCAAAAATATGAAGATTGCCTACGCGGACCAGATTAGCGGACCAGAATGCTGATGAAGATAAACGGGCAGACCAACCAACGGACCAGAAAATTCATCCGGCGGACCAGAAATTCGTCCGGCGGACCAACTGATTTCGAGGCTGATTTCACTGATTTTCGTGAAATTTGACGTTTGGAGCTGGAAATTGCTTTAGTATGATGCGAAAACACTCCAGCAACACTCAAAAATCATTTTCCATCGTTGAAACACTCGGAATTGCAGAAATTTGATGAAAAATGAAGAAAACCCAAACTTTCTCTCTCTAAAAATCCGAAAATTGCCAAAATCACAGCAGTAGAGAAACCAAATGCTCTGATACCACTTGTAGAAACGAGATACGATCTTACTACTGCATGCTTTGATCAATGATAGTAAACATGGATGTAAACAAGAGATTTTGTATTGAATCACTTGAAGATTACAAACACAAGCTCTCTAGTTTCTCTCTCTAGAAACACACACAGAAAGTGTAGAAATGACAGAAGTGTTCAGAAGTATTAAGCTCTCAATCTAACACTACCTGTTTATACTAAGTAACTAACCACGCAGCGTACCAAACTGGTACGCCGGACCATGTGGTACGCCACTAAAGACATTTCTACCACAACTCATACTCAGACACGCTCACATAGATACAATACACGAGACACTCATAGCATAGGGATATGCTTCTACATCTTCTTAGGCGGACGAGTAGCAGGAGTGGTGGTTTGTTCAAAAGGCTTTTATGGATCAGCCAGAGGTGACCATGGAGCACGAGGACATGAAGATATTAGAGATTGACTACTTGCAGTTCCAGGGACCACCGGTTGAAAGTACCCGGTACTTGCACCTAATCCTCGTGGAGCATGAGAGGTCATTCCTCTGAAGAACTGTTGATTCTGGAAATTTGGCATGAACATTTGTTGATTATTCATGTAGTCATATTCTTCACTGTAGTTACCATAAAACCGAGGCCATGGTTGAGTGAATGGAGGCCTCATCATTCTTGGTCCATAGGGAGCAACCATTAGAGGATTGTACCCCATGTGTGCTTTTGTCGAGTTGAATGGACAGCCCCGAGCAGCATGACTTGGGTCTCCGCATACAAAACACCCAATAGTGTTTGTAGACCCACTTGGATTCATGGTGGCAGTTGTAACCACCTTCTGAACTGGAGAGACCTTTGTTTTAGCAACAGGTTCTCCTTCCCTTTAATCAGCAGCTTTCATATTTCGCCTTTTGTTGTTATTTTTCTGCTTAGAAACTTGACCATCACTTTTATTTCCTCCCAAGTTCACGGGTACTTCAGAAACAGGTTCAGCAACATGTGGTTGAGTTACCACAGTCTTCTCAGCAGCAGCAGCATTTTCAGTTGAAATTTCATTCTTCTTACTCTTTGTTGGCTTCTTGACAGATTTTGAAGTGCTCGCGACATTTTGAGAGTTTGATGGTATGGTATTACAAGACTTGAACATCTTTATTGAAGACATCGGTGTGACTTGAGGTGGGATCATCACAGGTGAAGGAGCCGAGGAAATCACTTTACCATCAGTGATTGTGACAAAGTGTTGTGTATTACCCTTGGGTTTACCATCACCCAAATTCAGTTTATCAAGTGCGATAGAAATTAGATCACTTGTAAGATCAGTGTGGCCAGAATCTGAATTTACAGTTTTAGCTTTGGGCTTTCCCTTCTTAGTGGATTTAGTTCTCTTGGAAATAGATTTTCCTTTAAACATAACTTGAGATTCACTAAAAACAGAAGATTGTGATTCGCTAAAAACTGATGATTGAGATGTTATTTCATTACTGGTTATTAATTTGAAAAATTCAGATTCTGCCTTTTGTCTGACAGTATCCTCAGATATGCCAGTGTCAACTGATTGAAATGAGCTGGAATCAAAATCATTTATTTTAAGTGCACTTTCAACAGATGGGAGACTCGAGCCACTTTCATAGCCAGATAGTTTGTCTTCCATTTGCTAAATTTCTAACTTGCTAGGATCAGACTCAATAAGTGTGAATTGTCGTAGCTTAAACCACTTTGAACATGTTTGAAAATGTCCTTAGCCACATCACCTGCCAAGTTAGAGAGACTGAGTTTCATTAGATCAATGATTTCCCGAGCTTGAACATAGTTCTTGCTCAGGGATGAGTAACGAGTCACTAAATCCTCTAACTGAGTGCGAAGAGCCACTTCAGCATGTTTCATGACCTCAATATCATCCTGCAAGGAATTTATTTTGGCTAGGAAATCCAGTTCCTTAGCTTGCATAGACTTCACCAGACACTCATTCGCTATCGCCTTTTCAACCAACTCTTCATTTTTAAAGGTGATACCGAGCAACTTCCTCTACACAGGACTCTGAGCATAATATGGATTTTACCGTATCTGGAATGAGATCCTTCTGATGGTTTATTGACTTTTGCTCAGCATCAGATTCACCTTTTGAAGCATCATCAGCAGTGTTGGACACAAAAGCAGCATATTCAAAGATTTCATCCACATCAGCCATCTATGCAAAGTCGGTGGGATAAAGTGGATCAAAGAATGAGTCTTCCTCAATCTTGGACTCATCAGATGAATTCACCACTAGTGCATAGTCAACATTTGCTGGCGGTTGAGTCTGTTTGGACCAAGTGTAGTTTGGATCACTTAGTGACACAAGTGCCTTTTCTGGATTGTCAGCACGCTTACCATTGTTGGAACTAGAACTCTGGTGAGAAGGACCAGCAGGTTGTGGCTTCTGGTATGAATAGTTGCCCTGATTTTGACTTGAATTATTGTTTCCTCCAGATGTCTCAAGGATCTGTCTCAGCTTTGGCTTCTTAGACTCACGAGCAAAATGACCCAAACCTTGACAGTTGTAGCACTGTGCCTTGGATTTGTCAAAACCAATAGTTGCACCGGGTTGTGACTGGAACACTTTTCGCCCAGTTTTCTTAAAGAACTTTCTAATGTGGGCAGCAATCATGCCAAGTTGCCACTTGATATCCATTTCTTCAACGTCATCAGCAGGAATTTGGTCTAAGTCTTCCTGGCACAAAGTCATACTTTCAATACTTCCAGACATTTGGGAAGCAAGCCATGCCACAAGAGCGTTACACAACTCTTGATCTTTGTCAGTTAATCCTATAGCTGAAGGTCCTGGTTGTTATGTAGCAGGTGTCTTTATCACTGGTGAGACTGGTTGTTGAGAAACGAAGGCAGCTTGACAAACAGGTTGTTGAGTAGGAATAGGAGCAACTTGAACAGAAGAACAGGACCCACCGGTAAAGTAAGGAAATTCCAAGTCATTCTCATTAGGAGTGATGAAAGCAGCATTAGGGGCAAGCTGAGAGGAACTCTTATTTGTAACCTTCCCCATGAGTGAATTTCCATCACTTTCAATAGCTGCAATTTCATAGCCTCTGACTTTGTCAATGAGATCCATGTAGTCACAAGTGGCTAAGTCACAGCTTTCAAGCAGATAGATAACATATGGAATAAAATCCCGAGGAAGTGAATTCAGAATCTTCTTAGATATTGTTGGCATATCAGGTCGGATCTGGTTATTTTGCATCTCACAGATAAGTCTGCATAATTATGTCACATGAGTCTCAAACGTGTCTCTAGCAGTGTGAGCAAAAGTGTTGAAACGCAGTTTGAGAGAGTCCAGTCTCCTTTCTTTGCCCTCAATGTTCCCCTCATACTTCTTCTCTAGTGCAACCCAGATTTCATGAGCAGAAGTTGCCTCAGTGAAGTGGAAGGCAATGTCATCAGATAGTGTCATTTTGATACACCCGAGAGCACGTTTGTCAACCTTCATTTGATTATGTTCAGCAGGTGAATAGTCCTCAACTTTCTTTATTGCACGTCTCTGAGGGTTAGGTGGATCAGCACCAGCCACAGGAATAGGATCCACATAGAACACCTTCGGACCACACTTCACAGATGTCAATAGGTCACAATTCAGATACTCGAGGTGACACTGAAACTTCTTTTTCTAGTCATCATAGTTGGCGGCCCCAAGTAGCTTTGGAGGCCTATTATGCCCTTGGAACATTTGATTTCCAGAATTGAACTCAGACATGATGAAACAAGTTGTGTTTCTTCACAAAAATGCTTAATGGGTCAAATGGGTTGAGATCTCAGAAATTACTTCAACGGATGCAAAGACTGAGGTTAATTGCTCAAAACCTATAAAACAAACATCATGAAGCTTATTTAGTTTGCATCAATCAATCAACAATCTGAAATTTGAAAATTTTAAAATCTTCAAGACTTAGAAAATTTTCAGCTATGTTCTTGAGCATAATCACTAGGTCAAAATCAAATTTCACGAAATCAAGTTTTTATTGCACCAATAGTTTAGGAATTTGCTTAGGACCAGATTTTTTAACTACAACAAGCTCCGAAACCCACTTAATCTATGTTAAATCGGATCAAACAGTGATTCTTATGAAAAACTTCCAAGAACACAATTTTTGCTCTAAAATCTTCAATACTTGATGTTTTTTAGTGATTCAAGTTGCTATCATCCCTAAATCATGAGTCTAACATGTATGCATGTTCAATTTTGACTCAAAATCAGTGAAAGATAGACTTTATTTTTCAAAAGAAACGCACAGCATGTATGCTCTGTGTTCGCATAAATCTGAATAATTCAAAAATTGACCCATTTGTTGTGATTATTGATGAAATCTAAGCATTCTAACAGATTCCTTGTGAATTTTCGTTCAAAATGGTTCAAGGAATCATACAAACAACTAGATTTGATAACTTGAATGAGTGATTCTTCAAGTTTTTAAGAAAACTCAAGAACATGAAGAACAATGGCTTTGATACCTTACGAGACTTAGTTGACATTCATAAAAAGTATCTAATGAATTATGAGTTCAATACAGCCTTTACTCATCCAATGCACAGATCCAAGTGCGGAAATCATGAATCCATGATCAAATCATAGTGTTTGTTGGTTGAAATCCTTAGATTTCATGTCTAAAACTCAAGAACACGTGTTTTCACACACAAGTGCTCTCTCTCTCTCTTCAAAACAGCCGTCCAGGAGCTTATTCTAGGTTATTCTAGTGATACTATTTATACTGGAGAGAGCACAGGTCGTGATTGCACTGAAATCAAGAGAATGTTATTGAAGTTAGTGAATTTTATGTCATCAGACTGACGAGATCGCCAAGAACAACTGTGAGATCGCCAAGGCCAAGCTGAGATCGCCAAGACCAAATCACCAGATCGCCAAGAACAAGGTGAGGTCGGCAAGAGAAAATCCCAGATCGCCAAGTCTTGGTGTCGTCGCCAAGACTCTTGGTGAGATCGCCAAGATTGTCCTGAAATCACTAAGTACACTCCAAAAATGTCAAGTATCGTTATTGAATCACTAAGGGTTGTTATTACGAAGACACATTCAATTATTAACATTAGCCAAGTAGATTATCATGAAATGACCCAGAATATGGATTCAGACTTTCACATTGCATTTGAGATGTACAAGGGCAATTTCTTTAATATTAATAATCAACACAAGTTAAGACATTACATATGAAACACAAAACATTAAAACACTTGAGTGATTAACATAAGCATTAAGAGAATTGTCCAAGTACAAAATGCAAGTTAAAGTGAAAGATTTACAATTTGAGCACAAATACTAAGGATGCTATGTTTGAGTTGCCACCAACCCTAAGAAGATCTTACATTTCTCAAATATTTATGTTCTTGATATGAATTCAACAAGATCAAATGTTGTGGGTCAATGTTTCCTTTCAAAGGCTTCTGAGAAAGAATCTGTTCTTTGGCATCGACGCATGGGTCACATCCATTACCGAAAGATAAATGAATTAGTGCGAAGGGATCTTGTAGAAGGGGTTCCGAAGCATCATTTTGTGTTCAATGATGTGTGCATTAGCTGCAAGAAAGGGAAGCAGAAAAGAAAATCTCATCCACTAAAGAAGTACCATTCAATTGATGTTCCATTGGAATTGCTTCTAATGGACTTATTTGGTCCTGTGAATCGCAGAAGTATTTTCGGACATTGGCACTGTCTTTTCGTAACTTATAAATTTCAAGATTTTCGTGGGTAGATTTTCTTGTCTAAAAAGATTAAACTTTAAGAATCCTTGTCAACTTGATCAATACACTTGAGTCATTCTACAAGTTGAAGGTTAGAAGGATTCAGAGTGATGACGACATGAAGTTTAAAACAGCGTAATGACAATGTTTTGCTTGGAAAAAGGAATAGTACATGAATTTAGTACTCCTTACACACCTCATAAAAATGGCGTTGTGGAAAGGAAGAACAAAACAATTATCGAAACAGCATGTACGATGTTGGCTGATGCACAACTTCTAGTGAATTTCTGGATGGAAGCTGTCAACACGACTTGTTATGTGCTCAACCAAGTGCTTACGGTTAAAAGGCTTGGGAAAACTTGTTACGAGTTACTCAAGAATCATAAGCCAAATCTCAATTATTTGGAACCTTTTGGGTGTCCATGCAGTGTGTTAAAGTCTGCGGGCAAATTTGACGACAAGGTCTTTGAGGATTATTTGTCGGTTACTCGAATCAAAAGAAGCGAGTATGTAACAAGCCGACTGGTGTAGTGGAAGAACATTTACACGTTGATTTCCAATCTTACACGTTGCCACTTTAAGGCGTTGGACCAGATTGGATGTTTGATTACAAGACTATTTTTGAATCACTTGAATCAACACCAAATATATCCGATGATCATCTTACTCATGTTTATATCAATTTACAAGATGATAATCCTGCCATGCATATTAAGACTCCATCTACTCTAAATGTGCCTGTTGCTGAAGATTATCTGACAGAAACAACAATTTATTCCACAGTTATTGCTGATGATATGTCTTCTGATGATGACAATGAGTTTCACGAAGCTGTGTCTGACCAGATTGAGATTCCTATATAACAAGCTGAACCACAAGTTGAATTTACCATAAGTGGTACTAGTGAGGTTGTGATAGATAATGTTCAACCTGTTTCACAATCTGACACTAATTCAACTGAAAATGTGGTTGTTGAGAAGATCATGTTCCTGACTTAGCAGAAACGGTCATTGTTCCTGTTCATCAGACGCTCCGGATAAATACCTATCATCCACAAGATAATATTATCGGTGATTTAAGTGAAGGTGTGAGAACAAGACATCAAATTGAGAATAGTGGTCTTCTTACAATCAGGGAATCTGGTATTCAAGACGAGGTCTTTCATTCATGTTTCCTATCCCAGATCGAGCCAACTGATGTTAAACAAGCTTTACAAGATGGTTCTGGGTGGAGGCAATGTAAGAAGAATTTTTACAATTTTAGAAACTTGGAGTGTGGCACCTGGTTGATTTACCTGCTAACAGTAAAGAACCGTTTGGAACCCGTTAGGTATACAAGTGCAAACGGGATGATCGAGGAGTTATAGTGAGAAAGAAATCCCGTTTGGTTGTTCAAGAGTTTTCTCAAGAAGAAGGTATCTACTTTAACGAAGTGTACGCGCCTGTTGCAAGGATCGAAGCAATCAGATTTTTTTTGGCTTATGCGGCACATCGTGGTTTTAAAGTCTGCCTAATGGATGTAAAGAGTGCATTTCTGTATGGAAAAGTGAAGGAAGAAGTCTATTTCAAACAACCTCTGGGATTCTACGATCCTGATTATCCGGAGAAGCACTTTATGGGCTTCATCAGGCTCCTCGAGCTTGGTATGAGACCTTGTCGACTTATTTACTAGAAAACGGGTTTAAGCGTGGGTTGGTAGACTGCACTTAGTTTTGTCGGAAAACGGGGAAGGACCTGCTCTTAGTACAAATATACGTTGATGATATTATTTTTGGGAGCTCAAATGAACAACTTTCAAAGGATTTCGAGAAGTTAATACAGACTAGGTTTGAGATGAGTTCTATGGGTGAAATGTCTTTCTTTCTGGGCTTACAAGTTCAACTATCTGACAAAGGCATCTTCATACATCAAACAAAGTATGTGAAGGATGTTTTGAGTCGATTTAAGATTGAAGACGTTCGTGTTCTAGGAACTCCGATTCAGCTGTCACATGGCCTATGTCCTGACGAAGATGGTGAAGAAGCTGAAGCCACTCTTTATAGGGCAATGATAGGTTCACTGATGCATTTAATAGCTCGCAGACCTGACATTATGTTTGTTCTTTGTTTATGTGCAAGGTACCAAGAAGCTCCTTGGATTTCTCATTTGAATGTAGTTAGAAGAATTCTAGCTTATCTGAAGGGTAACACGGATCTCGGGATTTGGTATCCTCATGATGATAAGTTCGACTTATCTGCCTACTCAGATTCTGACTACGGCGGTTGCAATATTAATTTCAAGTCAACCACGGCCGGGTGTCAATTCTTAGGCGATAGGTTGGTATCATAGCAGTGTAAGAAACAGGCATCTGTTGCTACTTCCACGGTAGAAGCTGAATACATTGCGGCTGCAAGTTTCTGCTCACAGGTTTAATGGATTCAACAGCAAATGTGGGATTACGGTTTGCAGTTTCTTACTACCCCTATATATATAGATAATTCTGCTGCTATATGTATCACTAAGAACCCTGTGCATCACTCTAAAACTAAACATATAGACATCCGCTATCACTTTATTCGTGATTGTTATGAGAAACACTTGATTGATTTGCAAAAGATCCACACTGATTTTCAAAAAGCGGACGGACCTTTTCACTAAGGAATTTGACAAAACCCGCTTTCAATATCTTTTGCAGATTAACGACA
The DNA here is from genome assembly GCA_039602395.1 of Deinandra increscens subsp. villosa. Lineage (NCBI taxonomy): Eukaryota > Viridiplantae > Streptophyta > Magnoliopsida > Asterales > Asteraceae > Deinandra > Deinandra increscens. The sequence continues at coordinate 15,998,828 of JBCNJP010000008.1, forward strand.
TACAACAATTTCCTGCTTAGTAACTATCGGTTGATCAACTTTTGCTTTTGGTTTATTTTTCGTTGTGTTTCTTTTCTTATTACAAAAATTCAAAAACAGAGATTTGTATTTTAGGGGGAGAAAATTAGAAACTTAAAAAAAAAATTGAAAAATGCCAATTAAAAAAATTAAAAAATCAAAATTTGAGAAATTGATCCGACCTAGCGAGAAATGATATTACATCAGTGTATGTTATCAACCATGGACAAAGTATAAATAAAGGTTGTAGGTGCTTGTTTTGGTTAGTTGAATGCGTAAAGGCAAATCTGATATATGCTAGTATGATATAAACTTAAAATTTCTGCTTGATAATTGTGAGGCACATCATGATGGATGCTGTGTAATTTTGGCAAATAAAAAATGAAAATAGCAAAAGCAGAATAAGAGATGTTCTGGTGTATGCATGCTTTCATTTTGCAAAAATGTCAACTTGTTTGATTTTCTTTATTTTGTCAAACGATCGGCCTTTCTCTGTGTATCGAAAGATCGACCTGATTGGTGTTCGTTTGACGTTCTACTTTATTTTCTTTGGTGTTTCGTATAATACATCGGACTTTCTCTGCATGTACGTGAGTACCGATCTGATTGTTGTTGGATTATACAATTTCTGCTTTATTTTACATTTCTTATTTTCCTAAACAGTCGGACTTTCTCTGCGTGCTCACAAAGCTGACTTAATTGTTGTTTGTTTAGGGTTCTGCTTTATTTTTGCATGAAACACCATGGACGATACATCTCTGTTGAAATTAAAATTCTGTGAAAAATACAAAAATGGAATAAGCCAGATTACCAGTATTCCAGATTGTGTGGGCTATCATATTTTCAATGCTTGTTAAATCATATCCTAACATATCAGAAAGCTATAAAAATTGATCTGCCTGAACTGTAATAAACTGAAAAGTTGTATTCTCTGCCTACTTGACTTGCATGCTGATTAAAATTGAAATTGAAGTGTGTCTAATACATATTGTCTGATATGATCTCGCGTCTGAGTTCTAAGTTCGGCCAATGGTCCGAAGTCCAAGTTCGGACAGAGTTCGGATGTGTCGAAGATAGAGTTCGGAAAGGTTTTGGAGAGATTCTCCAACCGAACATGGAGTTCGAATAGAGTTCGAACAGCCGAACCTCTCAGGCTATAAATAGCCAAACCTGGAGTTCGGACAACTACTGTTTCTCATTTACACGAACTCTTACCGAACCCCTACCCAAATTTTCAATTTACGATTAACTGGTTGTTTGCGTGTTCCGAACCCCTGAGACCGGATTAAGGTAGGAATTGGTATTCCGAGTGAAAGGGTGTGTTTGGTCGTCGTTTTTGGTCGATTTTTGTGATAATTTTGGTCGAAAACCGTGTCGCGTTTAAAAGGGCTCAAAGATCTAAAAATTAACCTACTAAAACTTGATTTCAGGGGATAAAAAGAGTGTCTATGGATTCGTCATAAAAAACCGCACAAAGGGTTGCAAATTTTTTTGGTCTGATTTGGTCTGATTCAAATTTTTAGAGAGTTTAAATCTCTCGGTGTTCGTCAGTTGCCGAACCTGATATTCATCAGCCGAACCTGGAGTTCAGACCAAGTTCGTCTGGAGTTCGGTTGTTGACCAAAGGGTTCAGACGTTGACCGAAGGTCAATAGTGACTTTTGACTAGGTCAAGTTCGGATCAAGTTCGGACACTGATTTCGGTTCGGATGGAGTTCGGACGAAGTTCGGCTCCAGTTCACCTAAATTGATTTTTGAATAAAAAGGCGATTGTTTACACGAATGACAATGAACTGATGAAATTGGTGAACATTTTTTATAATCGCATTGAATTTAACAAACTTTTTATTTTATGTGTTTCCAGAAATGGCAAACGATTTAAAACTTGGTGATAAACACAATATCTGTGCACATCTTGGCGTTGCTCGTTCAAAGCTTGCTAAATTCGGAGGATCGGGAATATTTGATTTTTTAAGAAGATCAAGAATTCATTATGCCATTACACAACCGTGTGATGTGTATCGTGATATTCTGGTAGAATTCTGGAATACTGCAAGAACTATTACCGATGATCCTATCAGGATTTCTTCTATAGTGCAAAATCAAACCGTGGAATTTACTGAAGCAGATGTACGAACAGTCCTGCAATTGAATGATGACACAAAAACTGCTCCACTTGAACTTCTCAGGCTGATAATGTGGCGTTGTTGAAACGGATATGGTATACTGATGATCCAAGCCGAGAGTGAGCCTATAAGTCATCTTTCAGCGTTCCGTACAAATTTCTGGCACATGTTCTGTTGCATTGTCTGGGAAATAGAATTTTGGGACAAGATGAGATTGGACAGAAGATGATTTCATTGATGAATGCCTTGATATTGAACCGTCCTTACAACTATGGTGGTTTGATTTTCTATTACATGAGAGATAACTTGACACAGAGACACAAGAAGGCAGCATTGTATCCCAGATTCACTCAGATGATTTTGAATGTGTTGTATCCGAATTTGGTGAAAGATGAAGCACAGAAAATGGAGTTAAAACATATGACTGAGAATAGTGTTGGTACATTAGCTTCTTATCAGAAACAGGCACCAGCTGAGTGGCCAAAACTGAAAAGATTGATTGGTCATCTAACTAATCCAGATTATGTGGCACCAGCTGAGGGTGCAGCTCGTCATGCACTGGATAGTGATTCTGAAGAGTTGGATTATGGTTGGATAGAAGAACACCATTAGCAACCACAAAAATCAAGAGTTAAACGACCTAAACGAAGGACACAAACACCCGTTGTACAAGATCCAGTTGTTTCAGAACCGGTAGTTCAAGAACCGGTTATATCTCAACCTTCTGCTTCAGAACTAGTTGTTTCAACACAAGAAGTCCATGCGACTGTTAGTGGAACTTAAACACCAGCAGTTAATACATTGATTGATGAAGAAGAATCTGATGATGAAGACTTTTCTGTTCTTGAGGCTAACTATGAAGATGTCTCGGATATAAATGAACCGTTTGTTTATATACGGGTTGGTTCAAGGCACAAAAAGGTGAAGAAAGGTAGTGATGAGCATCTTGCTTATCGTACCAGTTTGAAGAAGAAAATGATCGTTTCATTGGTCGTGTCTATGAAGACAAATGTCCATTTAAATCAGATGAAGATTACAATCCCGAGGCCGATGTTGTTCATGGCAAGGGTAAGCAGCCGACCACTGCTACATCTTCAGTAACTTCATTAAAACAGAGGAAGAAGTCAGTTGCTGCTGGTGGGAGAGGAAAGAAGCATAAAAGCCAAACGTATATTTTGAAACCTCGTCCCGGTGTATCTTCATCTGAAAGTCCAGATATGTCTTTGCCTGAAGTAACTACGACTACCACAACCACAGTTTCTACAGCTCAAGCTGGTATTATTCAAGGGTTGAGTCAGTCAGATTTTCTGTAATATTTGATGAATGCAACGAGATCTACAACAGCTAGCACAGCACCTTCGGCATGTGCTGGTGCTCAATATTTTAATCAGCCTATGGGATTAACACCTACAAATCATGTATTCTCAACAGCTACTGCAGCTACAGCTTCAACAACATCAACCCCAGAAGTTAATTTAAATCTTGATCAAGGTTTCGTGTCTTTTTCTTAAGCTAGTATCCTTAACAGTGCTTTACTTGATCAACAATCACAGATTGACAACTTAAAAGCTAAGACTGATGAGCAATCGAAGGTGATTACTGAGTTGAGAACAAGCAATGATGAACTGAGAGCAAGAACTGAATCTCAAGAGAAGTTGATTACTTCATTGCAAGGAAAGTATTTGCAATTGAAAAGTGGGGAATCGGCTAGGGCACATGAGATTCAACGTTTGAAAACATTTAGTCCGAACCAGAGTGCTATACTTCTACAAATAGATGAGCAAATAAAATTCTTGATGCAGAAGTTTAAAGCTCAAGGGGAGATTGAGTCTAGTTCTGGATGTAAATAGGATTACTTGAAATACTTGAATGATGATCCTGACAATGAAGACCCTGAAGGGAATGTTGGTGGAGGTTCAGGCCCAACCGGAAACACTGGTTCGGGTGCTAGGGCTTCAACATCTCATGGGGAGTCTGATTCAAGGGATGCTATGCCGATAACCTCGATTCCATCAAATCAAGCTGCAAAGAGTATGGATGAGTTCAAATGGATGCTAGAAGAAGGTGAATTCGTTTGTGAACTTAATCCTGAACAGCTTCAAGCAGTCTTCGATTTGAACGAAGAGGAGATGAAGAGAGCTTCTGAAGCTACACTTGAGAAATATGAATCATCTGAACCATAGTCTGAAGAAGATATTTTTGAAGAAGAAATTGAGGTTGAAGATATTACCGAATAGGAATATCCAGATCTATACTCCAACTTCAACAACAATGATCAGACTGGTGATGATTTTGAAGTATTTCCCAAAGAGAAAGGTGTTGAAGCTGAGGAGAGACTGAAAAAGAAAGAGGCTGAAAAACCTGATGATCCGATTGCTAAAGTTGTAAAGGAACAAAATCTACGATGGGTGTTCAATGAATACATGAAGACATTTCATAAAAATTATGTTCTTCCTCCAAATCCAATTAAGCAAAGAATGCATGTAAGTTTTAAGGCTCAAGCATCAGGTGAAATTATCAGTTGGATGTATGCTGAAAGTCTTAGGTGCTATGGGATTAAACGTCAACATGGGATTCATTATTTCAAGACTGCACGAGACTTTGATACTTTAACAATTTGGGATGTTCGAGAGCTTACATGAAAACCTTTCTGCAATTATGGTAATGATTGGAGGGGTTTCTACTTCAAGAATCAAATTGAGAAAGAATGTACTTTTGGTTTTCAATTTCTGAAGCCTCAAAGACCGAAGAGGCGTAAACATCCGACCAAGATTCATAAGAGAACCGGGAAGAATATGATAATACTTACCTTCAAAACAAAGCCTAATGTGATGAAGAAGATTCCCTTGATGAAGATGCAATTAGATTTCATACAAGATCTGAAGTGGTTGTATTATCATGAGAAGACGGGTGAAGGTGTGATAGTGCTGAAGAAAGATAACAGAGTTGTGAAGGTTTATGACATGATGTTGCTGATTAACTTGTGAAAAGCTGACATAGATGTGTTGAATCACAATCAAATCCTGTTTCATCCAGATTACATGGATCAAGCTCTACAGTTTCAGAGGGTGATTCGGATATGCTTTGCGTTTGATATATATGCCGGGCATAATCACCAGAAGACTTAGACTGGGATCGAGACTAATATTCATGAGTAATAAAGAACGGTCTAGCATTTGCCAAGAGGGAGTTTGTTGATACCTGCAGATGGAAAGATACTGGATCAGACAATACTTTGAAGATGTCAAGATTTCAACAAAACCCTAGTGGCCGAACCCTGTCCAAACCTTAGCCAAACTGCAGGTTCGGACAACCTCTAGAGTTCGGACAGCATGAGTCTTATATATAGGTCGTTAGGTTTGAAATTTTGTATGAGTTTTTCTTACGTTTGTGTTATCAAAGGTGTTTTATCTCTGAGTCTTAGTTGTAATCTGATCTTGATTGATAATAAGATTGAGCATTATTTACACATGTTTGTCATTGAATTGTTTACACAATGTCTACGAGTTGATCACGATCCCCCGCTCACACACTTTTCAGGGATGAGAGTGTAACACCCCGAAAATCGCAGCGGAAAACAAATGCGGTGGTGGTAACGGAAGTTGATACCCATTTTTATCAGACTATACGTTTGTTTAAATTGGTTGGTTGTTTTAACTTGAGTTAGAAATCTATGTTTTCAAAAGACATTAGTTAATTCATTTTAACAATTGTTCGAAAATAATAAACACAAGTTTTATTCAAATTCATAACATCATTAAGTCAAGCGGTCCCATAACTAGCCAACATAACGCAAGTCTAGCCAACGCTTGCCCATCATCCCTGACAAAGTTCCTTACCCTGAAAATATGTCCAAAATAAACAGTCAGCATAAAGCTGGTGAGTTCCATAGAGTTTTTAAAGAAAACACTCGACGAGCCATGCGTTTGGTATGTCTTAAAAAGGAAGAGGCAAATTTGAAAGAATAGATTTTGGAAGCATTACCTGAGGAATGGGAAAATTATGTGATGATGATTACTCATGATAAAGAGTATTCGGGTTTGTCTTTCAACGATCTGGTTCAAAGAATACAAGCAAGGGATATGGAGTTAACGGTGAATAAGTCACTACCTGCACAAATCCATAATCCTGTTGTATATCATGGTGAAAATGGTTCTACCATGAATGCTGTGAAGTCAAATATTGTATTTCCGCAACTCCTATAGCATTCATTACAGGTAAATATGAAAACTCTAGTTATTCATCTGGCTGTACTGTTTCAATTCCTAGTTCTTTAACTCAAAATGCTTTATCTGCTCAAACAACCGATGATTATATTTTCTTAATGTCTGCATTAGTATCTTCATATTTTGGGGTTATTACTGGTTCAGTAAGTAACGCAGATTAACAAATAAAGATTATGATCAGATAGATTATGATCATTTGGAAGAAATGGATTTGAATTGGCAGTATGCTATGTTGGTTCGAAGAACGAAGAATTTTGTTAGCAGAGCAGGGAAGAAAAGATTGAATCAAGATGGAAAGATTGGATTAAACAAATCCAAAGTTAAGTGTTTCAAATGTTCGGTGTATAGACATTTTACCTGAGAATGCCCAATGTCCACTGAAAATAAATTGAAGACTGGTCAACATGCTCATTTGGTGGTTCAATCCTCAAATCCAGATCAAAAAAGTTCTAAAAGCCTCCGATTCTGTTGATAATAACTTGACGGAAACATTTTGGCATCTAGATGAATTTGTCTAGAATGCGGATTCTGATGTTACAAAACTGTCACATGCTCCTATTACTATTGCTTTGACAGCTCATCATGATGATGATAGTTTTCTCACTGATTCTAATTCTAATTCAAGCATATCATTGGTCAAAGAGGTTTTTTCAAAGGTAACTGATAACTCAAAGGTCGGAGTGTTAGAACACAATGTAAATGTAACACAAAACAGTTAAGTATTAAAAGAAAAGACAAGATATATCCTTAAAAGAGAAAGGATATGAAAGTTTGTATGCAATACATATTTCTGCATGATTTATGTACTTATACAGAACTACTCCGGAAATTTCGAAGTAGTTTTGTACAGACTAAATTTTACATAAATCCTCATTTCTGTAGAAGGCTTCTAATGGGGAAAAGAGATAACTTGAATATCTTCAATTTATCTCTATATACTCTAACACACTCCAAAATCAACCGTCCTCAACCACCTTATCTAACTACAACTTGCTACATCTTCCAATAAATAGCAAGCCGACTTCACCAAACAAAGCAAAACATCAAGCATACAACTCAATATCTTCTCAAAGCAATTACAACGTCATGCCCATAGAAAAATTATTTCTGTTGATTCATAGTTATACTATAAACTCGTGTAAACTATTATTTACATTTGAGATATACAGAATAACCCTTTTATGAATTGTTGTATTTCAATTTGATTTACTTTTCACAACTTGTTTATCTTGTTCAATTCAAATTGTGCCAACATTGTTAAAGAGCCCCTCACGGGACCCAACACGGAGACTCTAAATGTATTGAATGTGTGAAGTTACACAACAAGAATGTCAGTCTAGAAAGAGGTTCTGAATTATCGACTGAAGAGATTATGGTACTCAAGAAAGAATTGGAAGAATTTCAGAAGAAATATTATGAATTGGTTGATGTTCATGAAGATGTGATGAAAGAAAAGAGTAAAATAGCTGAAGAATATGAAAAGGCCAAAGCTGAAGCATTAGATGCAGCACAAGATTTTGAAAATCTATTTGAGAAAAGCTATCCAGTTCAACAGAAATATGAAAAAGCTAATGCACTTGTTGTTGAATCTGCTGTTACATTTGAGAAACTTCAAAGAAAAGTGTCTACACTTCAAGATTCAAATGTTTTTCTTCGAGATAAGAATGACGTTTTAACAAAGGATGTGGAGATTTAAAAAAAATAGGAGAAAGTTACAGAAGAAGTTTTAGCTAAATGTGAAATCAGAAAGTTGCAAACGTATGAATACAATGACCTCAATGAAAAGTTCATTAATTCACAAAAAGAGGTGTTTGCTGCTCAACAGGAAGTTTCTGAACTAAAGCAAGAAATTCTGAAATTACAAAGGCAAGTGAAGAGTTGCAATTTATCACCTACTTTGTTGATTTTATTGTATAAGCAGAATCGGAGTGAGGATAGTTTCAAAGAAAATGATATTCACAAGGTTCCTCAACCAGTGGATTTATCAGAATTTACTTCTGCTCCTCTTGATTCAAAGGCTGAAGTGCTTGATTACTCCAAATTTGCAACACCAGCTAAGAAAAAGAAGAATAAGTCAAAGAAGAAAGTCACTTTTGTTGAGGCTCCAACATTTGTTTTAATTTCATCATGTCTGAAAGATGAAAATGTTTTTGAAAAAAATGAAAATTGTTCAAGTTCTTCATCAGAAGAGGAAGCTGCTAAATCTTTGGTGTAAGAGAACAAGTTGAAGGAAATTAAAGCTCAATTTACTAGAGAAGAAAAAGGAAGAGATGCTTCTGGTTCTCAATCTGAGTCTTCAAAGACTTCGTGTTTCAAGCATAAAGGTTTAGGATTTAAAATTAAAGATGTTCCAGTTCAAGCACAAGAGTCAAAGAAGAAGGAGAAAGTGTTGAAAATCAAAATTCAAAAGAAATCACCTCCCCAAACAAATCAAGTGTTTTATTCTTCTGGAGGTTCTTCATCAAAATCAAAGGTATCTTCACGGAGTCCTTCTCCAATGTATGATTCTTAAGACGATTTCTTTGATAATTTTGGTTCTGATAATTCTTCTGGTTCTCACAATTCAAAGAATTTATCAAATACTTTTACATTTCGTGAGAGACTTTGTTATGCATGCCGTCAACCTGGACATATTGCTGTTGATTGTCCAACGACTTTATATATCCACAACACTGCTAAATATGTGGATAACAAAGGTCAAATTTTTTATGAACTGTGGTCTCCAAAAGTCAAATCAATTCGTAAGCCGTCTTGGTTCGAACCAAGTACGCCGATTGATTCTGATTCTGGTTCTTATCAAAAATCAAAATATTTAAAAATTTGGAAACCAAAGGTTGTTTCTAAGGCCAACGATAACTATGCAACAATCAGGTGCAGTGGCTTTAGCCACTGTTTTACAAAAACATGTGGCACTTATTTGTCACACTTAAAAAAGAGTGGCGAAATGCACCAAACGGCCACGGAATTTTTATGATTTTTTATTCGTGTGACCAAAAAGGAATGTATGGCCACGCTTAAATAATGTTGTGTGACGGAAGAGTAGATTTTATTACTTAGTAAATTAAAAGAAAACAAAACTATTAAGTATATATTATGTGTGGCTAAATGTGAGCAATGGCCACGCTTTTTACTTAGTTATGTGGCTAAAAGCTAGTACATATGGCCACTGTTATTAGGTTGTGTGACTAAATATTAGATGACTAATGGTCACGGTAGGTTGTGAGTGACAAAAATCTATTACCTATGGCCACATATATTAACCGTGACTAAATGGTAGGTTGTGAGTGACAAAAATCTATTTTATGGTCACGGTAATATTAAACGCGTGGCGAAAAAGAGAAGATTTGTGTTTATATGTTTATCATTTTTTATTATCTTGTGATATGGCCACTCATATTAAACATTGGTTGCGTGACAAATTATGACAAATGGTCACGGTATATTAATTTTAGGTGGCTAAAAGAAGAATACCAACAGTGTACGGCGCTTGTAATCATTACTATTTCATTTACTTTTTCATTTACTTTATCTTTCAAATCTCCATCTACCACGCCCCTCGAGTATCGATATATACTTAATTATCTCTGTATCAGTTTTCATAATCATCTCCCCCATGACCCTTTTCTCCCAGTCTTTCTCTCTCTGTTTTTCGTCCATCATCGCCATCAAAAAATGTGGAATTGGCGTCATCCGTATGTGGAAAACGGTAAGTTATCATCTTCACCACTGAAGTTCGATTGAAATTTTCGTCTCAGATTTGGTAATTTTTTCTTATGCAGGGAAAGATTGCGCTCTGTATCTCCTGGGAGCAGATTTTAAGTTATTGTGGAAACCATGGAGACGAGGAGTCTCTAATGGTTCATACAAATGCTTTACTGAGAGCAGATTTTAAGTTATTATATAATTTTATAACAATCAGCAGTAAGGGCCCATGATGAGGTTTGCATGCCCTGTTTGTTGCAACCCTAAACTTGAACAAGGTAGTTGATCTCACTACCCTCCTTTCTTTCTTTTACTCATTCCTTGATTAATTTATAATGTGCTTGATAAATTATGATTTATTATTGTTATTAATAATAGAACTAACTTTAGTTGCAACATTGGGTGGTACCAATCACTCAAATGGCCCGGATAACGATGTTGGATTGTGGAAGGGGAACGATGTAGGAGATGTAGCAAAAGAGATGCTTCTTCACCATTTTCTGTTCCCTCAGCCCCAGACAATCTGAAAACGAAAATGGCGGACGAAGGCGGTAGGAAATCAGGTACCGTGAAGTGGTTCAACGACACCAAGGGTTTCGGCTTCATAACTCCTGGGAGCAGATTTTAAGTTATTATATAATTTTGTAAAGTCAGCGGCAAGGGCCGGCACATGTTGTGGTTTGCAGCACCTGTATTGTCCAGGTGCTTCTCTCGCTTCTGGCCCCATGAACCTGATTTCTTCCAGCCACTTCTTCACCATTTTCAGTTGATCAGAAGCAAGTGCATGTGAGAAAGCAGCAAGTAGCCGTTATATGATGATTCTCAGACAATCTCTCTAGAGCACCATGTGAGAAGCAAAGAGGGATTTGTCTTCAGCCGCTTCTTTTCCCTTTAAGTTAGTAGTTTTAAAGTTGTAATTTTATAGATCAATGTATTAATGGAATCATACCCCCTTTGGATTATGTGTATGTAATTGTGTTTGTTAAAGCAACCATGTGAGAAAGCAAAGAGGGATTTGTCTTCAGCCGCTTCTTTTCCCTTTTATGTAATGAATTGATTTTTAATTTAATATAATGTATTTTCATCCGTTTCTGTTCATCTTCTCTCAATCCGGATGAAATCTTCTCCCTAAGGTTATAGTCTTCTACATATATATATTAGGTTGTGTGACTAAATATTAGTGTATAAAGAATTGTATTCAACCAGAATGATTTTAATTCACTAGATAATGGGTTTAAATACATGGGAATATCCAATAGACTACGAACAGAAATAACAACTATAGTATATATAGTTCATCCTGAAGAACTCTAGTTTATCCGGTTCATCCTGAAGAACTGTAGTTCATCCTGTTCTATTACTGAATAATTACTCTTGATCCTGAAGAACTCTAGTTCATCCGGTTCTATTCTTCCTGTTCTTCCTGAGGAATTATAGTTCATACGGTTCTGTTCTTGTTAGTTCATACGGTTTTGTTCTTGTTCCAATTTATTGAAGAATTAAAATCTAGCCAGTTTATAAATCCTGTCATCCACTATTAGACAATCAAAAATTATAAATTGTAGCAAACAAGGCTTGAACCTTCATACGGTTCTGTTCTTGTTAGTTCATACGGTTTTGTTCTTGTTCCAATTTATTGAAGAATTAAAATCTAGCCAGTTTATAAATCCTGTCATCCACTATTAGACAATCAAAAATTATAAATTGTAGCAAACAAGGCTTGAACCTGGGTCAGTCAAAAGAAAGGAACTCACTACAAGATTAAGAAGAACCATTGAGACAGAAGTGTTAATTGGTTATATTTTAACCAGAACTTATTTAATTACTCCCATCACATAAGAAATAATTGATAAACAAAATTTGCGTTGCTAAAGGTAATAAATAGACACGGTAAAAACAGGATTTGCGTGGTAAAGGTAATAAATATACACGGTTATCTTGGCCTGACCTTTCCACTTCTTCCCACCATAGCTGGTAGCGTGCCCTGTCTGCCTTTAAATTTCCACTTTTTCACCACCAAAATCTTCTGTACGAACGTATTTCCTGATCAACAAGAAAAAAAACTTCGATCGATCAATGGCTGCCTTTGGTAAACAATGGAGGATTAGGGGTGTTAATGAACCAGCACCCTACTACGGCAAGACTCCCCGTAAGTGTATTTTCACTCAACAATGGCTGTACGTTTTTATTTTTAGGGTTTTATGTTTTTTAGTTACTTACTCTCTACTCTGCATTTGGGTTTTTTACAGGTGGTCGGAGGTTCACCCTAAAGGTCCATCACTGTGGCGATTTCCACCGGAATGCCGCCGGCCAGGATGTGTGGAAGGGAAAGGTAGATTATGTCGACTATGTCGACATTCGCACATTTGATTGTCATGATCTGGATCAAATGGTGCAATACCTAAACCACACATCGATTGGGTATTTCCTCATTTACTGGAGGATCCCACCTCTGTCCATCAAATACGGGCTTGAGTACGCTGATTTCATCACTCCCGAAGTTGTAAGGGATATGAAACTTCATCTCCAGGGACCAGAGGGGGAGAGAGAGCTGGATGTGTTTTTAATCCGGAACAGGGATTCCACCTACAGAACCTCCGAGTTGGGACCGAGATTGCCGCCTGGTCAAAAGCTGTTTCCTGATGACAGCAGCAGCAGCAGCAACAGCAGCTTCTTTGATGATGAAGACTATATGTCGGATGCTAGGTCTTAGCTAGTTAGATAGATTTTTGTATAGGATCTGATGAAAATCTTTGTATAAAGATCAATATATATATATATATATATATATATATATATATATATATATATGAAAGTTTTTGTAAGCTCTTCCTCATGTTTTGTTTTGGTTAACACCATTAATTATATAGACAGATTTTATCTCAATCATTTAAGTTGATTTTATTCTAAATTTGATTGTTGCAAGTAGATTTTACAGTCAACTGATGTGATTTTATCCAATTTAGAAGTAAAATTTATCCTGTTTATAAATCATCTCATCCAACCATATCAAAATGCCAACATATACTAACATAACATATGAATATATACTTCATGTAAGATCACAGTTATGAGTAAAATGGAGTCTGCTATGATTCATTGAAAATGTGTATGTATTTATAATAGAAGAAAACTGGTTAACCATCCTGAAGAACTTTAGAACTCTAGTTTATCCGGTTCATCCTTAAGAACTCTAGTTCATCTTCTCTCAATCCTCATGAACTCTTCTTCCTGAAGAATTGTAGTTCATCCGGTTTTCTCTTCTTCCAATTTACTTAAGAAGTAAAATTTATCCTGTTTATATATCATCTCATCCCACCATATCAAAATGCCAACATATACTACACTAACATAGCATATGAATATATCCTTCATGTAAGATCACAGTTATGAGTGAAATGGAGGTCTGCTATGATTCATTGAAAATGTGTATGTTATTAATTATAGATGAAAAGTGTATGAATAAAACTGTAACAACTATCATGTTAACATACAAACTGGAACAACTTATGCAATTGTACACAAATACAGGGATCAACTCTTCTTCCAGCCAAGTTCATCCGGTTCCCATCTTGTTCTCCTCTTCAATAGCTTGTAACCGAAATTTGGCCTTGTTACATAGGAGACTTTCATGAAAGGTCCGTGTCATTATTCTGCTCTCAGTATCACCAATCCTGACAATATCTCGTATCTCATCTTCAGAAAGCCCATTTAGAGCATCCTGTAAGCTTCTAATTGTCTCACCTTCACTGGTGAAAATGTGATACATGTTTGTTTCTTTCTTATACTCCCAGTTGGTCACCCTTTTTCTCTTAATAAAAACCTGATGAAGCCTGTTAGTTATCATTATTAAATGGATTCGGTCTTTGTCATCCTGGCTCCATTCTGGATCTGGAACTGTACTATGCGTTGTGAATGACCCATCAGCTCTATAGACTACCAAATTTCCATCCTTATCAACTTCAAGTGTCGAAACAGGATTGTCAATGCTGCGTTGTGTGGCTTCGTCTACTTCCCCGTATAACTCATCCAAATACATCCTTATCCTCAGCATTAAGGATTCCTCTTGTGAACACGCACCCTTCATATCACCACGTGACTGTCTAACATCACCCAACTCATGGTCGGTGAGGTTGTACATAGCTTCTTCAGCTGTAAACTTTAGTACCTCACATGAACTGGTTGTGAACAGGTATACTTTCGCTTCATCATCATACCTCCAGGAGATGATTCTTCTCCTTTCAGCATGGACATCTCTGTATTCATCCTCCTCATTTATCACTTTTCCTTTCCCTTCCTAGCCACTGACTTCATTCTCTTGGTGGGTGGTTTTTCTGGTGACTTGGGTGGAGATGAGGGTTTTCGGGGTTTGTTTAGGTGAGGATGTGGTACAATGGGTGTGAAGTTATCTGCTATAAACTTTGGTGGAATAGGCTTTAATTTTACAGGTTTAGGATTTTTTTCTGGTCTACTAGTTCTAGCAGCAGGGTTTCTTCTGGGTTGCTGTGAGGCTAGAGTTCTGTTCAGACCAGAAAATGCACCTGGTAATGAGGGAGCAGTCGGTTGTGAGGCTGTGGTGGAGGGTTGAGATGATGAGAAATGAGGATCAGAGACAGTGTCATACATTTCCCTGATAATGTTGATCCTTGGCTTCTTTTGCTGAGTAGTTTGCACATGAGCTTTACTCTTCTTTTCATTGGCATGATCAGCTCTGATGACTAGGATCATGTACATCCATCTGATCAAGTCATCACCCTTCATTTCATCAACCCATGCATCAGTAAAGCATTCCTTGCTTCTGAGCATCACACTGAACTGACATAGGAAAATTTTGTTATCTTTATTTCTCTTCATCCGAATCATCCTATACTCATTACATAAGAGCTTTCTGTACATCTCAACTCTGTCTGAAAGACCTTTCTCTTCGGCTTTGGCAATTCTTTCTTCTATGTACAGATCAGATATTCTCCTTGCTGCATTGATGAAGAACATTAGGTCTGCATTGTTGATGACATACTCATAAATACCTTCTTTTATGAGTAGTCGTTTCTGTTCTTCAAGCTCTGTAATTTCCTTCTGTTCTTGGAACTTCTTTCGTATCTTAGCATTCTCCTTTTCATACTGATCCAACAGAGCCTTTGTAATAGGGTCCATGTCTTCTCTCTGACCTCCTGTGCTCAGATTATCATCATCCTCCATGTCAGTGAAACCAAAGATACTTCTCTCATCAAGAGAATCATCATCAGCAGGTTTTGGAGACTCATGAAGTGAAGTTGCAGCATTGGGACTGGCTTCCGAGATAACTTGCTCAGGAATTTCCTCAGCAGTGATTGGCTTTAAAACAGGAATGATGGGCAGAGATGGAGCGCTAGGCTTTAAAAGAGGAATGGTGGGCAGAGATGGAGCACTCCTAAACCAAGTGCAGTTAAGAGTATTCCTAATCATCATTTTTCTCATGAAAGATAGAGCTTCAGGAGCTATATCCACATTTATGGTTTGCAGATCACTCATCACGCTTGTGATAATCTGATTATCAGCAGTCACTTGCACCTGATGAAGTTGTTCAACCGGATCAACTAGTTCAACCTGATCAACATGGCCTTCTTCCTCCGGATGAAGTTGTTCAACCGGATCAACTAGTTCAACCTGATCAACATGGCCTTCTTCCTCCGGATGAAGTTGTTCAACCGGATCAACTAGTTCAACCTGATCAACATGGCCTTCTTCCTCCGGATGAAGTTGTTCAACCGAATCAACTTGTTCAACCGGATCAACATGGCCTTCTTCCTCCGGATGAAGTTGTTCCACCGGATCAACTTGTTCAACTTCATCAACATCTGAGGAAGACACCCTGTGCAAGATCCTATTTTGAATTAAATCTAGTTTTGCATGTGAATTTCATTTCAACGTATGCATGGTTGACAACCTTACCTATCAGTGGCTTTCACAGATTGTCCTGCCTTCAACCGTTCAATTTCTTCTCCTTGAGCTCTCACAATTGCACCAGAGAGCTGCCAATTCATTTTCAAGTTTTGTACATCGAACCGTCAATTCAGTATGTGTCATGCTGCTCTCAACTGGTGTGTTGCCAGTATCTTGAGCAAAGAAGAGCAACAAGCCGACCTGTTCATGCTCAGCACCCATGGTTTCTTGGCACCTGGGATTCCTGTTGTCAATCAAAGGTTCCTGAATAGGTTCCCTGACAGAAACAGTTGCCGTGGATTGGGTCTTAATAATGTTGGCACTGTCCTCAGGGTCCAGTGGGACTTCATGAGTAGTGTCAGCCCTTTCCACCTGACTTGCTTCATCACTACTGCAAGTCACCTTATCACCAGAATGTCGGTTGGGTGATTGAACCAAGTCCAGCAGTATATTCCCTGCAATAAGGGTTGGGGAATCTACTTCACGTGGCCTAGGTGATATACCACCCTCATTCTGAGGTAGTCCTGTGGAGGGTCTAGGTAAAGGAGACCTAGTCCTTTTCCTTCTGGGTGATTGTGAAGTGCGTGTGGTATTTTTGGGTGTGGTTTTTGATGTGGACATCCTCTTCCTTTTGGTGGGAATGGTGGGAATTTGTTTATCAGTGGAAGAGGATGGTCGGTCTGGTGTGGGCTCAACACTTGTTGGTGTAACAATGTTGTCACCAGGAGCAGTTTGCTCAGGAGCAGTCCTGGCCTTAGGAATAGGGTGTGATGTGTCTTTACCAAGGAAAACAGTTTTGTTCACTTGCATGTTAGAAAATGTTTGACTTGTAAAAGATTTTAGTTCAAGATGTTGATCAGAGATTTGCAGATTTGGAAATTCACAATTGAGAATGTGTTGGATGAATCTGGGGTACATGTAAAAGATCCTGTTAGGTTTTAGATTTTCCAGCATTCCATCAAATATCATTTTTGAAAAGTTAAAGTTGAGCCCATTTACCAATCCATGAAAAGCGGATGATTGAGGTGCAGCAAGTTCATCCCACGCAGTTTTCTTGTGAGACAGGCAGTGGAGAATGGTATGAGCAAGATATCGCCAAACATAGGGTAGTTGTCCCTTTTTGATGGTCTCACAAGATAAGTCACCCCCATACCCAATTGCTTCGTACGTCTTCAAGTACAATTCAGACTTGTAATCAGGATCACCTCCTGCATCATTAAATTTCATGTGCTTCCAGATCATTTCTTCAGTCAAACTAATCTCATTCCCATTGACTCTAGAGTCAATTTTACCAACCCCGTTGCTATCAACAGATTTTTTGGCTGAGTCCCAAAATTCAGCAATTCTCTGCTTGCATATTACAGGATTCACAGTTAAAGCAAAATGAGTGTTGGATTTCTCGAGGAAATCGTTCATTTCATCAAATAGCTTTGACTTATCAGACTTCTCGAAGTATGCTACAACATTGTGTTCGGCGAAGAACAGTTGAGTAGCCTTTGATGCAGCCTTTCGATTCAATTTGGGTGCCATTTGGTAGAAATTAGAGAGTAAGGTTTAGGTTTAAATCGCCAATTAGAAACCTAGAGAGAAAATAGAGGGTAACTGTTTTTCGAAAATGCAGTTTTACACTAACGGCAGTTCTTCTGGATCACAATGAACCCTAAGAATTGAAACAGGGGAAGTTATTGGAGTTTGCCCATTTAGTTGAAATTGGGATGGGGGAAATTTTGATAATTTAATTTGGTTTAGAAAAATATTATTAATTTATTTTAATTGAATCCACATCAATTAGGGTTGATTAAGACCGATGAGGACAAATGAAGATAAAGTAGGACCAATTAGGACCAACGAAGCCACGAGGCCCATTTAGGGTAAATTGGGGTCAATTTGGGTCAATGAGGATCAATTAGGGTCAGTGATGAAGACCAGTTATAACTAATTAACGAGGGTCGATTTTGCTCAATGTCAACGCCTTATGAGGACCAAATATGACCAATTAGGGTCTATTAGGCCGATTGAGGGCCAAATTACGCTCAATGAGGACCAGTAGACTGAATTAAGGTCAACCATGGTCATTTATGACAAATGAGTACCAATGAGGCCCAGTGAACACTCAGTTAGGATGAATTAGGGCCAATGAAGGTCAATTATAGTCTATTCGGCTCGGTTAGGTTCAATGAAGATCACTTACGGTCAATTACGATCAATTAGGCTCATTTAGGACCAATTATAATCAATTAGGGTCAATTAGGCCTAATTGACTCAAATTTGTTGTACTACAAAGTAAATGGTAAACGATAAGTCTAGTAGGTCCTTATTGAGGTTAACTGACACTAATTGGTCCTTATTGGTCCATTTTGTGCAAATTGCTCCTCATTAACCCGAATTGAGCCATATTGGTACTTATTCTGTCTAATTGGCCCTCATCGGTCCTAACTGGCCCTAATAAGTCATAATTCATCCTTATTGGTCCTAATCGAGCATATTCGACCATCATTGGTCCTCATTGACCCTAATTGAACCTAATTGGTCTTAATCGACCATCACCAACCCTGATTTACCCTTATTGGTATCATTGGTCCTCATTTTAACTAATTGGCCCCAATTAGTCCTAATTGGTCATACTTGATTATCAATCCTCATTAGTCACTTCCTTCATGCTCCGTCCTTATCGGTCCTATGAGCATAATCGACCTTCTCATTGAACTAGTCCTAATTCGTATTCATTGACCATATTAATTGACCATAACTGGTCTTCACTAAAGTATCTTAAATGACGCTAATTGGCAGTATTTAGTCCTCATTGAGTCTAGTTGGTCCTAATTGCTCCTAATTGCTCCTCACCATCCTAATTGGACGTCGTTTAATATTTTTGGAAACAAAATTATTATATATGAGAAATTCACAACGTGGCGGTCTTTTGGTATTTTTGTTCTGAATTGCATAGTAATTTATCATTTTCATTTTTGAGTTTGTGTTTTAGTAATGTATCCGTTTTTTGTAGTTGCGTTATCACGGCCACAAGGCATGTGTTATTAAAATCTTGTTTATTATATCTAAAAGAAAATAATAAAGTTAATATATATTAAAACATAATTTTATTAATTAGGGCTTTTAACTCCGATCGTCATCCAGATCTGCTTAAAGGATCACAGTTATGAATTTCATCTTCAAGAAGAACCCGCTGGAAGAGCCACGTGGAGACATTTAATTAATTAATTAATTATGTTTATGTTTAATTTTAGGTTTAATTACGTTTAATATACATATTGTTTATATTAATTTTGGGTTTTATTATCAGTTTGAACAATTCCCCCCCCCCCCCCTTTTAATTAAAAATTTTCACCAAAAATTTTGAATTTCCCACCATTAGTTCAAAGTACACCCAAAATTTCGAACTAAATTTACTTATTATCGATTCATCAGATACTTTTCCCTCTCACTTTATTAGAAAATTTCCAATTAAAAACCTCCAGCGAATAAGTAGGTCTTCTTTCTCATCCATATCATTCACATCTTCCAAGGAGCTTCAACAACGAATAGCTTCAACAGACAGCGCTAGCGATTCTTCAGAAGTGGGAAGTGATTTGGGAGACCAATCAGTCCAGAAAACGGTAATTGTCAAGTTATTCCATTTCATTAATTACAATCTGTTTTCATAAAATTGTTTCTTTTGTTTATTATTGATACACGTTTAACTTGGGATCCCTGTATTTGTGTACAGTTACAGTTACAGATCGATAAAATTTCGTTTCATACAGAATTGATTAGGAAGGGGTATATATTGCAGATATCCTCTCCATTCATTTCAACCCATTCATTTTATGCTAAATTAGTTATTTACCTTCTTAAATGACTGGGGGAGCATGCTAAATTAGTTATTTTTATGCTAGGAATGTTGAGGTCAAGCATATACACATGTTTGTAGATTCATGTTACTGGTGAACCTCCTTTCTTCTTTATGTACACTGCTAGAAATGGTGAAGTGTTTGTTTAATTATATCCACTGAAGACATGATGTGTTCCGCTCTTCCCTTTGGATGTCTTTAATTTTTGTATAACATATCAAATAATTAGTCAATAGGGTATTTATGTGATGTATTAATAACTAAGAACTAATTTACGTTACTCTGGTCATTACTAGCTAGGAAATGATCCTAGAGGACATATATAGGAATGTTTCCAACATTTTTTGAAGGTTCATGTTAGAGGGGTACAAAATAAAGAAATTGTAGTTTAAATCCCCTGTAGAAGAATAGAAGAATGTTGATGTCATGCATCTGCTACTTTGCTAGAAATGGTGAACTGTTTGTTTATATCCACTGAAGACATGATGTGTTCCACTCTTCCCTTTAGATGTCTTTAATTGTGTATAACATATCAAATAATTAATCAATAGGGTCTTTATTTGATATATTAATAATTAAGAACTAACTAAGAGATAATGAATCAATAGGGTCTGCATGCTTTCCTATTTATGTACTTTGTTAAAAAGCATCTAACTACATTCTGTTAATTGTACAAAATTCAAGGATCGATCCAACAACACTGATGGTCAATTGGAAAAAATTGAGTTCGAACTTAAAGAGGAGAGACTTCTTAGGGATGAAAAAATGAACAAATTAAGGCCCTCTTCTTGAAGATTCAAGAATCGGAGAAAAAACTTGATCTACTTATAGCTCATCTATCTGCAATTGGACCACCGTGACCACACAAACTTAATGCTCCGGCATCTACAGAGGTGAATTCTTTACATCACAACTTAATCATACTATTTTCAAGTACCTTATAATAACATACACTCTTGTTCATGAAGAACACAATCCGGATGAACTCTTGTTCCTGAAGAACACAAATAGATGCAAGTTCCTGGTACATAAGAATATATACTTCATGTAAGAACAGAGTTATGAGCTAAATGGGGCCCTGCTTTGATTCATTGAAAATGTATGTTAATATGAAAAAATAGAGTATATACATAATCTGTATGAATAAAACTGGAACAACTTATGTTAGATTAAAAAAACAGAATAAATACTTTCATGATAGGTCTGCGTCATTATTCTGCTCTAACTTTTTACCAATTCAAAAACATTGTTCTAGGAAAATTCTAAGGAGATTTTTGTTGGATCTAGCCACAACACTAATCATGCTGACATACACACAACGGTTAGTATTTGTCAAACTCATTATAGGTTTGATTGCTCATTTACATAAAGTAATTAATTGAACTGTAGGGCGTGAAATCGGTGGTCGATCAACGTCGTCTGAAACAGTTGAAAAGAAAAAGGTAAATATTTTCCAGTCAAGTTTCATTCCGTTCTATAGTTTCACAGTAATCTGTTTGGTAATGTCATGTAGTCCCATTTTAAATGTTATTTGGTACCTCAAACACTTGGGCCAGCTAGGGATTGTTGGAACTTAATGTGATCTTCATCCGGATGTTTTAAGTTCATCTGGATATCTAATGTTCATCTGGAAATCAATTGAACTATAGGACCTGATGACCCATACGACTTGCAATAAAATGGCACTCCTCAGTCCATATCTATCATGGTGGTAAGTATTTCAAAATTGCTATATATATTATGATCAATTTCCATAACCTAATTATCAATTATATGTTTTGGTATAGGAAGGAATACAATAAAAAATGGTCCTAATTAAGCTCAAATCTGGACAGTTGAAGATGAAGACCACGTACGTGGTAGTGTTGTTGACTTGTAATTGAATTAGATTGAGAATAATGCTTGTGTGCAGTGTAATTTTCTTTAATTTTTTATTTGTATTTCATTTGTATTGACTTGTAATTGAATTTTATTTGATTTGTAATTAATATTTTGTAATAGCTTTTAAATTGGCCACGCGTATAGCAAGGACCCATCTGATTTCAACAACCTTTTGGTTACTTTTTCTTCTTCCCAAATATATGTGGCTAAAACACAAATATACGTGACCATATAATACCAAAGGCCACGTTTTTTATATTTTAATGTGGCCGTTGCCACCCTTTGGCCACCCGTATTGAGACAAAATGTATGATTTCAACTACCCTTTGGCCACTTTCTTTTTCAAAATATATGTGGCTAAAACACAAATATACGTGACCATATAATACCAAAGGTCACGTTTTTTATACCTTAACGTGGCCGTTGTCACCATTTGGCCACGCGTATTGGGACAAAATATCTGATTTCAACTACCCTTTAGCCACTTATTTTTCCAAATATATGTGGCTAAAACACAAATATACGTGACCATATAATACCAAAGGCCACGCTTTTTATATTTTAATGTGGCCGTTGCCACCCTTTGGCCACGCGTATTGGGACAAAATTTATGATTTCAGCAACCCATTTGGCCACGTTATTTCATATCATATGTGGCTAAAACACAAATATACGTGACCATATAATACCAAAGGCCACGCTATTCATATTTTAACGTGGCGGTTGCCACCCTTTGGCCACGCGTATTGGGACAAAAATTATAATTTCAGCAACCCATTTGGCCACGTTTTTTTATAACATATGTGGCTAAAACACAAATATACGTGACCATATAATACCAAAAGCCACGCTTTTGATATTTTAACGTGGCCGTTGCCACCCTTTGGCCACTCGTACTGTGACAAAATGTATGATTTCAGCAACCATTTGGCCACGTATTTTTATAATGTATGTGGCTAAAACACAAATATACGTGACCATAAAATACCAAAGGCCACGTTAAAAAAACACATGTGGCCGTTAGGACCCTTTCGCCACGCTTTTCTGAAGAATTGTTTGATTACAACAACAAATATTGGTACCCTTTAGCCATGCTTATAGGTGGCTTCAGCCACTGATATTGTAACGTGGCCGTAGGGTACATATGTTCACGGCACCTATGGTGTTGGTTGGAATGGAAAAAAAAACGTGACCAAACACCTTTTGTCACGGTTTTTTTCCGTGGCCAAAGGTGAATTTTGACGTAGTGTACACTTATTAATTTACTATAGCTATCATTGACTAGTTTTTTTATTATAATTGTAGGGTGCCAGCCTCGTAGTAAAACTCGGGGGAAGGCTAAAAACCTTGGCCTCTAAGAACTGGTCAAGAAAAACAAAGGGCTTTTAACATTAGAGTTTGATCGAAATGCCACTTTTGAACCGCTTGGAGATCCTAGAAAATATTATAAACGAGCAATCGGTTCGTATATGTGGAATCATATCCCCTTTGATAAAGATTCTTAGGATAAAGTTTCAAAAGCCCAACAGATTGCGATGGTCGAGCATCTAAAGGTAAATGATTTATTTAAATTTAATTTATGTGTTCTATGTTGATTCGGTTTTAGTTAACTAACTTCTTTTGTTTAATTTGTAGTCTTCATTCAATCTGGATCAGATTCGTTCTGATCCCGACCATGGCAAAATAGTGCAACATATTCATTATATATATATCAAAAGCGAAACAATAATCGAATAGCTTATGCAAAAAAAATGTTTAATGACAATGGAGAACGGGTTATTGATATCGATAGAGCATTGCGTTGTCTGTAAGAAAGGATGCAGATTGATAATTGGCGCACTAGTGTTGAATATTTTATGTTACATAAACATCAAAGACAATCAACAACTAATAGGGAGGGACGTCTCTCTCTCTCTCTCTCTCTATTTATCTATCTCTATATATATATATATATATATATATATATATGGTTAGGTTCAAATGAGAACCAATTAGTTTTGAGAACCATTTTGGGCCACCAATTTTCAAGGGGGGACCACTCAAATTCATGGGGGGATTTCCTTATATATAACTAGTGGCTCAGAATGGTTCTCAAAAGTTCTCAAAATCATTTGGTTCTCAAATGATACTCTCTCTCTCTCTCTCTCTATATATATATATATATATATATATATATATATATATATATATAGGGTTAGGTTCTTTTGAGAACCAACATATATTGTGAGAACCGCGAGAACAAATATGAGCCACACATCTTAACCACCTTTTAAAACGAATGGTCTAGATTAATTTAGATTTATTTAAATTAAATTAAAATTTAAAAAACTATTAAATATATAGAAAAGGGCACAAACGTAACTTTCTATTTAAATTAAGATGACATAATAAAGTGATGTGACATTAATATCTACTCCCCCCCCCCCCTCCATTTTATATCGTTAATAATTTTTTTATGGAATAATTATTTAAAAAAAAAATTTAGACCATTAAATATGACGTTTTTTTATCTTTAATTTGGTTATAGTCTCGTTATTTTTGTTAAATTGTTTTGCATAGGCTCGTTATTTAAATTGTTTTGCATAGTCTCGTTATTTTTGTTAAATTGTTCTGCATAATTTTTTAATGTATGTTGTTACATGTAGGTAACAGACAGTTACATATTCGTAGAGAATAAATACATACGAGTAACGAATAGTTACATGTATGTATAATATTTAAAAATATAAATAATTAAATTTCTCTGTC
Organism: Deinandra increscens subsp. villosa; assembly: GCA_039602395.1. Lineage (NCBI taxonomy): Eukaryota > Viridiplantae > Streptophyta > Magnoliopsida > Asterales > Asteraceae > Deinandra > Deinandra increscens. Next base: position 16,023,298 of record JBCNJP010000008.1, read on the forward strand.
ATTGATCTAGTATATCACATTTTCTTCTCTCTCATTTTCTGTAAACATATTATCTATCAGGTAAATGCCCAAACACATTTTCTTGCTACAACCACCTAGCTGGTTCTTATGAACTTGAAGCACTGTGTAACAAAAATGTAAACAAGTATTTACATGGTTGCATGCTCACAGTCATCTGTTACATAATTGTTTTTGTCTATATTGAATGATCGTAGACATCTGTTACATGGTTGCATCTTCTTATAAATACGTTGCATTTTAGTAACAAAGTCCTACCAACTCTTAAAAAAATGTTACCACCCGTCAAAAACTAAAACCATGATAATATTAGCACCAAAACAATACCAAGATCTCAAAATTACACTTTGGTGTAATTTTTTTAATGTATGTTATTACATGTTGGTAACGAACAATTACGTATGCATAGCGAACGGGTACATATGTGTAACGAACAGTTACACGTGTTCGTTACACGTATGTAAAATATTAAAATATATAAATATTTAAATTTCTCTCTCATTGATCTGTATATCACATTTTCTTTTCTCTCATCTTCCGTAAACACATTATCCATGAGGTAAATGCCCAAAAACATTTTTCGCAAACACATTTCTTGCTACAACCACGTAGTTGGTTCTTATAAACCTGAAGCATTGTGTAACAAAAATGTAAACAACTATTTACATGGTTGCATGCTCGTAGTCATCTGTTACATAGTTGTTGTCTATATTGCATGATCGTAGGCTTCTGTTGCAAGGTTACATCTTCTTACATATACGTTACATTTTTGTAACAGAGTCTTACCAACTCTTAGGAAAAGGTTACCAATATAAATATTAAATTTCTCTCTCATTGATTAGTATAACACATTTTCTTCTCTCTCATTTTCCGTAAACACATTATCTATAAGGTAGATGCCCAAACACATTTTTCGTAAACACATTTTCTTGATACTACCACATAGCTGGTTCGTACAAACCTGAAGCATTGTGTAACAAAAATGTAAACAGGTAACCATATGTTATATAGATGTTACATATCGTTGCATGCCCGTAGGCATATGTTGCATGGTTGTTAATATCTATATTCCATGCGCGTAGGCATCTAACATTTTTTTACAGTAAACATTTAAAAAATAAGCTTACAGAAGTAAAAAAAAAGTAAAAAAAATATATATTTTTTAAAAAACACAAAAAGTAAATTAAAAAATCTAATAAAAAGTTATAAAAATACATTAAATAGTAAAAAAAAGAAGTTAATAAAATAGTTTTAAAAAATATTTAATAAAAGTTAAAAAAGTTTAAGAAATGTATAAAATAAGTAAAGAAAAGTAAAAAAATATTATTTTGAAAACATAAAAAGTAAATTAAAACAACTAGTAATAAGTTTTTAAAAAAATAATTTAAAAAGTAAAAAAAATATTAAAAAGTTAATAAAAAAGTTTAAAAAAAGTTATTAAAAAACGTAAAAAATTCAAAGTTAATAAAAAGTTTTGAAAAATTATTTAGAAAATGAAAATAAAAACGTTTAATAAAAGTTAATCAAAATTTAGAAAACATTGAAAATAAGTTTTGAAAAATATTAAAAAACGTAATAAAAACATAAAAGAAAGTTTTTAAAAAATATTTAAAACAATTAATCTTGACTAATCAAGATATTAATAGTTAATAATATTTTAGTTATTAAATAAAATGTTTTGTCTTTTAGTTATATAAGTTAAAGACTTTACTACCCTTTTGAATTAAAATAAATAAAACGGGCTAGATTCTAAATGTGTGGCTAGGAAGTATTCTCTTGGTTCTCACAATAATAAAAGGTTCTCAAATGATCCTAATCCTATATATATATATATATATAGGGAGAGGATTATTTGAGAACCAACTGGTTTTGAAAACTTTTAAGAACTATTCTGAGTCACTAGTTAATATATATGGAAAAACCCCCTATGAATTATAGTGGTCCCCACCTGAAACTACTGGTTGAGATTTAGTTCTCAAATGTTCTCAAAACAAAAAGTTATCATTTGAACCTAACCATATATATATATATATATATATATATATATATATATATATGTAAGTATATATATAGATGGAGGTTCAAATACGGACATGTGTTTTGCCTAAGATCGGTGCGAACACGCATAAAAATACATTTTCTCGGTTATACGATGTAGTTTAATACTGGTATATGATCAGAAATGGTGCTGGTGTATGATCAAAAGTGGTGTTGGTTCATGCACAAAATTTCTTACGCTGGTGTAATTATATTCTGTGGTGGTATAATTTTCTGTGCTGGTATATGTATAAATTCGAAAAACATCAAAGAATGGATTAAGAAACTGCACTGGTACATGTATACATCTATCTAATACCATTTCTGATAATATACTAGCACTAAAACCACATCGTAGGACAAAAAAACAGGTTTTTATGCATGTTTGCACTGTTCGTAGGCAAAATGCCTGTTCGCACCAGAACCACCCCTATATATATATATATATATATATATATATATATATATATATATATATATATATGGAGAGGATTATTTGAGAACCAATTGGGTTTGAGAACTAAAAAGAACTAATCTCAGATATATATATATATATATATATATATATATATATATATATATAGGTTTAGGTTCAGCTAAAAAAACCATATCACCTAAGAAGGCTAGGAAGCAACCACGTGCTGACATGTGGATATAACACACTAACACAATGCATAAAAAGTAAAATATGCTGACACACTAACACACTGGATACATGTAGTGTGTTTTGTCCACGTGTCAGCATGTGATTGCTTCCTAGCTTTCTTAGGTGAAAGTGTTTTTTTAAAATAACTTTGTTCTTGAAATAAAAGAAAGGTATATTTGATATTAAACATGCTCAATCCCACTTAGAAACATATCGCAGTGCTCACACCCTTAGCGATAGGACGATTGACCTGTTAGTCGTGGATACACTTGTAAGTATTTATTTTATATATAATATTTATAAATATATATATATATATATATATATCATCTTTGTAACAAACTCAAATTAGAAGCGGAGTTTATGTCCATTACTCAACCTATTGATGCTGATGTAGATCAAGGGAGTTATTCTTAACAAGTGAAGGAATTGGCAGTATTTGAAAAGGTGTTGACACCTCAGCGCAGATGGATCAGAGTGATTGGTTATAAACCTTCTTCCCAAACTCAACCTGTTGATGAAGGGACTTCGTCGCAACCGCCGCCAATACACACATTCACATAGGTAGTACTAACTTTGTTTATTTTATGACCTGTTTGACTAGTTTTGAACCGAAACTTGTATCTTTGCAAATGTATTGGATTAATTTGGTAAATGTTAGTAGAAATTGTAAATGTTAGTAGAATTGGTAAATGTTAGTATATTTCTAAAGTTAGTAAATATTTAGATGTTAGTATTGTTAAATGTTAGTAGTTTGACCCATTTAACCTGAAACTTGTATTCATCTAGATGTATGTATGTAAAATGACCCGTTTTACCCGAATGTATTGAATTCATTTGGTAAATGTTAGTAGAATTGTAAAGCTCATATGTAAAATGACCCGTTTTGACCCAAAATATGTATGTTTGTTTATGTATTACATTAATTTGGTAAATGTTAGTAGAATTGGTAAATGTTAGTAGATATGTAAAGTTCATATGTAAAATGACTTGTTTTCACCTAAAACTTGTATGTTTGTTTATGTATTGGGTTAATTTGGAAAATGTTAGTAGATATGTAAAGTTAGTAACTATTTAGATGTTAATATTGTTAAATGTTAGTAGTTGAACCCGGAACTTGTACTCATCAAGATGGATGTATGTTTACCCAAAAATTGTATTTTTGTATATGTATGGTATTAATTTGGTAAATGTTAGTAGATATGTAAAGTTCATATGTAAGATGGCCCGTTTTAACTTTTAACCAAAAACTTATGTGGTTGTTTATGTATTAGATTAATTTGATAAATATTAGTAAAATCGGTAAATGTTAGTAGATATGTAAAGTTCGTATGTAAAATGATTTGTTTCGACCCTAAACGTGTATGTTTGTATATTTTTATAGGATCAAATCAGAAGTTTGTTTTAAAAGCCAACGTTTCAAGCTCAACTCTCTCAATATACGAGCTTAAATACTGGAACACAAAACCTGGGTGACGAAGACGACGACGAGGGATTTCATCACGACGATGACGATGAGGATCTAACCAAGACACCAACGAAGGAGGACTTCTCTTAGTTTTATGTCTAATTGTGTAGTTTGTACGTATGTTTATGTTATAACTTTTTAACTTTCTTGGAAACTAACGGTTATATAAATTTTGATGATGTTTATAAATGGTAGCGTATGTACGTCTTTTATTGTAAAAATTTGCAGTTTTGTAAATTTATGTATTTGACAAACTGAAAATGTATATAATACAAAAGAAAATATGTATTTTTGGTTAGGGAGCAATAGTGGCGACATTTTAGCAATAATGACGACATCCGGATCAATAGGGTCGCAGTTGATAGTGGCAGTGGCTAATTCGGTAGTTAAGAGTGTTCCCGGCCAAAAACTAATAGTTGAGATTATTTGAAGCCACTCATTTTATGATGTAATTTAAAAAA
>JBCNJP010000008.1:16028427-16068379 GCA_039602395.1 Deinandra increscens subsp. villosa
AGGCTCTTTCAAATCCAACATCCCAATAGAAATTATTTAAACACGGTTGATATAATTATCATGCAAATTTATCTTATAATGATATTCTAACGTAAATTAGCAAGATTTACGTTTGTGATTTAATCGATGAGCCCATAATCAAACCAAAATATCCACACGCTATTTCTATTTTTATTACCACAATCTAGAACAAGATCAGCGCGACTGACCACGGGCAGGTTGTCACACCCAATAGATCTATCAATACAAACAGTGGCTCATTTACCCGAGCTAATGATTATGGCTTAATAAATTAGCGAGGGACAACTTTAAACAAAACTCAAGATCACCACACATCATCTATAAGATCAAAAATTTAATCTTGGCATATTTTCCCCCAAAACAGTAAAAATATAAAAGAGGGGCTATGGAAACTCACAATGATATCTGGGAATTCGAAGTCTAATCGTTAATATGATGCCCTAAATAATTTATAGAGAACATATAAGAATTTCCAGTCTTTTTAACGGGTAAGTTGATCCTCCAACTTAGTAGACTTGATAATGATTTAAATAATATTTTTCATATTTTTAACAATCCGTTGGTAACTCAGCGATCAACTCCATTAATCGTATCCATAATTGCATTTTAATATGTTTATAAATCATTTATTTTAAGAAAATAGTTTAAGATTTTTAAGTCAAAATATGTCATCTTTTTGCTTTTTTGCGACATAGTTTAAACCGATTGTAACCAAGTATTTTCAAATATATTCTTATATAATTTTTAGAAGTAAAATTCCTCATAAAATATATTTTTATTGCTGATCCAAATTTATAACTCACCGAAATTACATTTTTAAGCCGATTTTGACGTTTTTATGACTAGTTCCATACTATAAGTTGTAATAATCCTTTATCAAATCTATTTATTTTCTCCAAAATATATATTTATATATATTTAATTAATATTCCAGAATTTATATCAAATTTATTTAAAAAAATATCAATTTATGTTTATTTATTTTATGTATTACAAATTATTACTTTTTGTAGAAAAGTGACTTTTATCCATTTGTCTTATCTAGGTGGGTAGGTCATCATACCTGCACACATACACACACACACACACACACACACACATATATATATATATATATATATATATATATATATATATATATATATATATATAGTGAAAAGTTCATTGTAGACACTCCCATAAGTGTAGACAGGTAGACACTAATTTTCAGCCATTAGATCTCTTGATCTAATGGTTGTGATTAATTTTCTTTTGTCTTTGATTGCTTTCTTCTCATTAATTAGTAACTTTCACATTGGTGCTAAAAGAGCTATTTCACATGCGAAAGTGTCTACAATTGAACCTAACCCTATATATATATATATATATATATATATATATATATATACTAGCCGTGTGCCCGCGCGTTGCGGCGGCGACAGTGTATAGCGTGTTATTCGTCTTCTATTTGCGCGTTGTAGCGGCACAACAAACCACAACGCGGTATTTGTTTATTTGTTCGCTTGTTATGGCGGCACGACAATTTACATCGAGGTATTCGTTTTTTTAGAACTCAAACAAATAAAAACAAACACCCTAATATATCGCCACCGGGATCATAAAAAGACATGTTTTGTTTTTTGACAATTTTTTATAGACTTAGTGGGAAACACAACACATTAATACAGACACTCGCAAACAAGTTGTATGAATTTTGTAAAAAGGGTTTTTAAATAATTTCTAATTATGTTATAAATGTTTTCTTATGATTATTTATATGAAATATAAATTAAATGTTAACATATAAAGACCTTAGAGAGCTCCTAGGACGCAATAAGTTTACATTTTTCATGTAACAATATTTTTCAACTCTTAAGCAAATGTACCTCAAAGTTCTTGTTTGTGTCAAATAAAAATTCTTAACCTACAATACTAACTCATTCTACAAATTAAACACATTTATCAAAACTTAAAAAACTTACCCATGTGTCCCGTTTATTAAAAATGACATGTTTGACCAGTTTAAAAAAATCGACCCTACATAAATAAATATATTACAAAATATGAAGAAATACATGTAGACTTTAAAATATTATTCTTAACTTTTGATGGTGGCCTTTATAGCTAACATGTCAAAAAAATTGCACTCCATCCACCTTCTAATAAACAAAGTGGTCATGATTTAACATCAATGACTGATCAAGCAGTATGGAGGAAGTGATACCTATCGCTACAAAACCAATGCCGTAAAAGAAAATTACCAAACTTTCAGTTTGAAAACTAATATAGATTTAATATTCAACACACGCATCATAATTCACACCCTTGATGACCCATAAATCAACCTTTCTGATTTCCTTAAACCAATCATCATACTCCAAATCTCCCCACCATAATTTACGAGACAGACAGTAAAATATTAAAAAAAACAATAATAATTCATGATCACAGGCAGCCCATACTCTAAATATCTGTGGAGATACAATAAATATAATTAAAGTTCAATTAATGTCTAATACTAATAACAACCAGCACCATCACCGAAATTAATAAAACTACAATCATGACACAAAATTCATTATATATCAAACCTGATTGCACCATATCTCAAACTATAGTTAGTTTTGTTGTTCAAGAGTATGTTTCAATTTTAACTCCAGCCTTTCAAGTGTAATTACAGGCATATATCCTTCACTTTCAATTTCAAACATATATGCACATATGCATAGATGGAGTTCCAATTTTGAATCCATCTGAGTAGCATTCAGCATAACCAACATATTTAAGTCCAACTAACAAGATGCACGTTTCTGAGGAGTACTTCTTAATCCCCAAAGCTGCAGAAACAAAAAAAAATATGACAGGAAGTTAGAGTATAAAGATTACTTTACATAAAAGACCCTTCAGAAAAAACAAAACAGCTAATGTAATAACATGTTGTAATTTCACTCATCATTAGGCTGCTTTTGGTATTTGAAACCTAAAAGAAAAGAGGTATTGAGATAAAGTTGTTTGTTTGCAATGAGATCAGAAGTAGGTCAAAGATCTTTATCTCGAATTGATCCTATGAATATTGATAATCATGCAAGAAAACATTGATTGCATACCAATTAACAAAAGAAATTTGCTATTAAATTAAAACACACTCCCAATTTGGAATTGAAATACAAAGACTTAAATTAAAAAGTCCCAAGTCTGAGTCAAACATGATCAACAAAGATTGCAATTTAACTAAATCTAGTTAAGTTGGACCCTCTTAGACACTTTGATCAATATCAAAAATATAAATTAAATAGCTTGATGGATTATGCAATTAAGGTCCAATTATGGTCTTAGGTAAACTCAACAAAATATTAGGTAACCTAAGAAGGTCAAAGATGTAAACAAGAAATGGTTGTAACAAGATCAAAACATCCCGAAATGGTTATAACAAGATCAAAACATCCCAAAATAAGAAGTTACAAATATGTTAAAAATATGTTGACACCCCACCCACCTCCCTTAAAATATGATACTAATCTGTTGTACTAAATTTATTAGAAATGATACTCTACAGAATGAACACCTTAACTACATGTTGTAATATACCAATTGGTCTGGCTTTTAAAATCACAAAGTTTACAGGTTTAATTTATTGAAAATATATCGGCTGTAACTATAACTACCTGTAATGAAACCTTCACGCTCTCTCGTGAGTCTAGTTCACACAATCCCACAATGCACACAGTTCACCGTTACATTAGTTTCATTATCTACCACCACAAAAGAAAAAACAAACCTTTATGTTTACAGAAATATATACAACTATATAAGCACCATGGTAATCATCATCAGCATGTTATAAATATAGTACTTGGACTACAAAACTTGAGTTTGTATGTTAAAAAATTGCAATTTGAACAATCAGAATCAAATCGGATAACTGAAGTAAGGGATACATGGTTAATCTACATTTATTTCAAAAATCATTATTCACATAGTAATTTCAATGTATAGAGTAAAGTGAGGAATCTAACAGGTCTTCAAAAACAGATTATTTGACCATAGATTAATAGATAACCATAATCAATATTCATCATAATCTTGTTATTAATTAAAAACACTTGGAAAAAGAAACAAGAAAGCTGAAGAAATGCATTGCAAAAAATGCAAACTACCTAGAAAGCCACGTCTCTAAAATCAAAATGGCGCTTAAAGATCTCATCTTTTAGGTCTTTGAGAGACTTATACCTGTGTTTATATTATAACAAATAATAACCATTCTGGAAAACAAATCAAAGAAATTTGCAAACATTTGGGGAAACCCATATTCTACGGAATAAATCAAAGAAATTTGATTTTCCACCAAAATAAACCAAAAAATTTTCCACCAAAATAAATTGTTACTACTATCTCTAACTTGCATTTATGCTAGGATAACAATACATGGTTCAGTTTTCGTAATTATCTCTTCTATAATAGATATAAAAAGAAGGTAAGATACAGATGCTAAAATACTGAAGATAAAAAAGGTAAAGACCATGAGCATGATAAAAAAAGGTAAAGCTCCTCAAAAAAAACACAACATGAACAAAAACACAACTTTTATGCAAACCGAATGTACAAACACAGTGATTATCTAAAACATTTATCAGTGGCAAGATATTACCTATATAGTAGGTTGGTACATGGTAGATGAGTAAAATCACCACACTATCATATCTAAATAAAAAAGAGGGAAACAAAATCATAATTGAAATTATTATCTATCAGACAACCAAACCTCACCATGGCTCAAGTTACTGATGTGCATATAGTACCCTCTATGCTCCTCCATCATGCATGTCTTCATCTTAATCATAAGCTTCTTGAGCTATTTGTCTTTTCCTTCTAATCTCCTCTTCGATATTCACATCATAAAGAGTCGTCTCCTCACATTCATCTAGTTCCATGTCTAGAATCTGCATCGAATCTTCGATGGCAGCAACACATCCAACATTGCACTGCTCTGGTGATAATGCATTTCGGAATTCCACTTCAAGATTAAAGTACCTGACTTTCAACCTTTCCTGCAAATATACAACTTCAAGATTGATATATTATCATACAATGCAACTACAAATGTTGAAAGGTTGATTTTGGAGGGAAATTTCTAATAAAGCAAAGGTTCAAAGGTTGTATATTGTTGAACCTTAACTTATTAAAGTTTACGTAATAAAACCATGACCTCAATCTTACCTTTAGAGAAGCTCAACCAACAAAGAAACCATCAACATCTTGTTGTCCTCCTAATTGCTTGCAGTTGGAACCATTTACAGATCCTACAGATAAATACAATCTAACATAATTTTAAATCTCTAAAAGAGGATGGTAATCATGGTCGAAACTGCCACATCGGCATTAGAGAAACCTACATGAAGTTATTGAGATAAGAAAAATTAATCCCAATATGAAGATTACAGTTAACGATCAATTGATTAGATACCAACTTCAAGTCAGAAAAACAACATAAATTCAGGAACACAGAAAATATTGAGACCCCTAATCACTCATACGGCTAAAAAACGAAACCGAAATGTATTGTAACAAATCCCAGTAATCCTAAAGGAAATAGCACAAACTGGACTATAAAAAAAACCTACAACCAATCTTATTCCAATATATTTCTTAAAAGAATATTAGCAGAAAAAAATTTAGCCATGGCTAACTTTGACACACAATGCAAGAAACCCGGAAGAGTAAATGATAAAATAAAATAAAAATTAAACTACAAACTCAACAGCAGTACACAACTATCAAAAGTCTAAAATCTAAAAACCTTACACATGTATGAACTGAGACTTCCAATCACTCAAACTAAATTGAGTTTGATCGAAAAAACTCCCCTACCGGAAAAGCAGCACCATCATCTTCGTTGTTTGATCCACCATGGCTGATGAAAGACACTAATTTGAGATCTGTGTTTCATAAACAAAACAACTTGAAACTAATCGACGGCTTCAACAATAAAAAGCAAAAAAATAAACCCTAAATTAATAAATACATACAAACCTTGTAAACACAAAGGATCTAGAGTGTAGAATCGGATGATGAACAAAGAGAGAAGATGAGGGAGTATACCACGATTTTCAACTCATGATGAACAAAGGAGTCGTCTTCTTCAATGGCCGTGGTGGTGCGTGCTTCAGATGCGCAAGAAGAGATGGGAGATGGGCAAATGTGTATGTAAACTGGAAGCCACGAAATATATTCAAATTTCATAACCCTTTTTGAATTCTTTTCCTGAAATTCTGGTGCGCAAACTTCTGTGTTTAAGATGCACTTTGAATTAGGGCTTCTTTGAACAAGGATGAAAGAGGCGCGCAACAGAGTGCTTACCATAGAAAGTGACGGTTCCCTTTGTTGCTTTTTCTGGAATAGGGTGTCTGTAACTCAGTGCTTCCCATAGACTTTGAACCGTTCGATTTGTGCTTCTTCAACATCACTGTGAAAGATGACATGATTAAGGGACTGTGTAAAAGCAAGAGAATTGCAAATTTTGGGAGAGGTTTGGTCTGACCGGGATGGATCCTCTTATTCTCTTTCCCTTGGCAAGAATCGAACCCAGCTCCTTTCAACATAAATATTAGGAACTCAAGCTTTATTAACTTGTAAACAATGCTATAAAACTTGTAAAGTTCAATAATTTTCAACAATTAGACTTTCTCTCTCCAATATATATATTAAGATAGTATAGATATATATATACGACACATGCATATATATGCATAATACACATACATGCATATTCATTTGTTATGCATCATCCACACATATACATATACTACGTACATACATACACACACATATATATACATATATACACGACACATGCATGCATATATATATATATATATACACACAACATAACACACATGCATATCTTTTCTTCATCTTGTTCAAGTATTCAAGCATATTCAAGGGTTAAGTTAAAAACATAAAGAAATCTTATAAGTTTTTGAGAAAAATAAAGTGTGTTCTTCAACCCAAATATTACTCACTAAACTTTTTCATGTTTTTACCAAATGAAAACCAAACTCGCTAGATTTAAAAGATTCAAACTTGTCAAATGCATCAAAATTTCAAGAATCATTATCATGTGGGTTTTGGAGGATCAAAGCTCAAGTTAAACAACAAGGTTCTAGAGAGAGAGTAGAGAGAGAGTGAGCTTCATACTTAGTGATTTTGGGATGAACAAGAGAATGGCTACCCTTCAAAACTTGAATCCTTGAGCTTTGATCTCCTTAGCCTTGAATCCCTTGATTGTATGCAAGATTGATGACGACGGTGATGGTTTTCGAATTTTAGAGAGAGAATGGGGGGTTCGGCCGAAATATAAAGAGAGAGAATGAGAGAGAGAGAGAGGCGTGAGATGTGTGTGTGGGTGGGTGAGTGTGTGGTGCCCTTTTCAATACTTGGAACCCTACATGTAATCATTACCTACTTTTATAGGTATGATTACCTGGAAGCTTCACAAGTAAACTAATATGCCAAGTGTCCATGCCATGTGTCACCATCTATATATATATATATATATATATATATATATATATTATAGAATTTGGTGATTAACAAGTATACTACTGGCTTATCGCGGTATAACTGGTAAATTTTTAATCACCGAACGTAAAAGTAATTATATGAAAATTACTAAAATAAAATTACGCTCGCAATGGTATAATCCAAAATAATTTTTGCCATACTTGATTTTATCAGTTATTTTTATGAGTATACTCTATTCCTTTGATGGTTACAGGGTTGCTCATAACTTGAGTTGTAACCAACATTTGTTAACGAATTATTTTTCCATAAATCAGTTAATTTGACTTAAAGTTTTCATTTATGCCAAATAAAATGATAATTATTTTTTGTTAATCATGACTTGCAGTACGACATTTTAAGCTGAAAACATCAGGTGTCACGGTCTCCCCTCCTTTTAGAAATTCCGTCCCGAAATTTTTGAATTCTTATCTGACGAAAACAAATGAGGGTATTTCTTCTTCATTTGATCAGCTCGCTCCCAGGTATACTTAGGTCCGCGCCTTGAGTTCCATCTAACTTTAACTAGCCTGATTTTACTTCGTCGAAGCTTTTGAACTTTCCTGTCTTCGATCTCAACTGGTTCTTCAACAAAGTTCAATCTGCTGTCGATTCGCATCTCCTTTGACGGTATGATCAGCGCCTCATCGGAAAGACATATCCTTAAGTTAGATACATGAAATACGTCGTGGACGCCACTAAGTCTATCTGGCAACTTCAGACGATAAGCAACGGGACCTACTCGCTTGAGAATTTCAAATGGTCCAATAAATCGGGGACCGAGCTTCCCGTGCTTACCGAATCTAATGACACCCTTCCAAGGTGAGACCTTTAAAAACACTTTGTCTCTGACCTTGAATTCTAAGGGTTTTCTTTTGTTGTCAGCATAACTCTTCTGCCTAGCTCTGGCAGCTTCCAAACGACTCTTGATTTTTGACACCTTATCCGTTGTTTCCCGAATGATCTCGGGGACAGTGAGTTCCTTTTCACCAACTTCCGCCCAACAAAGAGGAGTTTGACACTTCCTGCCGTATAAGGCTTCAAAAGGTGTTGCCTTAATATTAGCATGATAACTATTGTTATATGAGAACTCTGATAACGGTAGATGCGTGTCCCAACTTCCGCCATAATCGATTACACAAGCTCTGAGCATATCCTCGAGTGTCTGAATAGTCCTTTCAATTTGACCACCGGTCTGAGGATGATATGCAGTGCTTAAGTCCAAGTTAGTTCCCAACTCTTCATGCAGAGACTGCCAAAATCTTGATGTGAAACGTGCATCCCTGTCAGAAATGATAGAAACCGGTACCCCATGACGGGTTACTATCTCTTTAATGTACAACTTGGCGAGCTTTTCCGTTGAGTCGGTCCCTTTGATTGAGATGAAATGAGCTAAGTTGGTTAGACGGTCAATGATCACCCAGATGGTATCATGATTACGCGATGTTCGAAGCAATTTTGTGATGAAATCCATAGCGATTCGTTCCCATTTCCATTGTGGAATTTCTGGATGTGTAAGCAGACTCGAAGGCTTCTGGTGCTTTGCCTTTACTCTGGCAAAGGTGGAACACTTACTTACGTAAGTCGCTATATCACGCTTCATGTTTGGCCACCAATAATGTTTCTTGATGTTGATACATAGTCCTGATCGCCATGTGAAGTATCGATTACAAGATGGATCACACAATATAGCTAAGGTCCGAACTCCCAGCGAACCTGGAGTTTGGACAGCTCCGAACGTGTGGCCGAACCTGAGGTTCGGCCAGTCGTAGTTCAGCTTGTATAAATAGTTCATCTTGTATAGAATTGAGGAGCTTCCGTGTCATATTCTCTAGGTGTACTCTGTGGTTATCTCTGTGGTAATACAAGTCATTTGTATTTACTCTCTGCGCTTTACTTGTTTACATTGATTTCATATCGACTAAGTAGAAGATCTATACGCTCACGTACTTTCAATTGGTATCAGAGCATTTGGTTTGTTCTACTAGTCGGTAATCACTCTTTTTCGGAGTTTTGAGTTCAAATTCATGTTTTTTTTTAGAAAATGAGTATCGTTTTTGAGTTCGTTTAATTATCTCGAGTGTGCTTCTCATTAAAAATTCATTCCTAATTCATTTCTATCGAGTTACTTGAATTCCTGTCGAAAATTCCATCGAAAAACACTAAAAATTGAGAAAATGGCATCGAGTGAAATCTGTCTCGTTTGAGGTTCGGACTCGTTCGGTCTAACTGCACCGAACTCGAGGTTCGGACGGAGTTCGGTGAGCATTCGGTGTGTCTTTGAGTTCGGTGAGAGATCGGTCAACGTTCGGACAACGTTCGGTCTTTGTTACTCCGAAGGTCAGATTCGGTGAGAGCTCGGCGAGTTTGTGTTTCGGACTAGGTTCGGACTAGGATCGGTGAACGTTTCGGAGGAGGTTCGGACAAAGTTCGGTGTGAACAGTGTTCAGTTTTTCGAAAATGTCAGATTTTCAAGCGTTCGCAGCTATTCAAAATTCGGTTCAAGCTACGATGCAAACAATGATGAATTATGATAATGAAATCGGAACAAGTCAGAAAGTTCCCAAATTGCTGAAATTGGAAGATTATCATAGTTGGGTTAAACGGTTTGAAGCATTTGTCGATACAAATGACATTGATATGTGGTTAGCGTTCACGGAGCAATATGTTTATCCTAAAGATGAAACTGGTGAACTTATTCTTCAAAGGAAAATGTCATCTGAACAAAAGAAAGCTTATCAAGCTGAGAAAAAGGCGTATGGTACGTTAACGATGGCATTGCCTAAAGAGTTACTTCATCAATTTGCTGGTAACTACACATCAAAAAGTCTATGGGATGCATTGGAAAAACGATGTGAAGGCAATGATCAACACAAGAAAATTCGCCAAAAGGTTTTGAAGAAAGAGTTTGATAGTTTTAAGCATTATCAGAATGAAACGATTCCCAATCTAATTGCAAGATTCGCTCATCTGATGAGTGAAATGCGTTTGGTGAATCTTACTAAAGAAGAGGTTGATATGAAAGAAAAGATTTTGGAAGCATTGCCTGAAAAATGGGAAAATTATGTGATGATGATTACTCATGATAAAGATTTTTCTGGATTGTCTTTCAATGATTTGGTTCAAAGACTTCAGGCTCGGGATATGGAATTAATGGTGAATAAATCACTTCCTACACAAATTCAGAATCCTGCAGTGTATCATCGTGAAAATGACTCTACAATGAATGCTGGGAAGTCTACTAGTTTTAGTTCTGCTCCTCCTACAGCATTTCTAGCAGGTAAATCTGAAATTCCAAGTTATTCTTCTGCTGGTTGTACTGTGTCATTTCCAAGTTCTTCGACTCAAAGTGCATTGTCTGTTCAAACTGTTGATGATTATAATGCATTGATGTCTGCATTGGTATCTTCATACTTTGGTGTTATCACTGGTGCTGTGAGTAATGCTGAATTAGCAAATAAAGATTATGATCAGATTGATTATGATCATTTGGAGGAAATGGATCTCAATTGGCAATATGCTATGTTAGTTCGTCGAACAAAGAAGTTTTTCAATAGAACTGGTAAAAAGAGACTTAATCAGGAAGGAAAGATTGGATTGGACAAATCTAAGGTGAAATGTTATAAGCGTTCAGTTTATGGTCACTTTGCTCGAGAATGTCCAAGTTCTACAGAAAGTAAATTGAAAACTGGTCAGCATGCACATTTAGTTTTTCATCCATCCGATAAAGCTGAAAAGGTTGATCAGAAATCTGCTACTCTTGCTTATGATTGGACTAATACATTTATGCATCCAGATGAGTTTGCCTGGAATGCCGATTCAGAAGTTAAAAAGAATCATACTCCAATCTCAATTTCTTTAACTGTTCGACATGCTGATGATGAAAGTTTTTTAACAAAGTCTGATACTTCTTCTAGTATATCTTTGGTACAAGAATAATTACCTAAAATCTCTACAAGTTCAAAGGTTGAAGAGTTTGAATGTTTCAAATGTAAGAAATTGCTCCAGGAGATTGCAAGTTTTGAACAACGTTGCCAAATTTCAACTGAAGAGATTGTGGTGTTAAAGAAAGAGTTAGAGAATTTTCAAAAGAAATATTATGAGTTGGTTCATATTCATGAAGATATTTTGCAAGAAAAATCTCAATTGGCTGAAGAGTGTGAAAAAGCCAAAGCTGAAGCTTTAGATGCGGCACAAGATTTTGAGAACTTATTTGAAAAGAGTTATCCAGTTCAGCAAAAGTATGAAGAAGCTACTGCTCTTATTGCTACAACTGCTGTTACTGTTGAAAAACTTCAAAATAAGATCTCTATGCTTCAAGATGAGAATACTCTCTATCGTGACAAGAATGAGGTATTGACTAAAGATGTTGAGATTTACAAGAAAAAGAGAGCAAGTGTTCTTGAAGAGTTATTTGCTGAATGTGAGATCAGAAAGTTACAAACTTATGAGTATGATGATCTCAATGCAAAGTTCATCAAGTCACAGAAAGAAGTTTTTGAAGCTCAACAAAAGATCAATGACTTGAAATTGGAAATTTTGGAATTGAAAAGGCAAGTGAAGAACTGCAATTTGTCACCGACAATGCTCAACTTTCTATACAAGCAGGATCAGAGTTCAGAAAGTTCTAAGAAGGATGATGTTCATTTGGTTCCTCAACCAGTGGATTTGGTTGAAGTTACTTCTGCTCCGATTGATCCAAAAGATGAATTGCATGATTATTCCAAGTTTGCTTCTCCATCCAAGATGAACAAGTCCAAGTCTAAGAAGAAGGAGAAACCTTTGGGTGAAGCTCCCAAGTTTGTTTCAAAGTCTGTATTACTGGAAACTGAGAAGGTGTTTGATAAGGTTGCTTCAAGTTCTTCATCTGCAGCCGAAGAGGAAAAAGTTTTGATTGAAAAGAACAAGCTGAAGGATATCAAAGCCAAATTTACTAGTGAAGCTAAGTCTAGAAGTGCTTCAGGTTCTTCTTCAAGTTCTTCAAAGGTTTCAGGTTTCAAGCACAAAGGTTTGGGTTTTGTCATGAAGGAAGTTCCAGATGTTGCAAAGAAACCAGTGAAGGCTGACAAGGCTGTTAAAGCTAAAGTTACAAAGAAATCACCATCTCCGAAGGAATTTACTTATTATTCTGGAAGATCATCATCTTCAAGGAGTCCATCTCCTAGGTATGACTCTTCTGATGGTTTCTTTGATACCTTTGCTTCTGAACATTCATCTGGTTTTTTAAAATCCAAACAATTTTCAAACAATTTTAGAGAAAGACTTTGTTATGTATGTCGTCAACCGGGACATCTCGCTGCTGAGTGTCCGACGACTGCATATATCCACAAAACTGCCAAATATGTGGATAACAACGGCCAAATTTTTTATGAACCATGGTCTCCAAAGCTTAAATCGATTCGTCAATCGTCTTTGTCTAAATCAAGTACGTCGGTTGAATCTGATTCCGGTTTCGATCAAAAATTAAAACTTTTACAACTTTGGAAACCAAAAGTTGTTTCCAAGGCCAACAAGGACTTTGTGGAAGACACCGGGCGACCCGATGCTGTTGAATCGGGTCGATCCCAATGCAACTAATGTTTTATTTGGTGTCAAGCAGGTGTTTCAGGAAGATCTTTCGGTGATTGAAATATTGCTGATTGTGAAATATCTGTTCTAATTAAATTGAATTTCAAAATCAAATTTTTTTTCTTTCAAAAGGCTAAACTGTGAGTATTCGTGTTGGTTGATCCATTTTTCTTGTTTTTACTCCATCTCATTCTGAGGGGGAGTTTGTTTTTGCAAAAAGCCAAAAATAGTGTGTTGTTTTTCAACTCGTAAAAATGAAAATCTATCACTAGAGTTGTCATTTTTAGGGGGAGAAATTTGAAAAAGACAAAAACATTGAAAAATGCAAAAAGCCAAAAACATTGAAAAATGAGAAATTGTATCCGACATGATTGGGAAATGATGGTACATTGGCTGACAGTGTCTGACTTATAGATAAAGTAAATGAAAAGGCCATAAGACCATTTGATCGATGTGTAAGGTAGGCTTGGCAAATCAGAAAGTATACAAATGTGATATACACTAAATCTGATGCTTGACCTTGTGGACAACATCTTGATGCATATCTCGTGATATATCAAGAAAAAGATATGTGAAAAATAAAATGAGAAGTCACTGTGTATACATGTGTTCATTTTGCAAAGATTTAAACTTGTTTGATTTTCTTTATTTTGTCAAACGATCAGACTTTCTCTGCGTGTCGAAAGACCGACCTGATCGTTGTTCGTTTGACATTCTGCTTTATTTTCTTTGGTGTTTCGTATAACTCATCGGACTTTCTCTGCGTGTACGGGAGTACCGACCTGATTATTGTTGAGTTATACAACTTCAACTTGTTTTATTTTCTTATTTTGTTAAATCCGAGGCCTTATCTGCGTATCGAAAGATCGACCTTAAGGTAGACGATTTAACGTTCTTATTTCTTTTTGCATGGAACACTGTTGACTATATCATGGTTACAATCATTATGTGATTAAATTCACAAGTGAAATCACAAAATGTGATAAGCAAAGCATATCTGAGTATGTCTGATAGTGTGGGGTACACTGGTCAATGCAAATTTAATCAATACCTTAACATATCCAGATGTTATGAGTATGATTGTGCCAGAGTTTAAAGTTGGACAAATTATATCTGCAATCGGCATGGCTTATGCGCTTCATAAATTGAAATTGAAATGTAGTTCAGCATGTTATGACCACTATGATCCTAAGTTGTGATCTTTCTCACAAAAGTCAGAAATAATGTCTAATTCGGTATTGTTTTACTTTTCTTATCAGAAAATACCAAAAAGATTTTAGGTGTGTTTTAAATATAAAGTTTCTAAAAGCCAAAAAGATTTTGTTTCTGATTTGTTTTCGATTGATCAACACGAATTACGAAATCTTTTTCAAAATCAAAATATCTTGGAGTTTCGAAGAGACGTTTTGGATCAAGATTATTTATGTTGGCAGGTTTCTAAGTGGGAAGAGAACATCACAACTTCAAGTCTTCTGAAGTTTGTTGATAAAGAGATTACACACGATGCAATATCAAGTATTCAAGATTAAACTCATCATCAAGATCGAGGAAGAGTTTAATTGAAGATACAAGATACAAGTTTGAATAAGAAGATGATACTGCACACATGTCGAGGGGGAGTTTGTTGATACATAGTCCTGATCGCCATGTGAAGTATCGATTACAAGATGGATCACACAATATAGCTAAGGTCCGAACTCCCAGCAAACCTGGAGTTCGGACAGCTCCGAACGTGTGGCCGAACCTGAGGTTCGGCCAGTCGTAGTTCAGCTTGTATAAATAGTTCATCTTGTATAGAATCGAGGAGCTTCCGTGTCATATTCTCTAGGTGTACTCTGAGGTTATCTCTTTGGTAATATAAGTCATTTGTATTTACTCTCTGCGTTTTACTTGTTTACATTGATTTCATATCGACTAAGTAGAAGATCTATACGCTCACGCACTTTCACTTAACATCTTTATACATCTTATCGGAACCTGGGTGAATGGAGTACCTAGATTTGTGAGCTTCATTCAGAATCAACTCTCGTAGCTTGCCTAAGAGTGGCACCCAGATTTGCCCCATGAAATATCTAACATCATTGGTTAATGTCAAATCCGTAATCATTCCTCGAAGATCCTCATTTTTCAAATTAACGTTTTTGAGTGCTTCCTGCTGAGCTATGCGAATGTGTGAGATAAGACTTGACTGAATCGTCATTTCCATAGCTCGCACTCGTCTTGGCGTATCTCATTCCTTCCTGCTCAGGGCATCGGCTACTACATTGGCCTTGCCGGGGTGATATCGGATATCACAGTCATAATCGTTTAGAAGTTTCACCCAACGACATTGACGCATATTAAGCTCTTTTTGATCAAATATGTATTGAAGACTCTTATGGTCCGTAAAAATTATGCTTTTTGTTCCATACAAATAGTGTCTCTAGATCTTTAATGCTAAAATAATCGCTCCAAGTTCTAGATCATGAGTAGTGTAGTTCTTCTCGTGCGTCTTGAGGTATCTGGATGCGTAGGCAATAAGTTTATCCCTTTGCATTAAAACACATCCGAAGCCCAATCTAGATGCATCACAGTAAACTACAAACCCATCACTTCCTTCTGGAAGGGATAAAATTGGAGCACTACATAGCTTTTGCTTTAAGCATTGAAAAGCCTCTTCCTGCTTTTCCGACCATTCGAATTTCTTGTCTTTCTGAGTTAGTGTAGTTAGCGGCTGAGCTATTCGCGAGAAGTTCTCGATAAACCTTCTATAATAACCGGCTAACCCTAAGAACTGACGGACTTTAGTTGGTGATTGTGGTGCACTCCAGTTCTTGATTGCTTCAATCTTTGCAGGGTCAACATGAATACCGCTCTCATTAATAACATAACCCAAGAATTGGACTTCTCTCAGCCAAAATTCACATTTTAAAACTTAGCATAAAGCTTTTCTTATGTTAACATTTCAAGAATTAGTTTCAAATGTTCCTCATGTTCCTCTTTTGTTCGTGAGTAAACAAGTATGTCATCAATGAATACTATCACGAATTTGTCTAGATAAGGTTTGCACACTCTGTTCATGAGATCCATGAACACTGCAGGGGCATTGGTTAGTCCAAATGGCATAACCACAAACTCGTAGTGGCCATAACGGGTACGAAAGGCAGTCTTTGGTATATCTTTTTCTGCCACAAGCAACTGGTGATATCTGGATCTTAGATCTATCTTCGGATAGAAGCTAGACCCCTGAAGTTGACCGAATAAATCATCAATTCTGGGTAGAAGGTATCGCTTTTTGCTGGTGATCTTATTCAGTTCACGATAATCGATACACATACGGAAAGACCCATCTTTGTTTTTCACAAACAAAACCGGCACTCCCCAAGGTGAGAAACTTGGTCTTAAATGTCAGGACCAGATTTGAGCAACATGTTCTCATATGATTCATCACACAAGTGCGAAAATCATGTGTGATGGTCGATTCCGGATGAATCAGCATCAATGCTCACCCATTGATGATTCCTAAAGCTCAAGAACACACACACAAAGGCTCTCTGTAGGAAAATACTCCTCCAAGCGTTACCAATAGGGTTTTCTCATTGGTATTTATACTACTAGAGAGCCTGGGACAAAAAGAATATTTGACACAACACAATCATTACCTAGAATTCAGCAAAATATTCTATCAGGATAATAAGTTCGCTAAGACTTAAATCAAGTTCGCTAGCACTTAACAAGTTCGCTAACAAGTTCGTTAAGAACAAATCAAGTACGCTAGGAACAAGACTAGTCTGCCAAGTAAACAAGTTCGCTAGGAATAAACAAGTCCGCTAAGATAAACAATCAAACAAGTACGCTAAGTGTAAATCAAGTCCGCTAAGAACATAAGTCACAAGTCCACTAAGAAGCATAACAAGTACGCTAACATATAAATAAAGTTTACCAAGTACATATCAAAAGACAATTAAAAAATAAAGTATCAATTCCACCCTTGTTGGCAATGCAAACTCTCGAGCTTCAAGCATCTTGACCGATCAGCTTTAGCAGAAATCTGCAGTTCTCTCTAGCTGTAGGTTTGTCTTTATCAGAAAGTACGTGAATACCCATATCATACAGCCTATAGAGATCTTTCCAAACGAGCTTCTTCAGGTCATTATAATTGTTCAGCTCGACCAATCGTCTTGACTTATCCAAAATGACACTTGAACCATGTTCTTCAATCAACCAACAATTTGCTGTTCTCAGGAGTTCTGAATCAAGAGTGAGTCTACCTAATTCTGCCAGCCTTGTACACCACCAGTTTAAGAATATCAAGAAGTAGTTGGCATCATAGCATTCATAAGGTCTCAACTGAACAGGTATGGTCCGCATCTTCTCATAATACATTATCTTCAAGTAGGATCGAGAGAGAAGACGGAGTTCTATTGCAGCAAATATTCTGATAGCGTCAGCACCATCTCTTTCAATTACCAACTCATGAGTCATCCCATTATAGTACCAACTGATCATAGGAGCATTTTTCTGGTTTCCAGGGATAGTCTTTGCATTCACTTCCTTTCCTATATCCTTGAACATACCTCGGTGAGGAGCACGAAGTCTTCTTTTCTCTTCTGTCAACTAAGCTTTTCTCTCTGCTTCTGGATTTTGACTGAATCTCTTATCATTATAAGCAGACTTGATCAACGCAGCAGCCCTTATACCCTTTGGATGTTTAGTGTGGTTCACCAAGTCCAGGTACTTAAGCTGTTTGAGTTCCCAAGAGAACAAGCTAGTGAGAGCTTTAAAGTCTCCGAATATTTGGACATAGCCATTTCTCCGTTTTACCATGAAAGCATCAAAGGCTTCATCATACTTCCAACCCAAGATCTTCATCCCATGATTGACATTAGGGTTGCTGGACATTTTCCTTAAATTCTTGGCAGCAAATAGTTGCATAGCCTTCAGGTTAGGAGTCAGCTTTTCCCATTCGTCATAGATTGAGGGATTATCTTTTCTCTTGAGAGCCTCAGCCCGTTCCTCTTCATTGATTCTTATTTGTTCCAACTTAGCCAACCGCTCTGTCTTCCGGTACTCACACACAAACTTCTGGATACCAGTAAGTCTCTTCTTGTAGTATTCTTTTTTATTAATGTTCTTGAATTTACAGAAGTTGCGGAGTGCTTCAGAGTTCATACTGTTGGTGGTGGAAACAATGTATGCTTCAGAGTCAGGAGGGTCAACAGACGAGTTCTCTGGAGGAGGAATGTATGTGTTGCGGATGTCAAGGTAAGATCAGAGAGATGATCGCGGATGGGAAGAAAGTCCACAGTCTTGGTTGTGTTAGCAAAGATATCGGCTAGGAGATCAGATTGTGCTTCAACAGTTTGATTTTGAGGTACGTGAGAATTCAACCTCTCCTCATCAGTGTATAACTTGGTTAACTCAGTGTCAGTGAGACTCATCAGATATTTCAATGAGAAGTTGTCTTTCATCAAAGTTCTAACCATGTTGGCTGTAACAGAGTTATCATCAACATCCACATTGGTGCCCTTTAAGTTTGTGACAATGCGGATTAAAGGTTCATCTGTTCTAGTTGATCTTGAATGATCCGGCAAAGTGCTCGAGCCTTTGCATACATGACTGCTGGAGGATGGTTAGATTCATATCTCTTGAGTGCTTCAGCCTTTTCCTCGAGAAGTCTATTTTGTTCCCGGTGAGTTTCATCAATAAGCGCTCTACGGGTTATCAACTCGGTGTTGCAACTCGATTATCTCCTCTACCACTTCCTCACCAAACGCCTGCTGGCCACTAGCAATACTCAGCATGTAATTAGCCTCGCCAATCCACTTATCGTGCTCGCCCATTCTTCCATTGAGGGAAGAAATCTGGTGCTGAAACTCAGCACATCGGGTCATCAGAGACCCCAACACATCATCTAGTGATCCACCATCCGCGGACCTGGATGACTCACCACGCTCGTGGGTGGATACAACCCCACCTCATGTACCTGAACCATCAACCTGACGAGTAATCTCGTCTCTATGCTCGACCCTTGCCCTCACGGGCTCAGGCTCCGCAACACTGTCAACAATCAGCAAAGTACCTGTACTAATGACCCCTGGATCAACTACGACCTCAGTTAGAGTGACCCTACGCCGCTTCCTAGAGTAGACCAAACGATAGCGGTTTTCCGGTAGGACCGGAACTATCGGTGATGACACCGGATCTAGAATAATCGGCATCACCTCATCTGCCGCTACATCAACAACCTGCTCATCTGCCTCCTCATCATCACTCTCGATCAACCAGCCATTGTGTTTGTTACCCGTACATTGACACGTATAGGATGGTCCCGGTAAAGGTATTAATATAAGTAATGGGGACCCACCCTCGATGTCAGTAATGTAGATTGGCGATGAGTGAGACATCTGTGACACGTGAATATCCGTACAAGTCTATTTAGTAAAAATTCGTAAATAAAATTTTAAATAACCAATCAAATATTTACCTCATGGATGGCAAGTGTTGGCATACATTTTCGTTGTAGACTAGTTCCACTAGTTCACTACAACCGCTGGCTCTGATACCAACTTCTGTAACACCCCAATAATCATAGCGCAAAACAAATGCAGTGGTGGTAACGGAAGTTGATACCCATTTTTATCATACTATACGTTTGTTTAAATTGGTTGGTTGTTTTAAATTGAGTTAGAAATCGATGTTTTCATAAGATATTAGTTAATTCATTTCAACAATTGTTCGAACATAATAAACACAAGTTTTATTCAAATTCATAACATCATTAACTCAAGTGGTCCCATAACAAGCCAACATAATGCAAGTCTAGCCAACGCTTGCCCATCATTCATGACAAAGTTCCTTACCCTGAATATATGCCAAAATAAACAGTCAGCATTAAGCTGGTGAGTTCCATAGAGTTTTTAAAGAAAACACTCGGCGAGCCATGCTCCCGGAATAATTAATCCAACATCCCAATGGACATTAATTAAACACAATTGATATAATTATCATGCAAATTTTTCTTATAATGATATTCTAACGTAACTTAGCTAGATTTACGTTTGTGATTTAATCGATGAGCCCATAATCAAACCAAAATATCCAACGCGACTGACCAGGGGCGGGTTGGCACACCCAATAGATCTATCAATACAAACAGTGGCTCATTTACCCGAGCTAATGATTATGGCTTAATAAATCAGCAAGGGACAACTTTAAACAAAACTCAAGATCACCACACATCATCTATAAGATCATGCCATTTCTAATTATACCAATAAAATTTAATCTTGGCATATTTCTTCCCAAAACAGTAAAAAAAATAAAAGATGGGCTATGGAAACTCACAGTGATATCTGGGAATTCGAACTCTAATCGTCAATATGATGCCCTAAATAATTTATAAAGAACATATAAGAATTTCCAGTCTTTTTAACGGGTAAGTTGATCCTCCAACTTACTAGACTTGATAATGATTCCCGAAATAATATTTTTCATATTTTTAACAATCAGTTGCTAACTCGACGATCAACTCCATTAATTGTATCCATAATTGCATTTTAATATGTTTATAAATCATTTATTTTAAGAAAATAGTTTAAGATTTTTAAGCCAAAATATGTCATCTTTTTGCGACATAGTTTAAACCGATTGTAACCAAGTATTTTCAAATATATTCTTATATGATTTTTAGAAGTAAAATTCCTCATAAAATATATTTTTATTGCTGATCCAAATTTATAAATCACCGAAATTACGTTTTTAAGCCGATTTTAACGTTTTTATGACTAGTTCCATACTATAAGTTGTAATAATCCTTTATCAAATCCATTTATTTTTCCTAAAATATATATTTATATATATTTAAATAATATTCCAGAATTTATATCAAATTTATTTTAAAAATATCAATTTATGTTTATTTATTTTTTGTATTACAAATTATTACTTTTTGTAGAAAAGTGACTTTTATCCATTTGTCTTATATAGGTGGGTAGGTCATCATACCTAGACACACACACACACACATAAATAAATAAATATATATATATATATATATATATATATATATATATATATACGACCCATGCATATATATGCATAATACACATATATGCATATTCATTTGTTATGCATCATCCACACATATACATATACTACATACATACACACATATATACACGACATAACACATGCATATCTTTTCTTCATCATGTTCAAGTATTGAAGCATATTCAAGGGTTAAGTTAAAAACATGAAGAAATCTTATAAGTTTTTGAGAAAAATCAAGTGTGTTCTTCAACCCATATATTACTCACTAAACTTTTGTCATTTTTTTACCAAATGAAAACCAAACCCGCTAGATTTAAAAGATTCAAACTTGTCAAATGCATCAAAATTTCAAGAATCATTATCATGTGGGTTTTGGAGGATCAAAGCTCAAGTTAAACAACAAGGTTCTAGAGAGAGAGTGAGCTTCATACTTAGTGATTTTGGGATGAACAAGAGAATGGCTACCTTTTATAACTTGAATCCCTGAGCTTTGATCTCCTTAGCCTTGAATACCTTGATTGTATGCAAGTTTGATGATAATGGTGATGGTTTTCGAATTTTAGAGAGAGAACGGGGGGGGGGGGGGGGGGGTTGGCCGGAATATAGAAAGAGAGAATGAGAGCGAGAGAGAGGCGTGAGATTTGTGTGTGGGTGGGAGAGTGTGTGGTGCCTTTTTCAATACTTGGAACCCTACATGTAATCATTACCTACTTTTGTAGGTATGATTACTTGGAAGCTTCACAAGTAAACTAATATGCCAAGTGTCCATGCCATGTATCACCATCTATGTATATATATATATATATATATATATATATATATATATATATATTTTATAGAATTTTGTGATTAACAGGTATAATACTGGCTCGTCACAGTATAACTGGTAAATTTTTAATCACCAAACGTAAAAGTAATTATATGAAAATTATTAAAATAAAATTACGCTCGCAATGGTATAATCCAAAATAATTTTTGCCATACTTGATTTTATCAGTTATTTTTTTGAGTATACTCTATTCCTTTGACGATTACTGGGTTGCTCATAACTTGAGTTATCACCAACGTTTGTTAACGAATTATTTTTCCATAAATCAGTTAATTTGACTTAAACTTTTTATTTATGCCAAATAAAATGATAATTATTTTGTATTAAATCATGACTTGCAGTACGAAATTTTAACCTGAGAACATCAGGTGTCACAGGGAGTCTTTTAGTTGATACAGATATTCTTCAGAAATTCTGAAAAGTATATGTTCAACTTTTGAAAAAGTATTTATTTGGTTGTTGGAACCCATTTGTTTTTGTTTATTGTTCCAGTGGTTTCTTTCTTTCTTTTTATTATTACAGACTTGGAAGACACATTTAAAGATGTATTAGAGTTTTCAGAGTGTATATGTTTTAGGTTGTAGTGTTTTCCAATCAGTTTTACCATTTCATTACACATGCAATGCTTGTATATGGTACTTTCTCCAAAACTTTCAAGATTTCGATTTGAGGAGCTGGTTGACTCAGATTTGGTTTTGTTAGAGTCATCAGTGTTGGACTGAGTGTTAACGGAAGTTTCAGAAACTGGACTTTTGTTTTTGGCATAGTTGTCCAGTTAGGATTCATTTTGACTGCTGCTTTTACAAAGACATTCTTGGAGTTTTTTGTCCCTTGAACATACCCGATCCCTTGACCATAATCCTTGGTGTGTTTGTCATGTTTTCAAGTTTATCATAAGCATATATGAGGACGTTTAATTTTTTTGTTTCCATGGGCAATCTTTGATATAAAGTTGCATGTTCAGTCTCATAATGATCAGTTTTAGCTTTGTTGCTCAAGTTTTGTGTTTCTGGTTGTCTTAATCTTAGCAATTCTTTTTTTCTCTATCCTCTTTTAGTTGATTAAGTTCGGATAGGAGAGAGAAAATTTCTTCTTCAAAAGTTTTAAACTTGTTTTCATTCATAAGATTGTTTCTTTCAGATTTTTCTTGAAGAACTTTGTAATTTATTAACATGTTATTGAATTGAAAGATTAGATCAGTGTGAGAGGAACTTACTTGTTTTCCATGTGAGGCTTCAGAGAGATCAGTGGAGAGAGATTCATCCTTGGTCATGAAGCATCTGTTGGAATGGCATTCTTCATCTGATGATGACTTTGAGTCCCAGTTCTTAACCTCAGCCATTAATGCTTTTTCTTTCTGCATTGCCTGTTCATATTTCTTTTTATACTATGCAGCGTCTTTGAGTCTTTTATTTATGCATTTTTGTTGGAACCTACTGGTTGGTGACGACTCAAACATACCAGATATCCTGAAGCCGATAAGAAGATTGAACAATGTAGACAAGTATTTTGTTAAATTTTAAATGTTTTTCTGAATTTCAAGTTATGTATTGAATACTTTAATTTTGCTTTGTATGTTCAACTTATGTAATTTGAACTGTTATCTGAATGTCAAAGGTCTTGTTTGCTTCTTATATGTTCAAATTGTTGTTACAATTAGTTTCGTTGTTTATTTGATCTTGTTTTGGTTTAGTCACTCTCAACGATCAGCTTAGGTGCTTGAACGACCAGGGTTTGCTACCATGTGATCAGCTAGTTGATGGAATATTTGGCTAAGTGTTTGAACAACCAGGATGCATAACTAAACGACCAGCCTAGTTGCCTTAAACGATCCAGGGTGTAAGCTGAACGACCAGGAGCTGATCTAAATAATCAGCTTGTTTGTTCTGAACGACCAGGAGTTTATCTAAACTATCAGCTTGATTGTTCTGAAGGACTAGGTTTTTTCTATACGATCAGCTTAATGATTAGCTTCACCCTAGACGATCAGTTAAGTGTTCCTAACGACCAACTTAACCCTGAACGACCAGCATCTGATGTATGTTGGACGACCAGCTTTAATGAGCTGAACGATCAGCTCTATAGCTGAACGACCAGCTTCTGACAGATAGAATGTTTTGCTGATTTTCGTGATTCTCCTTGTGTTCAGTGCTCCCAGGAGGTATAAATACCTATAATGATGAAACCCTAAAGGCATCAGTCATTCTAACCACCTGGGAGAGCTGTGTGTGTGTTCTCTTTGTGTTCTTGAGCTTTAGAAATCATCAAATAAGATTGCAATGAAGCAATCTCAGGCATGATTTATCATCAAACATGATTTCCGCACTTGTGTAATGAATCAAATGAGATACTTGTGCTCAAATCTGGTCTTGACAATTGGTATCAGAGACTTGTTCTTTAAGTTTTTGACTTTTTCTCAAAAAAGAAGAAATTCTCATTTTGAGTTATCAATAATGGATGTTTAGCTTGTTTCTTAAGTTGATTCTTGCTAGAAATCACTCAAGGAACACATTGCTATGCTCAGATTTCTGTAAAAACTCAGTTTTGTGGGTCAATTTGAGGATTTAGTGAAGAACAGTGTTACATATTTTAGTAACCTGTTCTTGAGCAATTTTTCCAAAATAGTTTTTGAGCCAAATCTATGTCCAAATTGATGATTGGTGAGCTTTAGACTACTAAAATCGAAATCATTGCCACTTATTTCATTTAAAAACATCAAGTTTTCTGGATTTTAGAGGCATTTTTCATGATTTTTGGTGTTCTTGAGAAAAGTTCACTATTCCATAAAATTAGGTCATTTAGAGTGGTTTTTGGAGTTCGTGTTAGTTGAGTCAAATGATCCTACATGGATTTCAAGACTATTGATGTCCACAAACTCTGATTTTGTTAACTTTGATTTTTTTAAGTTTGATATTGCTCAAGAAAAAGCTGTTCAAAATTTGGCTAAGTCTCGAAATTTGACTTTTCAATTTTTTTGTTGAAATCTCACTTGTTAATGACTAATTATGTTTGTTATTGTTTGTGAATGTAGGATTTGTGTGAATTCAAGCATTCTACAAGCGTTAAAGCATTTTGAACCTAGCATTCAACCTGTTCGACTCGTTCGACACATTAGCAAGTTGTGCTAAGTTTTTGTGTTTCTCACTTCCAAAATGGCTAAAGGCAATACCTTCCACCAAAACTAATGGGCGCG
The DNA here is from genome assembly GCA_039602395.1 of Deinandra increscens subsp. villosa. Lineage (NCBI taxonomy): Eukaryota > Viridiplantae > Streptophyta > Magnoliopsida > Asterales > Asteraceae > Deinandra > Deinandra increscens. Next base: position 16,053,606 of record JBCNJP010000008.1, read on the forward strand.
AGTGACTTCGATGATTGGAATGGGAAGTTTGTGTTATTTCTGTAGTATGTCGACTTTGATCTGTTGACTTCAATCGTTGAAGGTCCTGCTGTGTATGAAGTTGAAGAAGCTTCTGCTCCTGGAGTTACTATCACTGTTGCTGACCCACCAATACTCAAGAAAAGGATTCCAAAGCCTTTGGATAAGCTGACTCCTGCTGAACATGCACATATGAATATTGATAAGCGAGCATTAGGTTGCATCAAGATGGAACTCAATGATGATCTGTTACATCAGTTTCGTGAGGCCACCTCAGGTCATGAGATATGGGTTGGTTTGCAGAAAAAGTATGAAGGCAATCCGGCCACCAAAGAGAGAAGACTTGAAAAATTGAAGTTGGCTTCCAAGACTTTCGCTCACAGAACTGGAAAGTCGTTTGAAACTCATGTTAATCGCTTTTGCAGAATCATTACTGAGATGACTATTAAGAAAATCCGTCCTGATTCTGGAGATATCAAATTTTGCATTCTTTTCCTCAAGAGTTTGCATCCTATGTCACCTAACTGATTGAAAGCACTGATCTGATGTAAGAAATCTTCCAAGCGCAATATTCCTTACAATCTCCCCCTAAGCTGATGCTGTCAAATTCCAATGTTTATCTTCAAAAATTGACTTGTACCCAAAAAATTTCTTCTCCTTGACCTACTTGTTCAGGGATTTGATGCTGGCACTAAGATTTTGAGAGAGCTCCTTCGAATTTGTTTTGGTCACCTTCACATATTTGAAGGATTCCCAATCCTTTTCATTCCATTCAGATTGAACTGAGATTGACTCATGAATGGTGAAGGTGCCATCAGCTCTGTGAACATAGAATAGCTTCTCATCTTCTTCCCAGATGATGAATTTGATTTCACTGACAGGTTCTTCTTCATCGTCAGTATCACCATGGGATCTGGAAAGCAATCCACTTTCGTTCACCTTAGTTTCTATACTTAGTCTCAGCAAATGCTAGGCCCTTGTTGGACTCAGAATCTCTCTCATCTTTACAAAAATATCAGTCAATTGAAGTACAGAGAGCATTCTGGAGGCTCTGTGAGCGTTTACCACTAAGGTAGTGCCATTTGCCAGGTTGAAAGTGAAGTCAAAGGTTGCTTCATCTGCTGTCCAACTCACAATTTTGCTCTCTCTGGGTGGAGCTTTCCTTCTTTGCTTCTGATCATCCTTTTTCTTGGCATGCATCATCCTTCTCTTTCTCTTTTTCTCTTCATCAGAGGCATTATCTGGTTCTTGCACAACAGGTGCTTTGCCTTTTGATGAAAGTGAGGAAGGACCAGGTTGAGCTTCAGTAGGTTTGATGGTGGTGGTAGAAGGTTCTTTGATAGTGAGAGGAGGAAGGGAGGTTTGTGTTGGTGGTTCAATAGCTTCTGGTGTGGGACTTGAAGGTGGAGTAGGCGGCAAAATGTCAGAAAAATCCATGGTAGGTGGAGGCTTCTTCTTGAGGGGAATAATTGGTGTAAAGTTATCTGTTCTGTATTTGGGGTTGGCAAGCTTGGTGGCTACTTTCTTGGAGATGGAGGGTGGTTTGTAGGGTGTGATAGAAAGTGACTGTAGAATAGATGTAACAGTTGTAGGTATGGGGTTTGGGCTGTAAGTGAAGGAGGGTGGAGGTTGTACATCTGCAACATTAGTAAATTCAGGTTTAACATTTACATTTGTTGATGTACCTGATATGAGCTATGAAGGTGAAGGCATCACCAAGTTAGGATTAATAGCAGCTATATCTCCTTTAAGCTCGTAAAAGATAGTATCAATTAAGCTGCACAGTTCCCTAACTTGCATCTGAGCTACCTCTTCCTCTGTCTTCAAGTTGCTGACCACAAGAGCCCTTTGTACCTTTTTCAGCAGAATGTAATTCTCATCATTCTTTGTCAACCTGGTAGGCAGTTGAGAAGCAATGGAAATCAACCTCTGCCTATCAGTTTCAGCCACTGCATCCAAATTGTAATCCTTTAGTCTCCAGTTGAAAGATCTTGTCTTAACCTCTTCAAGCAAGTTCTCAAACACTCCATTTTGCAGATACAGATCATATTCCTCTTGAAGTTCTTTGGCTAGCCTTTCATCTTCTGCTATCCTTTTGGCATTTTCCACCATTTTCACTATAGCCTCAGCTTCAGGAGTCTGAACCACCAGTTGAATGGTTTTAGGAATATCAGTTTGAACAGGTGTTTCCGCTTGAACTGGTTCTGAGCTCCTTAAGGCTGTCAAAGTTTCGGCTATGTCTTCTGCCTTCACTTCTTTGTTTTTCCGGTTGAAGTTTCGGTTGAACTTCCGGTTGAACATGATGTTGGCCTTTAGTCACCACCTGAGGTTTGGTGACTTCAGGTTCTTTTTCAGCTATTTCCAGCACCTCTGTGCCTTCTCCTTCACCAATCATGTTTTCGTCTCCTCCTTCAGTCACTGAAGCAACTGCAACAGTTGCAGTGCTCTCTTCAACATCCATGGCTGCCTTGCTAGTGGAGGCAATGTTTCCTACCACTTGATTACTGGCTCTTTCAGCCGGAAAGATAACATCTTTGAGAAGTGTTATGATCATGTTTATGAGCTCAGGGAGAGCACCAGCAATCAGCATGGTTGACTATACAAGCTCAGTGAAGTTGGGGTCCTCAAAAAGAGAAATAGCAATCAGTTGACTGCATTTCATGTTCACCCAACTTTCTTCTATAGTGAAGGGGTTGACACCAATTCTTTCACAAGCTGTGGCTCTAACTTCAGCCGGTATCCTCTCAACTTCTTCAATTTCAGTTATAACATGCCTTGAGGGCATCTTCTCCCCCAATTTGACAGTATCAGCTTCATCAGCAATAACAGCTTGATCAGCTTCTCTGACAGGGTTTGAAGGACCTGCTTCAGTCTTAGTAGGATCAGCTTTCACCAAATGAGCAACAATTGCATTCAAAGTATCAACCTGTGCTTGGAGAGTAAGGTACCGTTTCGTCAATTCAGGTAGTGTATAACTGTCCTCAACTGGCTTTTTACCAGTATCCTTGGACAAAACCAAGCTATCAATCCGAGATTGATCAGCAGTGGTACCCACGGCTTCTTGGCACCTGGGATTCTCTTCATCTGTATCAGCAACCCTTGGATCCAATGAGGGACTTCCAGGTGCTGATTCAGAGAAGATTGCCGCAGATTGGGTCTTATTGATGTTACTGCTGACACCAAGATCCAGTAGGGATCCTTGGGCAGCAACAGCCCTTTCTGCATGAATCTCTTCAGATCTCCTGAGATTCACCTCCGGTGAGGAGTGGGGTTCAATGCAATAGTGTCCTGGTTCATCAGTATGTTCTCCTGTAATGAGGTTGGTGAGTTAATAACACCCTCATTTGAACCAAGAATGTGTGCATTCTCACTCCTAGGTGATAGGGGATGTAGGGGTGAAAAGTGTTCAGATGGGGAAGGTAAATCTGCTTCTAATGACTCCCCCTCAAATGAAGGTTCATCCCTAAGAGAAAATCCCAGTTTGACCAGTTTCCGTTTAGGCTTTTTGCCTTGGACGGGGTTAGAAGCTTCAGGTTGGCTGGTGGTACTAGGTGGAGGAGACCTAGTGACCACATTTCTCTGTCTTTTGAAAATGATAGGAGGTGAGTTGGATGAAGAGGTGACAGTGGTAGTGTTTGTGGAAGCTTTCCTCTTTTTGGATTGATAAGTTTTGATAGAAGAGGAAGCTGGGACAGATGTGGGATCAGAAGCTATTGGGTTGATAGCTCTGTCATCTTGAGCATGGGGATCGGTTGCTGCTACAGTTTCCGGGTGAACCTCAGCAGTAGCAGGTTCATCTGGAAACTGCCTTGGAATTGGTAAAGGATAGTCAATGTTCCTTCCAAGAAATGCAGTCTTATTTAAAGCTAAGTTTGAAAAAGTTTTCTCATTGAGAAGTTTTTGGTGCAAAATTGTACCAAGCTAAACGATTCGGGGGTACTCTTCTTTGAGAATGTATGTTAAAAATCTAGGGCACACGTAGACATATTCTGATTGGATGTTGTATTTTAGTGCTTGAAAAATCAGTTTGGAAAAATTGAAGTTCCACCTATTACTACAGCATAGAAGGCGGAAGCCTGTTCACTGGAAAGTTCGTCAAATCCACCCTTCTTTAGAGATAGGCACACCAAAATTGTATGAGCCAAGAACCTCCATTTGTATGGTAATTGCCCTTTCTTGATGGTTTTGCTTTGCAGAGAGCAACCGTATCCAAGATCTCTGAACAATCGAAGATATTTCTTGTGATTGACCACTTCATATCCACTGTCATCCCTTAACTTCAACATTTTTCGCACTTTGGCTTCATCAATTTTCACTTCTGTGCCCTGAACAGTCGACACAATCTTTTCACTACCGTTTTCGCCTTCGGTAACCCTAGCATGAGACCAAAAATCTTCCATAACTTCCTCGAAAATTTCTGCTTCAACAGTGAGCGCGTGATGAAGATGAGATCTTTTGATGAAGTCTATCATGCCGTTGTAGATATCAGTTTTGCTTGGTGGTTCTAGGTACGCCACCAAGTTAAAACAGACGGTTCAGTTACTGATGGGACAGGTGCTTTATGGGTTATACGGTACAACTGGTTAAAGCATGTCTTTATCCAAAAGTAAATTTACTGAAACCTTGGATTTTAATCAGTTAAAAACTTAATGGGTAAATAAATGTATATCCGCTTAGAAAGTTGTGCCTTCCGGGTAATTAAATGAGACTTTGACTTTGTTGAACCGGAAGTTCAAGCGGAACCCATTTCTCCTTTATTAAAAAAACTATATTTCTTCCGTCTGAACTTCAAGCGGATGATTTTTCCGCTTGGAAGAATTGTTTTCAAAATCATTTGCCACGTCATTTACAAAGCATTTTTCCGGTTGAAGTTCACCCGGTGAGTTCAAAAGCATTTTTCCGGTTGAAGTTCACCCGGTGTTGTGATTTCGGTATTTGCCACTTGTTCTATGCAGGCAGGGCTACATAGGTTTTCTAGGACTTTCTCAGGGATAGAGTTTACCTGATTTGAGGTGGAGTCTTGTTTGGCCATCAAAGCATGGTTGATAGGCTCAAACTCAGCAACGAAATCTTCCCATTCAACACATGAGGTTTGATTTGCAACAGCAGCTACCACATTCTGGTGGTTTTGACTTCCAGTTGGCTTTGGTGGAGTAGGGTGAGAGCCTGAGTTGTTACCAAAATTGTTGTTGTTAGAGTTGTTTCCTCCTTGATTTTTCACTTGGACATGACTCTGGTTCTGTCATTCTCTTCTTGGTTGAGAGCACTCCCTTGCAAAGTGACCAAGTTGGTGACAGTTATAGCACTTCACCTTGCTTTTGTCAAGTCCTATGTGAGTACCTTTTGCTCCCTTGTAGGTTCTACCAGTTCTTTTGTAAAACCTTTGAGCTCTGACAGACACCATAGCAAGTTGGGTCATTATGTCCATTTCCTCCAAATCATCAGCACCTATACACTCAAGATCTTCAGGTATGAAGCCTTGGTAAGAGTCAGTTGCTATATGAGCATTGTGAGAGTTTTCAAATGTGTTTGAAAAACTTTCTTGACACCTTGGTGTCTTGGGGAAACTAACAATAGGTAACTGATATGATGATGAGTTTGAATACCTTTGACTGTTAAAATCAGTAGTTACTAGTGCAGATGAAAACAGCTGAGTTGACTCAGAAGATGAGTTTTGTTTTAGATCTAGTTCCATTTCATAGGCACTAAGTATGCCATGAAGTTCACTGAGTCTCATCTTTTTCAAGTTTTTTCATTCCCTGATGCTTACTGTGTAAACTGTCCACACAGAAGGCAGGGAACGTAGGAACTTTCTGTTTACATCCACTTGGTCTAGTTTTACATCTACCTTTTGGAGTTCATCAAGCAAAGAAACAAATCTTAAGTACTGGTTTGTCATTGTTTCACCAGATTTGAAAGTAAAGTTTTCGTACTTCTATTTTAAGACATCTTTCTTGTTTTCTTTAACTTCACTGGTTCCCTCATACATTTCACTTAAGGCATTCCACAGGTCAAATGCAGTTTTATATCCTTTAAACCCACTTAAAATGGAATTAGGAAGTGCAGCCTGTAGAGTCCAATATGCCTTATGGTCAAATTCGAGAGCAGTGTAGTCAGATTCAACATATTTATCTAGTGGCTTAGGTATTTTGACTTCTGCATCATCAGCAGATGAAACCATGGGTGAGTAGGGTCCTTCAGTGAAAGATTTCCAAATACGACGGTCCAGAATCCTAACAAAACCTTCCATCCTGAATTTCCAGGTACCAAAGTCATCTGGAGTAAACATTGGTGGTTTGTTGAAAGAACCATTTGGACAACTTAGACTAAAATCACTCATTTTAAAAACTTTTGAAAGAAGAAACAGCAAGGCTTGTAAAGTAGGCAAGTAAAGTAACCACTTTGAAGCACTGAAAGTTTTCAAAGGGGGAGATTGTAAAGTAGGCAAGTAAAGTATCAGCTTAGGGGGAGATTGTAAGGAATATTGCGCTTGGAAGATTTCCGGCTGAATGCCAATTTTACTATGTTCTGGCTGAAGTTGAAGCGGAATTCTCACTTCAAGCGGAACTCGCAGTTCAAGCGGAAGGAAGCTTTTTTGTCCTTTAGCGAATATTCCGGGTGAACTCGTTTATCCACCAGATAAAGAGTTCAACCGGACTTTTCCTGAGATGTATTTTCAGCAAGTCCAATCCTGCAAAAGCTTCTCGTATGTTTCTATATCTGATTCAAGCCGCTCTCCTAAAGTAGTATGTTGCTGCAAACACGCAAGATATATTCCAATTTCCGAAGTTTATTCTTTTGGTAGTTTGTATTTGACTTTTTAGTTTACGGTCTAGATTAGATCGCATAAGATCAATGGCTGTCATTGATCTCATCAGCACTATATATAGCATAGTTAGCTCTTAGTTTATACATCATCTGTTCTTGAACAACTTGTAATAGTGTAGCTTTGAGTTAATGCAAATAGTGTCGAGTATTTCTGCAAATCAAGCATTTACATTATACACAAGAACTAAATATCGCTTAAGTAAAGTGAAATATAACTTTAATTCCGCAGGGTTATATTTGCAAGTAAAGGGCTTTGTTTTAGTTTAACTCTAACTAATAATGATCCTACATCTGACCAAGGCTAACTATCTGGATATGATTGACAAGGTTCGAGACTATGAAGTAAGAGCATGTAAGGATCAAAATCTCTCATCGCGCGATATCAAAGTCTACTAATCACTGTGCGGAATCTGGTGATTAGAGATGATTCGAGAACAATCAAATAACCAATAACAAAATATGAAAAACAATTAAGAAACACAAACGGATTCTTGAATACTAGATGAAATCTGATTGCCAGCACCTTGTAAAATCTGAAATTCTTCAAAAAGAATTTTGATACACTTAAACACCAAAAAAAACAAAGAAGCAACCCTAAACAAGTGGACTAGCTATTCCTTATATAGGCAAAACCTAAACTTGAGAAACAAGCTACAAAATTTCGGCCCACATTAACTATAATCAACCGGACGCCTTCTGCTCCTAGGCAGCATAACGGTTTAAAAAAGGAGAAAAACCATTTGAAATATCATCAGCTACCTTTCCGATTGAAAAACAGGGTTTTCGACCGAAAACCATCCTTCTGATTGAAAAGCTACCATATTCCCGGGATCCCTGATCGAAAAGCCATAGTGCTGATCGAAATGTCTGACAGTCACCGAGACCGCCGATCGAAAAGCTTATGTCTCGATCAAAAAGCCTAGGCTTTGATCGAGAATGATAAGCTTTCGATCGAAAAGTGCCTGCATCGTTCGAAAAGTCCCGAGTTACCGAGAATCTTCGATCGATAAGCATCGAGACTGATCGAAAAGCTTTGCAGCCTAATCGAAAAGCCTCTGCATCGATTGAAAAGGGTCGTCTTCTCCATGAAACACCTGCAACTCAGATCAATAGTCCACATATGAGTGTTTTGCACACAATTTCTCTTTCAAACACATACAAACCAGATATCTTCCCTGTCCCGACCCAAAAATCACAGAAATTAAACACATACCCGAGGCGATCTTGTGAGGGTCTAGCTGCACGCTTCAATTGGGATGCCATGGCTCAAAATCAACACCGGGATGGTGTTTAGTGAAGGATTCCGACTGCACTGGTGGCGTCGGATGGTGGTTTCGGTGCCGAACGGTGGTGGATTGGAGAGAGGGCATCGGCGGCGACTGTGGGAAGGTGAGGGGGTGTCTCGGTGTTGGATTTTGATGAGGGAGGTGGTGGTGAGGTCGCGTGGAAGTGGTGATTGCAGTGGTGGTGTGCGCCGGAGGTAATGGTGGTGGGTGATGGCCGGCGGTGATGATGGTGAGTGTGTTAGGGTTTAGTGGAGAGAGAGAGGGAGACTGTAAAGTGAGGGGGGGGGGGGACCGATGGTTCTCCTTTTGTTTAATTCTTTTTTTTAAAAAAAAAACTTTCATACCACCCCTTGCACTATTGAGAACATGACAATTGTCACAAACCTTTGTCAAACATATTTTTTTCCAACAAATTCCACTTTGTCAAATTTTAAACTCAATTTTTTAAAAAAAAAAACTTCCGTTGAACTCAAGCCCGAGAGCTTCAAGTCTGACAACTTAAAAAAAATAAAGTGACAATTAAAATAAAGATTGGAATAAATAATAAAAATAAAATAAAAAAAAACTTAACAACCTGAGTTTTGAGTGAGAAGGCATATGAGGGATCATACCAGATAATTTGTGACTGAGGAACCCTTTTCAGCTTCAATTACTTCGCGTGTTCAGGCGATTGCCGGTATTTTGGTCCATCTTTAAACTCGTGTCTCTTTCGCTTAATCAGGTAGTTTCATCACATAATTTATATTTTAGTGTTTATTAATTATGAACATCTATCCAGGTCACACACATAAGTCCTAGGTATAATTTGTACATTTTATCAAGTACACTTGGTTTTCGTACAACATTTTTTTCACGACACCTTTCCTTAAGCCTAACATCATACTCCAGACTGGATTGAGAAAAGGAAGAATAGATCACGGAGATTTTTGTTGGATAATATACAACGTCAGCTGAATTTTTGAAACATTTTTTAAATGCTCTCATCATTGACAAAGGCTGGGGGTTTTGGACACATGAGGGTCTCTTTTGATTGTGTACATTGGCATCTTTTGGGTTTATTGTGTATGTACAATGTGATCTTAGATGTACGTGGATCAGGGAGGTTTCAGGTCTCTGCTACCGCAAAACAGAGGAGTCCTGACTCACGTACAACATTCCCAGGTCATTGCTTACGCAAAGCAGAGGGAATGGGAGTTTTTGAGCATGACATCAAAACTCAGAACCGGGCGTGTGTCTCAGGATTCCTGGTACACAGTCAAATAGAAATTGTACTAACCTAAGTGTGTGCTTCCTATCAAGCATCATACGTTATCTTCAAGTGTTGTGATGAACCATACCTTTTGATTGATTGATCGCAGAGCCTACCAAGCATATCAACCTTGAATCACAACTTTCACATCCACCTTACACGTATCAGTCAGCAAACACCTGGAAATTTATATCACTTCCCTACCTGGTCAAACAAAACCAGTAAAAAATTCAAAAGCACACAAAATTTAGAGAAAACATCAGATGTTTATTTTATATCTTCCCCTTGCTTTTAGATTTTTTCAGAACACAAGCTGAAAATAAAAACACTATTTTTGATATTTTTGAATTTTTCATTTTTTCTAATTAAATTAAAAGAAACAGATAACAGTTGTCAGATTACTCATCAAAGGCTATCATTCGGAGGCCTTTGAGACACGTTTCAAAATTAGCACTGGGGAGGGGTTTTGTGAACATGTCTGTCACATTGTCATCCGACTGCACCCGTTCTAAGTGAATGAGCCTGCGTTCGTAGCAGTCCCAAATGAAGTGCGTTTTTATATCAATGTGATTGGTTTTAGAGTGTTGCACAGGATTTTTAACAATTTGTAACACAGCATTATTATCACAGTAAATGGGAGTGTCAAAGAAATTCAAACCGTAATCTCCCAGTTGATGCTGCAACCATACCGCCTGAGAACAGCATGCAGAGGCAGCCACGTATTCTGCTTTGGCTGTCGATTGTGACACCGTATGCTGCTTCTTGCTTTTCCATGCCACCAACCTGTCTCCTAAGAATTGAGCTCCAGCAGATGTAGATTTCTTGTCAAGCTCATTGCCACTATAATCACTGTCAGTAATAGCATACAGATTAAATCCTGACTCTTTAGGGTACCAGAGGCCCAGCCGTGGCCGACCCTTCAAATATTTGAAAATACGTTTAACTGCAAATAAATAAGAGAGTTTAGGATTAGCCTGATATCGTGCGCATTGGCACACTGCAAGCATGATGTCTGGGCGGCTGGCTGTCAAGTACATTAGTGAGCCGATCATAGACAGGTACATGTGCTCTCTCACTTTTGACCATCTGGATCTTTGGTAAGAGCAGGCCTGACCGCCATAGGTGTGGAGACAGGCTTTGAATCTTCCATCTTGTATTTTTCTAGAATCTCTGTGACATATTTGGCTTGGTGAATAAGGATCCCGATGTCACTCTACTTCACTTGCAATGCTAGGAAGAATTCCATTTCCCCCATTTGACTCATCTCAAATTATGTCCGCATTACCTTCTCAAACTCTTTACACAAATCTTCGTTTGTGGACCCGAAGATGATGTCGTCCACATATACTTGTACCATGATTATACCATGTTCCACCTCCTTTCTGAATAGCATCTGATCCACTATTCCTCTCATGTACCCATGTTCTAGAAGATGATCTGTCAAGGTTTTGTACCACGACCGAGGGGCCTGGTGTAAGCCATACAAGACTTTGTCTAGCTTGTACACATGATAAGGGTGTTCTTCCTCAATGAACCCAGGAGGTTGAGTAACATACACCTCTTCATCCATATCAGCATATAGAAAAGCAGTTTTCACATCCAATTGGTAGACAGCGAAATTTATGTAGGATGCATAAGCCAAGAAAACTCTTATTGCCTCTAGTTGAGCAACGGGCGCGTATACTTCGTCATAATCAATTTCTTGGATCTGTTTATGCCCTTGAACCACCAACCTGGCCTTGTTTCTGACAATAATGCCATTGTCATCCTTTTTATACTTGTAAAGCCATCGAGTTGTGATGACCTTTTTGTCAGCAGGCCTCTCTACTAACCTCCAAACTTGAAGCCTTGAGAATTGATTCAGCTCTTCATGCATGGCTTCTACCCAGCTAGGATCTGTTAAAGCCATTGTGATATTTGGGGGCTCAATTTGCGAGATAAAGCAAGAACACATGCAATGATTAATATCCCCAGATTGACTTCTTGTTACCAACCCTGAAGCTAAAGGACCTATGATGTTGTCCAAGGGGTGATATTTGTGGATCCTTGTTTTAGCAACGGCTCGAACGGAGATTTATGGAGATAGGTTTGTTTGGTCTGGTTCTTCATTTGTTTCAGCTTCTCCTTCTGCGTCAGCTACCTGAGATTGAACAGTGTCTGTATCGGGATTGTCATCTGCCTCATTATCAATACCAGCATCCATAGTTTCCTGTACTGGTGTTGTATCTGTGTCGGGGGCAGTGACCGGAGATTTTGTAATGGAATGAGTTATTGATGGTCCTGAGATTGTGTCATCAAACAGTTCTTCAGCTATGACCGGGTCCAATCCAAACGGAAGAAAGAATTGATTGTAGTCAAAAGCCTACGCGGGACCCACTCCACCATCTGAGGGATTTTATTAAAGCCAATCCATATTGGTAGACTCCATTACAATACTGGTCGTGTTGTTCAACACCCTATAGGCTGAGTTGGCAGAGTAACCTACAAAATAACATTCATCAGATTTAGCAGCAAACTTTGGTAAATCAGTATTTACTAAAACAGTGCAAAGACACCCAAAAACCCGAAGGTGCCCAATTCTGGGCTTGTCATGGTAGATTAATTCATAAGGGGTCTTCTGTTGCCGCTTATTGATGAGAACCCTGTTTTGGACATAACAAGCAGTGTTAACTGCCTCTGCCCAAAACATTGTAGGCAGCTTTGAATCACACAACATAGTACGAGCAACTTCAATTAGAGTTTTGTTGCGTCGCTCTGCTACGCCATTCTGCTGAGGAGTGTAGGGAGAACTATACTGATGTTCAATTCCTTTCTCAATGCAGAATTCATCAATGATACGATTTTTAAATTCCATCCCGTTTTCACTCCTGATGGACTTCACCTTCAGGTTTAACTTGTTTTCAATAAGCTTGAGGAATGAGATCAATATACCTGCAACGTCACTTTTCCTTGGAAAAAAGAACACCCACGTGAAACAAGAAAAATCATCAGTAATAACTAAGCAAAATGCACATCGGTTAAGGCTTAACATACTGACTGGACCAAAGAGGTCCATGTGAAGCAGCTTCAGTACTGATGAGATTCTATTGAACACCTTTGGCTTGTGTGGGCGTTGGTGCTGCTTCCCCTTAGCACATGCCACACATTTCTCCTTAAGCACAAATTCTTTGATTGGAAGGTCTTCGACAAGCCCTCCTCTAGCAAGTCGATTCAGATTCTTCAGATTCATGTGCCCCAACTGCCTATGCCACAACTGAGCATGATTCTCAGTGTTTTGGAGAGAAGACATGCTAGTTGTAGGGGATTTCTACATGTTGAGAACATAGGAGTTGTCGTATCTTGATGTGCGCATTAACACCCAATCGTCAGGGATGGAGTATCCGAGTTTGAGAATCAGACATTCCTTGTTATTGAAAAGCACTAGGTACTCCCTGTCACAGATTTGTGAAACACTTAACAAGCTGTGTTTCAACTGCTCTACATAGTTAACGTCATGGAAGCTGAGACATCCATTTCTGACTGTTCCTTTCTGACTGATATATCCTCCAACTCCTCCTGTGAACGATACATATCCTCCATCAAATTGCTCTAAATCTTGTAGTAGAGATATGTCGCCCGTCATATGCCGAGAACAACCACTGTCAATGTACCAAAGGTTGTTAATAGTCCTCCTTGGTTGTCCCTGCATTCATAGGAGATTAGTTAGTTTTGGGTACCCAGGCCTTAATGGGTCTGGGTGAAGGTGGGTCAGTTTTGGCTGGACTGAGAATGTCCTTTGTGTTAACCTGTCTAGGACGGTGATTTTCTTTCCCAATCTCCTGAAGCCCTTTTTGTGTATTTTTATTTTTGTTTTGTTCTTGAAAATTCACCTCTTGGAAATAAGTGGAGTGTTTTTTGTACACCCCAGTAGGCTTAAAGGACAGGTTTACCACTTTTGGAATGTTCCACCTGTCATCCTTCCTCCAACCATTTGACTTAAACAGACCAACTGGTTTTGGATGGATGGGTGGTTTCGAAACTCGGTGTGGAGGTGAAACAGATTATAAAACAGGTTTTGAGGATTCAACAGATTTTGGTATCCAAACTGGTTTAAGAACTTCTTTTACAGATCTTTGAAGCACTTCGTTTTCTTTAAAAACAGTCTTTGGCTGTTGCTTAGGAGCCTTGGGTTTCTGATGCACTCTGTGTCCCTGAGGTGTCGGTTTCTGCACCTTGGATTTTGAAGGAACGTGCCTTAGAGTTGGGTCACTTTGAATTTGGTCCTTTGGAATGGGCCTCTGATGAACCCTTTTAGGATAGAAGGGTTCATATGGTCGATGTAAACAGTTTCTTGCCACGTTTCCTGGTCTACCACAGACATGGCAAGAGTGTTTCTTTGGATATGCGGGAACCTATTGTTGGTTACGACTAGTGGATATCCAGGTTGGTTTTGAACAATTTTTGTGGATCCAATGGGTTTTACCGTGACGCTTTGTGGTTAAAATGTACTCCCGCTGAACCGAATAAAGTGGTCATATGCAGAATTGACTTCTGGCACGGGACAAAATCATGAGGTCTAATGTCCCGCACTTTCATCACATTTTGGTCACCATTGTTATTCTTATTTTCCAAAAGTTTCACACTAGACAACCCATCACTTGTGGGTTTGGGACCAGCTACTTGTGGTCCCTTACCCCTTCTTAAAATCTTAACAGTTCGTAAGGGTTTCACATGTTTAGCATCACATTTACCAAAATTAAACACACCACAATCATAAGTTTTATCACACAAAAAAGACTCGAAAGTTTTTGACTCAGACTTAACAGAAGATTCAAGTTTCTCAAAATCAAAGTTTTTATAAAAAATCATCATAATTAGATTTCGTTGGACTCTTAGGAACCTTCCTTGCTATTCACTACCCCTGCTTCTTTATTACCTTTATCTGCACAACAAGTAGAAATGTTAGTAATGTTAGAAACAGGAGCATATATATATCTTAATAGGACAAGCACTAAGTTTTCTGTCAATTTCTGCCTTAACTTCTAAAGTGGTCTTAGAGATTTCATGCATTAAAGGCATTGGGACAGAGTGCATGGATTTTTAATTTTTATCATCGACACCAAAACCTAGTCCTGAGTTTCTTTTAATATGCCGCATTCTAGCATCAGTATTGTAAAACAGAGAACTCGCCTTCAACATTTAAGACACAATTTTGTCATTTCGTTCAATTTTGTTTTGAGAGGTTCCTAATTTGGCTTTAAGCTCCTCTACTTCCTTGGTTAGACTTTCAACCTTAGTGTTAGCAATTCTAAGACATGCAGTTTTATCACTCACCTGAGATTGAAGATTTTTAATGTCTAACTTAGTAGCTTCTAGTTTTTCTCTAAATATCCTACTCTGACTTTTATATTCCC
>JBCNJP010000008.1:16068879-16110853 GCA_039602395.1 Deinandra increscens subsp. villosa
TCACAATGGTTTGGGCAGATCTAGAAAAATACACAGTAGTGTGTGTTTCACGGTGTTCTTCATTTTTGTTGAAGATTGCCTTGGCAATTTCGCAGCTGATGAAGATGTTCTTGGCGATCTGGAATGAGCTTGAAGATGTTCTTGGCGACCTCGAGTGCCCTTGAAGATTGTCTTGGCGATCTCGGGTGCCTTTGAATGTTGTCTTGGCGATTTCGAGTTAGTCCTTGGCGATCTCGAGTTTGTTCATGGCGATCTGTGTTTGCTCTTAGCGACTTCATGAATTACCTTGGCGATCTGGGCTTGGCGACCTCGTGTTGCCTTGGCGACCTTGTATAACCTTGGCGATCTCGTCTAAACTTGACAACTGGGTTTATTCAAATAATTTTCAGACGATTCTGATCGTCTAGATGTGTTGAGGATCGAATAACGAGTTTAACGGTATAAAATCGTGAATTTTCTTCAAGTATTAACCGAGATATAGGAATACTACGCTTTTTCGGTGGGTGGTCGTTTTTCTGAGGAGATTTCCGGTTAAGGATTAGGGTTCCGGTACTGGTAGTCGAATTATGGGGAAGACCAGGTGACGTGCTGACGTATGATTCGCTGGAGGAGAATGATTTCTCTCTCCTATTGTCGGTTAATGCCAAACCCTTTTATTGTCGTATACTCTCCATTGGCTGCAAATAAAGGCAGTGGGACCCGCCTGTGCTTAAGAGAATTCGTGAAAGCTGGATTCTTGTCGTGCTGTGGTTGGCTGTAGCCAATCGCATGGGATCCAGGCTAAAAAGGAGCCGTTGAGGCAACTTTAATTCTCGGCCTGTGATTGGCTGTAAAATTTTGCAGGGTCCCATCAGTCAAGACAACCGTTGAAGATGGTCCAGTGTTGTCAGCCTCTCATTGGTCAACGCCATCTCACACGGATCCCTCTTATCCAGCCGTTAGATGAACATAATCTACACCGTTGATGGTTTTTTTAGATGATTCCTGATTGGCTATTTTATCCTCACATGGATTTTTGTATTTTGGTGATGATTTTTGATTGGTTGAGAGACATTGACATGGATAATGGTCTTTCATATAAGAAATAATTCCACTAATAAATTTTCAATATTATTTTCGTTAATGCGGGGTTTTTCTTATCAGTCTTTTAGCGAGACTAACAGACTAACGTCGTAACGGATTTTTGGAAATATTTTGCTGATCATGGATTTATTCCACCATATTTCGACCGGGTTTCTAGTTTTTGTTGACATCACGCTACGTTAGCTAACGACCACTGACGGACTGGTTTTGCTTCTCGGTTAAGTTTGTGACTGTTTCATTATGTCTCACTCCAAGTTGTTTAGCTGATGCAGCGCTGATGTCATCTAACCGAATTAACTGGAATCTCAATTAAATATTGGAATATTCCGTTAAATCTCTAACGAAAGTCCCGTTACTTGAATAAAATTGACGATTATCTCGGATTTATTCCAAATTGCACCGAATAACTGAGAGATCTTCACGGAATATTTTTCCGAGCTCGATTTTCTTCGCCCAAAAGTATAAAGACTCCGATTATGAACAAATTTCACGTTTACGCTCGGGATCTCAGTTTTTCACCAATTTGAAATTTTATTTTTGCATCCAACCCAGTCACGCGGAACAAGTTCAGTATTTATGGATCATTCACAACTGTCAGTATCCGGCTTCCGATTTCTCGCAAGATTTTCTGATTTCAGGATTTTAGTACCGTTTTCTCTTCGGAACTGAGCGGAACGGTTCCACTCTCTGCATCTGATTTTTTGCTTCCGCATCGGATGTTTTCAGAGGGAAATAGAGAAAAGGGGGAATAATAATAGATCTTGATTATCGGGTCGATTATCTAAAGTTGGAGCATTTTTAGTGATTGATTGGTTTATCTAATTCAGTTTGTTGTGGTTTTGATTCCAATGTTCAGCATTCTTAGTATTGTACCCGATCGTGTGAACCGAGTGAACTGCAGCACTTGGCTCTCAACTAGAGCAACAAAACAGAAGAAGCTTATTCAAAGGGGGGATCTTTACAACAGAAAGATCCGGGTTTAAGAGTTGTTCTTTGAAGATGTATGACAGAGCGGTTCTTCACCAGTATGACAGATTTGACAACGTCAGTCAAGGGGGAATTGTTGGAACTAATAATATGTGTGATTGACGCCATCAAATCTATTCTCGAATAATTTGGTTGAAGAGTCCATTGTGATTTGATCAGAGACGCGGGTTGTGATGATCGAGGCTTGCAAGTTTGGACCGAAGACGTTTTCTTGAAAAGTCAACTGTTCGAGTCAACGGTCAACGTAAAAGTCAACCGAAGATCGGTTCGAGAGAGTCAAGCTTCATATTAATTAAATCAACTTTGATTTAATTAATAATTTACTTTAGTTGTTTATTTGTAATTTTGCTCATTGTTTTTGTGTTTTACTAGTTAGTGGGCTAGTGAGCACATGGGCTCTCCTATATATAGGGGTGATAGCTTCATTTAGAATAAGAGAGAATAAGTGAAAGAATAAGAGATGATTCTTAGAGTGATGTGAGCTATCGTTTCTAGAGAGAGAGTCTCATATAGGGTTTGAGCTCAACCCAATGGGACCATGGATTTCCTATGACGAGTTTGTAATCATTCGGTTCGTTATAATCATTCAATAATAATCAATGAATCGTTTGATTTATTATTTGTTGTTATAGATGTTCTTAGATTCTCATCATTCCGTCTCTTCGTCTAATATTCTTCGAGCCCACGATCGGGATTCTTGATGTGAAATCGGTCTTGACAATTTTGGTTGTAAGATTACTAAAGTTGAAGTAGATTTTTACAAAATATGGTGTTGAATATTTAATATTTTTCTTATGTGATTTTTGTTTATATTTGCAGTCTGTAATTAGGCTTTGCTTATATATGTAGTTTGGGTTCTCTTTTATATCCTTTTCGTTGTGGTTTTGTATATGACCTTTCTTTTCTTATTTTGGTTGTAAGCTCACTATACCTAATCAACAGACCTTTCTTTTCTATATGCAGTGCTTTTGTATATGACCTTTTTTTTGTTGTAAGCTTACAATACTTGAAATTATTTGGTTTTATATTTGCAGTCTGTAGTGTAGCCTTTGCTTTTATATGTTGCAGTGTCATATTGCATTTGGTTTTATATGTGAGTCTTAGTATGTTTTTGTCTAGCATTTTTTTATTTATATGTGCCATTTATCTTCTATTGGTATGCCTTTAATAAGTATTTAAAGTTTGAAATGAGGGTTTAATAGTTTTTTCCATGTTCTTCCCCTGCATAAAATAGTATTTTACATTTTCTTTTATGCATGAATCTTAGCATTTTGTTGTTATCAATGTTTTTTTAGTATAATTCTTTTTTAAACAAATGTTTTAAGATTTACTCTCGGTGGTTTGAAGTCTTAATGCTTTATTTGGATTTCTATTTTCTGATCCTATGTAGTTTTAGTCTATATTTGATGTTTGAACTCCATTTCTTCTTTCCTTTTTGCAGGTGGCATCTTCTATCTTAGTCTACAAGTATAGTAAATATTGTTTACCTTTCCTTTTATGTGTGAATCTTAGCATTTTATTGTCGTCACTATTGTTTTTATCTATAACATGTATATTTAGAAGGTTTAATGGTACTGATATAATTCTTTTTCAAACAAATGCTAACAGATTTACTGTAGGTGTTTTGAAATCTGATTATTGTCTTAATGCTTTGATTGACTTATAGTTTGTGATCCATATGTGTTAATTGATTCATGCCTTATATTTATATTTTTCTAGCAGCCTTTCTTTAAGCACATAAATGTGTCCGACAAATAAAATGACTATACTAATGATTTTAATTGGAAAGAAGTTGTTTTCCTGGGTATGCTCAGAATTTATTTTGATGTTTTTGTGTGTTTAAGTGTCTTATAAGAAGGAATCTTGCCCTTTTATATGGTTGTCCAGTAGCCGAATGTATATCTGATGTAGTTTTTGTTACGGTATCTTACTTTAACTTGCTAAAGTATTAAAATCCTATAGATACATACCCAGGACTATGTGAGCTAAACTCTTGCACATGTATTTTAAGTTTTTAACTAATGTATGTTCTATGATAACAGTTATTGCTGCAAGCCTGATCGTAGTAATATTTGTTTCATCTCTAACTTTAATAGTCAATTCCTGATTTATACATGTCTATCTAGAGTTTTTTTCTTTATAAATGTAAAATATATATGATCTTTACGTTGCTTCTGTTTTAGGTTCATATTTCGTCTGTTGTAATGAACTCTACTACCGCAAACATCAGGTAGCAGTGCAGGCTCAGATCTTTAAAGTGGATGGAGCCATCACAAAATTTTCAAACACACAACCATGGTTCTACAAGTCATGCCTAAGTTGCACTGTTACTGCGTTTGAGAGCAGCGACGAAATGGTGAAGCCGCCGTAACGTGCGGCGGGTCACAATCTAGTATATTTAATTTAGAAGTTGATGAATAGTTTCGAATGGCAGATTTGTAGTTTTCTCTAACTTTGACGGTATTTGTATTACCAGATTTGAAGCCCAATTATAGGGCCATATCTACCTGATCAGAACCATACCTCTCTGGCTTTCTCCCATCACCATCCCGTCGCCATATACCTTCTCCCCTCTTCAATCTCTGCTTTTTCTCTCTCTCTCTCTCTCTCTCTCTCTCTCTCTCTCTATCGATCCATAGTCTCCATTTGCACAAAGCTTAGCCCTGCTCTCTCTCTCTATGTTGAATGCCAACATGGCCACCGGCAATGGTGGTAGCCACCACAATTGTTGCAGTCACATGTTTTGTTTCTTGATAAACCAGAGTCACACACTAAGGAGAAATCTGGACTCTCACAAACCCCATATTATATTATATAGATTTCATAGTAAATTTTTCGCGCAGTCACAGGACACGATTATATAATCGGTAACAGTATAAACAAATCTTGGTGTATGACCACCTATACACAACAATCAAATTTAAATATCTACATACACATATGATGACCCGTCTAGTGTCTCAACCCAAATTCATTCCTGATTCCAATTCCTATCATCATTCGAATCATCCCGTGCATCCCTTCTTTCACACTGATATAATCAAGCCCATTAAGTTTCTAATGAGCCCGATAAACATTTAATAAGCCTATTAAGCATCCAGTGAGCCCATTAAGTATTTGGCAGTCCCATTAAAACTATGGAAAGCGTAATGAGACCAATTAGAACCTCTGGACCCCTCAAGCCCATTTAATTTTAAATTGGGCCAAGGGCGAGTAGCCGAGCTACTTGGGTCGTGCCATACGACTTGGTAGGCCCAACTGACCTACTCGGCTTGGGCCGAGCCCAACTAAATACATTCGGTTGGACCATAGGGCTAATCTAACCTAAATTTTATAAACCCTCGAATCTGATTCCCCTCATAAACCATACGAGCTCGGTTCAGGTCATAGCTTGAGCCAATTTTCAAACCATACGAATCTGATTCCCTTGAGCCAATTTTCAAACCAACACAAACATGAGGGACTAGATATGAAACTTTTCCACCCACATCAACTAATAGGAGGCGATGCATGAGAATTTCCTAATCACAAGAGGATTCTTCTAAAATATATGACAAATCTCACTTAACCAATTAAAGCTGCAAAGGCTCCTACACCCATTGAGTACTAGTCAGATCACCCACTCATACCAAGCCATTCCCCAACGGCTCCCTCTCTAACTCGGTTATATGCCACCACCTAACTCACACCTTCCATCATACCACCCCTCTCAACTCACCTGATCTCTCTCTCTCTCCACCTCTAGGATTCGAACCACCGTAAACTACCACTCCACAACCATCAACTGTCTCCTTTAAACCATCACTCATCAATCCATGAACATACTCACAACCCACAACCATCGACCATCACTATGAACCCATGATCATGCAACTAACAACCCCTCCCCTCTTGTTAGAGCATATTCCTATGCTATAGAGTGCTCGTGTATTGTATCTAAGTGAGCGTGTTAGTGTATGAGTCATAGGGGGCAGCGTAATAAGCTGGTTCACCGTACCAATGGTACGCCCATACCAATGGTATGTTGTATGGTACGCTGGCCAGTATGTGCTACTATAAATAGTTTGTGTTAGAATGAGAGCTTATCAGTTCTGTCATTCTACACCTTTTCTGTGTGTGTTATAGAGAGAGAAACTAGAGAGCTTTTGATTGTATTCTTCAAATGATTCAATACAAAACTCTATTTACTTTCTCGTGTTCACTAAATTGATTGATTCACGTAGTAGTAAGATCATTCTGTGTCCCTACAAGTGGTATCATAGCAATCCAGGTTACTCTACTGCTGTCTTTTGATCAATTTTCGGATTTCTAGTGAGAGAAAGTGGGTTTTTTCTTCATTTTTCATCAATTCGAGTCAATTCTGAGTGTTTCTGGTGCTAAAAATGATTTCAAAACATTCCTAGTGTGTTTTCGCAACCTATTCTAGCATTTTACAGCTCAAAACAGTCTAATTCTGAAAAATCAGTCGAGAATGACGTGGTACGCCAGATGAACCCCGTGGTACGCCAATTGGTACGTAAGGCAATCTGTTGGGTCCCGAGAAGGGCTCTTTAACAATGTTGGCACAATTTGATTTAAACAAGATAAACAAGTTGCGGAAAGTAAATCAAATTGGAAGACAACAATTCATAAAAGGGTTATTCTGTATATCTCAAATGTAAATAATGGTTTACACGAGTTTATAGTATGACTATGTATCAACTGAAATAACTTTTCTATGGGAGTGATGTTGTAATTGCTTTGAGAAGATATTGAATTGTATGCTTTATGTCTTGTTTTGTTTGGTGAAGTCAGCTTGCTATTTATAGGAAGATTTAGCAAGTTTTATTTGGATAAGGTGGTTGAGGACGGTTGATGTTGGAGTGTGTAAGAGTATATAGAGATAAATTGAATATATTCAATTTATCTCTTTTTCAACTGCCTTCGTGATTAATGCCAAGTTGGCATTCATTTTGCTTGTTCTTCACACAAAGGTAGAATTTGTTCTTCTCGTAATCTTTATCTTCTGATAGTCCAGAACTCCTTTAGGACTCTTCTTTGAAGACTACAGATGCTTCCCATTAGAATCTTTCTATGAAAATGAGGATTTATGTAGAATTTAGTCTGTACAGAACTACTTTGGAGTTTCTGGAGTAGTTCTGTATGAATACAGAAATCATGCAGAAATCTGTAATTCATATAGACTGTCGTATCTTTTCTCTTTTAAGGATGTATCCTATCTTTTCTTCTATACTTGACTGTTTTGTGTTACAATTACATTGTATGCTAACAATCTCCCCCTATATATTTGAAGAAAATAAACAAAAAGAGAAAGTAACATTAAAATGTAAATTTTTGAGAGATCAATAGGATGTATGGAGTTGTGAATACAATTTTTAGGAAAGAAATCCGGTTACAGAGTCTTCTTTTACACATAGTTTCTTGGGAAAAGGACTCCAGCAGGCTTTGTGTAGTTCCTTTTGTAACATTCTGTGTTGCTTTAGATCTTCTATTGTTTTGATCATAAGTTCCCTTCTTCTTACAGTCTCAGGCTCAGTCTCTCTGTTTTCATTTAGTAGGAATGAGATGAATCTTAGAGATGTATCGGAGTAAGCATGACACTGGTTAATTCTGAAGAACCTCTTCTATGTATTATGATTTCTGAAGCAGATCCCTATTTCTTCAGTGCTTGGAATTACTTTGGATCCTGTCCACTTCAATTCAGAGGGAAGCTCTTCATTCGCAGTCTGAATGGCAAGTTTCTTCAGATTTGTGTGTATGGCCAGTTCATAGTCAATCAGAGCAAACCTGTTGTATATCTTCTTTCCTGCTTCTCTGAGTCGATGTATTGCTCTTCTGTTCTTGAGACTTGTTGAACCATTTGTTATACAACTTTTGATGATGGACAAGATGTGCATTTCATTAAGTTGATGAAGATCTGCATCAGTGAATGTATAAGGTTGATGACTGTTTGCAGTGGTAGTGATTCTGTTGGAGTTGAAGTAGTGAGTGAAAGGATTTCCCTTTTGTTGTCTTTCTTTGACTTCATCAAGCTGCAGGATGGTGGCATCTGAGTGTATCCAGTTTCTTTCAAATGACACGTTGTTGATTTTCTCCTCAAAGGTCTTTTTGCTCATCGGACTCATTT
This sequence comes from Deinandra increscens subsp. villosa, assembly GCA_039602395.1. Taxonomy (NCBI): domain Eukaryota; kingdom Viridiplantae; phylum Streptophyta; class Magnoliopsida; order Asterales; family Asteraceae; genus Deinandra; species Deinandra increscens. Next base: position 16,077,077 of record JBCNJP010000008.1, read on the forward strand.
GAGGAGGTTTTTTGGTTTCTTGAAGATATATATCTTCACATCTTCGCTTTTCATGCCATAGTTCCTCCTCAATCCTTTTTCTTTTCCGTAGTTATCTTCAAATAGAGACTGAGAGGCTATTGAGATCTCAGGGGCATTGAGGTCTCCCCGTGGATTTTTGGTTTTCTCCTTGCCTTTTTCTGATTCCTTGGTGGGTTTCGAGGTACCTGTAGTATGAGTTTTGATGGAAGTACCTGATGAGGATGGAACCACTGGCCGACTGGACTTCTGTGCAGGTGGTCTTGGTGGTGGTGGTGGCATTGAGTGATCAGGAGCTAGACTGGGCTTGAATTGATCATGCTTCGTTCATTTGGGAGAGGACTTGATTTCACCAGGAGTTGTCTTTTGCTTTGAGCTGGGAGGAGAGTCATCAAGATTGATGATCGGAGGAGCCGTGGTCTCCATTTCTGAAGACTTCTTAAGTGGGTTGGCTCCTGTTACTTGCTTGGATAGATTTTTCATTCTTTTCTCTAGGAGCATCTGATCTGAATTTATCTTTATCATATTTGAGCTTTCTTCTTTTATTTCCTTGTGTAGAAGGCTGAATTCTCATTTGATCTTATTCAGCAACTCTTCTCCTTTGGCTTCATAGAATTGTAGTGCCTTTTGAGCCATCTTATTCAGTTCCTTGATCTGATTTTGTAGTGATTCTTGTTTTCCTCCTTTTAGTTGCCACTCGTTTTCTTGTAAGGCTCTCAACTGGTTAGAAATCTGATTGAATTGTTGCATGTTGTTTTTCTTCATCACTTTCAACTCTTCTTGTAGTTCAGCTATTTTCCGACGGTTGCTTTCTGTCTGTTTTGACAATTCTTCTATTTGTACAGAACTACTTCGGAAATTCTGATGTAGTTCTGTACTTTGTTGTTTTTGCTCATTCATGAAGTTATTGAGCAGATCAGAGAGAGTTTTGAAAAGTTCTCGAAGTCAGATTTTGATGCAGCTTCAGGGGGTAATATACCAGAGGACAACACATGTCTCTCTGTTGGGCTGGTTGATTTCTCCTTGATAATTTGTCAGTGCCTGTTAACTCAGCTATGCTGAGTGTGTACATGTCTTCCACATTCATTGCTTGGTCCAAAATTGGATTTACCTCCTGTGTTTTTTGAGAATCATGAGACATGTGTGTTGTTTGTCTTTGTGAGGATGTCTCTTGTGAGCTGACACTGAACACATCAATGTTGCTCATTTCCAAGTTTCCTTGACTTCTAGAGTCTCCACTTGTTGTTACATTATCTTCACTGACTGAGTCAGAGAAGATTTTGTGATGTGTGGCTATGATAGGAATGTCAAGGTGGGGTGAGTTGGTTGTTTGGGCTTGAAATTGGACAAAGGATTCTTGGAGGGATGTTTGTGGTGATGAATGCATGCTTTTGGTTTGATTTGGAGAGTTTTGGTTTTCTGCAGAGTGTTAGGCTGAAAATGTTGGCTCATGTGTGTATGTGGGGGACTTGGTGGGGTTTCCTGATGTGGTGAGTTTTGTTGTTGTGGAGGAGGGGAAGGGTTGTGGTCAGCCATTTCTTTTGATGGTGATGTTGTGGTGTTGGTTGAAGTAGGTGACTGATCAGGGTTAGATTTGTATTTGTTGGCTTTGATGAGATATTTTTGAAGGACTGGGTTGTTGTATTCTATCTTAACTGTCATACCCCATGGAAAATTGCAGAAATGTATATGTGTACCTAGTCTGTAGATACCTTTGATGTGATACATTTCAGTTGTATGGATTTCTTCATTTTCATCTGTTCTCACTTTATCTTTGATCCTTTGTGCTAGAAATCTGATGTAGGGCACAAATTCTGACTTCTTGCCTTTGGATTTTTCTTTGACTCTTTTCTCCATATATTTCTAGATTAGCAGGGCCATGTCAATCTCTTCATTGAATCATAAACTGTATAGAATGGTGAGAACGTTTTTGTTGATTTGGTCCATGGAGCCCTTCTTGGATGTCATGGTGTGGTTGAGTAAATTAATAGTGAATCTCCAGGGGGCATTAGTTGACTTACTCTGAGATTTGAAATTTAGCCATTTTCTGCAAACTTACCTCCGGTGATTTAAATGACCAGTTCTATCAGGGCTGGATCTTCTGGGTTAAGAAAGAAGGATGAGAAGTTATCTGTTAGTGGGAAGATTTTTCTCAGATCAGATAGTTGGAGTGTGATATTAGTGTGTGTTCACCTTTCCTTTCATATTTCCATCTATCATCTTGACAGTTGCCCAGAAGTTTAAAATGGTGGATTTTGGGCATGGTTCGTTGATGGTTAAGGCTATGGCAAATTGAGATGAATTCTTCAGGGCTTCTATGACCAACTGGAGGTTTGATGAGTATGCAGATGGGTTCAAATCACATGGTTGGTTAAGGGTGTCTAGGGTGAAATTTCGTCTGGGTGGTGAGTCAGAGGATGAGGAATCTAGGTTTAGGGTTTGCGCAGAGGGGTTTCGAGTGATTTTTCCTTTGGATCGAGTGTTCATTGCAGGGGTTGCAGATGAGGATGCCATTTATGGTTTCTCAGGTTTGTGATATGAACAGTGGGATTTGGATGAGAGGGACGATGTTCTTTTATAGGTATCTCCTTATGCCGTTCCGTTTTTCAAGGTTTTCCTATAACGGCTATAATTAATTCGAACATACGCTTTTATTCTGAACGGTAACAAAAATTTCCGTTGGCCATTATGAAATTAATATCGTATTTATCAGAGCCAAATTTTCATTCGTTGCTTAGATATTTTGGACAATTTTGATTTTTGAGGAGACATTCTGCAATATTTCTAATAAAGAGAATAAGAATTTATTTAATCAGGAAATTTATACAGAGAGTTTAAGGCAAGTACAAATGTCCGTACATGTGCATCTATTCTGGTCTCTGTTGTGAGCAGGAGTTTTGAAGGCTTTGAATCTCACTTCCATTTGAAGAGAAATATAAAGATGCAGAGAAGTTTGCCTTCCTGTGGATGGAAGAAAATATCCATTGGAGTCTGGAAGTCCGGAAATTGTGTGTCCTCATCTGAGAGATGATGATCAGAATATTTTGATGAGAAACATATTTGAATATGAGAGAAAAAGTATTGCCACAGATGTGGAAGGTGAACTCTGTCATGTTTTCCTTCATATATATTTTCTTTGTATCCCATATCAAGAAGGGTTTTGATCACAACATCTTGGGCAAAGTGACTAGGAGCAGATGGACTGTCTTTGATTTGAAATGCTTTTCTGATAAGATGTTGATTAACGAAAAACAATCCTCCACAGACGGATGTTCTTATTAAGGCATTGTCTCCATCCTTAACAATGAGAACAAAGTACATTTCAATGTGTCCTTTTTCAACACGATCTTTGATAAAGTGATACCTGACGTAGATGTGCTTTGTCCTATGGTTCAGATGAGATAGTCTTTTGTGCCATAGCTCAGATTCTTTGTTAGAGGACTTTGAAACAAGACAAAAGGACTCATTTGAAATCAGATTGTTGAAATTTATAAAGTAGAGACTCTGATTTATTCTTTTTCCAGTTAGGTAAATTTTATTGTCGCTTAGTCCAACAAGTTCACACTTGTTGGAGTAAAGAGTAAGTTTTAAGCCTTTATCACATAATTGTCCACAACTTAATAAGTTGTATTTTAGACCTTGGACATGTGACACATTTTTAATTGTGACTTCACCATTGGTAATGGTTCCATACCCAATGGTTTTGTATTTTATACCATCACCAAAGGTTATGGATCTTCCTTTTCTTTTCACATAATTGTTTAACAGTTTTATTTCCTTAGTCATGTGGGTAGAGCATCTAGAATCACAATACCAGATTTGTTGTATGTGATTCTCTTGACATTTAGTTTGAACCTTTTCACTGCTGTGTAGAATTTTTTCTGAAATCTGGCTAAAAGAGGTTTAAGAGTTTCCTTTTTGTGCCTTTTGATTTCAGAAAATTTAACTTCAGAATGATGGGATCTGTTGGCTATGCAATCCATCAGGGAATCATCAACTTCTTTTGGAAGATTGGTAATTCTAGATTTCCACTATGGATGTTCCTCCCTAGCAAGCATAGGGAGGTTAGCTAGTGAGCCGAGAGATTTCCCATTATTCTGAATTGAGGATATTTTAGAAAGCGGGTTCATTGAATATTGATTATTTAATCTGCTCTAATACCAATCTATTGGGTCCCGAGAAGGCTCTTTAACAATGTTGGCGCAATTTGATTTAAACAAGATAAACAAGTTACGAAAAGTAAATCAAATTGGAAGACAACAATTCATAAAAGGGTTATTCTGTATATCTCAAATGTAAATAATGGTTTATAGTATGACTATGTATCAACAAAAATAACTTTTCTATGGGAGTGATGTTGTAATTGCTTTTAGAAGATATTGAATTGTATGCTTTATGTCTTGCCTTGTTTGGTGAAGTCAGCTTGCTATTTATAGGAAGATGTAGCAAGTTGTATTTGGATAAGGTGGTTGAGGACGGTTGATGTTGGAGTGTGTCAGAGTATATAGAGATCAATTAAAGATATTCAATTTATCTCTTTTTCAACTGTCTTCAACTGCCTCCGTGATTAATGCCAAGTTGGCATTCATTTTGCTTGTTCTTCACACAAAGGTAGAATTTGGTCTTCTCGTAATCTTTATCTTTTGATAGTCCAGAAATCCTTCAGGACTCTGCTTTGAAGACTACGGATGCTTCCTATTAGAAGCTTTCTACATAAATGAGGATTTCTGTGGAATTTAGTCTGTACAGAACTACTTCGGAATTTCCGGAGTAGTTCTGTATGAATACAGAAATCATGCAGAAATCTGTAATTCATACAGACTTTCGTATCCTTTCTGTTTTAAGGATGTATTTTTATCTTTTCTTCTAATACTTGACTGTTTTGTGTTACAATTACATTGTGTTCTAACACAATCTTCAACTAGCTGTTGGTACGCTAGTTGGTACGGAAGACAATCTTCATCCGTGGTACACGACGGTTATAGTTTGGTCCGGCGGCAGTTACGCCGTACCAAAATGGTACGCTGAGTTCACTGGTACGCTGATTTGGTTTGGTCCGGTTCTTGGTACGCTGAAGGTCTCGTACGTTGTTGGTCCGCTGAAGGTCATTGGTACGCTGGTTCTCCTGGTCCGCTACTTGGTCCGCTGGCAGAATAGTTGTGTTCACTAAAACTGACGTAACTGGAGATCCGTTAAGAGTTATAGGAGCTAATGCCAGCAAAAACGACCGTCTCGACGAGATCTACACTTTACTCGCCTAATGGGTAGTACCCTCCGGTTTGACCCCCAAAATCCATCTTTAAGATCTCCATTTTTGCATCTGAAGTTTTTGATACTGAAAAGTTTGTCACAAAATGTCTGATTTTCACGCATTTGCGGCTATGCAAAGCACGATGCAAACTATGCTTAACTTTGATAACGAAATTGGAACAAGCTAGAAAGTTCCCAAGCTGTTGAAATTGGAAGATTATCACAATTAGAAACAACGATTTTCTGCATATATCAGCACAAATGATATTGATTTGTGGATTCCAATTAAAAAACTTTACATACATCGAACTAAAAACTTTACACACATCGTACTGATCTAGGAGATTTCAAAGAAGTTCATACTTTTGATCAAGCTGAGAGGAAACTTTATGAGCTTGAACAAAAAGCATTTGGTTATCTTACGATGACTTTACCTACTGAATTGTTGCATCAGTTTAGTACTTGCAAAAAGTCAAAACAGTTATGGGATGCTTTGTCTGCGAGATGTGAAGGAAATGATCAATATAAAAAGAGTAGAAGAAAAGTGCTGAACAAAGAATTTGAAAATTTTCAACACTATGATAAAGAAAATATTCCTGCTCTTGTATCCAGATTTTCACATCTGATAAATGAAATTAAAGTGGTTAAAATAGAGAAAACTGAAGAGGAATTGAAGGAGAAATTGCTAGAAGCATTACCAGAAAAGTGGGAGAATTATGTTTTATTGCTTACTCATCATAAGGAGTACTCGACATTGTCATTTCATGATTTAACCGGAAAGCTTCATGCTAAAGAGATGGAAATGATGACCTTAAATAAGTCAACAGCTCAATTGCAAAATCCTGAATTGTATCATGGTCAGAATTCTGCAAGTCTGAATGCCAAATCTAAATCATTTGATTTTGATTCATCAAATCCAGCTCCAACAACATTTGTTGCTAGTCATGGACTAGGAAATTCTGAAAATTCATTAAGAGGGTGTAACTTCACTATTCCAAATCATTCAAGTCAGACTGCATTTTCTGTAAAAACACCTGATGAACATGTGGCATTGATTTTAGCTTTATTATCTTCATACTATGGGTTGTTGAATGGTGGTTTGCCAACTGCTAATCTGATTGAGGAAGATTTTAATCAGATCGATCCTGATAATCTTGAACAGATGGATCTTAACTGGAAACTTGCTATGCTAGCCCAAAGAGCTAAAAGGTTCAGAAAGAAAACAGGATTCCAAAGTTTAAATCCAAATGGTAAAGTTGGCTTAGACAAAGCAAAGGTAGAATGTTACAAATGTTCAAAATTTGGACATTTTGCTAGAGAATGTAACAACCAAAAGGAAGCTAATACTTCTACTCCAATAGCCTTGGTTTCTCAAGTTGATAAACAATATGATTGGGGATGAACATCTAGTTCTAGTCCAATTGCTTTAGCTGCTATTACGTCTGAGAAAAATGCACAAACATCTAATGAAGGTTATGATTGGCAGTAGAGCAACCTGGAATGCTCTGATACCACTTGATAAAGCACAAGATGATCTTACTACTGCATGATTCGGTAATCGGATAGCAACAAGATGTAAATAAAGCTTTGCTTTATTGATTCACTTAGAGAATACAATGTAGAGAGAGGAACACACTCAGTTTACACACAGTTAAGATGTTGCAAATGACAGCACTGACTAACTCTCTCTAACACGAACTATTTATAGTTACTTAGTCATAAGCCAGCGGATCACCAGCAGACCATCTGGTCCGCCGTATCAACTGGTCCGGCGGATCATCTGATCCGGCCAGATGACTAACTGACTCACATAGATGCTCTAGACTAGATACAATACACGAGACACAACGTTAGCATAGGAATATGCTCTAACAATTGGGGTGCAGATTTTCCTGATGAATCTGCGTTTGTTGCCCAAAGTGTACACAGTGATGAAAAAGTAACTGATTCTGAGTCTGAAACAGGTGGTTCTGAAACTAGTTGTTATGAATCTGTTTGCGAGTTTTGTTCTAAAAAAGACAAGACGATTCAGGGTTTGATAAAAGAAAATGAAGTGTTGGTTGCTGAAAATAAAAGGAAAATAGAAGAGTTGGCCGATGAACAGAAAAAGTTGGCAGATGTAATTCAAGAGTTATCATCTTAGAAAGAAAAGTTTTCAGAGTTTCAAGCAGAAGTTGTTGAGAAAGAATTGAAATTTCAATGTGTTGAAAAGGATTTTGAACAGAAATTTACAAAAGTATCTGAAGAAAATGCTGACTTAGTCAAAGAAGTTGAAAAATGGAAGGCCGTGGCTGAGGATGCTGCAAGTGATTTCAATAATTTGTTTGAAAAATCTAAGATCAAGCTTGATATGCTCAATAAGTCTTCTGATGAATATGTTGCAAAAATTGAGGCATATTAGATTGATATGGAAACGTTGCTTGATGAAAAGAGGGAGTTAGTAAGAGTGAACAAATTGCAAACTGCAAATTTGGATATTCAAAAAAGGAATGAAGATAATTTGAAGAAAGAGTTATTTGCAGAGCTCGATAATTTGAGGATGCAGAAATATGAAACTCATAAAGTGGCTAAGAGGTTGATTACAACAGATTAAGAATTGGCGGCGGCTCAACAAAAGATTTCTGAATTGAAGATTGAAGTAATTGATTCAAAACGACTTTTGAACAATTTTACTAACTCACAATCTTTTACAAGTTTCTTGGCCAAGGATGAAAATTTTGAGATAATGTTTAACAAAACAGTTTCACCACCAGGTAGTCTCAAAGAAGGTGTTAGTGACCTGAAGGAAAAGGTAGAAACTGGTGATTATTCTAAATTTGTTGATAAGAAATCTGATGAGAAAAAGGTTGTGAAGTCACAAAAAGAACAGAAAGTTGACAAGGTTGTGTCTAATTCTCTGACTACTGAAGAAGAAAAATCAGCAAGTTCAACCGAGAAGATTAGTTCTTCTACAGACATTGATGAGACTATTTTCTATCAACAAAAAGATGTTGGTCAAGTGAAAGCTGAATTTTCTCGTCTTGCAAAGAATGGCCATAAGGTATCTGGTTCTGAAGAAAAGATTTTGGGTAAACATGTTGGTTTGGGTTTTAATCAGAAAGTTACTGCTGCTGGTACTTCTCAAGTTCCAAAGGAACAGAAATTGAAGAAAATTAGTTTGAAGCAGGTAAAAAAAAGGATGTTTTTCATGCTGAAAAGGTTCAATCTGCGAGATTTTACAAACTCAAAGGTTCAGATAAAATATTCTCCGATAAGGAGTTCCACTTCATTGTGTGGATTCTCAAAAGATAGCTGAAGTGTTTGTGAAGCATAATGAACTGATGAACAAGTAGAAGTAACATGCTAAATATTCTTCTAGAGGATCAAATTCTACTCCAAAGAGCCTAACATCAAAATGGGTACATGATCATCGGTTTTAGGTATTTGATAATTTTTATGATCATTTTGGAGATGCTATATTTTGTGAAGCTTTGCAGATTCTAAAAAGGCGAAATGTAAACAATCATTTGTATTATAATTGTCAACAAAAAGGGCATATGGCACAAGATTGTCCGGTTTCTGCTGCTTCTACTTCAAGAAAGGAAAGGTTCATTTTGTTGGTAAATCTGCCAAATATAGATTCATTGTTGAATATGGCAGAGTATTTGATGAATATAAGCCTACATTTTTCAAAAGTCAAGGAAGATTTATTCCTATATTTCAAATGTTCCATATGTAGGTTGTTAGTCACAATCGACTGTGACCGGTTCATCAAAATACTGATTTACCAACACATCAAATCTGGAAACCTAAAGTGGTTTCAAAGGGTAATCAAGACACTGGTTAACCAGAAGCGATTCGCTTTGGGTCATTTATAAACTGACGTGTTTGACCAGTGTGCAGGTACTTCTAGAAGATCTATCGGTGATTGAAAAGTTGCTAATGGAGGAGTATTCTGCTGCTTTAATTTAAATTACAAGTGATATCAAATTTCAAAAACTGAAATTTTTCTGAAAGCTAAAACTGCAAGGTATCCATGTCGAAAGGTCAATTTTCTTTCTTTTACATTTCGTATGTAGTTTAGGGGGAGAAAATTGAAAATACCAAAAATAGTGTTTTGTATTTTTGTTAAAATGAAAAATCCAAAAACAGAGTTTTCATTTTAAGAGGGGAAAAAGCAGAAAAATACAAAAAACATTGAAAAATGAGAAAATACAAAAACATTAAAAATGAGAAATTGTATCCAACATAATTGGGAAATGATGGTACATTGCCTTACGTGTCTGATTCTTGGATAAATTAGATGAAAAAGCCACGAGATCATTGTTCGATGTGCTTGGTAGGCTCGGCATTAAATTAAAAAGTTTTCAAATGTGATATTCATTAAATACTAATGCTTGACCAAGTGAACAACATCTTGATACGTATCTCAAGATATTGAAAAGATGTATGAAAAAGAAAATGAGAAGTCACTGTGTATATATGTGTTCATTTTGCAAAGATTTAAACTTGTTTGATTTTCTTGTCAAACGATCAGACTTTCTCTGCGTATCGAAAGATCGACCTGATTGTTGTTCGTTTGACCTTCTACTCTATTTTCTTTGGTGTTTCTTATAATTAATCGGACTTTCTCTGCGTATACGAAAGTATCGACCTGATCGTTGTTGAATTATACAATCTGAACTTGTTTTATTTTTTCATTATTTTGTTAAATCCGAGGTTTTATCTGTGTATCGAAAGATCGACTTTAAGGTAGACGATTTAACATTCTTATTTTTTTTTTTGCATGGAACACAGTTGATGATATCACAAATTCAATCATTATGTGTTAAATCACATGTGAAGTCACAAAGTGTGATATAAAAAGCATATATGAGTATGTCTGATAGTGTGCGGTACACTGGTCAAAGCAATCTAATCAATACCTTAACATATCCAGATGTTATGAGTATGATTGTGCCTGAGTTTAAGATGAACAAATTATACCAGTAATCGACATGACTTGTATGCTGAAATAATTGAAATTGAAGTGTAGTTCAGCATGTTATGTTCAATATAATCCCAAGTTGTGATATTTCTCGTAAAAGACAAAAATAGTGTCTGATCCTGTATTGCATTTATGTTTTATATGTGAAAAGTTTAAAAAGATTTCAGGTGTGTTTTAGCATAAACTTAGAAAATCAAAAAGATTTTCGGTGTTTTTTGACTTAAAGTTTCAAAAATCCAAAAAGATTCTGTTTCTTATTTATTTTCGACCGATCGACATGTGATACGAAATCAAATCTCAAAAATATATCTTGGATTCTCGAAGAGAAGTTTTGCTCCAAGATAAAATTAATTTTCAAAAGAAAAAGAAAACCGCGTTTCTGTCTTTTGAATTGCAGGTTATGTGTGTCAAGACTCAAGCATGGTGAAAGGGGGAGTTTGAAGTATCTGTCACAAGTGGATCTTGAAGTTTAAAGATTATTCAAGAGTGATCCAGCCATGCAAGCTCTATAGCTGACAAGAAATTTCAAGTTGAAGAGCATATGCAGTGATGCTGAATATTGAAGACTGAAGTTTAGTTAGCATAGATACACTACACGTTAGGGGGGAGTTTGTTAGAGCATATTCCTATGCTATAGAGTATCTCGTGTATTGTATATAAGTGAGCGTGTTAGTGTGCGAGTCATAGGGGGTAGCGTAACAAGCTGGTCCACCGTACCAATGGTACGCCCATACCAATGGTATGTTGTATGGTACGCTAGCTAGTATGTGCTACCATAAATAGTTTGTGTTAGGATGAGAGCTTTTCAGTTATGTCATTCTACACCTTTTCTGTGTGTGTTATAGAGAGAGAAACCCGAGAGCTTTTGATTGTATTCTTCAAGTGATTCAATACAAAACTCATATTTACTTTCTCGTGTTCAATAGATTGATTGTTTCACGCAGTAGTAAGATCATTCCGTGTCCTTAACCTCTCACGACGTGAACACCACCCGGTTACCATCTTGAGGCCATATACCCCTGTGCATGCAACATCTATGAGAAATTCCATTCATCCACATCTGCCACCACTAGTCATGCTAGCATCTCTCCTAGTAAGTTCCTACACTCTACACATTTCTAATGACCATGAAACCATATCTCACTATGCTTCGCTCCATCAAGGTATCACAAGAAGATAACACGAGACCCCAAGGTCCATCACTTGGATACCAAATCCATGCAACACTCACTAGAGGTATGAATTTACAATTAATGGTCATTCTTCGCCGCGAGCTGCGTATCATATGATTGAGATCCTATTAAAAGAAGAGTCACCAATCTATGACTAACACATACATGCACACATATTTATTGAAACCACCATCACAAACACTTCTTTACTAATAAATCGATACTACCCAACATTTGTCTATAAACAACGGATATATATATATATATATATATATATTTATATATATATATATATATTCTAAATGGTCATTATGCACCTTTTCTCTCAAATTCTTAAATACTTAGCCAAAATCTTGAAGTCTCAATCTGCAACAATTCTTTAGGATGACTTCACCAGCAAGGCTCAACGGTGAAGTTGTTTGAGTTGCCACCAACATCTAGTTCCAACAGTGTTTTCATATATAATTTTTATTTATGTAAGGTGATCTACAAGCACGTTGGGTCGAGACAACTCCAGGTCTTTGCTCATGCAAAACAGAGGAGAGTCTGACTAACGGCCGAAGTATCCCCAGGTCATTGCTCATGCAAATTAAAGCAGAGGGGACACCGACTTTTTGAGGATTAAGTTTCATACTCTTGGAATGAAGCTTGTGTATCAGGAATGCAAACATAGTCAAATAAACATGCACAAAATCTAATTGTGTATTCCCAATAATATGTCATACGTTATCTTTAAGTGTGTGACACATACCTTTTATAATTTGGAAACAGAGCCTACCAACATATCACCGTGGAGCATGTCTTCACTTCAGCCTTACGCGTGTCAGCCATCCATAGTGCAGAAATTTATTTCTTTTCCCCTTCTTCTCAAACACACAAGCAAACGATTAAAAATTAAAAAACACACTTTGAAATGAGGGGTCCATTTTTTTTATTATTTCTTTGCTTCCCCTTGATTTTTGATTTTTTTAATGACTGAAAACGATACTTAATAACAATAATGATTTTTTTAAGATGACATAATGACAAACAACTTAAGCAAATAACATTTAAACAAAGCTGGCCAAGTTAACTTTCAACGTTTATCCCTTTGAATTTTTTTTGAAACGGGTTTTGTTTCATGCACTACCATACTTCATATCAATTTAGTCAAGCAATAACCAATTCAAACAGTACCTTACTGATTTTGTTAGATTTACCTCTCACCAGGAGAACATCCCCACTATTGAGAATTTGCATGTCATGAAGTGGAGAGATGCTTCCTATCCTTGTCAAACCCCAACCGACGACTGAAACGTCGGGGCATGATCAGATTGCCCATAAGCTCATGACAACTAATTTAGTGACAATAGTTAAATAATGAATTTCATTGATAACATTGAAAGATAAAACAATGCACCATATATTGATAATAAATACAATTTATTTATTAATCTAGGTCCAAAAGCCCTATGTGATAGCATCTTGAAACATCAACATCATAGCCCGCAACATGTATAAAATAAAGGGGGTCAACTATAAATAGTTGGTGAGTAACCACAAGTTTAATACATAACATATATTTGAAAAACATGCGTTACGTGTCATATGATAGAATAAGTGAAAATAACATGCTAGAAGATATTGACAACATGAAAGACTAGGCATAACCAAAATTATTGGTATAAAATGACAACATGAAATAATAGGCATAAACAAACCTCAATGACATATGAAAGATTCCCTAACCCGCGGGTTAGACTATATGAAATAATGAAATAGGCTCCAAACACCCAACGCCGAACCGGTCAAGTTAAGTGGGTTGTCAACCGATAGATCTACCTCTGTTACCCCAGGCCTTACGTTAATGCTTATGCCAAATGAAAGACATGAAAACCATGACATACTTGACATCCGATGATAAACATGAAAACCTTTGATAAACATGAAAGCCTTTGAAAATCACATATTGACAAATCATGCTAGAAGTCACATAACACATAATTCACACATAGATCATATACGCATGATAAATGATAAACTTGAAAGACAACACTTTGAAATAGGATACATGTTGCAACCCCAAAAATGAGAAAAAGAGAAAAGGGGCAAGGATTACTCACTTGGATTAGAAGTTAAGTCCACTGAGCGAAAAGTGAAAGTGAAAGGATTAGTCCCAAAGATTCATCCTAAAAGAATAGAAGGGGACAACATGAATATTGGAATATGGGATTCTAAGCTCTTATGCATTTAGGGGATGAGTTTTAATGTTATAAATTGAAGTTTAAAAAAAATGTTAACTTTTAAGAGTAACAATACCTTAAACGTTACTAGACATGCTTTGGCCTAATAGGTTATGACACTCTCATCGGGGCATCCCAGGTAAGTATCCAGGTCCGACTATGGGATTTATGCGAACACTTATCCTTTTGACAAAGACCCCAACTACCGGTGGTTTCACCCTTCCAGTTACTACATGTCATTCGCGTCTCAAGTACCATCACTAAATATGTTGTTAAACAGAGATCGATTTCTAATCTATTTGAAATTCTTAAAAATGAGTTTATGTTCAAAACCTGAATTATATATTAGAATGGTTAAAAATTAGTTTAATTGTCGATTTGTGAAGAACAAGCCTTAATCCCAATCTTTTCATGCATAAAAACGTTGACTTTTCGATTAGAAGAATATAGATGAAATTGGACATGATAGTTTAGACTCGTTGGGCCTAACGAGCCTCTACAAGGGCTACAGTAAGCCTAAATCGGCCTAAGCAAGGCAACACGTACTAATGACGTGCCTTTGCAAAGCTGGGCGTCCAAAGGACAAGCCTTAACAATGCTAGGCGTTCTAAGAACGAGCCTTAGGAAGGCTACCTAAACGAGCCTAAAGCACCTAACTAAGAACCTAAAGTAAACTAATTAAACTAATAAAGCGATAAATAAGCGAATAACGAAAGGAAAGAAAGAAAGGAAATAAAGAAAGAAAAAGAAGAAGAATTACCTCAAAGAAGCTTTTCAAACGAGACGAGCTTGAAGGGCAGCACCTCCTCACTGAGAGCATAAAAAACTACTAAGCACGACACCCGAAGGAGTATTGTACTTGTGGAACCACCAAAATTTGGTTATTCAACTTGTTTATACTCAAACTAGGAGTTGGAAGCTATAAGGGACCTAGAAGAGGTATTTATAAGTGTATAAGGAGTGAAAATTTCGCTGGTGGGGCAATGTGGGACGAAATTCGCGACTAGTAACACAACAACAAACATCAAACTTGTTTTCGCGATTCCCGCTTCGTTATAACTCGGTTTCGCACGCGGTTTTCGCCCACGTTCATCATTATCAGAGTATTATCATATAGAATAAAGTAATACAACATTCATGGTGTTGAGAATTGGGCTTAAAACTTGGATCTTGATGCGGGTCGAGTTTCTGAGTTTTTGAAATATACGGATGTTACAATCATGTGCTTGGAACAATCACTATCACAAACAAACAAAACGTTAATAAAATTCCTCCTTGACTGTTCCTGCACGAGGTGAGAGATCAGTTAGCCATTTGTAACCAGGCCATTGTTGTTCTGGGTATACCTGAAGAGTTAGTGAAGGATCTTTTAAGAACATCCCTTTGTGATATCAGGAATTGGGGGTGTAGCTGCTGCCTTTGTTTAGGGTTTCCAAAATTGAGGTGATTTCAAAGTTGTTTTAGTCACCATTAGTGTAGCGACGTTAGGTATTTCAATCAGTTACTTTTTGTTAGAACAAAAATCTATGTGACTGACGCCATCAAATCTGTGCTGTAGACATTCAGTTGAAGAATCCATTGTGATTTTATTCGGAGACTGGGTTATGATGATCGAGGCTTGCAAGTTTGGACCGAAGACGTTTTCTGGAAAAGTTAACCGTTCGGGTCAACGGTCAACATAAAAGTCAACGGAAGATCGGTTCGAGCGAGTCAAGCTTCATATTATTTGAGTTTATTTGTATTTGGCTCATTTATTTGTGTTCACTAGTTAGCGGGTTAGTGAGCACAAGGGCTCTCACTATAAATAGCATTATTAGCCCTCATTTGTAAGGAGATGATTCTTTAGAGAGTGATGTGAGCTATCATTTCTAGAGAGAGAGAGATAGTCTCATCTTGAGTTTGAGCTCAACCCAAGATGGCCATGGATTTCTTATGATGAGATTGTAAGCATTCGACTCGTTGTAATCATTCGACTATCAATGAATCGATTTGCTTTATCATGATTTGTTGTTTAATTTCCTAGATTCTCATTCATCTCGTGTCATTGTCTTTCGAGCTCTCGGTTGAACATGATCCGGGTCTGTGACGTGAAATCGGTCCTGACAAATGATATCAGACCGGCTACCTATTGATTGTGTCTCACGACCAATCTGATCACTCAGATCTGGATTTTGTTCAAATTTATTGCTCAAGATTGGCAATTCCGCTAATGAGATTTTTTTCTTCATTTTTGGAGCTATTTGGATGAGTTCTAGATGAATCTGATGATAGATTGTTAGAGCATTATTCTGGTCGTCAGGTGAATTATCAAGATCAAGACAAGATGCAAAAGTGTCTGTGTCCGAAGTGACCCGAACTACCAGTTCGGGTGCACACGAACTGATCCGAAGTGGCAGTTCGTGTGATGTCCATTTCGCATATTTTGGAACAACTATAAATAGCATATCTTGTATAAGAATTCTAGTTTTCTGGTCAGATCAGTGTGTGTTTTCCTGTGTGTATTCTCTCGGTGGTTATAATAAAAAAGCTTTTGTATTTACATCTTGGGTTCACTCGTTTACAACTCGAATTACATAGATTGAGTAGACGATCCACAGCTCCACGAACTTTCATAGATTCATGTTGTTGGGTTCATTCAGATGTTTTTTCATGCTCCATGTGTTCAAATCACTTGAAGAAATGTGGATCAGAGCTGTATTTTCGTAACTACTAGAGTTTTCATGTTTTCTAGGTTTTTTATTAAATTTCGGAGTTTGATTCAGAGATTGCGGTGTTATGATGCATGTTTTTGGATGAAATGAAGCTTGATTCTTGATAGAAATAGCATTCCAAATCCATTGGAACCATCCATTTTGTCCAATTCGCAATGGATTTGAAGATTCTGGAAAACACACACTACCATGTGCGTTCTTAGTGTTCTTCAGTTTTTCCAGAAATGGGGTTTTTTTTGGTCTGATTCGATGAGTCTTGTAGCTGTTTAAGAGTTTTCTGTGGCCAGAATAACTTCTTTAGTGATAAGACTACAAGATTTCGTCATTGTTCTTGGATTTCCATACGTTTTTGGATGCTTTTTAGATCATCAAAGTGGGCTGTACAGGTTTGTGTTCATCGTGCTCTTTAAGCTGTTTATCGAACTTTTGAAGCCTTGATGATATTCTTAACGACTTTGTCGGATTGAAGATGGTCGTTACGACCTTGTTGAGCTTAACGACTTTCTTAGCCTTAACGGTCTTCTCTGACAAGCCTTTATGATCTTGTTCTAAGACAACACTTTGCGATCTTGTTTCTGGAATCGCTTTACGATCTTGTTTCAGAATCCCTTTACAATCATGTTCCAGAAAGTCTTAACGATCTTCTTCACGAACCCTTTATGATCTTGTTTTGGGTTTTTGTTTGAGAGGTGTTCGGTGAATTCTGAAGGTACAGGGGTGTTCGGGATGATGTTTGGGTCATGGTCATACAATTTCTGTCAAGATTGGTGGTCCGTAGGTGGCTAAACGATGATCTCCAGTGGGTTCCTGGAATCTCCGGTCGAATTAGGGTTAACGGGAGGGAGAATTATTTTTTTGAAGATGATGGAGACAATCACCTGCGTGGCAGTGCCTCATTGGCCACCAAAGTTTCTGCATTCTCTCTCAAGTCTCTTTTTTGTCGGCTCCCTTGTCTAACACTAATTGGGTTGTCATTCTCCTATTGATTCACCGGGATATAGGTGGGACCGAGTTTACAAAAAGATCCGGTGGTGGCATGAGCGCTGTCGGTCTGTGATTGGCTACTGCGCCTCTCACACAGATTGCCAACATGGGTCGTTGGATCAACACCGATTCCTCAGTTCATATAAAGATAGTTTGATGCCAGGTAAAACCTTCTCGCTAGTAATTTGGTATATTTGTGTTAATTTAATTTTTCTTTTGAGTCTTCTTAAGTTTTTATTGTTTATTTTTCAACCATGGCCAGGTTAACTTAAATGTTTTTAATTTATTTTGTGGGTTTTATGCAAGAAATCAAGTGATAAGAGTTCTCGGGTTCAGGGGAAGTATTTATAGGAAACTCGTAACCTATGTTAGTGTTGGGGGTGTATTTTCAGGACGCTTACAGGAAGCTCGAATGATTCAGGAATCTTAATACTGTAAGGGAATCCCACTAATCCAGGTATCCTGATTCATTTTTATTCGACTAACCCCTATTATTACCATGTGCTTATTTGATCTAGATACCGTTGAGTAGTCAACTACCTCCAAAATACAGGCTTTAACTATAGAAGAACGTGGACTAAGAGGAGGAGTGTAGCCCTAACGGTCGAGTTAGTTGGAGAATAGGATCCCGGGAATCCCAGAATGTTTGTTATTCATGTAACTGTTATATAATCGAGGACTCGATTGGTTTAGGAATACACAATTCACTCACACTTGAGCTCTGAAAGCTATAACCATTGTACCACATAGTCCGATCGATCAATCCTCCAAAAAAACTTGTATTCTTTCGATTTCTTATCAATAAAAGTGCTAGGAAGCAGGCTCTTCAGGCCGAATCCCGAGGTTTTTTCCAGGATCCCTAGAGGAAACTCGAAGGATTCTAGATTTTCCCTCGTTACATCACCATGTCAATCATTTTACTTTGCTATTTTGTCATTTCCTTGATAAAGCGCACTACCTCACAATCAAAGTTTGGAATACGAAATCACTTTGTTGATTTTTGACCAAAATAGTTAGGCGACCACCATGGGGCAAGTGGTGCTTCATCCTACAAAAAATTCTATATCTCTTTCACTGAATTTCATCCCCACTCCAAAAATGTCGACTCAATAAAAGTCTATTTCTGCCTCTGCCTCATCCTCTATCCCTTCTCTTCCACCCGCTCCAGGGAGCCAGAAGAAGAGTAATGTTAGAACACAATGCAAATGTAACACAAAACATTGAAGTATTAGAAGAAAAGATAAGATATATCCTCAAAAGAGAAAGGATACGAAAGTCTGTACGAATTAAAGATTTTTGTATTCATATAGAACTACTCCAAAAATTCTGAAGTAGTTCTTTACAGACCAAATTCTACAGAAATCCTCATTTTTGTAGAAGGCTTCTAATGGGAAGCATTAATAGTCTTCAAAGAAGAGTCCTGAAGGAGTTCTGGACTATCAGAAGATAATGATTACGAGAAGAAAAAAATATGTCTTTGTGTGAAGAACAAGGAAATTACACACCAACTTGGCATTTATCACGAGAGCAGTTGAAGATAGTTGAATAAGAGATAAATTGAATATCCTCAATTTATCTCTATATACTCTGACACACTCCAAATTCAACCGACCTCAACCACCTTATCCAATGTAACTTGCCACATCTTCTCAAAGCAATTCCAACTTACTCCCATAGAAAAGTTACTTCTGTTGATACATTGTTATACTATAAACTCATGTAAACCATTATTTACATTTGAGATATATACAGAAAAACCCTTTTTATGAATTGCTATCTTCCAATTTGATTTACTTTCCCCAACTTGTTTATCTTGTTTAAATCAAATTGTGCCAACATTGTTAAAGAGCCCTTCAAGGGACCTAACAATTGGTATAAGAGCAGATTGAATAATCAATATTCAAAGATCCTGCTCTTTAATTTTTTTTTTCTCAACACTCTCTCAGAAAATGTCTACAAGTTGGAACAATGGAAAATCACTTGGCTCTTGATAGGGAGGAATATCCACAGTGGAAAATCAAAATTACCAACTTCCTAAAAGAAGTTGATAGCTCCCTGTTGGAATGCATAGCCAAGGGACCCCATTGCCCCACAGTCGACATTCCTGAGATAAAAGAAACTGAAACCTCAGCTGGTGTGCCAGCTCGCACCATTCCTAAAGAAAGAAAATGGTGGAGTGAGGAAGACAACACCAAAGGAATAAATGAGGATAAAGCAAAACTGTTCTCATCATGGCTCTTCCTCATGAAATATTATCTCAAGTTGACTACAACACCTCAGCAAAGGGCATATGGGATGCCCTTGAGAAACTCTTTGATGGGGTGGGGGGGGGGGGTGGGGGTGGGGGTGGGGGTGGGGGATCAAATGAAAAGAAATAAAAGAACTAAAGCACTAAACGAATATGAATATTTCAAGTGACTCCCAAGTGAGTCACTCTTAAACACCTACAATCGTTTTGTCACAATAATTAACAATCTAAGAAAGTTCAATGTTTCTAAA
The DNA here is from genome assembly GCA_039602395.1 of Deinandra increscens subsp. villosa. NCBI lineage: Eukaryota > Viridiplantae > Streptophyta > Magnoliopsida > Asterales > Asteraceae > Deinandra > Deinandra increscens. The sequence goes on from JBCNJP010000008.1 coordinate 16,096,899, forward strand.
TCTAATGAGGAAACCAACATTAAATTTATCAAAAGCCTTCCTCATGAATGGAGAAGTCTAACCATGAATCTTCAGTCAACTTTGGATTTAGAAGAAAAAAAAATCTAAATGATATTTTTTGTATTCTTGACTCTCAAGAATCTGAAACATTGGACATATCAAAATCCAAAGTGGATCCACTGGCTCTTTACTCTGAAAAGAGGAAAAGAAATACCAAACAAGAGTCAAACCACTCAAAAAGGAAAGAATTAAGTGACTCAGAAAACAAATAATTCTGAAAGTAAAACAGAAAATGAGTCACTTGAAAAATCAATAGCATTACTAACCAAATAGTTTGGTAGATTCAAAAAGAATCCTTCCTGGTCAACCAGAAATAATTTTTCAAAAAATGAAGATGGCAAGAAACAGTCATCTGAATACAACAAAGCTGAAGTTGACAAGAGTGAGATAAAATGCTTCAAATGTGGAATTATGGATCACTATGCCTCAAAATTGTCAAGACCAGATTTGAGCACAAGTATCTCATTTGATTCATCACACAAGTGCGGAAATCATGTGTGATGATCAATCATGGCTGAAATTGCTTCATTGCAATCTAATTTGATGATTTCTAAAGCTCAAGAACACAAAGAGAACACACACACAACTCTCCCAGGTGGTTAGAATGACTGATGACTTTAAGGTTTCATCATTATAGGTATTTATACCTCCTAGGAGCACTGAACACAAGGAGAACCACGAAAATCAGCAAATCATTCTATCTATCAGAAGCTGGTCTTCCAACACACATCAGATGCTGGTCGTTTAGGTTTAAGCTGGTCGTTGGGAACACTTGACTGATCGTCCAGGGTGAAGCTGATCGTTAAGCTAATCCTATAGAACAAACCTGGTCGTTTAGAACAATCAAGCTGATCGTTTAGATCAACTCCTGGTCGTTCAAAACAAACAAGCCGATCGTTTAGATCAGCTCTTGGTCATTCAACTTACACCCTTGTCGTTTAAGGCAACTAGGCTGGTTGTTTAGTTATGTATCCTGGTCATTCAAACACTTAGCCAAATATTCCATCAACTAGTTGATCGTATGGTAGCAAAACCTGGTCGTTCAAGCACCTAAGCTGATCGTTCAGAGTGACTAAACCAAAACAAGATCAAGTAAACAACCAAACTAATTGTAAAGACAATTTGAACATATAAGAAGCAAACCAGACCTTTGACATTCAGACAACAGTTCAAATTACATAAGTTAAACATACAAAGCAAGATTAAAGTATTCAATACATAACTTGAAATTCAGAAAAACATATAAAATTTAACAAAATACAGGTCTGCATTGTTCAATCTTCTTATCGGCTTCAGGATATCTAGTATGTTTGAGTTGTCACCAACTAGTAGGTTCCAACAAATTTCCCCTTTGGTGATGACAAAAACATAACCGGTCTGCACTTACCTGTTCGGATCAAGTAACCTCAACAAGTATCTCCAGAACCTTCTAGCTGTATTTTCAAATTCTAGGCCCAGGTAGGTGATTGAGTTTCTCAGAGGTAGAATAGATCACTTCTTTTAAACTTTTCCAGATCAGAGTAGTGCCTCAACACAATCATCCTCTCAGGACCTCTTGTGAGGTAACTGTATCCTTTAGCTCCCATGAGCCAGTATCTAACCCCAGACAGAGACTCCGTTTTCATCTTTCCGGCATTGATGCACTCCCAATACCACCATTTAAGGAATCAAAGGAAGTAATTTGTGTCAACTACCTCGAACGGCTTCAGACGGGTAGGCACTATTTCAAGATGTTCATAAAAGATCCACTTCAGATAACTTTTTGAGAGCAACTTTAACTCGATGGTTGCAAACAACCTTATTGTCTCTGCACCTTCCCGTTCTATCACCAATTCATGAGTTACCCCGCTATAGTACCAACTCTTGATTGGATGAGTCAATTCTATTCCAAAAAATATCTTCGTTTTGATATCAGCCCTGACATGTTGAAATATGCTCTTGTGAGGAACGAGTGCATGCTTCTTCTCTGACTTTTTGTGTAGCTTCAATTCCTCCTCGTGGGTTAAATGTGCAGCTCTTGATTTCCGAGCAGGGTTTAGGTATTCATGGCACGTACCCCCTTCTTGTGATTCGAGTGGTTAACTATATCTAGCCACCAGAGCTATTTTAGTTCCCAGGTGAAGAGCTTTGAAAAATCAAATTTAGTTGAAAAGAATTGTACATGTCCATTCCTCCTCTTCACAATGAATTCATCATACTCATGATCATATTTCCATCCCAAAATCTTCATCCCATATGTAGTTTATGCATAGGCAGGCATCCTTTTTAGATTCTTTGCTGTGAATTGCAGTATCGCCTTCTGTTAGGAGCCATTTATTGCCATTCATCAACTAAGGTAGGGGCATCCCTCTTTCTATGAGCTTCAACCCTTTCCTTTTCCCTCTCATTAATAGCTCTGAGTTTTTCCTGGCTTTCTTCCTCCATGTAGAGTTTGACCATTTTCCGAAGTCCAGGTAATTTCTTTCGGTTATAGTGTCTTTTGTCTACATTCCGGGTAGCCAAGAGATAGGTGAGTTCATGAATATTCATTTTATCAACCATTGCTTCAATATGTTTAGGAGTAGGAGGTTTGGGGATCACGTAAGCAGGATCTTCAGAAGGAGGTTGATATGATGAGTGCATCTTATAGATAGTCTCTTTTAATGCATCATTGAATTGGACATATTCAACATTTCTATCGGTGTCAGCAAAAGGATTAACAAATGGATCAAATCCTTGTTCGGTAGACTCATGTTGGTTAAAGCCTTCTTCAATCATGAGTTCATTTGTATATAGCATCATGAATTATGGAAGTGTGTGACGCTTTAGGTAAGATAGCTTCAGTTTATGCTTCATCAAGAAACGAGCATACTCCCCTATTAAGGAATTATCTGAAAAATCTATATCATCGCCTTCCGAATTAACTAATAAATCAACCAGTGGTATACCATGTCTTTCAGCCTCTAACAGTGGAGCTATTGGCTCATCATCTCGCCCAATAGTGGTGTGAGGTTTGAGGCCAACAATGTGAGCATCTATCTCATCGTGCCTTTGCTTCTTCTCATTTTCCACTTCTCGACGATGAGCTTCCAAGGACTCTCTTTGTCTTCTAGCCTCTTCTTCCTCTCTCTTCTAGTTTTCCTCAGCTTCTTCCACAGGAGTGAGCTTTCTCTTGCCTTTTGCTCTTGCAGCTATCCTTTCTTCTCTGTCAGTCTAAGCAGTTTGTTCAGACGGTTCATGGTGATCTCGTCTATACTGCTCTGTCGAAGCCTGAGTCATTTCTGACAATCTACCAGCAAGAGTGGACATGTGTTGAGTAGCTTGGATAATACGACCCAATCCTTGTTATCTTCTTTCTTCTGCAATTATTTCATCGGTAAGCTTGTATGTTCTTTCCTTTTCTTTTTTCTCTTCTATCTCACGTAACCTTTGGTATTCAGCTTGTTCTGCTACTCCTTTTTCAAATTCGGCAAGAGTCTTGGGGTATTTTCCTCTGTTTTCATTGATTCGTCTCTGACGAAGAAGCTAACTAGCTGAAGGTAATTCAACATTATCATCTGGTTCAAGTCCAAAAATGTCTTCAGGGAATGCCCTTCGTTGGACAGGTTCCTGATGTACTGTCCCAACGGACTCTTGCTCAGTAACAGCGACATGAGGAGAAGATGGAACGGTGGAAAAGTCGATGATTTCGCCTTCTTCAAGGTCAATTGTTTCTGCTTCATGATCAGTTGGCTTTGGTGAATCTTGCTGAAACATCCCAGGAAATGTGATAAGAGCGACAGATGGGATAAATACATCTTCAGTCTTAGTCTTTACTTCAGCATACTCTACATGATCCTCGTCATCACTTCTAATCATATCCAGGTCAATAAAGTTCAATGGATTAGAATCAATTAGAAGAGTCTTTAATCTTTCTTCCAATTGAGCTCTTTCCCATTCATCTGGAGTTAAAACATTGAGCGGTTGTGGTTGTAGAGGCCCTAATTCATCATTACCTCTATCATCTACGACATATACATATTGCGATTTAGGTTCTGATGCGAGCGTCTCAGCATGAGAACTCTCTAAACTTGGACATTGTGAAATCCATAAAAACAGGATCTACAAACATATGTCTGTTTTCTTCTGGAGATGAGAGAATCAAGCTAGTAGACTTTGAGGCACTCTGCACAAGTGGTGCAAGGGTCAGTTGTAGAGACGCTTCACGAATGAGCTGATGACTTATACTTCTATCCACCACAGGTGCTATAGCAAGCGGCCCGGTCTCTATATCATCTGAAATTCACTGAGATGCAATCCTAAATCTGGGAAGAGCCAGATTATCAGGAATGGGTGCCAGTTGCTTCAAAGATTCACTCAATGTAACTATTTCTTCATTAACAAGTTCATCATTCAAGAAAAGATCACCATAGTCGTCGCTAATTTCGGGATCATCTTCTGTGAACATGGATTCATCAACCTCAAAGTCGCAATCATTTAGATCTTTAGATTTGACTTGGTTTCCTCCAAGGTCTTTTCCTTGACTTGTAGGATCTGATTGATTAGATCTTGTTAACTTCAAATTTTGCTCAGGTACACACAGGTTACCTTCATTATCTGCACCTGTCTCAGGTTCTTTGAGCTGATTTTCTTTTTTAAGCTTCGCCCAAGAGCTCTTTCAATCTCTTGATTTCAACAGCTTGCTCATCAACAAAACGATTGGCATGCTGTAGTTTCCAGATAGTCTAGAGTTCAAGTCCCGAAGATTATTTACTTTAGTTTCAAGCTCTTTAACATACTCATCAATGTTCTTTGAAGGAATAGCTTCTGCAAGAACTGTTTCAGGCTGAGTAATAACTGCCGCCTCTGTTATTTCAACATTTTCTACAGCTGGTACAGATTGATCTATCAGCTTGGTAGTGGCAGCAAGTCCAGACTCTGCAATAATGGGTACTCCGGTAGGTTGTATCAAGCTTTCTATAGCAATGACATTAGTTGGAAATCTAACATGAGTGATTTTATTACCAGAATCTGACTTAGAAGCTTCAACTGATGGTGATTTTCTCGCTTGTGTCTTTTTACCAGAAGAACTAGCCATGTTCGGTCTAATTTTCTGTCTTTTCTTTAGAGGAGCCCTGGCATCTGATGAATCAAAGTCAGTAGAAGATTCAGATGTCTGATATCTTGAACCACTTGTAGGTTCTGTGATTGATTTTATGGGAGTTTCTTCATCTGAGCCTTCACCAGAGTCACCATTAGAATTACTGCCAGATTCAGCAGCATCCTTTTCTTGTTCTTCTTCATCATCTGATGGAGAATGCAGGGCTTTGTCGTGAGGTGGGGAGACATGTGGAGAGTTTCTTTGGAGATTCCCAAAGTCTTCAATAAATTGTCCTTGAATAATCTGCTCAACATTAATTGGAGCATTCTCCACAAGGTTTGGATTTTCTTGGGCTGCAAGGTTGGCTTCAGCTTCATGCATTTCAACATTCTCTGCATTTTCTCCCTCATTAACTCCAACCCCCAGTCTCTCCAGCAAATCAGGAAAAAATGGCACATCAGGTCCGTTATACTGGCCAAGTAGATATTTCTTGTAGGGGTTGATGAGTGGTATTTAGTTACACTCTAGTTTATATTAATTTTATGCTAAATACAACGATATGGTTACAAAGTCTATTGTTTTATATCATCGTTGGTGTTTAATATATTATGAAGAAAATGGGCTTAAACGATGTAATCAAGTTTAGTTAAGTCCGAGCCGAATTCGGTTATATATTTTTATGAGTTGTAGTTTGAATATTTAAATTAAATGAAAAAGAAAAAAAATAACTAATTGAAGTGTTTGTTTTGTCGTGAGCATCCGAAGGAAATCAAAAGTGTGAATGGGCTTAGGCCCACTTCAAAATAACGTGAGCATCAAGATGGAGGGGAGGAATTAAAAAGAGTGACAATCGCAATTTAGAGGGAACTCGACGTATTGGAGTTCGACGCACGCAGAAGGTTGGGAGTGGCGGAAGGCAGCAGCCTTCTAGGCTGCTTGCGATCTCAATTTGACGGTTGCTCGACACAGGAATTGAGGAATCCAGAGGCTGTTCTAGTTCAGAAAAAAAGGGTGACTTGTTTTAGTATTTTTCTTTAAGATTTACTTATTTACACTGTAGTATTTGGTTGATTGTTTTGATGAAGAATCTTATAGTGACAGTGTTTAGTTTTTTCATTATTATGATTGGCTAAATATTATGTGGTGATACCCGGGTGTATGGCGTATTGATTTCTTGATTGTTGTTTGGTTGTTTATGTACCCTAGGATTGGTTTAGTGGATAAATCAAGTCTGGTTTGGTTTTATAAAAGGTTTACACGTCACAACCCTTAATTGTGAATGAACCCGGTAATTCGCACGTTATAACCACTTAAGTTAGAACTCGGGTTATCACAGGCTAATCCTTTGCATCGCCCCCCTTAAGGACGTCCTAGTTAATCAACTAAGAGAACTCTTGATTTTTGGTAAACCGGAACCCTGATGTGATCATATTTCTATTTATTGTTTCTTATTTACATTTTATTTTTCAAATAAAAATTTAGCTTTTACACTTTTTAGTTTTTTTTAGATAATTTAGTTCATTAATCAGATAAAAATTATAACACTAACCACATTCTTCTCGTGGATACGATACCCGACTTACCCTGTCTATAGGTAAAGTTAGGTTTTTGCATGACCCAACGACAGGTCATAAAAAATGGCGCCGTTGCCGGGGAGCTAGTGCGCTTAGTGTTATTTGATTTGTTTGATTTTTGTCCTATTTGTTTGCTTTAAAAAAATCCAAAAAATATTTTTTTATTTCGTTTATATTATTTTATTTGTTGTCTTTACCTTCGGTATTCTAGCTTGTTGTGCAGGTTAGCTTACTTACAGCATGGATGAACGTGATGAATGCCACAACTGCGGGAGTTACTTTCATGATGTTTTTCATTGCCCGACATTTCCTAGTTGGATTAAAATTATGGAAGATGAAGATGATGAGAGCCCGTCATATTACCCGCATAAGGAACCACCTCTATCCTACTCTCATGGATACTCACAACATAGTTCTTCACAAGATTACTATCAGAACGAGTGTCAATTTCCCCCTCAGATACAAGAGCAGCTTGACACCCAATATGACAAACCGATATATCAATAGGAGGAGGATGAACAGATTGCTCGATTCAACTCGACATTATCTAGGATCGATAAGTTGTTATCGTTATCTGGCATCTCAGATCAAGAAAAAATTGAATGCTTGAGTTTGAAGTGTGAGGTGTTGTCAATGAAGATTCATAAAGAAGAGGCTCATTTTTGAACGCGGATGTCGTGGTCCACTTCAAAAACCTTATTAACCTAGGTAGTTAGGGTAAGTCGGGTATCGTATCCACGAGAAGCATGTGGTTAGTGTTATAAGTTTTATCTGATTATTGAACTAAATTATCTAAAAAAAAAACTAAAAAGTGTAAAAGCTAAATTTTTATTTGAAAAATAAAATGTAAATAAGAAACAATAAATAGAAATATGATCACACCAGGGTTCAGGTTTACCAAATCCAGAGTTCTCTTAGTTGATTAACTAGGACGTCCTTAAGGGGGATGGTGCAAAGGATTAGCCTGTGATAACCCGATTTCTAACTTAAGTGGTTATAACGTGCGAATTACCGGGTTCATTCACAATTAAGGGTTGTGACGTGTAAACCTTTTACAAAACCAAACCAGACTTGATTTACCCACTAAACCAATCCTAGGCATAAACAACCAAACAACAATCAAGTAATCAATAAGCCATACACCCGGGTATGACCACATAATATTTAGCCAATCATACTAATGAAAAAATCAAACACTGTCACTATAAGATTCTTCATCAAAACAATCAACCAAATACTACAGTGTAAATAAATAAATCTTAACTAAAAACACTAAAACAAGTCACCCTTTTTTTGTGAACTAGAACAACCTCTGGATTCCTCTATTCCTGTGTCGAGCAACCGTCAAATTGAGATCGTAAGCACCCTAGAAGGCTGCTGCCTTCCGCCAGTCCCAACCTTCTGCGTACGTGGAACTCTAATACGTCGAATCCCCTCTAAATTGCGATTGTCACTCTTTTTAATTCCTCCCCTCCATCGTGCTGCTCACGTTATTTTGAAGTGGGCCTAAGCCCATTCACACTTTTGATTTCCTTCTGATGCTCATGACAAAACAAACACTTCAATTAGTTGTTTTTTTTCTTTTACATTTAATTTAAATATTCAAACTACAACTCATAAAAATATATAACCGAATTCGGCTCGGACTTAACTAAACTTAATTACATCGTTTAAGCCCATTTTCTTCATAATATATTAAACACCAACGATGATATAATACAATAGACTTTGTAACCATATCGTTGTATTTAACATAAAATTAATATAAACTAGAGTGTAACTAAATACCACTCATCACATTCCCCAACTTATACCTTTTTCGTCCCGAAAAAGAGATGCAATGGAATCATAATCAGTAAGTCAATCTTATAGCACTTCATTTCAAACAGGAACACAACTCTACATTAATCCTGATTGCCAATATTGATCCACTTTAAACTCAAGCTGTCTAATCTCAACCAATGCATTGTGCTTAAAAATGTACAAAATTACCATTATGTTTAACTGTCCCTACACCATAGCGTACACAGCAAAACCTACCCAACCTCATGGTTTCTTGAGGATTCACTAACCCACAACTTGAGGTGACCATGCACCACCATTATGACACAATAGGGATTAGGTCCATTTATTTGTCCTTCTACGTAATATTGGGACTTACCTCCCATTATTTTCTCAATCTTTTTTTTTCATTTCTTTTCTCTTTTTTTTTTCCTTTTTTTTCTTTTTTCTATTTCTTGTCTTTTTTTTTTCTCTTTTTTTATCAACTTTTTTTTTCTAATATAGAAATACCAATTTTATTAGGTGGTGGTGTCATAACAGTAGAAACATGGTGTGTGAGAAAAGAATACTGGGTATAAATACCACTCGCAACCCGTTTTTGCTGGGACTTAGTTTTTTAAACGATGCATATCGGGATGGGAAACGAAACACATATACTCATTTATGATCATTGCACGCACATTGGTGTTCATAAGTTTGGGTCGAGCCTACCAACATATCACAAGTTAGATGCATTTTTAGCCCTAGGAATCCATTTCATGTATAAGCATCAACCTACCAATTTTTCTATCATTTTCCATATATGCAAAAACTCTTTTTCAGGAACATTAATCATTTTCGCACCAATCACACAACCGACTAATTCAAGCAACGAAATGCAAAAAGATACATATGACCTAACTAAACTAAACTAACATGCAAACACACAAAATTAATCATTTTTAACCGAACTTAGAAAAGGAACGGGTTCACCTGATTTTGTAGTCGTGGCGAGATCTTTAAGTGTTGTGATGATCTTCGAAGTCTATCTCATCAAGCTACAAAACTTAGCAACTTCTGTGTAGAAGAAAGCTTCTCACAACAATTAGCACACAAAAATTTCAAAATTTTGCATTTTTTTCATCTTTTAAACACGACTTAAAAACCAAGAATTTGAAAAAAAACTAGTAACCCCCTTCCCCAACTTAAAACATTGTATTGTCCCCAATGCAAAACTTTAGTTCCAATTCGATTAAAGATAATTAATTTGGGAAAAAATAAATTAAAAAACCTAAACTCACTGTCGTAGGAATCACGGTTGCATTTAGCGTATGCAACAAGCATTTTAAACCCCTCAGTAGCCCGAGTGGACGAGTGAAGTCTCGTGAGGGTTTCTAGTGAACATACCCACAAAGTTCGTCAGGTTGCCTCCCGAAAGCGCTAAGTTTTAGGTCCTCAGCCAGGCCGTACCTGATTTGATGCTCATGGTGGTCTTAGTGAACACTTGCCTATAGAGTTTCCAACAAATGCTCGATAATTGACATGCCACTTCTAGATTTGTTTGATGATGTGTAGCATGTTCAGTGAATAAAATGAGATGCTGTTGCGGGGCCATTGTTTGATAAATTGCCCAATGTCTTGTAACCCCACCTTTCTACTCCGCGGCCTTGAGTCACCATCCCTAACTTTATTCTTTGGGATTACCTCGGTCTTTGATTCTTCAGGAGGACTTGTCTTTTGTTCTTCTTACTCTTCATCACTCCCAACAGTCTGCTTCACCTTCATCACTTCAGCAATTGAGGGAATCATCGGTGTGGTATTAGCCTCCACAACCTTCTCCATGACTTCAGAATATAAGTCATTAGTTAACGGTGTGATAGGCTCTTCTTTATGAATCTTCATTGACAACACCTCACACTTCAAACTCAAGCATTCAATTTTTTCTTGATCTGAGATGCCAGATAACGATAACAACTTGTCGATCCTAGATAATGTCGAGTTGAATCGAGCAATCTGTTCATCCTCCTCATATTGATATATCGGTTCGTCATATTGGGTGTCAAGCTGCTCTTGTATCTGAGGGGGGAATTGACACTCGTTCTGATAGTAATCTTGTGAAGAACTATGTTGTGAGTATCCATGAGAGTAGGATGGAGGTGGTTCCTCATGCGGGTAATATGACGGGCTCTCATCATCTTCATCTTCCATAATTTAATCCAACTAGGAAATGTCGGGCAATGAAAAACATCGTGAAAGTAACTCCCGCAGTTGTGGCATTCATCATGTTCATCCATGCTGTAAGTAAGCTAACTTGCACAACAAGCTAGAATACCGAAGGTAAAGACGAAAAATAAAATAATATAAACAAAATAAAAAAATATTTTTTGGATTTTTTTAAAGCAAACAAATAGGACAAATATCAAACAAATCAAATAACACTAAGCGCACTAGCTCCCCGGCAACGACGCCATTTTGATGACCTGTCGTTGGGTCATGAAAAACCTAACTTTACCTATAGACAGGGTAAGTCGAGTATCGTATCCACGAGGAGCATGTGGTTAGTGTTATAAATTTTATCTGATTATTTAACTAAATTAAACTAAAAGCAAAGAAGTGTAAAAGTTGATTTTTGATTATTAAATAAATAATATGAAACAAAAATAACTATGAGTTAAAAATATGATCACACCCGGGGTTCAGGTTTAAGTGGTTATAACTTTCCAAAGGGGGACGATGCGAAGGATTAGTCTGTGATAACCCGAGTTCTAACTTAAGTGGTTATAACGTGCGAGCTACCGGATTCATTCACAATTAAGGGTTGTGACGTGTGAATCTTTTACAAAACTAAACCAGACTCGATTCACCAACTAAACCGATCCTAGGGTACATAAATAACCAAAAACAATCAAGAAGTTAATAAACCCTACACTCAGGTATGATCACAAGTAAATTAGCCAATCATGATAACAAACGATTGCAATACTGTCACTATAAAAATCATTCGTTAAATATTAATGGCCTAAAATACTTTCAATCTAAATAAAAAAAATAAACAATAAAACCTCTGCTCTCTTGATTTCGATGTGCAGCAAGCAGCCAAGAAGGCTGCTGCCGTCTCTGCCCTTCAAAACCTCCGATGCGTCCAAAAAACCTCTGCCATCGAACTCCCTCTTCCAATTGCTCCATGCGTTTCCTTTATTCACATTTGATTTGGGTTTGATTTGGGCCTAAAGCCCATTTGCCAATTACTTTGCTGGCCACGAAAGAAAGAAACACAAATATTAAGTACATACATATATATTATTAATTAGTATTCAATAATTCTAATATAAATAGTACTTAACAATATATAACAAAATGGTTATGATGTTGGTTTATCGATCGTGTTGAACTTGGTTACACCATTTTAGCATATTCTCTTCATAACATACTAAATACTAATAACGGTATAAAGTACTATAATTTGTAACCACAACGGTGCATTTAATTGAAATTAATATGAAATAACGTGTATCTAAATACCACTCATCAGGAATCACGGTCAGTCTTTCGAGGCACGAGGTTTCACCAGCCTTCTCTAAGTTTGGATAGTAGCGATTCATGATGGCCTGAATAAACTTGGGATACATGACGAACTTCTTTGCTCGACTAGTTGGAGATAAATTACCGATCATGAAATGTAGAAGAAGTCTGGATAGATTGAATCCGCTTCCTGTGACAAAACCGTGAATAGTCCAGGCAAGTTCTTCTTTAATATCATCAGTTCCCGATCTCCTTTGGGAAAATGTGAGCAGGAAGAATGTGATGATCACTCTCCAGTTGACTAGAAACAGAGGCTTGTTGATCATAAGGTGTTGATTGAGATCAAGCTTTCCCAAATATCCCATTCTCCTCTTAGTCTCATGCCATTCAGCTTTTGTGAAACTGGCAGGAGCATTGGCATCATTCAGACTAAGAGCTGTTCTTATCATTTCCTCAGTGATTACCACATCTGTTTCTTGTATTCTGGATCTCAAGTACTGAGTTTCATCATCATTTGTCATTACCTGAGCATTATTCCAAAAACTCTCCACAATGGATTTGTAGATAGGAAGTTCCAGCATAATACTATAACTCCAATTGGAATGTTCCAAAATCTGGAAAGCTGTCTCGAATTGCTCCGCGTGTTTCCATTCTCTGCTAAAAACACATAATTGATTGTGTGTGACTCCATAGCCTATAGGCTCAATTGCTGCTCGTCTAGGAGGCATCTCGGGGTTGATATAAAATAACTAAGATCAAGATTGGAGATATATCTACTATAAATTCTTGATGAACAACTTCCAAATGTATCTTTTGAAGATCTAAGTTCTGCTAAGATCAATCAAAGATGCAATAAACTTGTAAACACTGAACAAAATCTGTTTAGGATCAAGCAAATTATATTAGAATCAATAAATTCCAGCTAAAACAGATTTGGAGTCATTCATGTTAGCAAAAGCATAGAATTGACTTAATTTGATTCAGAAAAGTCAAAGAGATGACTTTGAAAGTCAGTCAAGACTATTCATGCTAGCATATTGCCTAAACTTAATAAGAAGCAAGATTACATGCATGCATAAAGCTTGGATCTTCAAACAATGACCTTTTAGCTCAAATAAAGCCAAGAGTTTGACTTGAGAGTTCAACAACGTAATATACTACTGGAGAGCGTGGATGTGCAAACAATTCATGTTAAAGCTATTTTCTAAGTATCCTAAAGTAGCATTCAAGGCAGTTTATTGTATATTGAACTAATGAAGTCAAAATTGAGTCAACAGACATACTAACCTAAATTCACCTCATAGAAACACATATACAGCCTCTATACCAAGCCGAGAACAAATACACATAAATGAACAATCACACTTACATTTGATCTATGTCTCTCCATCTGCAACTACCTTAAGCACTAAGAACCCTAGTTTTACTCAAACATGGATAACCACACATCCCCAATATCAAAACGTACCCTAACACTCAACGTGAATCAAAATCTTACTCGAAATGAGTCCAATCTGTGAATCGCGAACTCAACATGAACACGGATCTGTGTTTTTATAACAAAACAAATGAGAATGATTGGATATTTGTTGCTCGATCTTGGGTTCAATCCGAACAAAGAATAAGAGATTAGGACAAGTGATTAGGTCATAAGACTCACCAAGTTGGGTGTGGGCAGTGTGCGAATCAACCACCAACACACAATCACTTGATTGTAGTACCGAAAGAGAAAAACAGGTTCGAAATTTGGAGAATTATGGTCGCTGAGAGAGAAGAAAAACGGGGGTCCAGTCTTGAGATTTGCGGTAAGGGAGGACAAAGGGACGGAGAATGATATATATATGTTTCGAGAGAAAATAAAGGGCGAAAATGACTAAGTGTTCGACCTGGTCGTTTAGTTAAATAACATGGTCGTTCACTTTAATGAGCTGATCGTCCACCTTCTCAGCTGGTCTTATACTGTTATCAGGACCAAGCTA
>JBCNJP010000008.1:16111353-16123853 GCA_039602395.1 Deinandra increscens subsp. villosa
TTAACCCCAAATAACAGCACATATAGATGAGATTGCATAAAAAAACAAATGAATCATCAGAGAAGTAGGAAGCTCAGAACTAAAGTTATCTAGTCGGGAATTCTATTTATAAGACATCAAATATACATGTAATTGTGTTGGCTGACCTAATCCACCAAAAATATGTTATAAAACTTCAATAAATGAATTAACATAAGAAGAAAAAGAGTATAGAATTACAACAGAAATATTCAAATCCAACGAAGATCAAGAAATTTGCAATGTAAACCCAACAAAATTGTATCTCTTAACTGATCAATTAAGAGAGAAAAATGATGATAACAGATGCTTGACTTCCTTTAAAGGCGTCCACTTCTCTGCAATTGGTACTTGATATGTGATTCAAAATTATGCTCTTCCATGATCAAAACAACTTATCTGCATTTCAAGACACATGAATACAACTAACACACCTTGATAAAAGTTCATAAAATCAGAATAGCTCATAACCTTCAATTAAATTTTTCACATGCTGTTTACCAATGTAAAATGACATGTAATTTTGGGCTTCTGAAATTCATGCTTTTATAAAACAGACTGGTATTCAAATCCAAACAAGACCAAGTAATTAACCAAAAAAGATAGCAAAGCAACAGAGAAGTCTCAACAGAAAAGTAAACAACTTGTCTGATAGGTAATAAAGAAAGATCTCAAACTTCATCTAATCGAATAAAAAAAGAAAGATACCAATTACCGTCATATTACCAAAATATAGTCATCAACAACACATAAACATCATAATCACAACCTTCTTTATAATAACATAAACATCAAATCACAACCTACTGTTTAAAAATATATGGTCGCTTGATTTGAGGACTGATGTAAGCATGTAAGCATCATCATCTCTAGACCACTTCATCCCTTCAAGATTTAAAAAGATTGTATGATTGCAAATTTGCAACACTAAAACAGCCAATTAACAAATAGAACCAAAACCCAAATAGTAAAATTCAACAATTAACAATACCTGGTTCAAATTTGAGGATGTTTCTTTTTTTTATCTAGTTCAATACTCTATAATATTCAAGTCATTGTAAATCTACAAATACCTTTCCTTAATATTCGGCAACAAACAATGAGTTTGTGAATGGAACAGAAACTAAGCATGCGAGCAACTAAAATCTCAATTTTCATCCGTGGTGTAATATGACCTTATAATCTGACCTTATAAGTTTTGAATCCATTTGTTACGTAAAGGGGATTAGAGATTTAGAGAAACACGCCAAACACATGCGCTCTTTTTAGAGTGTAAACATTATAAAATACCAGTGCATACAACTTCAAAGCTTTCTTCAAAGGTAAATTCATACAAACACTATATGCTTTTAGATTTGAATATTTCCTAACTGTTTTGCATTTTGTTTCTGTGGTAATAATTTGAAACATCTAAAGAAATCTTCTTTATTTCAAAGTCTTTCTCTTGAAAAGTCACACATATGGATTTCAAAGGCAAAGTCAAACTCGAATATAGAACAACCAAATTACCTATGTTTTCTTAGCTGTATCATCCTCTTCGTTCATCTTTTCTTCCATTTTTTCTTCCTGTAATCTGCAAGCAACTAAGGCATTTTCTTAATCAACTCTAGCAGGTATGTTGAATTTTTAGTATCTTATATGTGTCATATTTTAATGGTTTAAGGTTTGTTTACCATCAAAAAACAAGACCTTATACACACCTATCACACATCGTTAAAGAGCTTAAGTTTAAACTTTTAACAAATTAACATAAACTTGGAGCCTAAATTATATAATAGTCTGATTTCCATGTCAATCATGAAGCCTTTTGTATATTCCAAAAGTTGATACCTTTAGGTCAGAAACAGGACTATGGTTTAAAACAAGAAATGTGTGCTAGTAATGATCTTAAACAGATGCCAGCTTGGCTCCCTCAGATGATCCTGCCACAAAGATGCCAACTTTATGGCATTCTCTTATGCATCTTTAGCAGAGAAACGTCTCTAGGTAGGAACAATGAAAGGTTGTAAATCAAGGTCCCCCATTCTCTTCACACCAATAAGTTCATGTCCACACCCATCACTTTCCCTCAAACCGTGTTCATAAAGGCGGGGATACAGATGTTTATAAAACTTCCTAAATTTTATACACAAAATGTAAAAAAAAAAAAAAAAAAAACTCACCCACTCATCGTTGCTTGATCTTTCCACCAACAACTAACTGAACAATTTTCAGATCTGGAAAATACCAATCAGAAATTGGGGCTCACAGGTAGAAGAAATTAAAACCCAAAAGCGCAACATATATATCTAAAACAAACCTGGAAGAAGGATTCCCATTATCATTCTACTGCCTCTAACAAACCTGAACAGTTGTGGATTTCTGAAAGAGATGCCGTGAATATATATCGTTCAACATAGGCTCAATCCTCATCAAAACCAAAAAATTGAGAGCAATCCGCGTGAATGCATTGTGATGAACCGTAGGATTATCAATCGAATTGAGTGGAACCGTTCGATTTGTGCTTCTTCAACATCACTGGGAAACATGGCCGGATTAAGGCGCTGTATAAAAGCAACTGGAGAAAGAAGATGAGTCCCTTACCAGATTTGGGGAGCTTCAGGAGTGGGAACCAGAAATTGCTTGATTTGGGCGGTAACATGAGCAGACCGAAATTTTGCTCTGATTGTACGCCTTTGTTGAGATTCGATCTCAACCTCTTTTCAACCTACACTTTAAGATTTTGTGCTTAAAGAACTTGTACACTATGCTTTCAAACTTGTAAAAATCTTAAAAATTCAACACATAAATTTTCTCTCTCCAATATATATATTAAGATAGTATATATATATATATATATATATATATATATATATATATATATGTGGAAAGAGTATTTTGGAACCCACGTTGAGTTGAGGAAACTTTGGAACCTCGTCAAAAACGAGGTTAAAAAAACGTTTTTTTTTCTAAATTTTTTTATGGTGGTTCTTTAGGTTATAAACTACTCGTATATGAAAAAAAATCAAAAAACCGCCTAGTAGATTTTTTTTTAAAAAATCTCAAAAAAGATTGGTTACATATGTAACTTTCATGTGTAAACGCATATATATACAGTTTACACATGAAAGTTACATATGTAACAACTTTTTTTTGAGATTTTTTGTAAAAAAATCTACTAGGCGGTTTTTTGATTTTTTTTCATATACGAGTAGTTTATAACCTAAAGAACCACCATAAAAAAATTTAGAAAAAAAAACGTTTTTTTAACCTCTTTTTTGACGAGGTTCCAAAGTTTCCTCAACTCAACGTGGGTTCCAAATTACCCCAACCCTATATATATATATATATATATATATATATATATATATGTAAAACTTTGTTATTACATGTGATACTTATTTATTATCTAAAATTGATGTTTACTATGTTAGTATTATGAGGTATTACTTGTGAAGTGTATTTACATATGTGTTACTTATGTTTACATATGTAAAATAAAACTTTACAAATGTAACAAATTACAATCCAAAAACTGTAGTTCTAAACTGATAATATTAAGACAACAATGTTAAAGATGCCACAAGATTCATGGTTCTTACCAATAAAAAAAGAGCTTCAGAATACAAGTTTCCTAAAATGTTTCATAAGGAAATTGAAAATCACATACATGCTTTAATTCTAGACTTTAGTAGGTTAAGGTCAGATAATAGCATTGCAGCAACGTATTTTTTACGAAGCATCTTCAGCTGCTTTTTCTTCCTCATCCCATTAGTACTAAAATGACAATCAAATACAACTCTTCTTCCCATGAACATTTCCATATGCCTCATTAGAAAAATCATATGTAATACTACACTATTACATATGTAATGATAAAAGGTTAGCAAATAATAATATTTTTTAAAGGCAACAATAAATATATGTAAAAGATATTGTATTTTTTTATGACATATGATTCCCGACACATGTAATGGGGGGGGCTATTACATATGTATTAATAGGCTTGGTTACATATGTAAGTGTAGATTGTAATGATTTGCTAATATCTTTACATATGTATATGATGTCTACATATGTATTAAATGCCCATACATAAAAATCAAAGTGTGTATATGATTCCTACATGTGTAGAAATCATAGGTTACATGTGTCTTAATACACTATTACATATGTAAATGTTAACAAGTACATACATATGTATTAAAAATAATGTACTTGTGTATTAATATTAAAAGGGCCCTCAATATTAAAAAAGGTTATATGTGTCTTGATACATTATTACATATGTAGATATAAAAGGGTTAGCAAATAATCATGTTTCTTTGGAGGCAACAATAAATAATGTATTAAAATTTTTGTTTAAAAACATATGATTCCCTACATATGTAATATTCTTAATTTTTAAAAAATCATATGTAAGGCAAATTGTTACATATGTAGTAATACTACACTATTACACATGTAATAATAAAAGGGTTAGCAAATAATAATATCTTTTTGAAGGCAACAATAAATATATGTAAAAGGTATGGCTAGGAAGATGGGTTACATATAGAAAATATAATTATTTTTTTTATTATGATATGATTGCCTACACATGTAAGGGGGAGTGTTACATATGTAGTAATAGGCTTGGTTACATATGTAACTGAAGAGTGTGATGATTTTCTAATATATTTACATATCTATATATTAAATGCCCCATACATAAAAACCAGAGTGTGTGTATGATTCCTACATGTGTAGAAATCACAGGTTATATGTGTCTTAATACACTATTACATATCTAATGATAACAAGTACATGATACATATGTATTAAAAATAATGTACATGTGTATTAATATTTAAACAAGTTATATGTGTCTTGATAAGCCATTACATATGTAGATATAAAAGTATTAGCAAATAATAATGTTTATTTGGAGGCAACAATAACTAATCATGTTTCTTTTCTCAAAGGTGTATGTTTCCATGTAGATTGCTTAGTTGGATGATATTTCTTTCTTCGCTTCTGATTCGGCATAATTTCAATGGAATCATCCACATGATATTCATCCAAATTTGTTTGGGCATTTGGTTTTAAAGACATCACATCGGATTGTTTGGATATTGAGCATACTAAAAAAAAAAAAAAGATAGAAAACTGATTAAATTTTAAATAACCAAAACATATAAAGAATTAGGAAAAAAATATAAATGTTTACATATGTAAGCATTATTTACTTTAATCCGGACATATGTAAATTGCATAAAAAGAGACAGAATCTATGTTTTCTGGCTATAAATATAACATATAAAGACAAACAAATAATGTAACTGCATATAATGAGCCCGTGAATATAATTGTGGAAATATATGAAAATCTGTAAATTGCAAAAAGAATATACGGGTATGTTATTACCAAATAAATCTAAAGTGTCAACATAATTGAGACTGTATGTATTACAGAATCTACGAAGACAAAAAAATTTAAAAAAAAATGCAATAAATATAAATACATAAAGAACATAACACAAAAAACATACCTTGGAAAGAATCAACAAGATGCGCGCAATCAACCTCAGGATCCTCGTTCGAAGCATCAAAATTAGGGCGTACCGGTATATTTAGAGAATCGGGGATAAAAGTCATGGCTTTGTTCTTAGACAGATCACTATATAAAACAAGAAAATGTATGAAAATCGACAAATAACTTACATATAGGGAAAAGATAAAACCCTAGAAATTGAAAAGAAAACCAAATCATGCAATTTCTATAGAGATTGAAGCTTAAAACAAATCAGAGGTTAAATTTTTCCAATTTATGAAAATGGCATCATCTTCTAGGAGCGTTCTTGTCTATCGAGACGTGATTGTGAACAACCTGTGGTGTCCGCCACTTTCTTTGTCGCCTCGAATAGATCTTTAAGCTTCGTCTCCATGGTCTACCACAAAGAGATCGCTTCAACAAAATAAAAAAAAATAGAGAACAATATAACCGTGCGATGAGAGTTTTGATGAAGCACAAAGCATTTGAAAGTTTTTTAATAGGGAAAGGTGAAACTTGGAAGAGGGAAGAGGTGGGAATCTGAAATTTTTGAATGAAATTTTAGAGAGAATAAATGGGGAGATAGATGATGTACAGGTATGATTGAGTAGTACAATCTAGTAAATGACAAAAACAAAACCAATACCTAAACTACCCTTTAAGCTTTAAATTAAATGAAAAACATTAATAAAATTGAATAAAAATATACTTTAAATCTCAACCATTGGATGATCAAGATCTAGGGTTCATATTTGGTTTTTAAAGTTTTCCCAACTCATGATGGTTTTCATTCTACCCTTCCTCTCTCTCTCTCTCTCTCTCTCTCTCTCTATATATATATATATATATATATATATATATATATATATATATAGGGAGAGGATCATTTGAGAACCAATTGAGTTTGAGAACTAAAAAGAACTAATTTGAGCCACAAGTTTATTTACATGTATCCCCCCTCCCATGAATTGTAATGATCCCCCCTGAAATTTGTGGTTGAGATTTAGTTCTCAAAAGTTCTCAAAACAAAAAGTTCTCATTTGAACCTAACCCTATATATATATATATATATATATATTTCTATATATATATATATATATATATATAGAGTAAGGGTAAAATGAAAACTCTTTGAGTTGAGAAAACTTTCAAAACCCATTCTACACCCTTGATCATGTCAATCTAATGGTTCTCATATTTTCTTGATTTTTCATTTAAACATATAAAGTCCATTTTCTACTTTTTGATGTCAAAAGGGTATTATTGTCAAATTCTATTTCAAATTCATTGTTACAAACCTGACACCACCTGATGCATGTCAACCTTCTCACCCCATCAAATCGATCCTAATACCCCCTATACCATTTTTCCCTCTATCTTCTCCAACTTCCCCCCTTTTCCATTGATACAAGATCTTATCTTCTTCGTCATGATCGATATTCATATTTCTTTATCATTACCCCTGATTTATGATCTAAACTGTTCTTTTTAGTCTGGGGACCTTCGGTTCCTTTTTTTTCATCTTACTATCCCTAATTCATCTACACCCCCATTTTCTTTTTTGGCAAACTCAAGCATCTTGTTTATGGAGTCCCATCTGAAGTTCCCAACCAGTCTTGAGAAAGATGAGTCCGTGAAGAAGCTGGAAACGAACGGTTCTGTTCAGATTCAGATTCAAATCACAAGTTATCTTCTCCAGTTAAGCTCCTCTAATGGCAAAATTCGACTTTCTTAATCTTATGACTGAAAATGGATATCAATAGTATTGTTATATTCACGCGAAATCGTTGTTAAATTAGATCGAAGTTTCATTCAATTTTGAAGAGATCGATTGTTGCAAATCGAGTTCTTGTTCATCATTACACCATGCTTGATTCCAGATCTTCATCTCAGCTCAAAACTGCAACAAAGTGGATCTTATTCCGATCATATTTCAATTACGAGTTGATTGCAAGTTTTGGATTAGAATTTCATTAGGAATTGAAGAAGTTGTGCTAGATTGAAGTTTTTTGTTGCTATACACATTCATACGTACATACAGGTTGTAGAAGAAGGAGACCTTCTCTCTCCTTGTCACCGTGACGTCAGAAACTGAAAAATTTTCATTTGTGACCCTATTTTCATTATTTCTATTTCAAATAGTTTGTTATCTCCTTCCAAAATCAAATTTTTAATTAGCTTCAGATTGACTTGGTTCATTCGTAAGATCTAATTTAGTCTCACTTGCAACCCTATCGTTCTGGTTCATCCACATATGTTTTTTTATTACGCGTGTTACATATGCTTTTTTAATAATGTTACGTATGTAAATCTACACACGTGATGTTACATCTAATGTTACAACTTATGTTGCATGTGTCATATTGTGTAATATTACAATTTTTACAAGCTTGAATAAAATCGTTTCTTATATTTTTTAATGATGTTACACATATAAATTCACTCTTGTCACATGTTACATCTAATTATCTGAGTTTTATAAATGTTAATGGTGACGTAATTTGTGTCCACGATTTCTATTTGTCAATAATCATGTTTCGTATGTAAATTTAAATATGTATCATTCTCTTGGATATTTTTGTTTATTTTAATGTTAAGCGTGTGTTACATATGTTTTTTATTCACGTTATGCATGTACATTTACACTTGTGTTATATATGTATAGTTATATCTTATTCTACATGTATCATATTGTGAAACGTTATAAAATTTAATACACTACTCATAATAAAAATAGTGTATTACAACTTACACGCGTGTTACATATGTTTTTTTATTAATGTTACATAGGTAAATTTCCAACAATGTTATATATGTAATGTTACATCTTATGGTTCCATATCTGTTACACATGTAAATATGTTTCATGTGTCATCTAATAATCTATTTAAGTTTATATATATAAATATATATATGTCATTTTTTGTTACGTTTCATATTGATTGTAATGATTTCTTATAATATATATATATATATATATATATATATATATATATATATATGTTATATTTTTGTTACTCATGTCCAGATGATTTACGTATATAACATGATGTGAGTAGAATGTTTAATAACCATTCTTCACAAATTTCACATGTAACATTTTTTTAAAATTTTACCCATCTACACGTCCATGAAAATGTTACATCCGTAACACAAAATTACAACATACCACTTTGTTTGCGAATCTTATAAATGTAACACCTACTTAAAAAGTTATACATGTTACATGTAAACACTTATATATGCAATAAAATAAATACACATGTAACTTTAATATTTAACCACCCCACAAATAGCCTAATAAAATACTACACATGTAACTCATTCTTAAGAAGTTACACATGTAAACCTTAATAAAATGTTACATATGTGAAGTGTCAATTAACACCCCTAACAACTTGTCTTAAAAAATGTTACACATGTAACAACTTGTCTAAAAAACAATGATGTTCCATATGTAACTATATGTTAATTAATTACTTTTACTTATGGTTCCATATCTATGTTACACATGTAAATATGTTTCATGTGTCATCTAATAATCTATTTAAATTTATATATATAAATATATATAACTCCTTCTTAAGAAGTTACACATGTAAACCTTAATAAAATGTTACATATGTGAAGTGTCAATTACCACCCCTAACAACTTGTCTTAAAAATGTTACACATGTAACAACTTGTCTAAAAAACAATGATGTTTCATATGTAACTATATGTTAATTAATTACTTTTACTTACATAATATGTTACAACTATTTATCTATTTAGATTTACATATGTAAACTTGTTCTACCAATGTAAATTTTCGTATGTTTCATGTGTCATCTTATTATCAATAACGAAACATAATTAGATTTTATATTTTGTTATTAAGTTGTTATATATTTTTGTTAGATTGTTATATTTTTCTGATCATTTTTTTAATATTCCAGTTTGTATGATCATTTGGTAACGTTTACGTATATAAACATATAAAAAATTTACACATGTTACATGCTTGTGAGTAAAGTGTTTAATAACAATAGCATTTTTTTAAATATGTAACCTAATTGAAACGCTTTATATAAAAGAGAATAGTGACTAGTTATTTTATTAGAAATAGTTGACATTTAACTATTTTAGGAAAAAAATATTCTAGAATTAGAAGTTGTTTTTTTTGTATATTTAAAAAAAAAATACTTTTTTCTAAGAAAAGTTTTTTTTCCTTTTATAAAACACGTTTTAAAAAAATAATACTTTCTTCTACGAAAAGTTTTAATATGAGGCATTTTATTTATGATTGATTTCAATACAAGTTTCCTATGAGCGCGCGATGTGCCTTTTGAACCGGGCTTAGGTGTTATTTAGCGTATGACACTAACGTTGATGGCTTGTTGGCATACAGCATATCGTGTGTATCAATCTACAGTCATTTGTTACCAAAATCTCCCAAACATATGATCAAACTATATATGATTGTCACTCATATTCTTTTTCACACCTTGTGATAAACAAACATTATGCTCAACTACAATTTAAATACCTTTCTCACCTTAAACTACTCGTCTTCTCTTTTACACCTTGTGATAGTAAACATTCACCATAGCATTTACATAAAACACCACTTAACATTTATGTGGAAAAGCATACAAAGGTAGTCATAGTTTGATAGAAAACATTACGAAATAGGAGCTACGTCTCCTTCAATATAATATTTTTCACCATTGCCTATGAGCATGCTCCATGCGCAAAGGGCCTTTGAAATTATGCGCAGGTATTGTCTGGTGTTTAATATTAACAGGTTAATCTTGACTAACTACTTACCAAAAAGATTCTAAAGAAATAACATCCATATATCGATTGCATTATAAAGATATGTAAAACCAGATTGATCTACATACGCTCAAGCCACTTCATTAACCGTATTATTCTATTTGTACATTAATTATGCATTAAAATATGTTTTGTATGACTTCTTACCAATTTGACATATTTTATTTAAGCCAAATATTTTCATCTTAGAAATTAATAGGTGTCGTCGAACTATGTGATCTAAAATATAATAAGAATAATAAATATCCTTTTTGGTGAAATAAATTTGCCTTTCAAAGAAAAAAGGATAAGAATAATAAATATTGGGATATGTTATTCGTATTGTTTTATTAATTGTTGAACCTCATCCTTACAATTTAAAAAATTTCATATTCCCCTACACATATATATTAATTAAAAAACACTTCTATTATGAATAAGACAAAAAAAAAACGCTTTATATAAGAATATCTTTTTATAAGAAACAATTCTTCTTAGAAACTATTTGTTAAATGAAGCGTAAAATAATAAAAAAAATACATTTTATTCTTCATGTGTGTTCATCAAATGTGGGTCTTTTTTTTCGTTTTTTTCATGTATTTAGGTTTAACTAAAAAATTATTCTTTTCATAGTATGTGTGATTGATAAACTTTTTGTTTCCAAACATACTTGATAAACATATGTGATAGACTATGGTCGCCACTTTTTAAAACCCAGCACAGGGAGCCAGGTACACCAATTAGAAATTTATAAATAGTATATTTGTATATTTTGTATTGCAACAGTTTATTGGAATTGTGCATACAGTGTCTATTAACACTGTTTGAAGCAAAAGAAAGAAATCTCTGCCATTACTTGCTCTTCTCAATCACACAATCTCTGCCATCTTCCCATCCTTTGACTTTCTTCTTTCTTACTATTATATAAAAGGGGTTTATCAAGGATTTTATAATTTATAAATTTCAGCTTTATAATAGATGAAATAGTTTTATACTCTCTTATGATATTCTATATAAATCAACATAAAAACGCAACCACAACAAATTATATATGTATAACCAAAATTTCTAATCACCTAAAAGCCAAAAAAAAAAGTCTAATTAAGCTATGAGAAAACCAAAAATTTGTGTGATCACTAAAATGAAGGTTTGTAAAGAAATTATACCCTCATATACAGCCACCCAAAAACATACAATAATTAAAAAATTATACCCAATTAATATAGCTCTTTTCATTCATAAAAAGTACAAAAAAATAAATAGCAAAATGAAAAAGAATAGGTTTTTGAAGAGTTGAAAACCAAAAATCATCTTCAAATGTTTTTAAAACCTTCAGGAAATGACTGAATACGAAATTTATAAAAGACAAACCTCCAGAAAATGACTGAATACGAAATTCAATAAAGCCAGGCTCAGATTAGGGTTATGTAAACCCTAATATCATCATCGCCGCTATCGGAAGCAAAGTACCAGATTTGAAAAATGGGCTCAGACCTAAGTCATCCTCGCCATCGTCTCAAAGCCGAAACCCACAACAGAAAAGATGCAAGTGAAAATTCAGATAACACCGGAAAAAGGAGCTCAGACCAGAGTCATCATCGCCCTCATCATTACCACAACATCAAACCTAAACCCACAACTGGAAGTGAGATCTCAAATAGAAACCTTCACCATGTCTCAAACCGTATAAACGGCGGCGTCACCAGCCTGTCATAAACGGCAGCTTCACCAGCCCATCACAAACGGCGGCGTCACCATAAACCCTAACAGATTTGCCCAAAAAGCGGAGGCTTAGATTCATAGCCGGCCACAAAGAACACCAAATAGGGTCGCCATAAGTAGGAATCTAGCAACATCAGACTTATAACTTCCGATCTAAACAAAGCCACCAACAATAACAACAGATCTGAGATTAATGATGAGTAAAAACCTCATCACCTTTAACCATTGTAGATGACAGCACCACAATCGCTCATAACCGGCGACAGCTGCGATAAACGTCGCGCCGTCGCTGGTAAGATCATCGCAAAGCCAAACCGGCAAAAAAGAAATCAAACAAAATACCCCAATCGCTCGTAACCGGCAACGGCTGTGTTAACCACTGCGCCGCCGCCGACAAATCATCGCGAGAGTGGAACATAGATGAAACGTCGTTGATAGAGACATTTTTGGCT
>JBCNJP010000008.1:16126353-16158541 GCA_039602395.1 Deinandra increscens subsp. villosa
ATTAATTCAATAGATATATAATATAATCTCTAAACCTAATATTACTTTTAACCCTATAACTTTCACACTTTAATCAAACTAACCTTCCACTTATAATATAGTAGGATTATACCCTTTATATTTTTTATTCTATATAACACAAAGAATAGGAAACTGGGGAATCAATATACTTTTTTACATGTTTTTTTTAAAGGGTTATTGGCTTGTATCACTCTCAACTATTGAGTATTGGCCGCTACCACCACCATCTTTACCTTTGCCATCTGCCACTACCAACTTTCACCTTATTTTCCCCCACCACTATCTCCGTTAAAATAAGTTAACCCCGTTAGTTCATATCCTCCGTGGCATCTGACGTGACCTATTTTTTAAAAAAGAAATAGAAAAAAAAACCCACGTATACAACCTTTTACTTAACCTTTTATTCTCATTTAATCACTTTTTTTTAAAAAAATGGGCCACGTCAGATGCCACGGAGGATATGAACTAACGGGGTTAACTTATTTTAACGGAGATAGTGGTGGGGGAAAATAAGGTGAAAGTTGGTAGTGGCAGATGGCAAAGGTAAAGATGGTGGTGGTAGCGGCCAATACTCAATAGTTGAGAGTGATACAAGCCAATAACCCTTTTTTAAATAATGGTTAAAAGTAAACATCATATATATAGGATTTTTCTTTAAAAATAATGGTTTTTAAAAAAAGTTCTTCGGTTTCTATTTTTGTTTAGGTTCCCCGTATATTGTATATATATACAATCATAAACTCACCTATGGTTTCACGCCCAAGTATAAAAATACCATTAAAAATGTTTTATATTATATATTAATTGTTCCAGGAATAGCTACTATTAATTGTCAGCACAATTGGTTGCGGCTATTACATTGAAACCAATTTATCCGAGCTCGAAACCAGGGAGTAGCAAATCTCCCCCTTATCCTTTTTTTTCAATGTTTTTTTTAACAAAAAAGCCCCACATCATCTCTTGTGATTTAAATATTTTTTAAGACAACAACCTTCACGAGCTTACAAATTAGTTTCAATTTTAAATAACATATGTATCAATCTTGGAGTCAAATGAAGTGGGTTTGGATTTAATTTTAAAATGACTTGGGTTGGGTTTAACACAAGTATTCCCCATTGAGCTTCAATTCCTTCTCAAGAAACACTCACGTCACGCCAAACAACCTGAATCACCATTGTCAGTTCAGAGCAAACCTCATGAACATATAACGATCCCTAAGACCAAACCCCACTTCATTCGACTCCAAGATCGAGTCAAAACAATATCATAATCTCACTTCTCAAGAAAAACCTTTTCTGCCTTTAACATAAACATCCAATCTTTCACCAAGTTTTTTACTCTATGAAACAAAGATCCAAACTTTAACAAAATTAAACCAAACCCACTTCATTCGGCTACAAGATTGTGAAATAACATTTTTTTTATTATTCAAGTTTAAACAACCTCATCTTTTAAAACTGAGACTGATTTGTAAAAGATCTCCAAGATTGATACAAGTTTTATAAGTGTCTTGGGTTTGGATTGAAGCAATATTTTATTTATTATATAATATAGATTTTATTCATTATAAAACAGTTATAAAAGATATGTTTTTGAATTTTAGATACTTTTTTTACCCAAAAAAATTGTAATAATCATTTATATGATTTGTACATTTAAAAAAATGATTATTTATGTACATTTAAAAGTGGTATTTTTTTGTTATAAAAAGCATTGTTTTAAACAACCTCATCTCTTAGGAATTCTTTGTGAAATAACATATGTATCAATCCACTTTTGTTTCATTTACTGTAAAATATATACTACCTAAGATACTTATAAAACTATATTTTCTTTGTTTTATTAGCAATTTTCCGTATTTTCCCAAATGACCGCAGCAACGCGCGATTAATCTCTATTTATAGTATTAAGACCTGTTTGATGTTTCAGACAACTCATGAACCGGACTTGATTAGCAAAAATTTAATGGTGGATGAAACATAATGGACGAAGTGGGTAGCTTTTTTGTGCCATGGTACAGTTTTTGTAAACTTTTTAGTTTAATTTGTTCAGTCTCTAGTCTAGCGTGTGTTGCTAGTGAGTTGAAAACACACAAATCCAATCCGTAGCTTTCTTCAGCTTGGCATTTTCCGCCCCTCTCCTTCCAAATTCACCCTTCTATTTCTGTGATTTTCCAGTTGAAGTCTCTTAAAATGGGCGATGAAAAATCCCCGAGCAGCAGAGATCGGGAGCTGCTTATACCCGTCGCCAACACCGTCGACGATGACACCGCCGCCTCATCAAAACCCTCGCCGTCTTCCACTTCTCCCTCTCATAACGCCGGCCGTGAGGTATCTCTCCCCCCCTCCCCCCCCCCCTCTCTCTCTCTCTCTCTCTCTCTCTTTTATATGATAGTTTATCGATTCGATTATTTACTTGTGTTTTGGATACTGTAGTAGTTGATTCATCCCTAAATTTAGGGCTTTAGTTGAATTTGTTTTACTTGTTTGATATTCTTATTAGATCGTAGTGTTTGTTTTGTTTATTATGTATTTGTTCTCTCAATCGGTTTACTGTTTTGCTGTGTGACAAGTTTGGGTCCTGATTAGGGTTTTAGGGCGAGGGAATTGAAACAATGAGCTCCTAACCCAAGTATGGATTCAATTAGAACACTTTTACTGTGAACCGTGTGTTTGAAACGTCAAAGTTATGGCATGACAGCCAATGACAGTTAAATATTACGGACTTATAACAGCAATGATTTTCTTTCTATGACTAATGAATGAAATCTAACTCATACAATGTTTGATTTTTCCTATATCACTGTGTGTGTGATTATCAATCATACTGTGTGAATTGATTATTATATTTCTCATGGATATGGGTTTGAGTATACATTATGTGGTCAAACTTCATCTTGTATTTTATTTTCATGTAGACTTTCTCCAAAGTCATCAGGAGTTGGGCTTCTAAAAAGTTTATGACAGGATGGTATGCACATTCTTCTTCAACCTTTCTTAATCTTCTTTGAATCTTTCTTGATGTTGTAACCCAATTTACTTAAAAAATCATTCACGGTATTCGCCTTTCTGCGCTTTGGTGTATTTGGAAGGTGAGAAATAACAAGTTTTTTTATAAAAGAAATTCTAATGCGGGGGAGGTGTTCGAGAATATTAAGGCGTTATCGTTTCTTTGGCTTTCTAATAGGGGTAGACTTTCCCATATTACGTGGAATGATTGGTGTACTTTTTCTTTTCTCTTCTTTATGTATCACTAGCTCCTTGCTAGTCGCTTTGTTTTTTTTTTTCAATGTATTGGCTGTTAAAAAAGAGTTGAGAATGATGCTTTTTTTTCCTTAACATTTTATGGGAACTAATTTTTAGATATTCCGAAACCACATCTGATAATTTGGAACTTGCCATTTTAAGAAGTTGACTAACAAACCATCATAACATATTTGGCCTTTTTCAGTTAGTTGGCTGCCACCTTTTTTAATGTATTTGCACACTAGGATTTGAGTGCTGAACTGGTCCAAAGTTATGGTACCCCTGACGACTAATATGTTTGAATTTAGAGAGCCAAACAGATATGTACTCATTTATTAGTTGGCCTTAGTCCATGATTATTGTAGTTGAATTATTGAAGATTATGATATGTTATTTCTTTTTTAATTAATAATATGGTAGTTTGGGTGGTGTTTTCTTTCACTTAGTTTTTTGTACAATTAGCCATCACCGCGTCCTACAATTATGAACACATATGCAAGTAATTTAGTATAAAGCATCAAATGTCTGTTAATTTGAAAGTGAGTGTACGTATTTAGTTAAGAATTTGATTCTTAGAGTGTACAGACACCGTCTATGCAACTGGAATTTGATAGTATTACATATTATCATATCCCACTTTTCACTTTTTTAGGAAAATTACAATAATATTCTTTAAATGCAAGAAAATTTGACAGCCAACTAGAAATAATTTACAAACTAAAAATATGACATCCCCTAACATAGGAAGTTACTTACAACAGGTAGAATCTCAAAAAACTACTAATCGACAGATGATACATTTTTTAAATCAAATAAGCAGATTATCTTGTTCTTTTAGTTGGCTTTAGTTTTGTCGGTCGACATAAGATTCCTGTTTATGTATAGAGTTAAGAGTTAATCTTCTTGATGTAGAAGTTTGTTTTTAATACCAAGGTTATTGTATATTGGGATATTAATATGGTTTTGGCAAAAAAAGGTTTCAAATTTGGTTCATCTATGTATAATAATATTTATACTTAATTTGATATTGGGATATTTATCATGTTTTGCATTGAGGAGTCATACATGTTTAATCTTTTTAACATGACAGTCAGCACTTACGTTAGCATCATTTCATATTTAATGAGTAATTGTGTTTGATTTTGACCCCTTTTGCAGTGTCATCTTATTGCCAATGGCTATTACTTTCTACATAACATGGTGGTTTATACATTTTGTGGATGGATTTTTCTCTCCAATATATATGCAACTCGGCATAGATATATTTGGTGAGCACATGCTTCTATTGTTCTCTTATTTAGCGCTTTTTAGTTTTTGACTTTTTTAATAAATCTACTTAAACATTTCCTATAGTCGAGTATTTTGTTATTTTAAAAGGCAATGGTATACATGAAATCCCAGAGTTCAAAGATTTACATGGTACTCTAATTATGTTTATTATTAATAATATTGCTTTTTCTCTTGCAAGAATGTTTTATAATAATAATTTATCTGTATGCATTCTTATCAGGATATCATAGAAACTGATACACAAAATTATAACTTAAAGTTGTGAGCTTAATGGCCTTGGGAGAACCTGGTTAGATTATTATATAAAAGTATTATGTTTTCTTTTTGCTCATATGAGCAGACATGTTATTTCATAATTTGTAATCATTACTATCGTTTTAGTAATGATATACTCATACACTTCTATAATATTATGGTAATGTTGTTTTGAACTGCTTATCTGATTATTCTTCTGGAATAAGTTGTTTTAAATAAGCAAGTTGATGTTGCTTCCTCCAAATTGCTTATTTTATAAAGGCAATAAACAGATAAAACGGTTTTAATAAGCAATCCCAAACACCTCTTAAAAGCTTTTATGAGACTGATCACCACTTCAGATGACTTTAAAGTTTCAACTAATTTCCTTTCTGGTTAAATGTTTTAGCTTAACCCATTTGAGCCGCTAGAGATAGAATCTTACCCAATTCTACATAAACAGATTGAAATTGCCACCTCTAGTTGAAGTTTTAAAGCTTAAGTGTGTGACTTACGTACTTGAATTTTTGTAGGTGTTGGATTCATAACGTCTATCATGTTCATATTTTTGGTTGGAGTATTTATGTCATCTTGGTTGGGTGCATCTGTTCTAAGCCTTGGGGAGTGGTTTATTAAACGAATGCCATTTGTTCGTCATATTTATAATGCCTCCAAACAAATTAGTTCTGCTATATCTCCAGGTTGGTGATTATTTGGGATAATGTATGTGGGGGCCACCCTAATATTCAACTTTTTCATTAAGGGCACTGTATATTGAAACTGCTTTATATGCCACCCAGTTGTGTATATGGTTTCATTTATACCCATTCTGGTAGAACTACATGGTATAATATCATGTGGGATAACGGAATTGCCTTCACCATTTTGTATAGAAACAAAATACCCATGTGCTGAAACTACTTAATAGGCTACCCAAGTATGTATCTTGTTTCTTTCATACCATTCTGGTTAACAAACAAAAATACCCATCTCTTTGAAAAGACAAATACCCTTCGAGAGGTGTCAACATCTTTTAGGTTGATATATTTTATTAAATATCTTGAGGACATGAATTTGTACAAATGTAAACGGGTACATACTTGGGTGACCTATAAAGTAGTTTCATTATATGTGTGGCCTTGATGAAGTTAAATACATGTGCCTACACAGATATTTAATATATCAACAGGACATGAACACTAACACTGTTATTTTCTTTAATTGCAGATCAAAACACACAGGCATTTAAGGAAGTTGCTATCATTAGGCATCCTCGTATCGGTGAATACGCATTTGGGTTTATTACCTCATCTGTCATTCTCCAGGTTCAATCCTAAACCTAATATTGGATGAAGTACCGTTTATGTGATCTTAATTTTGAGGGCCTAATAGCTTAAAATTTAAAAAGAGAAACTAGAGAGAGTAAAAGTTAATCCAAATCTAAGTTAGGTTGTTTATTCCTTCACCAGCCTTTAATACTGATGTGAACTAACTGATCAATTGTTAGTTTCGTGCGACAAGTAATTACGATAACAGTCTTTCTAGATCTATGACCCTACACTATTTAGCAGTGTTTAAGTGTTTAACAATACTCCCTAGTGGTGAGTCCCTCCAATAAGAGTTTTTGACCTCAAGAACTACAAAAAAGTTTGGCAAATCAGGGCTAACAATGGTAGGAACACAATTCATAGAATAGCTCCAGCTTTAAACCCAACAATATTATAAGCTATCTGTCTCCACTCTTTGACCCATTACGCTTTCAAATAAAAGTTAATTTTCATGTAACTAGTCTTGCGAGAGCCTTTGAGCAGCAAAAACTTTGCACATCCAAGCATGTCAACACATTCCACATGATTCACAGTTGACTAACTTTGACTTTAATAATTTCAAAATTTATCCAATTAGGAACTTTCATGTCTTTAGCTGTTCTCTCTGTAGTTGCACCATCATTGTAACAATACCCCATCACCAGATTTATGCATTTCACATTGTAGTAGTAGCAATATTTTGTACAGTCATTAGAAGCACTCCACCATTAAATTCTTATGTGAACCATTTTGATTTGAATTCCCACTAACTGCACCTTGTAGAACTAAAACTCAGAACTGAACTGGAAAACGCCTGATAAAACAGTAGCAACCGTCAACATATTTTCATAAAGGATTAGGAAAAGCAGATTCTCATAAATAGTTGTTGTTTCTATGGCTGATACATTAAGCATTGATGTCATCTCAATCCACAACCATAGTCCAGTTGAAAACACTCTAGTATATAAAGCTGGTATCCAAGGAAACTCAACTATGTTTGCTGAATTGATGATGTTATAAACTTATAATCGGAGATGCGATTGGTGTTGCAAGCGAAGCTGGTTGCCAGAGATTACAGTTCGTCAGAGCAAGAGCGAAACCGCTCTGATACCATTGATAGCTCAGAGTTTAGAAAGAGAAACTACTACTAGAAAGTATAAGTTAATCCAAATCTAAGCTAGGTTGTTTATTCCTTCACCAGCCTTTAACATTTAACACTGATACCAGAGACTGGTGTTGCAAGCGAAGCTGGTTGCCAGAGATTACAGTTAGTCAGAGCAAGAGCGAAACCGCTCTGATATCATTGATAGCTCAGAGTTTAGAAAGAGAAACTACTACTAGAGAGTATAAGTGAATCCAAATCGAAGCGAGGTTGTTTATTCCTTCACCAGCCTTTAACATTTAACACTGATATGAACTAACTGATTAATTCTTAGTTTTGCACCACAAGTAGTTACAATAATAGTCTTTCTAGATATTTTTGACCAACTACCTAATCTACTCCTAATAACTAGCACCATCAAACTTGGACATCGCAAACTTCAACCCCACCATTTGGTAAGGCGAGTGCACCAATTACCCACCGTGGCCCTGCACTATTTAGTAGTAGTATAACAAGGCCCCATCTGTTAGGAATATAGGTGGCAAGATGGGCGGGGCTGGGTACTGGGTTAGAAGTTGTCATTGTGAAGCACATGGCAAATCGTATCAGTATGGGTTGATGTGCTGGCATATTTTTGTTTATTTTTTAGAATATGCTATCAGTTTGGGTTGATGTGATAGCATATTCAATCGATAGCATATTCAATCCGTTTGACTTGTTCTCTCTCTCTCTTACCCAGTAGGACCTTCTGATATACAACACATTCTGGATCGGCCCATTTATAAGTAAACTAGAGGAAATTACCTATGTAGGAGCAATGATAAAAAATGCACAATTATTTTTATGGGAAACAAAAACTGAAATGTGTATTTTCTTTGGTTTACAATCTGTGTATATTCAATCTAGTATATAATCTTACATAACAATCTAGTATATAATCTTTACATAATCTAGACTGTTATTCGTAACCATTTTTTAATAAATTTGATGATAACTATCAGACTCCAAACTTGACACCGCTAATCTAGATTTACCCATATCAATTAAGTTAGACCCCCATTGTTATTTATTAATTTATTTGTAGATTATACAATGTGACCAACAAAATGTAAATGCTAACTGGTGAAAACAAGCATGACCTAAGCTTTTATATCTAGGAGCATCAATTTATTCTTTGTTTTCTTCTGGTTTTCAGAACTATTCAGGTGAGGAAGAGCTATATTCTGTTTATGTTCCAACAAACCATCTTTACATTGGTGATATCTTCTTGGTCAATTCAAAAGATGTTATCCGACCTAACTTATCTGTTCGCGAAGGAATTGGTGAGTGTCATATTTATGTCAAATGTCTAAACTAACCATTAAGTTGTTTATCACTACTCTTAGGCAAGTTTGACAATTTTATATACAAGATGTTGATTTGAGTTATGTTTATCACTAATATGACATAGGTTCAGGTAAATTAGTGTTTAATTGAAAAAGATACGGGTTAAACAAGATGAAAGCCTTCTAATATTTATTTAATTAAATAAAACCTTTTAAATCGATTTGTTATAAAACAATCAAACATATCCCGTAGCCACAGTAGAAGCTACTTTGGGGGGGGGGGGGGGGGGGGGGGCAAGGGCAAACCCTTTCCTTTATTCTAGGTGATAGAGAGGATATTCCTAGTA
This sequence comes from Deinandra increscens subsp. villosa, assembly GCA_039602395.1. Lineage (NCBI taxonomy): Eukaryota > Viridiplantae > Streptophyta > Magnoliopsida > Asterales > Asteraceae > Deinandra > Deinandra increscens. Next base: position 16,135,225 of record JBCNJP010000008.1, read on the forward strand.
AGACTTTTGGGTTTCAAAAACCTTTTATTTTTCCTTCTTTGACATGTAAGTAATGATAAAATTGTGTAGTTTATTCAGCATAGTTATTTATAAATTCAAATAAAGTTATATAATTGCTGGGGGTCGGCTTGACCTGCCAGTTTTCACCTGTACTACAAGGAGGGCCCATTTTCGCCAAAACAAGTAGTTCTCTATACATGTAACATTTTTAGACATTTATTTTATCTTTTAATTTGATGCAGAAATTGTGGTATCTGGGGGCATGTCAATGCCACAAATACTATCGACTTTGGATACGACTATTAATGCAGACCGACCTAGAAACAACAGGAGCTGAGAAGATACGAAGATCATAGATGTAAGTCGAGTTAATTTCAGCCGTTGGATTCAACAATGGTTTCTTGTTTCGAGTTTATCCAGTTATTTTTTTATTTTTCAGCAGCAAAATCTGATTGCACTTTCGTGTACAAACATAGAGGAGTAGTTGTTTATGTTGTTTGTTTTATACAGGTGGGAATCGAATTTCTCGAGCCCGTGTGAATTATGTAGATAAAAAGTTTGATTTTGATGTCTAAAAAGTTATTGTTTGCTTGAAGATTTCGAACCCTCTATACTTGATGTTTCTTCTAAAGTGGTTGCTATTCATGGTTCTTTTTTAGAAAGGTTAAAAATAAAGAGTAAATTATGGTTTTCGTCTATGTGGTTTGGCTATAACAGTTTTAGTCTAAACTTTTCATTTTAATCAATGTGTTCTTTGTAGTTTTTAATTTGTCCAATCAGGTCTATTACTCTAATGCCATTTAATTTTTTGCTACCTTTATTAATTAAAAAAAAAACAATAAATAAAACATTTCTTTTAAAGTGGTTGCTCCATATTCATGGTTCTTTGTTAAAAATGTTAAAAAGAAAGAGTAAATTATGGTTTTCGTCCCTGTGGTGTGGTTTGGCTATAACAGTTTTAGTCTAAACTTTTCAATTTGATCAATGTGTTCTTTGTAGTTTTTAATTTGTCCAATCAGGTTCATTACTCTAATGCCATTTAATTTTCTGTTAAATTTTAATTTGTAAAACCGTGAAATGGATCTTACTAGAGGTGTTCTTGATCGTATGAGTGAGAACGAGATGTAAATATAAAGTTTGTTTTACTGAAATCACAAAGACTCAATTACAAACTCTCAAAGAAGCTCAAACTGAAACACGTTCACAAACACACACTTAAGATCTGGTTTTCTCAAAGCTCACTCAAAAGTCCCTTTGATTACAACACAAAATTCTATTTATACACTTGCTGATTCACTCGAACTGGAGTTCATCCAAAGTAGCACTTCGTGTCACTTCGTGAAGTCACGAAGTGTGAGTTTGTGTCACTTTGGGTCTCACTTCGTGTCACTTCGGGTGACTTTGGGTGACACTTCGTGAACAACCTCATTAGCATCTTCGTCTTGTTCAGATTACTTCATACGACGAACCGATCATGCTCTAACAAACTCCCACTCGACGTGTGCTTTCTGGTCATCCATAAACTTGTATCTTCAATCAAACTCCCCCTCAACTTGATGGTTAGTTCGATCTTGAATACTTGACGATTGTTGCATCCTTATCAATAGCTTCAGAAGACTTGAAGTTGTGATTATCTCTTTTCTTTCAACCCGGCCAACATAAATAATCTTGGTGCAAAATGTCTCTTTGAGACTCCAAGATATATGTTTTGAAAATATTTTTCGTATCTTGTGTCGATCAATCTAAAACACACAAGAAATAAAATCTTTTTGGCTTTTACAAAGTTTATGCTAAAACACACCAAAAATCTTTTTGATTTTACTGAAATGAAAAATAAAATGCAATACAAAATTAGACTCTATTTTGATTTGGGAGAAAGATCACGACAAGAGATCATATCAGACATAACGCATCTAGCACATTTCAATTCCGGCCTTAATCAACATGCAAGTCAAGATAATCGCAAATACAACATTTATGTTTATTTCAGTACGAACCAATAATTTTTATCGTTTTCAGATATGCTTAAGGTAATATTATCATGCACTGATAACCCGACCTCCACTCTATTAGAAATACCGGTAAATCATCATGTTTATCAAATAGAAGCAAATTTTCTTAGAGATTTGATCATCCTTGATGAGTCATGCAAAAAATAAAGCAGAACCTCAAATACTTAGCAATCAGGCCGGTCTTGTGGACACGCAGAGAAAACCCAAGTATTTGAGAAAATAAGAAAACAAAACAAGTTGAAGTTGTAAAATTCAACAACGATCAGGTCGATACTTTCGTATACGCAGAGAAAGCCTGATGAATTATATGAAACACCAAGAAAAATAAAGCAGAACCTCAAATGAACAACAATCAGGCTGATCTTTCGATACACAGAGAATGTCCGATTGTTTAAGAAAATAAAGAAAATCAAACAAGTTTAAATCTTTCAAAATGAAAAACATGCATTCATCAGGATATCTCTTATTCTATTTTTGTTAGAATCATCACACAACATTCATCAAGAAGCAAATAACCAAAGATCATCAGGCAAGCTTTATGTTTATATCTTACTTGCAGATATGAGATTAGTCATGCACATTCACAGATTATGCAAGTACCTACAACCTTTAGACTTAATATATTCATGGTAGATAACGTATGTACTGATGTACTATCATTTATTCGTCGGATCAATTTCTCAAACTTTCATTTTTTTATATTTTTCGTAATTAATCAATTTCCCGCCCTAAGTTTCAAGAAACTTTTTTTTTTGAATTTTCCAAAATTTTCTCCCACTAAAAATATGAACGAAAGAAATGAATAACAAAAATGAAAATGGTCGATCAACACTTGACACATTTTTGAAAATGATATTTTTAAACATCAGTGTTTCACAGATAGGAACGATTCAATTTAACTTAAATCAACCAAAAGTATTCTAATGTCAACAATTGTACAATCACTAACAGGTCTTCTTGAAATATCTGCATACACTGCAAAATAACTAGTCTTTAAAACCCCGACCACCCTCCACGGCTGTGGGTCGACCAATGTCTTCAACAAAATCTGTTTTGGCCGTGGAGACAATTTTCGGTCTCCATTCCTGTTTTGGTTTTAAAATTTCTGGTGAACCATTGTCAACAGGTGAGTGACAATCAGAATTACTACCAAACTTTTCTGAATTAAGCTTCTTTTTCCAAGAAAAATTAGTGTTGGACATTGGTTCACAATAAATAATGCCATCAAGATCAACATACTTTGTATGTTTGGCATTTGATGATGAATTATTAATTGCTGTAGGACAATTATTTGCATAATGACCCTTCTGACGACAAACATAACAACGTCGATGACTAGTTAGATTGATTGAAATTGGTTTTCCAAACAGATCAATTGAACATTCATAAGAAACTCTTGAAAACATAAATTTGGGTTTCTGTGGTTTCTGAAATTTTGAAAAACATTTTGGAGAGTCATAAAATCTAGAATCATCTCCAAAACCACAAAATTTATCTTGATGATAAAACCGATTAGATTTAGCAGAATAAAATGAATTTGAACTGTTACCGTCTTTTGAAACCGATGTTGCAACATCAGATATGCATGATGATTCATAAGTTGAAACCTTTGTATCTGTTTATGATGATGAAACTTTCTTCTTCCAAATTTGAGGCTTGTTATCTGAAAACACCTTCTGATTCTACTTCTTCTTCTTCTTTCTTCTCAGTTTTAATCACCTTTTTGTTGTTGTTTGTCATTGGAACTCCTTTTCCTTCATATCCTAATCAACCATTCTTATGTTTAGGATATTCTTTCACAGAATGACCTTGGTATGCTAGATGAGAAAATTCATCTTTGATAGCTTTAACACCAACTTCCTTTGTCAGGACCAATTTGGAGCCTTTACTCATCCAATACATAGATCCAAGTGCGGAAATCATGAATCCATGATCAAATCATGGTGTTTGTTGGTTCAAATCCTTAGATTTCATGTCTGAAACTCAAGAACACGTGGGTTTTCACACACAGGTGCTCTCTCTCTTCAAAACAGCCGTCCAAAGGCTTATTCTAGGTTATTATCATGTTGCTATTTATACTGGAGAGAACACCTGATGTCAGAGCACTGATTACAAGAGAATGTTACTAAAGTTAGTGAATTTTATGTCATCAGACTGACGAGATCACCAAGAACAGTCATGAGATCGCCAAGAACAGTCATGAGATCGCCAAGGCCACTTGGTGAGCTCGCCAAGCTTGGTGAGGTCGCCAACCTTGGTGAGGTTGCCAAGGCTTGGCGAGGTCGCCAAGGGTGTTTGGCCAGATCGCCAAGTACAATTTCCAAGTTGCCAAGAATCTTTGGTGAGGTCGCCAAGAATCTTTGGTGAGGTCGCCAAGAATCTTTGGTGAGGTCGCCAAGACTAACTCAAAATCATCAAGAACACTTGTAAAATGTCAAGAATCATTATTGAACCATTTAGGGTTGTTATTATTAAGATACATTCAATTATTAACATTAGCCAAGTAAATTGTCATGAAATGACACAGAAATATGGATCCAGACTTTCACATCACATTAGAAATGTACAAGGGCAAATTCCTCAATATCAATGATCAACACAAGTTATGACATTACATATGAATCATACAAAACATCAAATACTTGAATAATCATCATAAACATCAAGAGAATTGTCCAAGTACAAAATACAAGTTAAAGTGCAAGATTTACAATTTGAGCACAAATACTAAGGATGCTATGTTTGAGTTACCACCAACCCTATAAAGATCTTACAAATTCCCCCTTTGGTGGTAATACAAACATAGAAAAGAAAAACTGACGACTATCTGAGTTGTCCAAGCAGCTTTAGCAAGAACCTCCACTATTAACGGGCAAGATTCCTGTATCAATCATCTAAGCAGATAATCTGTGCATCGTACAATATCCAAAGGTCTTCTCGCGCGAACTTCTTCAAGTCAGAATAGTGCCACATCTCTAACATCATTTCACGACCACGAGAGAGGTAGCAAATCCCGCGACCACCCATGACCCAGTCTTTCAAGGTACTCAGGCTTTCTGTCATCGTCTTCCTGGCAGCAATGCACTCCCAGCACCACCACCTTAGAAACAAACCGAAGTAGTTTGCATCCACTATCTCGTATGGCCTAAGCCTTCGAGGGATGGTGTCCAGGCAACTGTAGAATAACCATTTAAGGTAACTTCTATGCAATAGTTTCAGTATAATTGCAGCGAAGAGCCTTATTGTATCGCCGTCTTCCCTTTCAATGACCAACTCATGAGTGTCCCCACTGTAATACCAACATCTTATTGGGTTGCTTTTCTGATCTCCCTTTATTTTCTTTGTAATTAAATCCTTGCTGATACTCTTGTACATGACCTTATACGGGACCGTAACTCTCTGCCTTCTGAAAGTTCTGTACTTCTTTTTCTCTGTCTTGAGGGGGCGAGTTGAACTAACGTTGTAGATGGCTTTTATCTGTTCTTCAACATCTCTACCCACTGGATCATTTGAGTGGTTGATTAGCTGTCGCCACCTAAGTTGTTTCAACTCCCAAGAGAACAGATTTAGGAGGTCTCTTATCTTGGCAAAGAATTGTACAAATCCGTTTATGCGTTTGACAATAAATGCCTTAAACTCGTGATCATATTTCCAACCAAGGATTTTCATCCCATCATCGGATTCGACGTTAGGAGGCATATCTTTGAGCTTTTTAGCAGTGAACTGCACCAAGGCTTTCCGATACAGTGCCATTTCCTTTCAGTCGTCAACCAAGGTAGGGGCTTCCTTCCTTCGGTGTTCCTCTACCCTTATTTCTTATCGTCCGTCCTGCTGACGCTTGACCTTCTTATTCTCTTCAATTATGTGCCTTTTGACCATTTTTCGTAGACCAGGTAGCTGCTTTCTGCTATAGCTTTTGCGAGCATATCCCCTATGGTCTAGAAAGTCCTGCAACTCTCTTTTGGTCATTCTATTAACGCCAAGAGTAGATGTAGTGGGACTGGGCGGAGGTGAAACATGATCAAGGATGTCTGGAGGGGGAGGCATATACTGTGCATGCATTTCTCAGATCTTTTCCGCATGTTGTCGTTGAATTGCACATATTCAAACTTCTTATCAGTATCAGCAAAGGGATTTGCTCGAGGATCAGTAAGCTTATCTGCAAGTTTGTAGTTGTAGAGATGATTCTCCATATCTTGCTCGTCAGTGTACAGTTCAACTAGCTGTGCATCCGTGAGAGTCATCAAGTAGGATAGGGGAATCCCACGAGAGATGAGCTCTCTGAAATATTTTGCAATTTATGAAGTGTCAGACGGATCAACATTGTCTCCAGCTAAGTTGGGGATTATTCTTATTCTAAGTTCTCCCTCATCTGTGTTTTGATCATTCGGCTCAAAGTGTTCTGATCCAAGGCCAATTTTCGTTTGAGGACGGCTGGATTCTATCAATTTTTTGATAGCCTCTTATCTGGCAATCTCATCCAGCGTCCTCTCAAGAATTATTTCCTCTTTAGCAAGTCTTAGAGCTTCTTCCTTCTTTCTTTGTTTTTCCATTTCCTGCTCGTAGACCTCTTCAGGAGTCAATTTCCTTTTACCTTTGTCGGGTCTACCAGAAGGACCAGCTTCTTGTGAAGGGTCTGGATTATTTGAAGCTTGGCCACCACTTGCACTTGTTATTGGTAGAGTTTGAACAATTTCAGGAGTAGCACTCGTGGTGATTTCTGTAGACTCAGGCATTAAGGTTTGGGTTGCAACTCCTTCTTGATGGGTTTCCCTTTCTTCAGAATGATGAACTGGTGAAGAGATTGGAGAAACAATAACTTCATCCTCATCTTGAGGCTCACTTACCACATGCTCAGATCTCAAAGGATTTGGAGATGCAATCTCAACTGGTTTGTCTTTGATCTCGTAGATGATCTCCTCGTCATATTCATCATCAGTTGTGAATTCCAGATTTATGAAGTTTGTGGCGCTGGAGTCATAAGTGAGATTATTCAGACGTTCAACCAAACTAATGTCATTGAAGATCTCATCTGGAATCATGCTGAGTGGCTGAATCTACAATGCTTCACTGGCTTCTACATTTTCTTCAGTGACAACTACACCGCTTCGGCTGCCAGGGTCAGTAGCTAGGGTGTTTGCATAAAACTCCCGAAATGCACTTCTCCCAACATCTAGAAACTCACTATCAACATGCAAGTGTTTCATTTGTTCAGAGATTTCAGATTCAGCATTTGCAGGCATAACAATGCTTATTGGCTGTTGCACTGGAGGAGCCAGTTGTAGCTGCAGGGAGATATCAGGGTTGACAAGAGGTACATCTGGTTCACCCATGGTTAAGGAAAGGGTTTCTCCCGAGGATGATTGATTTATTTCATGTGCAGCTCTGGAGAATCTTGGAAGTTTGATATTCTCAGGAGGTGGCACCAGGCTTATTACTGATTGATATATTTCATCTTCCTCCTCATCATTTGGTTCATCATTAAGAAAGGTGTCACCATGAAAGATATCTACGTCAGATTCGGTAGATTCATCATCACCTGAAGGAAAATCAGCAAGATGAGTATCATCTACATCTTGCTCAGTAACAATGGCAAAAGATTTAGCTCCAGATTCTTTGCCAGCTTGGCTTGGACTTGGCTCTTTATTTTGTTGAATGTATTCTGCAAAGGGAGGTCGTTCTATTATCTGATCATTACCTTGGTTTCCATTTCCACTTCCACCCATATCATCATCATTAGCTCTGGCAGTTTGATTATTTTGAAGAGCTTTAGCCAACAGCCTCTTGAGTCTTTCAATCTCTTCAGCTTGCTCTTTTATTTTCTCATTTGCTTTGAGAAGCTCTTGATCCTGTGCTTTGATCTTGTTATTTGCTTCTTTAAGCTCAATAGCGACCGAAGAGTTGGAGATTTCAAGATTTTGCTACAAAGTCAACTCTTGATGGACCAAGGAGGTATCTGCCTCAGGTGCAATTAATTGAGCAGGAGCAGTTAACATAGGCTGAGATTCAGATTGGATGGCCGGATCTAGGCTTGTGATGTTGATGTCTGCTGTTGCATCAATATCCTGAATGGTTGCAGTAATAGTGGTGACGGGAGAAGATAGAACTCTTTGTTGCTCAGTGTCGTCTGGTTCAGGCTGTACTGGTGTTTGCACAACAACATCAGTTCCAGTTCCAGAGACAGGCCCTCTTCTTATTTCAAGTTTTTTTCTTTCTTGAGCGTACTTAGATCTTGACTCTCTTTTGTAGTTAGGATTAACATGACCCTCAAGCATAAATGAGGCTGAATCTAGTTCAGGTGAATCAGATTTTGAGGAGCTTGATGAAATGTCATCCTGTGTTTTGTCTTGACTTTATTTTCTTCTGTTTCTTATTACTTGATGCCTCAGGTTGTTCACTAACTTGGGTTGTTTCTGTTGTTTTTATTTTCTTCTTTTTGGGACCCCTTGCATTAGAACTAGTAGAGTCAGAACCTGATTCTGATCCAGGTTGGAATCTTGACCCTGATTCACGTTTGGATACGGATGCATTTGAGTTATTGTCAGCATCTTTGTCAGATGCAATATTTTTACTACCAGACTCTTCTTTTTCATCTTCCGATTCGTCTGGTTCAGTTGCATCTTTGTTTGAAGCTCTGTCTTAATGTTTTTCTGATGGCATTGGGTCATCATGAATGGGGGGGGGGGGGTTGATTGGATTATCATCTTGGATATTTGTTGCATTATTATCCGGATCAGCAGCATTGGTATCTGCCATTTCAGCATCAGCATCATCATTTCTTTGATATTCAACCATGTCGTCATTGACATCAATTCCCTCAATCATGTCCGGGAAAAATGGAACTTCAGGTCCATCATACTGGCCTAACCGGTATCGTGTGTAAGAACCGGATATCATCCTCCTAGGAACCAAGAATGGTTCTGTCTTTTGCAAGCTCGGGTAGTAATGATCAAGGATGGCATGGATGAATTTAGGGTACATCAAGAACTTCTTCGATTTTCTTGTTGGATGCAGGTTGTAGTCCATCCATTTAACTATTTGCCTCGAGAGGTTGAAACCAGCACCGGAAGCTAAACCATGTAGAGCCCAGGCAGTTTCTTCCACAAAGTCGTCTGTTCCTGACTTTCTTGGACCAAAAGCAGAAATAAAGAAAGTTATGATGCACTTCCAATTTTCTGGGAACAACATCTTCTTTATTTTCTCGTTTGAGGTTACTGAGAGATTTCCTTGATATCCCATCATGAGGATTGTGTCTTGCCATTCTTCCTTCGGAAAAGAATCAGGGCATAGTGCATCATCTAGTTGTAGCACTTCTCGGACCCTTTCTTCATTTACTTCAACATAAGCTCCTTGAATTCTTGATCTGATGGATTTGGAACCATTGTCAGCCTCAAATGTGTGGGCATTGTTCTAGAACCCATTTATTATACCCGAGCTAATAACAGGCTCCATTTGGATTCCAGTGATCCAATTTGATTTCTCTGGAATTCTGAAAGCCTGTTCATACAATCCGGCATCTGACCAGCTTCTATTGATTTCACAGAATTGATTGTGTGATTTTGAGAAATCCAGAGGGGCATTGGTTTCTCTTTCCGGTCTGGGAGCCATCTGCACATAAGAAACAACATGATTACATCAAATTTGACAAGTCAAATGAATGTCATGTCACACTAGATTCGTGATAGTGATAGAGCTTTTCAATTAACCTACAAAGATATAAAAGAAAATTTGCTTAAGGCATAGGCTCAAATTTCTTCAAAAACAATAAATTCAGTTTAACAGAGGATGTCAGTAAACACGACCCAAATTCCAGTAATTTCCCTTGAAATAGTAATTTTATTGAAAAATTGACTTTGGTGAAGAATTAAGTGAAATTTGGCTCAAGAATACATGTTTGAGTTATAGCTTTATCAAAACTTTGAATGGTGTCAAATTGTGACAGAGTTTAAGTAATTTGGGTAAATTTCTCTCAATTAAGTGGACTTTAGTTAAAAAGTCAACACTTTGACCCAAATGACTCAAAGGTCTAAAGAAGGAATCAAGAATTGATTCCCCCTAAGCTTTTGCTTTCCACAGTTGAAGTTATTTATTTGGGATCAAACAGAATTCTTGAATCACATTTTCTTAATTCAACATGATTTGAGCACTTTGAGACACTTACTAACACATATATTTTATTTAAGTACTTGTGTGGGTGTAAAATGAAATTTCCACTTAAGCACATACAAGATGTCAAATGATGAATCATAATACATGCATGAAGTTTTGTCATGCTTAAATCACATAACTAAAGTCAAATAACAAACAGGTAAAGGAACAAGAAGCATTCAATATCAGACATGAGTATGAGCATCAAGGTCAGAGACTAATAGGAGCAATTTCCCTAAATTCTAACCTTTCTTACATTTATTTTCATATAAGTATGATATGAGCTTTAATAGTTTCCAACCTAACAATTTATTTTGAATTAAAGATAAAGACTCATAAGACAATGACTAATGTGCATGTCATTTCATTAAATCAGGTATAGTTGTAAGCCTTACCAGAATTTCAGAAATTTAGCGTGCTAAGTCATATTTCATGTGGTTTATTAAGTTATTACATAACAATCAAGTAGACCTATCCACCTGAGTAGACATAAGTCAAACATCCAATTCTTTATTTGAGATCAGAAAACATACCATGAAGAAGATCTATTGTTTGCTAAGATCTAAATCAGATATATCTAAGAATCAACAGGTTCAAGGCTTGATCCTCTTTGAGATCAATCATGAACAGATTAGAAATTTGACTTAGTTTATTCAAGCTGATTGAATGAGTTTAATGAATTGCCCCTGTGTAGCTCAACAATTGTATATCAGAAGTTACCAAGAATTCATGAAACATACCTCTTTGATGATCTAATTTGTGCTAAGATCAATGTAAGAGACAAGAAGATCTTGTAGTGTAACTGGACATAATCTGTTATTAAATCAGGCAAAATTTGATAAACAATTGATTTGAAGCCACACACAGCCTAAATAGGGTCAGATTCATTAAACAAGAGTAAATTTCACAAGATTTGACTTAAAAAGTCAACTATGCAAGCATTTGTCAAAAACCAAGTCAAGACTAGTCAAACATTGCAGATTTAACCTATATTGAGTTCAAACCTATGTTAGACAAGTTAAAGCCCAAGATTTGACTTATTTTCATCAATTAAAGCTGCATATCCAGTGAAATTCAATTGAAGGAAGAAATCTTACAAAATGGTCAAAAGTAGTTTCTATGTTGTCAAATTGGTCAATTTTTATTATTTAGCAACACCAAAGCAACAAATGTTACCACTTCATGTCAAAGATTCCCTTCCTCAAGTTATTTGAGTCAAATGACTCTTATTTGAATGAGTTTAGGACAATTAAGGTCCAATTCAGTCAAACGGACATATTTGAGAAAAATTCACCATTTGAACCAAAGGATGAGATTTAAATACCTTTATCCCATTTAAGGCTTAAATTGTCCACTAAACTCATTATTTTTGTTTCTTTTAAAAAAATTAAAAATTTGACATGGATTGTTCTAAAATTTCAATTTATTTCCATCACGGGTCAAACCAAGACAGAGTCTAGTTTAGCTTTCAATATTGAAGCTTTTAAGACCCGGAATGCATTATGAATCACTCTAATGCATCACTCTAATGCATCATATTGGTGTTTTGGAACATCCATTATCAAACCAACTCATTCACAGTGTAGAGTTTTCACAAATTGAGAGATTAACAGTGGATTATTTCAAAAGCAAAACTTCAAGATCAATCCTAAACTACCTAGCATAGAACTAGCAATAGGTTTCAGTCAATCATTAATTTTGCTTAACAGTCATCAATCTCAACAGATTTTGAGTTCAAACCACACAAAATATCACACCCTAACTCTCACATTTATTGAAATTTACGGCCCTGTTCATGAACATGCAAGAACTTACAAGTTTCAGAGTCAATTTCCTCAAAGAACAGTGATTGGTAATGAGAAGGAGCGTTGGATGGATCCTAATGTGTAACAAACACCAATCAATTTCAAGCAATAAGAACTCTAAACTGGTTACACGAACCGTCGACCTCAAGAACACTAAGGACCGAATCATAGAACTCTCGATTAACCTAAAAAAGAGGTGAAATCGAACCTGTGAGTGCAAAGAAGGTGAGTGTGCCAACCCTTATTGCACGAGAGACCGACTTCGAGAGGTTGAAATCGGAGGTCGGAGGTGATAGATTTTGGTTCGCTGGAAAAAATTGGTCTCTGCTTTTTATGTAGGCGAGGTCGAAACTTAGGGTTTTTTTTATTTGAGCGAGATCGCCAAACAAACAAAGAGACGAGGACACCAAGTTCAATTGAACAAAATCGCCAAAAACACACCTGAGATCGCCAGGCAGATTGCCTTTAGTGAGATCGCCAAGGGACCGGAAATAGGCGAAGTCACCAAGACCAAATCACCGAGATCGCCAAGGTGTTTATTACGGACTAAGCGAGATCGCCAAGTGAGCCGAGAATAGGCGAAGTCGCCGACCCTAAATCTTATTTAACCTTCTGGAAAAATGGCTAAGTGTGATCCGAGATCACCAAAAGAAGGTTGGCGAAGTCGCCAAGATCAAACTTGGTCTTTTATGAAATCGCCAAGGCAAACCTTGAGCTCGCCAAGACTAATCAGGCGAGATCGTCAAGACTAGTTAGGCGAGATCGCCAACAGAAACAAGACAACTTAAAAATTTTTGACAGCAAGTCCATTTTTTGTGAACTTTTGATTTATGTCAAATTTTAACCAAAAAGAGAACACCCGTAGCGAAAACACTGAAAATACTTAGCTGCAAACTCAGTGAGTTGCAAAGAAAAATTAAGTGAACTCATTAAGGGCAATTTGGGAATTTTTCTAATTTTCTAAGCACATGACCATGTTAAAAACACCATTTTGACTCAGAAAAATTTAAAATTCCACACATTTGACCAAAACCTTATTGAATTAGATTAACTTGAGTCAGTCCAGCCCAAACTTACCAAAACGGTTGATTTTGACTTAAAAACTGCAAACGGACCTCAAATTTGACTTATTTCTCCTAAACTTGATGTTTTAAGCACAAAGAACCCAACTTCACATTTTATAACAAATTTGGTTATTTTAAAGCATAGTGCTTTCATTTGCACCGTTAAAGCCTTATTTTCTGGTGGTTTCCAGTTATTTGCTTAATTTTGTATGTTTTTGCTCGGTAATGGTTGGACTATGTTAGGAATCAAACCGGTCAATTACGTGATCACAGACACTTACAAATCAAATCACCTCACAAATTCAGTAACCTAAGTCAGTTTGTCGGTATTGTTATCCACTTAAGCTCAAGTAAGGCAATTTTCAGCAAAGTCTTTGTGATGTCATTTATCATGTTTTAGTCTGGTTTAATGAACATTGTGTATGACCTTTTATTCCACTAAGTCAAACAGTTATCCTAGCTTTGTCTTTTTAGCACTTCAGACATGCACAACACACAAATGGAATTTCTTCCCCCATTTCTTTAGAGGTAAGTACTGATTTCAAAATGGATGCATATTTTGATTCGCGTGAACACAAGGTCAGAGTTTCCTCAGCAGATTTGTCACAGAATATTTTCAATGATAATAATGGGACGCATGAACACAAGGTCAGAGTTTCCTCAGCATATGTGTCACGGTCAATGGATGGATGTGAGATATTTCTCACTTATTGACGGATGTGTGATAATTCACACTTATTGGTGTATGTGTGATGAATCACTCTTATTGAATGGTTTGAAATCAGCACTTTCCGCAAAAGAAATACTCGAGTGTGTTGGTTGACTTACTTAGCATAGACTTAAGCAGATTTAAAGGATTTTACCAACTGTTTTGACTTAAAGTCCACAATTTCATGGTTTTAATTGTTTAATCACAGGACTTGCCTAATTCTTATTTTGCTGAGCCTACCGACACATCGAATGATAGAGTTACTGATCGATTGGATCATATCTTATGGTCAGATCACAAGACTAGAATTATATCATGTTCCACATAGTTTGCCCAACCAAAACCAAAATTTTCTAGTTTTCTTTTACAAAGTTTAGTTCATCATTGCAGAATTGCAAAGATTTTGTGCTTAGACTCAAGTACCCATCAAGTGCCTTTACAAAAGTTGTTGGGAATTACTCGATTCTAATTTACATGATTTTTATTTATTTCTGCAAATTCTTTGTATTTTTCTCCAATTTTTCAATCATTTATTGCAGCATCATTAAAGTTCAAAAATTTGAGTTTTTCATCAGGTATTAAACAAGTGTCTTCACAAAAGTTGTTTGAAATGACCCGATTCTATTTTTAGTGATTTTTATTAATTTGTTTTCAAATATTTGGGATTTTCTCGTATTTTTCAACCGTGAGTCGGTTTAGGCTTGACCGACTGACACAGCGGACTCAAAATAAAATAAAATAATAATTTTTGGTGTTTTATGATATTTGATTGACACTTTATTGAAGTTTTATTTATGGTCAAGAGAGGATGACCAAAAACTTAACAAGACTCAAAGTAACAAGAGTTAAAATCTTTTTGAGTTTTCAAATAAATTTAAAGATAAAATCTTTTTGGTTTTTCATTTTAAAGATTATTGCAAGGCAAGAAGTCTAACAAAGACAATACCTCTAAAACTTGACAACCTAAGACTAAAGCACTATTCTAAAAGGAACCTAAAGATCAGCTTACTCAAAGTTAATCATTCCTACTGATTGAACTAGGAAGTTAAACCTAGAAACATCAAATCCCTTGGTGAAGAGATCTGCAAGTTGATTTTCATAGGAAACATGAACTAAGGTGATAAGCTTCTTCTCATGACAGTCCCTAATAAAGTGATGCATAATCTCTATGTGTTTGGTCTTAGAGTGCTGAACAGGGTTCTTAACAATAAACATGGCAGCAGTATTATCAATGTTAATAGGGGTGGACATGAAATTCAAACCATAGTCTAGAAGCTGATTCTGGATCCAGAGAACTTGAGAATAGCAAGAGGTAGCATCAATGTATTCCGCTTCGACAGGCGAGGTAGATACCGTTGACTGTTTCTTGCATTGCCACGAAACCAATCGATTCCCCAAGAATTGAGCTCCCGGGTGGTTGATTTCCGATCCATGTTGCAACCCCCGTAATCACTATCCGAGAAACCCCTTAGATCAAAAAGCTCGGGATACCATAGCCCTCTCTTTGGATTGGACTTAAGATATCGGAAGATTGGTTTCACGGCCGTCAAGTGTGACTGTTTTGGTTTGGATTGAAATCTCGAGCATAGACACATGGCAAACATTATGTCGGGGCGGCTGGCTGTCAGGTACATGAGGGACCCGATCATTGATCTATACAAGTGTTCATCAACACATTCACCTTCAAGATCTGCATGGAGCTTGACACGAGTCTCGACATGAGTGGAATAGCCTTTAGAGTCATGAAATCCAAACTTCTTCAGCATTTGCTTCACATACTTTCGCTGACTGATTAGAATGCCTTCATTATTCTGTTTCACCTCAATCCCTGGGAAAAATGTGAGTTCCCCCATTGAACTCATTTCAAAGCGTTTTTCCATCAGACACTTGAACTCATGACAAAGAGTTTTATTTGTTGAACCGAAGATGATGTCATCCACGTACACTTGAACTAGTAGCATATCATCACCCACATGCCGTATAAACAGTGTCTGATCAATCACCCCTCGCTTGTAGCCATTTTCCAATAGATAGGTAGACAGGGTTTCATACCACTTCCTTGGTGCCTGATGGAGTCCATAAAGGGCTCTTTTCAGTTTGTATGCCTTGTTTGGAAATGAAGGATTGACAAACCCTGGAGGTTGATCAACGTACACCTCTTCGTCTAGTTCACCGTACAGGAAGGCAGTTTTCACGTCAAGTTGATAGACCATTATGTTCTTTGACGTGACATAAGCCAAGAAAATCCTGATGGCTTCAAGACAAGCTACCAGGGCATAGACCTCATCATAATCCAGCCCATCTATCTGCATGTAACCCTTGACCACAAGTCTTGTTTATTTCTTATTATTATTCCTCTGTCATCCTTTTTATTCTTGAAGATCCACTTGACTGGAATAGGCTTCACACTAGGAGGAGTGTCTACAAGTTGCCACACATCCAAAAGTTTGAATTGAAGCAACTCAGCCTGCATAGCCTCTATCCAATTGTCGTCTTTCATAGCAGCATCTATAGAAGTAGGTTCTTCTTGAGAGATGAAGCAGGAAAACAACCAAGTGTTTATTGTTCCTGATTGACTTCTGGTTACTCTCTTATCAAGTGGACCAATAATGTTTGAGACGAGATGTTTCTTATGATTTCCAGTCTCTTCAACAGCCGGAACTGGAATATTTGAGTCTAGAGATCCCATCTGCATATCATTGCCTGGAGTATCACCAGATTCAATCACAGTTGAGTCTTCAGAGCCTGAATTATTATTGAGGGGTTCATTCTCAGGTTGATTTTCTGGAATTTCTTGATTTTCTTGATTTGGCACTACTCCCTGAACGATTTCTTCAGTTATTTGGCTTTCATCAGTAGTGACAGCTGGAATAGTGGCAGATGAGTTGGGAACGTCTGTTGATTCATTTCTCCAGGTAAAATCAGGTAGATCATCTGAGTAGATGGAATCCAATATTGATGATGTAATTAGAGCAGAATTCTCGGGTACAGACGCATCCACATTATTGACACCTTCTTGCATGTTACCAAAATCACCTGAAATCATAGAATCACCAAAGTTAAAATAAGAAGAGAAATTCTCCAAGTCGTACATGCCATCTGAGTCAGGCTCTCTAGAATTATGGGTGTGCTCGTTAAAGTTAACATTGCACGACTCCATAATCACATGAGTTCTTTTTTTGTACACCCGATATGCCGCGGAGGTCATCGAGTATCCAACAAAATAGCCTTCATCCGCCCGAGGGGCAAACTTAGCTAACTGCTCAGACTGAATCAATATAGTGCAAGGACATCCAAAGGGCTTTAAGCGCTTTAACACCAGTTTTTGTTTTGAAAATAGCTCAAAGGATGTCTTGTTGGCATGTTTGACCAAAAGAGTTCGGTTCAGGACATAGCAAGCAGTATTGACTCGACGACTTTTTGGCATGTTTGACCAAAAGACATCCTTTTTGGGCAGAAGCAGTCAATACTATTGGGCAGTATTAACTTTTTGGAATGTTTGACCAAAAGACATCCTTTTTGGACATAGCAAGCAGTATTGACTCGACGACTTTTTGTATTGACTTTTTGGAATGTTTCATTTTGAAACCTGGTTGCACAATAATCTTCCTCTGAAGCTTTAGCCAAAAAGCACACAATTAAACTCGACGACTTTGCAACATTCATGTCCAGTGCAACCAGGTTCAAAATGAAACATTCTCGATCGTCGAAGAATATTGGCATTTTATTGTCGCATATCTGCAAGACGCTAAGCAGATTGAATTGCAGATTTGACACGAGGTTGACTTTTTCAAAGCTGACTTCACCATTCGTTAGGTGCCTGATTCCAATTATTTTGACCACCCCTTTTATTTCCTCCAAAGGCAACAGAACCTCCTTCAGATATCAGTTTGACATCGTGCAGGAGATCCTTATCACCCGTCATGTGCCTGGAACAACCACTATCTATGTACCACATATTTATTGATTTCTTTCGCTGTTCCTACACAAATAAAGAAAAGATTAGTTCGCAGACGAACCCAGGTCTTTAGGACCTTGGTTCTTCCTGTTGTTCTTCTTCTTAGGCGGATGAGGAGCAGGAGTGGTAGTTTGTTCAAAAGGCTTTTGTGGATCAGCCAGAGGTGACCATGGAGCACGAGGACGTGACGTTATTGGAGTTTGACTGCTTGCAGTTTCAGGGACCACCGGTTGAAAGTACACGGTACTTGCAGCTAATCCTCGTGGAGCATGAGAGGTCATTCCTTTGAAGAACTGTTGATTCTGGAAATTTGGAATGAACATTTGTTGATTATTCATGTAGTCATATTCTTCACTGTAGTTACCATAAAACCAAGGCCATGGTTGAGTGAATGGAGGCCTCATCATTCTTGGTTCATAGGGAGCAACCATTGGAAGAATGTACCCCATGTGTGCTTTTATCGAGTTGAATGGACAGCCCCGAGCAGCATGACTTGGGTCTCCGCATACAAAACACCAAATAGTGTTTGCAGACCCACTTGGATTCATGGTGACAGTTGTAACCACCTTCTGAACTGGAGAGACCTTTGTTTCAGCAACAGGTTCTCATTCCCTTTAATCAACAGCTTTCTTATTTCGCCTTTTGTTATTGTTTTTCTACTTAGAAACTTGACCATCACTTTTATTTCCTCCCAAGTTCACGGGTAGTTCAGAAACAGGTTCAGCAACATGTGGTGGAGTTACCACAGTCTTCTCAGCAGCAGCAGCATTTTCAGTTGAAAGTTCATTCTTCTTACTCTTTACTGGCTTCTTGACAGATTTTGAAGTGCTCGCGACATTTTGAGTGTTTGATGGTATGGTATTGCAAGACTTGAACATCTTTATTGAAGACATCAGTGTGACTTGAGGTGGGATCATCACAGGTGAAGGAGCCGAGGAAATCACTTTACCATCAGTGATTGTGACAAAGTGTTGTGTATTACCCTTGGGTTTACCATCACCCAAATTCAGTTTATCAAGTGCGATAGAAACCAGATCACTTGTAAGATCAGTGTGGCCAGAATCTGAATTAACAGTTTTAGCTTTGGGCTTTCGCTTCTTAGTAGCTTTAGTTCTCTTGGAAACAGATTTTCCTTTAAAAATTACTTGAGATTCACTAAAAACTGAAGATTATGTGTGACACCCGAGAATTTCAAGGTTAACTTCCGTTAGACAAACCCGTTAGTTACGTTATAAGTAGCTAATGCATAACTAGGCCGAATACGTCCACGACCTTTGGTTGATCACCGAACCGTCCATATGTGTTATGTGTTCATCATTGATTGTCTTTATGTGCAATGTGATTTAAATACATGACTTATTATTGTGAATAGCATGATTAATTGTAAATACTTGATTATGTGAAAATTGCCTAAATTTGGTAGTCAGCGAAACTACCGAGCGAAATTACAGATTCGCCCGGTAGCAGGCTAAACTGATCAATGTGTCCGAGATCAGAGCCAGTTTCGCCAGCCAGCGAAACTGGCAGCGAAACTAGCCCCTGATATAAATAAACTTAATAAACCCTAGTAGCCTCATTTGCCTCATATCACAACAAACACACACACACTCTTTTCTCCTGGAGATTCTGGTCAGTCGAGGTTCACACCAAGTTGTCGAGATCTCAGCCTCAAACCATCATCTACCAAGCTAGGAGATCGAACCGTGAGTCCCAAAAACCTCCATTATGTGTTTTATATGTGTTTTTCTCAAAAAGCATGACCAAACCTTCATGATATTGCTTGATCTTCTGTATATATGCTTTAGGATGCTAGATCTGTAATAAAGTTGATAACTTTACGTGTGAAATCCATCCATATTAGAGATTTGTGCAAATTAGTTCATTTTAGGGTTTTGAACCTATTTTAGAGATTT
Organism: Deinandra increscens subsp. villosa; assembly: GCA_039602395.1. Taxonomy (NCBI): domain Eukaryota; kingdom Viridiplantae; phylum Streptophyta; class Magnoliopsida; order Asterales; family Asteraceae; genus Deinandra; species Deinandra increscens. The sequence goes on from JBCNJP010000008.1 coordinate 16,154,834, forward strand.
GATGATCAAAATGCATGTTAAACTTGTTAAAGCTGCTTGATTTATGTTGGTAAATGCCTAGGGATGCTAGATAATGAATTGCATGTATGATCAGAAGCTGTTAGGTTGATTTTTAGGCAAATCCGTATGTTTTTCGCGACCAGCGAAACTGTGTGTTCTCTGGGCGAAACTAAGTAGCGAAATTATATCTCCTTCCAGCGACACTGACCAGCGAAACTATAGTGTCGCCGGGAACCTGACCAGACCAGCTCGAGCGAAACTATCGAGCGAAATACCTGAACGAAAGTTCAAACCAGTTTCCCTGCGAAACTAGGCTAGCGAAACTGCGTCAGCAGTTTCGGGCGAAACTAGCCTAGCGAAACTGTGTTACCGGGCATTGCCTAGCGAAAGTGCTGCCCGTGCACCTAGCGAAACTGCCTAGCGAAACTAGGCTAGCGAAACTGAGGCTTGACCTAAAAACCAAACTTGTGAAATTTGCTTAAGTGTTATGCCATGACTTACATGATTTTGCCATGATGAAACATGTTTGATTTCTGATTTATAAGAACCCTTATCTATGATCAACCATTGGTGTCGTGTGTCGGTATGTCGAGTCATAGTTGCAACGTGCTATGTTATGGACCATAGTGACGTTAAGTAAAGATTAGACACGAAACTAATACCTAAGACCTAAACGTGTTCTAGGTCTTCGTTAAACAACAATATTCGGATTACTTGAAGAGTAGCTGTGCAACCAAAGGTGAGTGTCACTAACCCGCTTACCGTGAGTCCGTTGGGCCACACCGAATAACTTAACGAAAAACAATGCTGAACAAACTCGAGAGTGCTAGGCACCTCACTGATAAATATGAGAATACGGGATGCTTGGCACCCACTTGATGAACTGTAGTGTTTTATGGGAAGCACTTGTGAACTCTGAATAAACGATTTCTGAAACGAAAACTGTTTTAATATGGCTAGTGTAGGTTAAAGTCTAAACCATATGATATCACATGTTTTCTAAGGATGCCTTATAACCTAAAGTCCTCAACTAAAATTGTGCCATTAATTGTAAAGCGAGGGGATGTTGGGTAGATCTACTGGAGTTTGACAAACTCCGCCCCGTGGCACGGGGAGTGCACGGAGGAACAATATCAGCCTATTTGACCGTGGTCCCGAGAGGACACGGGGGAGGCAGAAACCGCGATGACTTGGTCCGCACCGTACGGGATGGCTCGGCCCCCACAAAATAAGTCAGCTTTGGTACAAACTTCCTTAGAGCATGGAACAACGGATTAGCTACCCGCGATATCGGTTGAGTCCTTTAACTTTACGGAACTAGTACATACCCGATGACGTGGTCACGGACAAACCATTTATAAACTAAGAATTAAATACGAGCATTGCTTTTCACAAATAAACATTTTGTAAGTATATCTTGACATGAATTATGATTATGAGACCGGGCCAATGCATGACAAGCCCACTGTGAACTCACCAACCGTTAGGTTGACACTTGCGTGGTTTAAACTTTTGCAGATCGCTAAGGAGTATCCGGAGCGGGTTGGCATGGCACGTGAAGACCTCTATTTTAATTGAACTATTTTGGGAATTTAAAACAACATTTATGTAAGGCACGTGGTTAGTGCTAAAGACAATTAATTTTCCGCTGCGTATGTAATTTAAGATTTTGATTTCTAACTTGTGTTTGAACTAACCCTGATTCGTTTAGTATTTGTAACTATGGTTGTGGATCCTGGTCTAGTCGCGCCCCTTAACGGTATAAACTCCGTTAGTGGTATTTTGGGGGTGTGACATTATGATTCACTAAAAACTGATGATTGAGATGTTATTTCATTACTGGTTATTAATTTCAATAACTCAGATTCTGCCTTTTGTCTGACTGTATACTAAGATATGCCAGTGTCAACTGATTGAATTGAGCTGGAATCAAAATCATTTATTTTAAGTGCACTTTCAACAGATGGAAGACTTGAGCCACTTTCATAGCCAGACAGTTTGTTTTCCATTTGCTGAATTTCTGACTTGTTAGGAACAGACACATTATTCAAAAACCTGATGTGGCTTTGGGAGTTTATTTTAGTAAGTTCAGGTATTGGAAAATAATTATGATTGAGAGGATGCTGTTGATACACGATATGGCAATGAGCTGGATCAAACGAAGACACGAAGATTTCTAGTTTTGGGTGTGGTGGCCGAACTCCGGCCGAACCTTGGCCAAACATGAGGTTCGGACAAGCCAAGGAGTTCGGACACCCGTAGGCTATATATAAGTCGTTTGTGTTTTTGTAATAAACAAGTTTTTGAGAGCGAGCGAACTTTTGTCTGTGAGATTGTGTGTGTACTCTGATTCTCTTGTTATCACATTTTAATGAGAGATTGAGTTTATTTACCTTGTTGTGTTTGCTTTCTCACATATACGATTGTTATCGACCAAACCGATCCAACGTTCAGTCACTTTCAAGTGGTATCAGAGCCATCTGGTGCTGTTTGGCTCGATTTGTTGCAATTCGTGTATTCAAAGTTCGTTTTTCAAGTTGCTCTCTACAAATTTACGTGAAAAACATCATGTTTTGTGTCAAAATTCCTTGTTTCTGTTTGCTTTTGGTCATCTGAGTATTTTAAGTTCATTTGTGAGTGTTTTCTGGTGAGATCTGAAAAATTCCAAAATTTTTACGTTCGGCCGAACCTGCAGTTCGGCCGAACCTGCAGTTCGGTGAAGGAGCCGAGGAAATCACTATACCATCAGTGATTGTGACAAAGTGTTCTGTATTACCCTTGGGTTTACCATCACCCAAATTCAGTTTATCAAGTGCGATAGAAACCAGATCACTTGTAAGATCAGTGTGGCCAGAATCTGAACTAACAATTTTAGCTTTGGGCTTTCGCTTCTTAGTAGCTTTAATTCTCTTGGAAACAAATTTTCCTTTAAACATTACTTGAGATTCACTAAAAACTGAAGATTATGATTCACTAAAATCTGATGATTGAGATGTTATTTCATTACTGGTTATTAATTTAAAAAACTCAGATTCTGCCTTTTGTCTGACTGTATCCTCAGATATGCCAGTGTTAACTGATTGAATTGAGCTGGAATCAAAATCATTTATTTTAAGTGCACTTTCAACAGATGGAAGACTTGAGCCACTTTCATAGCCAGACAGTTTGTCTTCCATTTGCTGAATTTCTGACTTGTTAGGAACAAACTCATTATTCAAAAACCTGATATGGCTTCGGGAGTTTATTTTAGTAAGTTCAGGTATTGGAAAATAATTATGATTGAGAGGATGCTGTTGATACACGATATGGCAATGAGCTGGATCAAACGAAGACACGAAGATTTCTAGTTTTGGGTCTGGTGGCCGAACTCCGGCCGAACCTTGGCCACCTTGGCCGAACCTGAGGTTCGGACAAGCCAAGGAGTTCGGACACCCGTAGGCTATATATAAGTCATTTGTGTTTTTGTAATAAACAAGTTTTTGAGAGCGAGCGAACTTTTGTCTGTGAGATTGTGTGTGTACCCTGATTCTCTTGTTATCACGTTTTAATGAGAGATTGAGTTTATTTACCTTGTTTTGTTTGCTTTCTCACATATACGATTGTTATCGACCAAACCGATCCAACGTTCAGTCACTTTCAAGTGGTATTAGAGACGTCTGGTGCTGTTTGGCTCGATTTGTTGCAATTCGAGTATTTAAAGTTTGTTTT
>JBCNJP010000008.1:16159041-16187791 GCA_039602395.1 Deinandra increscens subsp. villosa
GCCAAACTGTTTTGGTAAAAAATTCACAAAGGAATTCTGTATTCCAAACTTAGATTGTGAGGTAGTGTGCTTAACGATCAAATGAGCAAAGAGTCCAAGTTAGGATGGTGACACGATGATTTAGCGAGGAAAACTCCAAAATCCTTCGAGTTGCCTCTGGAAATCCTGGATAAAAACCTCGGGAGTCGGCCGAATAGCCTGCCTCCTAGTCAATTTTATTGATAAAACGAAGGATTACAAAGGGTTGGAGGTTTGATCGATCAAGACTATGTGATACAATGCTTTGCAGTCTTAACTGAGCTAGAGAGTGCATTGTGTGTGTTCCTATTGATCGAATCCTCGATTTAATATATAACAAACAAGCTAACTAACTGTTCGGGATTCTCGGGATCTCTTCTTCCCACTTTCTTGACCGTTGAAGCAGGATCGGCCCACTGATCCACGTATTAGTCAGCTTAGTCCGAGTCTTTAGGAGTTAGTTGACAGTCCGTTATCACATGCAAACAATTAAGCACGAGGCAAAATAGAGGTTTGGTATATATCGTAAATTCAGGATACCTGAACTTATAGGATTCCCAAACTATCTTCGGATTCCTGAACTGCTTGTGCTTCCTGATGAGCATCCTGAAAATCAATCCCTAACACCTGCACAGACCTAGAAATTAAAGTAGAAGAATTGGAATAATTTTGGCTCTAATCATATCCTTCATCATTTTGAGAAACAAGTTCTTTTGAATTAGAATTACTCCCTGAATTCTGAGATGGTTGAAAATTAATGCCAGAACCTGTTTGTCCACCCCATGGATTTGATTTCTAGTTATCCTATCTTTTGGGATGTGGACATTCCCTTGCAAAATGGCCAAAGGTTGAACAGTTAAAGCAACGAACTTTTGACTTATCAAAGTTAACTTTTCCACCAAAAATCAAATCTTTCCTTCCTGACTTTTTAAAACATTTATTCACCCGTCTTGCAAGCATTGCAAATTGCCAAATTTATATCCATTAGCTCCAAATCATCTAGATCCACTTGATCATAATCTTCATTGGTCAATTCCACATCGCATGCATTTCCAGTTAAAACACCATAGTATGATGACACTAAAGCAAAAACCAATGCCATATAATCTTCAGTAGTTTGAATAGATAGAGCACTTTGGCTTGTATTGACTGGTACACTAACATTAGAACCACCCAAACCACTTTGAGATGTATTAGAAACTCCAGAACTGTTGTCAACTACAAAAGTTGTTGCTGGTGAAGACCTAATGCTTGGTTTGGACTTAGCACTAATACTTACAACATTTTTCCCATAATACAGCTCTGGGTTTTGTACTTGTGCGGGTACTATGTTAACAGTTGACATCTCTAATTCTAGAGATTTTAATTTCTCAATCGATTCAGGAAATATCCACGTTGTATAGTCTCTGTCACGAGTGAGTAAAAGAACATAATTCTCCCATTTTGTTTGCATTGCTTCTAGAACCTTCTCTTTCAATTTGTCTTCATCTTTCTTGATGTTCAAAACTTCCATTTCACTTAGTAAATGAGAGAATCTTGATAATAATTTAGATATATTCTCATTAGGAAAATGTTTGAAAATATCAAAATCCTTTCACAACACTTTTTTGCTCTTTTTGTATTGTTTATTTTCTTCACATTCCGCTCTAAAGCTAACCACAACTCTGGATAAGTCTTACAAGTCTTCAATTGATGTAAGAGTTCTTTTGGTAATGCCATAGTGAGAACTCCATATTCCTTTTGTTCTCTTTTTAATATACTTTTCTCTTCGTCATTAAGATTTCTTTTAGATTTAGGTACTCCATTCTCTAGCGGGTATGTAGGCCCTTCTTCAATTAGAATCCATAAGTCTGCATCATTAGCACCAACATAAGCATCAAATCATTTGTTCCAATTATGATAATCTTCAAGTTTTAACAACTTGGGTACTTTTTGATTTGTCCTAATTTCATTATCGTAATTGAGCATTGCTTGCATCATATTTTGAACAGCAGCAAACGCTTGATAATCACTCATTATGAAATGATCAAGTTTCAGTTCCACCGAATGAGGCTAATTTCCAAACGAAAATGAAATCGCTGAATGAGAATGAATTATAAAAAGAACACACTATCGAATGAACAAGAATTGCCGAGTGAGAGAAAGCTGCCGAGTGGACTGATTCGCTAAATGAAAACAATCGAATAAGACTCAACGAATGAAAATGAATGGCCGAATGAACTCTATCGAATGTATTTTGCTACCGAATGAAAGAAAAGACCGCATGAAAAATATTCGTCGAATGAACTATAATCGCCGAATGAAGCCAATTAAATGAAACTTAACTATCGAATGAACATGACCGAATCAAGAATCAAATGGGCCGAATAAAGAATGTTGTACTGTCGAATGATCAGTGAATCAAGGATCTGATATATTCGATAGAACTGTGTTGTCACTGAATGAACAGTTTTTTGCTCAAAATTTTCAGATTTTTATGATTATAATGAAAACTCTTTCAGAATAGATGATCCTAATTTAATTTAGAACCTTTTAACCGAAGGAAATCTAAAAATTCACACTTTTTGAAAACTGATCTCGAGAAAAATTTCTAAACTTGATGTCTATCACCAAAATAGATAACTCGGGCTCTGATACCACTTGTAAGTGGTCTTTATGGATCTTGTTTCAGTGCATATCAAGTGTAGAACATCATATTGTACATAAATCAGTACATAGAATGGTTTTGAGCTTTGATTTAACTAAAAACAGTACAGGACAGACACAGATACTGATCTCAGCGAATGAACACTCAAAACACAAACTCACTAAAAAGCTTAAAATGGCAGAATGAAACTTCTATTTATAGACATAGCAGCCACTGAATGAACAGTCACCGAATGAGCTTATTCAGCGCTCATTCGGTGCTCATTCGGTGGATTTCATTCTTAGTACAAAATACGAATACACATCTACTTAAATTATTGCACAACAACCTCTAGCACACTGACACATAAGAATATTGCATCAACAAAGAGGATCTGTGAGACTCACTTGATCAGGATTAAATATGGATGATATAAGTTCATTGCACTAAAAGTCATTAGAATAACCCCTTCTATTCAGTGACTTTACATGTCAAAATTATTTTAAGGAATTAAAAGAATGGAATAAATGATCCAGATATATTTCTTCTCATGAGTTAGATATCGAATTTCAGATATGTTTGCCGGGTGGTCACGGTTACTATTGTTGGAGTCAACATCATTATGGTGACTATTACGCCCGATCAACGAGAGATAATGTCTTTTCATAAATTCAAGAGTTAATGCAGATGCTCAAGATAAGATGGTCTCGTGACTATATAGGACGTTCATGAGTTGTTAATGTTCACTGCATTAAAGACAAATGAAATGAAACTTGAAGATTATGCTTTATAGAGGAAATCTATCAAGAATTGGTGAATATGTCACTTTTTATGGGCAAATGAGAGCCCTAAAAGAAAAAAGTGAATATTCAAAAGTAATAATGTCAGGGGTATTAAAGACGGTTATTTTCGAATGGAAAATTGGTTATTTTCTAATGGAAAATTAAAAGGTCTACCTGAAGAGGTTTTGCATTTTAGTTTTCATGCAGGCTGATGTGTTTGAAGTTTTCAATTATGGATTGGATCTCTCTGTTATATGCCTAATACTTATTTGAGTCGTGAGATTCTCAGAGGAGACCACAGAAGAGATGTGCTTGATCCGGGGAAAGACATTGTTGATACCTGAAATATGCGTCGTGTGAAGTATCGAACGAAGACCAAGTTCAAGCCAATATAGGGTTGGCCGAACTAGGTCCGAACCTGAAGTTCGGACCGGCCGAACCTGGGGTTCGGTGGGAGTTCGGCCGATCGGGTATATATAGTAGTTTGGTCTTTGTGTTTAGCAGTTCTGAGCGTGTGAGCAAATCTTAAGTGTGTGTTTCTGAGTGTGTAATCTCTGTGTCAATTCTCTGTGTTTACACTGGTTGTAATTGTTCGTTTTGATCAATAAAACAATCGGTTAATTACGTTTCGATGTCCGAATAGCTAGATCGAGTAGACGATCCGATGCTCACGCATTTTCAAGTGGTATCAGAGCTTTCTGGTTCATTCTACTGATCTGTGGTTGCGATTTTTCGGACATTTGAACGTTTTTGAAGTTTTCTCGAGTTTCATTACGTGTTTTCTATCATTTTTGACGTGTGTTTTGTGTCAAAATTGTTCCTAAACCTTTTCCTATCGACTTTTCTGATCCACCATATCGAGTTTTGTCGAAATCAGTTCGTTTTCACGAGTTTTCGAAAAATGACTTCGAGGTTCGGAGGTTACTGGGCAAGCTCGGAGTAACCGCTCCGAACTTGAGGTTCGGAGGTGTCTCGGTGTTTGTTCGGCGAGAGTTCGGTGGCAGATCGGTCAAGGTTCGGAGTTGTTGCGTTCGGTCATTAGTTCGGTCGAGGTTCGGACATTATAGTTGATTCGGACAAGGCTCGGAGCTCGTTCGGAGTCTGATTTAGGTTCGGACGAAGTTCGGAGTAGGTTCGGACGGCAGACTAGGTTTGGAGCAAGTTCGGAGGACAGATTTTTTTCAAATTTTCAACGATGTCGGAGTTTCAAGCGTTTGCTGCAATGCAGAGTGCAATGCAAACTATGCTCAATTTTGACAATGAAATTGGAACAAGTCAGAAAGTTCCCAAATTGTTAAAGCTTGAAGATTACCAAAATTGGAAGAAACGATTTTCTGCTTATATTAGCACGAATGACATTGATTTATGGATTCCAATTCGAAAGTTGTATGAACGACCAATGGAAGATGGAGATCTTAAAGAAATTCAAGACTTCGATGGTGATGAAAGAAAAAGTTATGAGCTTGAAAAGAAGGTTTATGGTTATCTTACTATGGCTTTACCTACTGAATTACTTCATCAATTTAGCACTTGCAAGAAATCTAAGCAATTGTGGGATGCTCTATCTGCAAGATGTGAAGGGAATGCTGATTATAAGAAGAGTCAAAAGAAAGTTTTAAACAAAGAATTCGATAATTTTCAGAATTATGATAATGAAAACATCACTGCTCTAGTTTCAAGATTTTCACATTTGATTAGTGAGTTGAAGGTTGTTGGAATTGAAAAATCTGATGCGGATTTAAAGGAAAAGATCATGGAAGCTTTACCTGAAAAGTGGGAAAATTATGTTTTGCTACTCACTCATGACAAGGATTATCCTGCTTTAACATTTCACGAGCTTACTGGAAAACTTCATGCCCGGGAAATGGAAATGTTAAACAACAAAAAGTCAAGTGTTACTTTACAGAATCCGGAATTGTATCATGGTGAAAATTCAGCAAGCATGAATGCTAAAGCTAAACCAAATTTAAATTCTGCACCAAGTGTTGCTTTTCTAGCTGGAGCTTCAGGAAATTCTGATAATAATTCTTCAAGAGGTTGCAATTTCACAATTCCAAATTTTTCAAATCAAAGTGCTTTCTCGGCTGAATCAACGGAGGATTGTGCCAAAATGGTTTCTGCATTGATTTCATCGTCTTTTGGTTTGATTCTCAAAAATGTTGCTGATGCAAAGTTAACCAGTGAGGATCTTGAAGAACTTGATGATGATCAATTAACTGAATTGGATGTTTCGTGGCAATATGCTATGTTATGTCAACGGTCAAAGAGGTTTTTCAAGAAACATGGAAGACGTATTTCTGGTGACAAATTAGGATTTGACAAGTCAAAGCTAAAGTGCTTTAAATGTCAACAACTTGGACATTTTGCCAAAGAATGTCAACAGAAATCTGATATTCCACAATCATCCAAGCCTGGTTTTACTCAACCATCTACCAGTAATACAAACAAGACAACATCATTGACAGTTCAAAAAGATGGTGCTATTGATTGGGGTAAACATTTTGGATATGATTCATCAGCTTTAATAGTCACTCATGATTTACAAGAAGATTACTGTTCAGATACTAGTTCAGAGTCTAGTTCAAATACTAGTTCAATTCCAAGTTCTTATGAATCTGCTGAAAACTTGGAGAGTCTGATGAAGGAAAATACTTTGTTTATAAAGAAAGTTCAACAACTGAATGAGGATTTTGGTGTGATTACATCTGAGTTGAAGATTTCTAAAGAGTATGAAAAGGGTTTGTTTTTGAAGAATGAGGATTTGACTACTGAAATCAAAATGTTGAATGAAGTTTTAGAAGTATTGAAGCAAGATAAGAAGAATGCTGAAACTTCGAAAGCTGAAATTTGTGAAGAAAAGGGTGAGTTAGTCAAAGAAGTGAAGAAATGGAAGGAAGAGGCAGAAGATGCTGCAAATGATTTTCAGAATTTGTTTGATAAATCCAAGATTAAGCTTGATTTGCTTACTAAGCTTGTTGAAGAATCTGATGCTAAAATCAAAGCGTATCAAGTTGATATGGAAAAGTTGTTGGATGACAAGCGTGAGTTGGTTAGGGTTAATAAGGTGCAAACTGCAAATCTAGAGATTCAGAAGCGAAATGAGAATAAACTGAAGAAGGAATTACATGAAGGGCTTGATAATCTTCGCTTACAAAAATTTGAAACTCACAAAGTTGCCAAGCGTTTGATTGCAAAAGAAAAGGAATTTGCAGAAGCTCAACAGCAAATTTCTGATCTCAAAATTCAAGTCCTTGATGCTAAAAGATTGCTCAACAATGTTTCAAATTCTCAAGTTTTCACAAGCTTCTTAGCAAATGAAGCAAATTTTGAAAGGATGTTTGATAAAACTGCATCACCCCCTGCTCATATCAAGGAAGCTTTCAAACAAGTGAAGGACCAAATTGATGATTTTGATTATTCAAATGTTTCATCTTCTACTTCTGAAGACGCAAAGGTTGTAAAGAAGAAGAAAAACAAGAACAACAAGAAAAAGGTCTTGAAATCTGAGATTCCTTCAGCACCAAAGTTTGTATCTGGTTCGTCGTCTGCTGATAATGAGAAATCGGCTACATCAAGTGACAAGATTCAGTCTCGACCTGAATTTGATGAGACAATTTTTTATAAACAAAAGAAAATTCCTGATGTCAAAGCTGAATTCACAAGATTAGCAAAGAATGGACATTCTATATCGGAGGTGAAAGGATCTAGTAAAAGTACTGGTTTAGGTTTTCAAGTTCCAAAGACTCAAGTTGCAGAAGTTCCAGCATCTGAATCACCAAATCTCAAGAAGCTTAAGATAAAGCAAGTAAAGAAGGAGGTTTTCAAAGCTGAAAAAGTTCAACCTGAGAGATTCTACAAACTCAAGGGTTCTGATCAATTGTTTTCTGATAAAGAGTTTCCTCTACAGTGCGTGGATGCTCGGAAAATTTCTGAAGTATTTGTAAAAGCTGATATTTCTTCTGAAAGCTCTCAATCTCGTAGCCCAACATCTAAATGGGTGCATGATCATCGTCATCAGGTATATGATTCTCATTCTGATCATGTTAGAGATATTCATGTGTGTAATTCTGTGCAGGAACATCAAAAGTGGGACAAATCGACACGTTTATGTTATGTTTGCCGTCAAAGAGGGCACATGGCAAAAGATTGTCCACTTCCTGCTGAATCAAATTCAAGGCTTCACAAGAAACCAGTTTTTGGTAAACCTGCCCAACCTAAGTTCTTCAATGAACAAGGCAGAGTTTTTGATGAAGTTGAGCCTACATTCTTTCACAAACAAAAACGTTTTGTTCCAAAGTTTTCAAAGGATCAAATTGTAGGTTCATCATCACAGTCACCTGTGACTGTTTCATCGAAAACTGAATTACCAAAACAACGGGAATGGAAACCTAAGGTGGTTTCAAAGCAAAATCAGGACACTGGTCGACCAGAAGCGATTCGCTTCGGGTCATTTGTGAACTAATCAGGTTGTCCAGTGGAGGAGTATTCTGCTTAATTTAAATTTAATGACAAATTTTTCTCATATGCAAATTTTCTGAATTCTAAAGTTGCAAAAATATCCGTGTTGATTGATCACTTTTCTTTGTTTACAAGTTTTTCTCAAAAAGCCAAAAATAGAGTCTTATTTTTGTGTAAAATGAAAATCCAAAAATAGAGTTTTTCATTTTAAGGGGGAGAATTGTAAGTAAGGGGGAGTAATTGAGAAAATGCATGGTATGGGGAGAAGGTGAATACATGCAAAATATATAATGAAGGAAGGTGAATACATGCACAATATAAACATTGTGAGAAATTGATCATTGGGAAATGATGGTACATTGGCATACGTATCTGACTCATGGATAAAGTAGATGAAAGGGCCATAAGATCATTGTTTGGTGTGTTTGGTAGGCTCGACAAATCAGAAAGTATTCAGATGTGATATACATTAAATGCTAGTGCTTGACCAAGTGGACAACATCTTGATGCGTATTTCATGACACAAAAAGGAAAATAAGTGTGACAATAGTAATGAGAAGTCACTGTGTACACATGTGTTCATTTTGCAAAGATTTAAACTTGTTTGATTTTCTTTATTTTGTCAAACGATCGGACTTTCTCTGCGTATCGAAAGATCGACCTGATCGTTAACTCATCGGACTTTCTCTGCGTGTACGGGAGTACCGACCTGATTGTTGTTGAGTTATACAATTTCAACTTGTTTTATTTTCTTATTTTGTTAAATCCGAGGCCTTATCTGCGTATCGAAAGATCGACCTTAAGGTAGACGATTTAACGTTCTTATTTCTTTTTGCATGGAACACAGTTGACTGTATCATGAAAAATATTATGCAATGTGAAAGTTCACAAAGGTAATCACACAAAAGAAAAAGAAAGAAAAACAGAAATTGTCTGAATATGTCTGATAGTGTGGGGTACACTGGTCAAAGCAAATCTAATCAATACCTTAACATATCCAGATGTTATGAGTATGATTCTGTCTGAGCTTAAGATGGACAAATTATACCGGCAATCGACATGACTTGTGTGCTTCAATTAATTGAAATTGAAGTGTAGTTTAGTGCGTTATGATCAATATGATCCCATATAGTGATCTTTCTCATACCAAAAATAGCGTCTGATTTTGTATTGCAATTTCATTTCATATCAAGAAAAGTACAAAAAGATTTTTGGTGTGTTTTAATATAAATTTTCAAAAAGCCAAAAAGATTTTGTTTCTGCATTATTTTCGATCTGATTAACACGTGATATAAAATCAATTTTCAAAATCATATCTTGGAGTCACGAAGAGACGTTTTGCGCCAAGATTATTTAAGTTCTGATACAGGATGCTGTCGTGCTAGCTATCACAACTTCAAGTCTTCTGAAGCTGTTGATAAAGACCAGAGATATACTAGATATCGTCAAGTATTCAAGATCAAGTTACGATTGAGTTGAGGAGGAGTTTGTTCGAAGATTCATTTCATTGAACGAACGGATTCTTTACTTGAGGGGGAGCTTGATTGAAGATACATATTTGATGATGTTGAGAAGAAGAGAGAGGAGATACTGCACACGACGAGGGGGAGTTTGTTGATACCTGAAATATGCGTCGTGTGAAGTATCGAACGAAGACCAAGTTCAAGCCAGTATAGGGTTGGCCGAACTAGGTCCGAACCTGAAGTTCGGACCGGCCGAACCTGGGGTTCGGTGGGAGTTCGGCCGATCGGGTATATATAGTAGTTTGGTCTTTGTGTTTAGCAGTTCTGAGCGTGTGAGCAAATCTTAAGTGTGTGTTTCTGAGTGTGTAATCTCTGTGTCAATTCTCTGTGTTTACACTGGTTGTAATTGTTCGTTTTGATCAATAAAACAATCGGTTAATTACGTTTCGATGTCCGAATAGCTAGATCGAGTAGACGATCCGATGCTCACGCATTTTCAGACATCAGAAGGGAGTTAATGGCTAGGGGGAATCTTTATGATGTAGAATTTGGTATGTGTTGGTTTATATGAAGATCACGTTGCATTATTATTCATGAAGATGGATACAAGGTTATGCTTCATCAGAAAAACATTTATGTCTCTACCAATGCGGTTGAAGTTCGTTGGAAGTCTTTACAAGAACCTGGACTGATAAATGGAACCATTATCTTGTGCCGGTTGGGGATTATGTTATCTCACCATGGCGGTGCTTGAAGTTAGGGGGAACTTTATTGGCTATGGTGTTGTAGAAGATTCACAAAAGTGTCCTGCATACCTGAGGTTCAGTCAAAAGAGGAATTTGCTGGTAACCAGAGGGTGATGAAGCAAATTGACTGAAGATTGCAAGCGTTAAAGATCAGATCATTCGAAAATAACGTCCAAGGGGAAATCTATTAGTGCATGATTCTATATGGTTGTTACTGTACGAATGAGCTTACTAATGAGATGACGGGAACAACATTTAAAGAACTGCTAATTCGTTGACTCGCGAATAAGGCTCATTCGTAGTGGCGAATGAATCTCATTCGTTGATTAGTCTTCACGAATGATGTTCATTCATTGCTGTAGTGTCAATGAATGAGGCTTAGGTGCTGTTTGTTTTCTAAGAGGTAAAATGTCTGCAGTCTGCGGATCATATTTGCAGACATCTATAGAAGAAGAGGTGGACCAAACATCAGCAGTCTATAAGAAGAAGACTGTTTGTTTTTTAAGTTCTGCTTACTGCTAAAATAAACTAAAATTTTAATAATCCTTTTTTCAACTTATTAATGATTACTATTCAAATATTTTGATTTTATTTCTATATATTTTAACTAATAAATTTTTTTAAACAGTTTTCTTCTAGATAAATTTACAAAAATGTTTTATAAAACGTTTATAAAAAACTATTTAAAAACGTTTTTTTAAATAACTGTTTAAGAAATGATTTTTTGAAATTGAATAAAGAAGTTTTTTAAAAACTGTTTAAAATATATATTTTTAAAAATAACGATTTTATAAAAACTATTTAAAAAACATTTAAAAAAAAACTGTTGTAAAAAACGTTTTTTGTTTAAAATCTGTTTACAAAGGTTTTAAAAAAACTATTTAAAAACATTAGAAAAAGTTGTTTAAAATCGTTTGTTAAAGCGTTTTTAATTTGTTTAAAGAAGTTTTCTAAACACTGTTCAAAATATATTTTTATTAAGTTACTTTTTAAAAAACAATTTTTTTTAAAACGATTTAAAAAAAATTTAATTTTTTTTAAAGAAAAACAGTTTAAAGAGAATGTTAGAAGATGTTTGAAGATGTTAGAAGTGGCTGGACCACATCCGCACCAAGAAGAGGCTGCGCAGACATTTTTTAGTGAAACGTCTTCGAAAAAGCAAAAAGTCTGCGAACCTAAATGTCTGCACGTGGTCTGCGCGGCGCAGACATAAGAGACCAGGAAGAGCTTTTTCAGAAAAACAAACACCACCTTAGTATATATTGTGTTACTCTTGCTCAAACGAACAACGATCAGGTCGGTCTTGTGGAGACGCAGAGAAAGTCCGATTGTTTGACAAAATAAAGAAAATCAAACAAGTTTAAATCTTTGCAAATTGAACACATGTTTACACAGTGACTTCCCATTTATTTTCACACTTATTTTTCTTTTTGTCATGAAATACGCATCAAGATGTTATCCACATGGTCATGCATTAGTATTTAATGAATAATACATCTGAATACTTTCTGATTATCAAACAATGATCTTATGGCCCTTTCATCTACTCTATCCATGAGTCAGATACGTAAGCCAATGTACCATCATTTCCCAATGATCAATTTATCAAAATTTTATATTGTGCATGTATTCACCATCCTTATATTTATATATTTGGCATGTATTCACCTTCTTTCCATAACATGCATTTTCACAATTTGTCCCCTTTACATGCATTTCTCCCCCTTAAAATGAAAACTCTATTTTTGGATTTTCATTTTACAAAAACAAGACTCTATTTTTTATTTTTATCAATTGAAAAAGCATAAAGAAAAAGAAAAAAAAATTGATCAATCAACACGGATACCTTTCAGTTTTAGAATTATTAGGAAATTTGCAGGGTTAAAAAGATATATCATGAAACTTAAGTTAAAACAGAATACTCCTCCATCAACAGCTTTGCAATTGTCGATAGATCTTCTAGAAGTACCTGCACACTGGTCAAACCGGTTAGTTCATAAATGACCCGAAGCGGATCGCTTCTGGTCGACCAGTGTCCTGTTTCTGCTTCAAAACCACCTTTGGTTTCCAGAATTGTGATTGTTTTGGTAATTCCGTTTTTGATGAATCATTCACAGTTGACTGTGATGATGAACCTACATTTTGTACCTTTTAAATCTTAGGAACAAAACTTTTTGTTTAGAAAGAATGTGGTTCACATTCATCAAAAACTCTGCCTTGTTCATTAAAGAACCTTGGTTTGGCAGGTTTACCAAAAACCGGTTTCTGTTGAAACCTTTGGGTTGATTCAGCAGGAAGTGGACAATCTTTTGCCATATGCCCTTTTTGACGGCAAACATAACATATATGTTTAGATTTGTCCCACCTTTTAGGTGCCTGCACAGAATAAGAAATATGAATATCTCGAACATGATCAAAATTAGAATTATATACCTGATGCCGGGTGATCATGAGCCCATTTTGATGTTGGGCTTTGAAAATAAGAACCATCAGGAAAACATTTGGCAGTTTGATTCTTCAAGTTTCTTGAATCAACATTCTTCTCAAAAACTTCGGAGATTTTCTGAGCATCGACACAATGAAGAGGAAACTCTTTGTTAGAGAGAATCTAGTCGGAACCTTTGAGTTTGTAAAAACACTCAGGTTGAACCTTCTCAGCTTTAAAGACTTCCTTCTTCACCTGTTTCATCTTAAGTTTCTTCAAATCTTGGGATGATGATTCCGGAACCTCCTCAGCTTTCACATTCTTTGCCTTAAAACCCAGACCAACATGCTTTCTAGAAATCTTTTCCTCAGAATGTAAATTCTGGTGTTTATCATTCGCCAACTTAGAAAATTCAGCTTTGATATCATTAAGATTTGCCTTTGCAAAGAAAATCGTCTCATTAAATTAGGTTGAGAACGAATCTTGTCACTTGCAGTAGCTGATTTCTCATTATCAGCTGAAGATGAACCAGAAACAAACTTTGGAGCAGGAGGAATCTCAGATTTCTTGCCCTTCTTCTTCTTACTCTTCTTATTTTTCTTTTTCTTCACAACCTTCTCTTCCTTAGAATTTGATGATGATACTTTGGAGTAATCAATCTCTTCAACAGTTTCCTTCACTTCTTTGAACGCTTCTTTGATATGAGCAGGAGGTGAAGCTGTTTTATCAAACATCATTTCAAAATTTTCATCTTTAGCCAGAAAGCTTGTGAACACTTGAGAATTAGAAACATTGTTCAGCAAGCAATTGGCATCAATAACCTGAATCTTTAAATATGAAATTAACTTTTGAGCATTAGCCAACTCTTTCTCAGTAGCAATCAAACGCTTTGCAATTTTTTGAGTCTCAATTTTTTGCATACGAAGATTTTCCATTCCTTCAAACAACACTTTCTTCAATTTATCTTCATTTCGCATCTGAATCTCCAGATTTGTTGTTTGAACCTTATTAACACTAACCAATTCTCGCTTCTCATCCAAATACTTTTCCATTACAGCTTGATAACTTGCAATCTTAGCAGCAGATTCTTCAGCAGATCAAGCTTAATTTTGGATTTTTCAAACAAATTTTGAAAATCATTAGCGGTATCCTCCGCTTCATCTTTCCATTTCTTAACTTCTTAAACCAACTCATCCCTTTCTTCACATATCTTTGTTTTTGCAGCCTCACCATTCTTTTTATCTTGTTTAGAAATCTCTAAAACTTCATTCAGCAATTTGATCTCGGTAATCAAACATTCATTATTCAAAACCAATTCCTTCTCATGTTCTTTAGAAACTTTCAAATCTGAATTAACCAAATTGAATTCTTCAGAAAGCTTTCGGATTTTATTCAACAACGAAGCATTTTCTTTCAATAAACTCTCCAAATTTTCAGCAGATTCATAGGAACTTGATGTTGAACTTGTATCTGAATTAGTATCAGAACAATAATCGTCTTGTTGAACATGAGTGACAATTAATGCTGATGAATCACACCCAAACTGTTTACCCCAATCATAAACAGCATCATGTTGAACTGTTAAAGCAGTTGTCTTGCTTGTGTTACTGGAAGATGGTTGAGAAAAACCAAGCTTGCTACTTTGTGCTTGTTAACATTCTTTGGCAAAATGTCCAAGCTTTGAACATTTGTAACATTTTAACGTTGACTTATCAAAACCTAATTTCTCATTATAATCAGAAGTAGTTTTTCCATGCTTCTTGAAAAATCTTTTTGATCTTTGACTCAGCATAGCATATTGCCAAGAAATATCCAATTCAGTCAATTGATCATCATCAAGAGCATCAAGATCATCCTTTGTTAATTTTGCATCAGCAACATTTTTGATAACCAAACCAAATGATGATGAAATTAAAGCAGTAATCATTTTGACATAATCATCCATTGATTCAGCAGGAAAAAGCATTCTGACTTGATGAATTTGGAATTGTAAAGCTACACCCTCGTGAGGAATTGTTATCAGAATTTCCAGAAACCCCCAGCCATGAAAGCAACACTCGGTGCAGAACTCAAATTTGGCTTAGCTTTAGCATTCATGCTTGTAGTATTCTCACCATGATACAACTCAGGATTTTGAAAAGTAGCAGTTGACTTTTTAGATTTTAACATTTCCATTTCCCGAGCATGAAGTTTCCCAGTAAGCTCGTGAAATGTCAATGTAGAGTATTTTTTTATCATGAGTGAGTAGCAAAACATAGTTTTTCCACTTATCACGCAAAGCTTCCATAATCTTCTCCTTTAAATCAGCATCAGTTTTCTCAATCCCAACCACCTTTATTTCACTAATCAAATGTGAAAACCGTGAAACAAGAGCAGTAATGTTTTCATTTTCATAATATTGAAAGTTATCAAATTCTTTATTCAACTCTTTCTTCTGACTCTCCTTGTAATCATCATGCCCCTCACATCTTGCTGATAAAGCATCCCACAATTGCTTAGATTTCTTGCAAGTACTAAATTGATGAAGCAACTCAGTGGGTAATGCTATTGTAAGATAACCGAAAGCTTTTTGTTCAAGCTCATAAGATTTCCTTTCAGCAATATCGAAGGTATGAACTTCCTTGAAATCTCCTTGATCAGTCGGGTGTTGATAAAGCTTCTTGATCGGAATCAACAAATCGATATCATTCGTGCTTAGGTAAGCGAAAAATCATTGCTTCCATTTATAATAATCTTCTAACTTCAACAACTTGGGAACTTTCTGACTTGTTCCAATTTCGTTATCAAAGTTCATCATAGTCTGCATTGCACTCTGCATTGCGGAAAAAGCTTGATATTCCGACATCGTTGAAAACTTTAAGATTCTGATTGTCCGAACTCTATCCGAACTTAACCACTTTGTCTGAACCTCCTCCGAACTCTCTCCGAACCTCAATCACAACTTCGAACTTCAACTGAACCTTGAAATACCGGAACTTACACCGAACTTTGTTCGAACTTATCCCGAACTACTTTCGAACTTTGTTCGAAACCTTTCCGAAACACCAGCTGGTCCGAACTTTGACCGAACTCCTACTGAACACGATTAGATTCAGAACTCTGACCGAACATGGACCAAACTCCTACTGATGTGTCAATTTGGATATATAAAAATGTGGTCAAGTTTAAAAAGGTAAATACTGAGTGACCAAACCACACACTAGGGCAAGCGTACCCGTCATATGCAATATAGTATCAATAAGTACCGAGTATCAATCCACAGACGCGTAATTAGTCTCCCGATAATGTACCATCACTAATATCTAACCGATGTAAATTGTATGATTGATTTAAGTAAACTAAGTAAGTTGTCAACAAACAGCAAACAACGCAAACGACAGAGATTCAGAATGAGAGAGATATCACCTAGCATAGAATCCACTAAACCCACATAAGACCCCCAGCAAGACCTATCAACATGAAACTATCACCAAGTGAGAATAAACCGACCAAGGAGGACTATAGACACATCCCGAATGATCAGAAAATTCTAAATGAAGCACAAATAGCATAATATGTGAATTTACACAACAGTTTCACAGTTTCGGTCAAAACAAGCAAAACTCGCATAAATCGGGAAACACTAAGAGAGGTCTCTCTAAATGAATCCTAATACATGCAATGACTCTAATTTCGATTATCTAGGACCTAGCAATGACTAAACACGAATAAATAAGCTCAAATCTTGTGGTCACAAGTAGTCTAACCTATCAAACAATGCCTAGCCAATAACTAGCAAATTAAACAACTCGGTCAAGTTCATTCCATAAGGATGCACACAAAATCAGCCGCATATCAATGAGATATCATCATGTAGGAGGTCTCCGGATCATGCATCAACCAAAAAACTCATTTAAGTCTATGGATTAACAATAAACTAACTAATAATGGTTGCAATTCCACAATCCCTATCAATTAGTCCACATAATACATCATTAACAGCAGCTAATTGAGCACACATAATCATCCCAAACAATCAAAACTAGAATCAAGAGCAAAAATCACATAATCATGTTGAAAAGTCAAACCGAAAAGTCAAAATGGGTAAAGCTTCATCTAAACTAGGTGATAAATGAGAAATCAGCCAAATATCATGTATCTAATCACAAAATCAGTCAAATCTAAGCAATTCATGAACATACAATCAAGATCTAAGAAGAAAGAATCAAATAGGATGAAGAAATTGCAAACCGAAGCTTCCAATCCTTCAATCTCCTCTCTAAAACCTTCAATCAAGCCCTTGATCGCCCAAAATTCGTCTCTGATCTCGTTCTCCTCTAAAAAACGTGCTCTCTGGTCGAACTCCCCCTAACCCTAGGCTCAAAAAATGCTTAAATACTCGTTTTGGAATTTTTAGCCCTCTCGGGCCGTTCACGGACCCATGAGAACTGGAAAGTGAGATTCGCTGGTCCATGAAGCCCACTTTTCTATTTTCTGGATTCCAGGATCATGGACCAGCGAAAACTGACAGACTGGGGCTCGCTGGTCCATGACTGACACTGCAGCAGATTTTCAATTTCTTCTATCTTTCACTCCCGAGCTCCAAATCGCGTTCCATTTTCGCCCGAATCACCACAAATCAACCGATCACCACCAGATCTCCTAAAATTCAACATATGAACAATTAAGTACCAAAATCTCATCAAAACTTGAACAAAAACAGGAAAAATGCGGGATTAATCACTTGGGAACATGTATAAGATGCGGTGCATCAAACATCCCCACACTTAACCCTTTTTCGTCTCGAAAAAGTTCGCGATGAAATCACAACCGAAAATTTTTACATTTAGCTACTATTTTTATTCAAAAACATAGATACTCACGCGATAGCCACGATTACCGGTATTTCGGTCCTAATAAACCCAACCGCCGAAAACCGAAGCCCCTGAACATGCTTTATTCAATTTTATTACCAATTATGGGTCCCACACTATCAGATTCGCAACTAGGCCTAATCCCGTCTCAAAGCATGAATCAGCACGGGTCAAACTGGATTAGGGCTTTTCCCACCACAATTGAATACAATATTTATGACTTGGAGATTATGGAATGTGAATGGATGTAATGATGGCTGAGCTTGAATTCAATTTTTTATTTAATCCGAAAACTAGGGCGAGCCTCCACCTGACATTACATCTCCTGAGTGCCTATCCCGAGAGGTAGTAAGCAGGCTTTGACCCTCGCACACAAAACCACATCACCCCAATAGATCATCTCCGGAGTCCCTATCCCTAGAGGTAGAATGTAGGATCAGCGAATTTTGTGCACTTTATTCGATTTTTTTATTATTATTTATTTTTTTGTTTTCATTCATTTTTTTTATTTTTATTTATTTATTTTTTTTTTTGGCATAAATAAAATTCAAAACAAGCTCCAGATGGATGGATGGATGGATGGATGGATGGGGCGCCACTATTTCTCGAATTTATTTTCATAAAAAGATCATAGTGTGCCGGGTTATCTCCAAATCATAAACATTTTACTCAATTGCGGTACCTATCAGCTTATTCAACAGTTTCGGCTTTGCTACTACACTAAAGGCGGGAACCCACAATATTTATTTTAATAGATTTATTTAAGTAGCGAAATCAGGATTTATAAGCTTTCAGAAATCAGCTGGGCCTACCAGCACATCAAAAACTAAGCGCGCTTTCAACTTTATTCAATTTTATTTACATTCACCAAAAGCCAAAAAATTCCAGTTTTTCTATCATTTTCCATTTTTTTACCACAAACAATTCTCAAGGACCATGTAGACAACACAACAGGGGGAAATGATTATAAAATTTCAAAAATTTTCACAATTTCAAGCAATTTCAGTTCAATTTACCCTCATCCCCACACTTATTTCGTACATTGCCCTCAATGTACGGTAAATCACAATCAAGCACAAAAAGAGGTAAAGGGAACTGAAATACTCCCCTGATCACTGTCGATGTGCTAGTGAACTGCATAATGAATCTCGAACAGCTCTCGACCAATAAAATGCCAGAATTGCCAGAAGATGTGTCAAATGAGCCCAAAAGTCTCCAAGAATGAATGATGAAACAACTCTCAACCAACAGATGCAAGAACTGCTTCTCAGGTAAGTATCTAGTCAAACACAACACACATCAAAGCCAACATCAAATAGATACATAACAGAGCAAAGTATCAAGTCAACCCAACCCATATACAAAATATCCCGAGTTTGTAACTCTAAATAAATAGATCAAAAATCAAAATAAAGAGAGTACAACTCGGATAAGAAGTAACCGATGTCTCAGGGCTGCTGATCTGGTAGAGGCTGGTCTGGAGGTGGTGGTGGCTGGAAACCTGGAACTGCAACGGCGAGTGCTGCAACTACCTGCAAAAACCAGTCCTGCATCTGGCGCTGCTGCGCTGTCTACTGGGCTGCAATGGCCTTAATAGCCTGAGTCTGAGCTGCAAGAAGACGGTTGTGCTGCTGAATAGCCTGAGTCTGCCGAGCCTAAGTAGAGAGAGGGCGAGGCCTAGGAATATCAGCCTGAGGCTTAGGAGGAACATCAACTGCGGCGGCCGCGACCGCTATGTGATCCAACGCGGCCTGCAACCTCACGCGCTTGTCCGACATCCTGGTATGAGGGATCGGATCGGGAGCTGGCTGGACTGGATACTGCATCTGACCATCTGGACCGACGACTGGGGGAATCACCAACTGACGTGTGGCCAGAAAGCGAACAACCCCCTCGCCGGGTGTCTCTATCATCTGCATCTGCTAAATGGCTCGGGAGTCCAGTGGAGAGGCGTTGGCTGTCCGAGTCAAGACCTCGGCTGTCCGAGTCAAGACCTCGGCTGGAGGCACATCAATGCCTTCTTGTAGCGGCAGCAAACCATAGCTCCTAGCCAGGCGCGTAACAAAAGCGCCGCATCCAATCGCAGTGCCAGGTCGAGTGGAAAACTGATGTTGCATTGCAGTAATCAACACATGGGCAAGGTTGTAGTCATGCCCCTCAATCAAGTAATACAAACGGCGTGCATCACTCTTAGAGAGCTTATCTAAGCTATCCTTCCGAGGAGAAACGGTATGGCAAAGCACCTTGTGTAAATATCTGTGGAATGGGTCTCGCGGGTAGTGGGATCTCATGTCCTTATCGTAAGGACCATCACCAACACGCGGCCACCAAGCGGCAATGACAGAATCATTGCAACCGGTCACAGCAGCAGTAAAAACGGGCTGTGTCACCTGATCCTCCGTATACAGCTCCATCCTCACTGCAAAATCAGCCAGAGATAGCTGTCTCTCCTCTCCACCTAAACGAAATGTGATCGCGGGGTCAAATGTGTAATCGCGAGGGAGACGGGGATACTGAACGGTGGACATGAACTCTAAGGTCAGCTCCTCCCAAACTGGGTCATCAATCGTCATAAGAACTCTCCATGGCCCTGTGATGAGCTCCTCAGCACGAGCAGTAGCCCCTAATGTCTCAAGCAGCGACCAGCCGAGAGGCCGGACTCGCAGGAATGGCATAGTGAGCAACGTCCTAAGACGGGTGTACACCACGGAATCTCTATGAAAACGGAGCCATGGGTGCTTGTGCAGGGGAACATACAGGTCACCCCCCTCAGCGGGAACCTCGCCCTCGACTGGCAGCGGCTCCATAACCGGTGGTGGAGGCGGTCTCGCGACTACAGCCTTCTTCTTTGGTGTAGCCTTCTTCTTGGGTGTCGTGCACGTCTTTTGCTTCTTCCCCGCGCCCGAAGATTGACCTTTAGCCATATCTGCAACATTTCTCAACAAAATCAAGTTACTACATTGAAGAAAATGAGAAAATATGAAAATCGGGCTTCAGACGAGTAGTAGCTGAAATAATCGGCAAAGTAATGCAATTTGATCAAATGCAGACTACGGGAATGGAGATTGCCTACCCGACTGCTTGCATCAACCAAACCAGCTAAACCCGAGTGAAACTCAGACACGAACCGCCCAATTGTCGTTTGTGAAGAGAACGGTTCGCATGTCAAGTCAATGTGATCAGAAAGTAGAGCTGCGAATCGCTAGAATGGAGATTGAGTACCATCGATTTGCAGCCAATGAACTAGAATGCACAGGTATGGTTTTACTGAAAACGGGCCGTTTGTTTGTCATTTATGAAGGGAACGGCCCGAAATAAGCAAAACCAAAGATAACCAAATGAAAACCAAGCACAAACCGCCATTTGTCATTTATGAAGAGACGACTTGCGCGAGGATGGATCACAAAAGCCTAGAAAACCAGTGTGCGGACGTTCGTTTAAAAACTATGAAGTGAACGCCACACAAACTGGGATCCTAAACGAACCTGAGAAATTGTACCGCCTTACGGACCACTGGAATGGAGATTGAGTACCAATGGCCCGCATTACGGCACACAATTTCTCGAAAAACAGGTGTTGGGAATCGAGATACTGAGCCAACATGATTTGGATAGATGTGATTAATACTCAACGGCCACTTAACGTCTACCGTCCCGACAACACGGTGAAGAACATGATAACTCAAGACACAAGACTCAACTAAAGAAGATCGCTCTAGTGAATATTATTTATTGTTTAAATATTGTCACTAGTTGGTAGTTTTACTATTATGCCCTTAGTGAGTTTGTAGTATATATAGCAAGTCTTTCTCATGTGAAAGACTAGAGATGATGATGTTAGTGAGATAGTTAGTCATGGTTCCTTGAAGCTTGTCAAGGGTTCTTGAACTTACCTAGTAAGCTCAAGAAACCCGGGAATGCGTGGGGTAGGTAATGTAATCATTCGGTTATTGTTAATCATTTGGTTATCTTTTGTTATCTATCTTTCATGTTGTTTATCGTTGATCTATCTTGTTATTCATATCCTTGTTTCTACTAGCTTTGTTCTTCATCATCATCACATCTCAAACACCATAAACTCTATATCTCGGTGTTATTTATTTTCTTAAAAACGAGTCACACAAAGACTCGATCCGCTTCCGCAACCAAGATAAAGGTAGCATTATTTATATATATTTGCCCACCACCTCGGTTTTTCAATTGGTATCAGAGCCATGGTCGAGATAATGCAACTTAACCGTTGATTTCTCAACTTTGTGTTCAAATGCTTGTTTTTGTAAACAAATGGAGATGTTAAACTTTTTAGAAAGATTTTGAAATCCCCTCCATGTCTTTCAAAGTTTTCGTGAAAAAGATCCCTGAATTTTTCTTATTTAGAATAGTCATGATCTATTTATTCATATTTGTTATTCTTGAGTCGTCGAAAGTAATTATTTTGAGTGTTTGTGTTTTTACCAGTGAACACATACAGATTTATTTGATATTCCCATTATATCAAAATCTAGCCTAAAAAATGATACATGAAACTTTCTGCATATTTTACGTATGCAAATTCCTAAATTCATATTCATGGTCAACTTTTTTTTTGTAGATCTCAAGAAAAATCTTGAAAGGTGTGAATATTCTATTCACATCACACTTTGTCTGTTTGTATGTAGAAATCAATTTGCTTTTTAGCTTTTTGAGTTTACTTTATCTAGAGTCCCACAAACCAAGTGTACTTTTTACCAAAATCATCCTATTATCCGTTTCCTTTTTCTGTCACAAGCAACCTACATGTCACATTCTCATGTTTCAAGTCAACCATAGTACTCTCTCTCTCTCTCTTGAAAATGAGAAGAACCAAAATATACACAAAATATTGAGTGAGTTATAGGTTATATGAAGATGATGAACTCAGAAAAACGAACACGAGACTGCAGCTCGAGCACGTTCGTTACCCATTTTCTGTTCAGTTCAAGAATGAAGAAAAAGGTTCCTAAAGTGACAAGTCGGTGAAGGACGCAATGACGGTTCTGTCCGGTAGCGGCGAATCTGTTTTCAGACGGAACAGTCCCGTCACAGATTCAACCGGAAACCACCACCGTTCAACGGAACAACAATCTGTCAAAACAAACGGAAACCAGATCTGAGGTGAAATTCAATGAGTTAAACCGAACAGTTCGGCTCAACCGGAAAAACGAAATCGTCCCGGTCAGACCCGAGGTCAACCGGAAATCATGAAGTCAACAGTGAGTTTTCAACTGGAAAATAGGTTTCGACCGGAAAAATTTCGAACTCAACCGGAAAATGGAGATTTGCCAACTTCAACCGGAAGATTGGGTTCAACCGGATCAGAAGCTTCAACCGGAAATCTCGAGTTCAACCGGAACTCAGATTTGAACTGGAAAACTCACCCCCAACCGGAAAGACGGAGTCTGAGATGAAGATCAACCGGAATTTCGAGAATCTTCAACCGGTTCTGGGATTTCAACCGGAATCCTCCATGTTCAACCGGACGCTCGAGACTTCAACCGGAAGTCTGTCGAGTTCAACACCTCAACCGGAACTCGTCTTCAGACCACCGAATTCTCGCTTTTGCTCAGCCTCTTCTCGCCGGAACAAGCCTCAATGTCGCCGATACTAGTTTCTGTCCGCCCTCAGATCTCTCGCCGGAAAACGACCTTCAGGACATCAGGTATCCGTCTCTGTTCTTCTCAGGCTCACCGTAAATCGCCAATAAGGCAGTCGGTTCTATTGTTTCTCGTCAAGGGAGAACATGAGAGGCAGAGATAATCTTTTCTGGTACGCGTGTTTATTTCCCAGCTCATTCATTAGGGTTTTCTTTTCCTTCAAGATAGTGGGTCGATTTATACATTCTGATGGGCTGCTGATCTAAATAACACAATTGGGCCATGTTTATTTCCTCTCTATTGGATATTATGAGCTTTATGGGAATGGGTTACGGATTTAAATTGTTCGGGCAGATCAATTATTCGACAGATTTTGGATGATATTTATAACAGTGAGCTACTGTTATATATATATTTTTTTTTGTCAACACATAGTAGCAACCGAGATTGAAGCCATGAGGATCCACATCAACCACTTCATATTTTCTCTAACTTATTCGTTCTCTCGAGAACGCGGTTCGTCTTAAACATTTCAGGTACACCTAGATTATGCTTTTATATCAAGATTACTTCTTTATGGCAGACGTGCTATGAGGTAAAACAGTTATGAAAGCTACGCGCAAGTTTGGGTCGATTTGTTGAAGATGAACGGGATTCATTATTTGTTGGATTACGAAGATTAATCGGTTGATATTGCAAGGCTGATTTTTGTTTATGATATGCTACATGGATGTGTTTGTCTACAACAACATGCTTTTCATTGTTTGCTACGAGTTGCAAAAGTCTAGGGGGAGAAGATGTGATGATATGATGAGACTTTTTACAACGGGTTTAGCAAAAGAAAGCAAAAGAAGTGGTTTATCTTCGTGCAAAGCATTGGTTTGGTATTCGGCCAAGTATTTCAAGATGGTTGAACTATGGATTCAATTCTCAAGTTTTTCGTAAATCCTTTATATTGTTTACTTTCAACAATATTGGTACCTTGAGTTATGACTTAGTCCTCAAGTAGATTGCCATTGTGTTGAAGTTTGTAAACACCCTATACATTTACAGCCTATGGTTTGGGGCTAGAAAAATGTTTATTGTAGAGGGAGCTTCACAAAGGAGAATTGAAGAAAAAAAGATTTGAAACTACATGAAGATTTTCTTGAAGTCAAGTTGCAAGAATACAAAGAACCAATGTCACAAGTGTTGAGTATACCATCTACCAAATAGGGGGAGATTGTTGGGAATCGAGATACCGAGCCAACATGATTTGGATAGATGTGATTAATACTCAACGGCCACTTAACGTCTACCGTCCTGACAACACGGTGAAGAACATGACAACTCAAGACAGAAGACTCAACTAAAGAAGATGGCTCTAGTGAATATTATTTATTGTTTAAATATTGTCACTAGTTGGTAGTTTTGCTATTATGCCCTTATTGAGTTTGTAGTATATATAGCAAGTCTTTCTCATGTGAAAGACTAGAGATGATGATGTTAGTGAGAGAGTTAGTCATGGTTCCTTGAAGCTTGTCAAGGGTTCTTGAACTTACCTAGTAAGCTCAAGAAACCCGGGAATGCGTGGGGTAGGTAATGTAATTATTCGGTTATTGTTAATCATTTGGTTATCTTTTGTTATCTATCTTTCATGTTGTTTATCGTTGATCTATCTTGCTATTCATATCCATGTTTCTACTAGCTTTGTTCTTCATCATCATCACATCTCAAACACCATAAACTCTATATCTCGGTGTTATTTGTTTTCTCAAAAACGAGTCACACAAAGACTCGATCTGCTTCCACAACCAAGGTAAAGGTAGCATTATTTATATATATTTGCCCACCACCTCGGTTTTTCAACAGGCATGACCCGCTCGTTTCTCGGAAAAACCAACACCCAATTGTGGGTGTTACAATCAATCAGTCAGACAAAAAATCGAGCAGATAAGCATTAAGAGCAAACAAAACTGAAACCTAACAATTAAAAACTAAATTTAACAATGATAAACGAGAAATGCACAAAAACAATTGAAATGAAACTAGGAATCTTAACGAAACAAGAAAGCTAAACCTAAAACGAGCAATGAACCTAAACGATCAAAATAAACAAATGGAATTAAAACAAAGAAGCCCTAAATTACTAAACATATTTTTCTGATTTTTTTTATGGATGGTTCATGGACCAGCGAGTGACAAAGATAAGGGTTCGCTGGTCCATGACTACAATGCACAATCCACTTGCAGATTCTTAATGGGTCATGGACCAGCGAGTGACAGAGATAAGGGTTCGCTGGTCCATGACTGCACTGCACCAGCACACCAAAAAATTTTAAAATCTTAAAAACCAACCGAATCGTAAAACCGACAACTCGAGTCATCAAGGATCATTCATAACTATCAAGACACTTACCCGAGACTGTCCGGGACTCACAAAAGATAACACAAACCTGTTACGCTCGTTCTTTACCCGAAACATATCCAAAATACTTTCTTTTTCTCTTATTTTGCAAAGTCTTCAACTTGGCACGCAACACAATGCAATCCTCACCCGTTATGATCAGATTTCTGCCCGTAATGCATCTACCAACCTATAAAACTAAAAACCATGCATAAAATGGAAAAAGAAAGATCAAATGCAATCGATTTAACCTAAAACTACCAAAAAGTCCAAGAAGACCAAGAAAAAGTCAAACAAAGCTAAAAATCAACCAAACATACACCAATTTCCTAAATTAACCTCAAAACCTAAACTGGTTGCATCCCGCAAGCGCTGAAGTTATTTACGAGTCGTCAGCTAGACTCGGCCCCGCGATCAGGGCGGAACGTCCAAAAGCATAACAACCTCCTCGTTCGCGTTAACCGGACCAAATAAGTAATGCTTCACCCTATGTCTGTTAACCTTGAACGAGCTACCATCGACTCCCTCAATCTCAACCGTTCCATACGGAAAAACCTGTTTAATCACATGGGGCCCGGATCATCTAGACTTCAACTTACCCGGGAACAATTTCAACCTCGAATTAAAGATAAGCACACGATCTCCCGGTTTGAAGTCTTTCTTCCTAATGTGACTGTCATGAATCCTCTTGGTCCGTGCTTTGTACGAACCGGCTGTCTCGTACGCGTGATCGCGTAACTCCTCCAGCTCGTGTAATTGAAAGAATCGTCCT
Source organism: Deinandra increscens subsp. villosa (assembly GCA_039602395.1). NCBI lineage: Eukaryota > Viridiplantae > Streptophyta > Magnoliopsida > Asterales > Asteraceae > Deinandra > Deinandra increscens. Next base: position 16,185,182 of record JBCNJP010000008.1, read on the forward strand.
CGAGTCGCCTGATCTAAATCCAGATTGACAGCCTTAATATCCCAAAAAGCGCGATGCTCGATCTCAACTGGCAAATGACACGCCTTCCCGTAAATCAACCGAAACGGCGTCGTGCCCGTAGGTGTCTTGTAAGCCGTACAGAAGGCCCACAATGCGTCATCCAGTTTCTCCGCCCAATCCTTACGGTTCTTACTAACCGTTTTCTCCAAAATCTGTTTAATCCCACGATTCGTAACCTCAATCTGCCCACTCGTCTGGGGATGATATGGTGTAGCCAATCTATGCGTAACCCCATAACGTTGCAATGCCTTCTCCATCTGCGCGTTGCAAAAGTGGGTGCCACGATCACAAATCAGTGCCTTTGGCACTCCAAACCTCGCGAAAAGTTTCCTCAAAAACCTCACAAAAGCTCTCGCATCATTAGTGGGGAGGGCTTGTGCCTCGACCCACTTCGAAATGTAATCAACCGCAACGAGAATGTATTTGTTCCCGCGAGATGGCGGAAACGGATCCATAAAGTCGATACCCCAGATATCGAAAATCTCACAAACCTGAATACTAGTCTGGGGCATCTCGTCTCTCTTACCTAAATTGCATGTGCACTGACAATTGTCACATTTGCTAATCAACTCAAACGCATCTCTAAATATGGTCGGCCAATAAAATCCCGACTCAACACACCTTCTTTGCTGTGTAAAGCGCTGCGTAATGTCCTCCGGTCGGACCCTCGTGACAATGTCTCAAAATCTGACGTGCCTCACGTCCATGCACGCATCTCCGGATCAAAGAATCAGCTCCAACTCTATACAAATGTGGATCCTCCCAAATATAGTATTTCACATCCGACAAGAGCTTCTTCTTCTGCTGAAATGAAAGTGCTTTCCGCAAAGCACCAGTCGACAAATAATTCGCCAAGTCGGTGAACCACGGCTCCTCCGAATCATCTCTCGCCTATACAAAATCAAGCAACTCATGGGGGAAATAGTCATTTATGGGAATTCCCTTAAGCTGATCATCATCAGAACCCTCTAAGCGCAAAAGATGATCGGCCGCAACATTCTCGGCCCCTTTCTTCTCACGGATCTCAATATCAAATTCCTGCAACAGCAGGATCCATCGAATGAGTCTTGGCTTAGCATCCTGTTTGCTGAACAGATACTTAATAGCCAAATGATCCGTATAGACAATAGTCTTGGACAGGACAAGATATGATCGAAATTTGTCGAAGGCAAACACAACAGCAAGCAACTCATTCTCGGTAGTAGTGTAATTCTCCTGCGCATCATTAAGAGTCCTGCTAGCATAGTAAATCGGGTAGAAGTGTTTGTCCCTCCTCTGTCCCAAGACTGCTCCCACTGCGAAATCACTCGCATCACACATCAACTCAAAGGGTTGCGACCAATCGGGTGCAACCATGATCGGAGCGTTCACCAACTTGTCTTTGATCAAGTTGAACGCTGTCAAACACTCATCAGAAAACACAAATGGAGCATCTTTCTCTAAAAGCTGTGTCAACGGCCTAGTGATCTTCGAAAAGTCGCGTATGAATCGGCGGTAGAATCCTGCGTGGCCTAAGAAACTCCTAATCGCTCTAACCGAATTGGGAGGAGGAAGTCTAGAAATAGTATCAACTTTGGCTCGATCCACCTCAAGTCCAGCACGTGAAATCTTGTGCCCAAGCACAATACTCTCGCGAACCATGAAATGGCACTTCTCCCAATTAAGCACCAGGTTCGTCTCCTCACATCGAGCTAGCATCCGCGATAAGCTCGTCAAGCACTAATCGAAGGAACTCCCGAAAACAGAAAAATCATCCATGAAAACCTCCATGGAGTCCTCGATCATATCATGAAAAATCGTGACCATACAGCGCTGAAATGTCGCTGGAGCGTTACATAATCCAAACGGCATGCGTCGGTACGCGAATGTGCCATAAGGACATGTAAACGTGGTTTTCTCCTGATCCTCCGGTGCGATGGGGATCTGGAAATAACATGAAAAGCCATCAAGAAAGCAATAATAATTGTGACCGGCTAAACGCTCCAACATCTGATCAATAAACGGTAGGGGAAAATGATCTTTCCTCGTAGCATCGTTGAGTTTGCGATAGTCAATGCAAACTCTCCACCCCGTAACCATGCGCGTAGGAATCATCTCATTCCTCTCATTCACTACAACAGGCATGCCCCCTTTCTTGGGCACAACCTGAACCGGACTAACCCATGGTGAATCTGAGATAGGATAAATCAATCCAGCATCCAAAAGCTTAAGAACCTCTTTCTTCACCACATCCTGCATGTTCGGGTTCAATCGTCTCTGTCTCTGCACAACAGGCTTAAACTCATCCTCCATAAAAATCTTATGCGTGCAGAAAGAAGGGCTAATCCCCTTAATATCCATAATCTTCCACGCAATAGCCTGTTTGTGCTCTCAAAAAACATCTAACAACCTTGATTTCTCATCAACCGTCATGTGACACCCGAGAATTTCAAGGTTAACTTCCGTTAGACAAGTCCGTTAGTTACGATTATAAGTGTTAACTTAGTAACTAATGCTTAACTAGGCCGAATACGTCCACGTCCTTTGGTTGATCACCGAACCCGCCCATAT
>JBCNJP010000008.1:16188291-16248282 GCA_039602395.1 Deinandra increscens subsp. villosa
ATAATGTACCATCACTAATATCTAACTGATGTAAATTGTATGATTGATTTAAGTAAACTAAGCAAGTTGTCAACAAACAGCAAACAACGCAAACGATAGAGATTTAGAATGAGAGAGATATCACCTAGCCTAGAATCCACTAAACCCACATAAGACCCCCGGCAAGACCTATCAACATGAAACTATCACCAAGTGAGAATAAACCGACCAAGGAGGACTATAGACACATCCCGAATGATCAGACAATTCTAAATGAAGCACAAATAGCATAATATGTGAATTTACACAACAGTTTCACAGTTTCGGTCAAAACAAGCAAAACTCGCATAAATCGGGAAACACTAAGAGAGGTCTCTCTAAATGAATCCTAATACATGCAATGACTCTAATTTCGATTATCTAGGACCTAGCAATGACTAAACACGAATAAATAAGCTCAAATCTTGTGGTCACAAGTATTCTAACCTATCAAACAATGCCTAGCCAATAACTAGCAAATTAAACAACTCGGTCAAGTTCATTCCATAAGGATGCACACAAAATCAGCCGCATATCAATGAGATATCATCATGTAGGAGGTCTCCGGATCATGCATCAACCAAAAAACTCATTTAAGTCTATGGATTAACAATAAACTAACTAATAATGGTTGCAATTCCACAATCCCTATCAATTAGTCCACATAATACATCATTAACAGCAGCTAATTGAGCACACATAATCATCCCAAACAATCAAAACTAGAATCAAGAGCAAAAATCACATAATCATGTTGAAAAGTCAAACCGAAAAGTCAAAATGGGTAAAGCTTCATCTAAACTAGGTGATAAATGAGAAATCAGCCAAATATCATGTATCTAATCACAAAATCAGTCAAATCTAAGCAATTCATGAACATACAATCAAGATCTAAGAAGAAAGAATCAAATAGGATGAAGAAATTGCAAACCGAAGCTTCCAATCCTTCAATCTCCTCTCTAAAACCTTCAATCAAGCCCTTGATCGCCCAAAATTCGTCTCTGATCTCGTTCTCCTCTAAAAAACGTGCTCTCTGGTCGAACTCCCCCTAACCCTAGGCTTAAAACATGCTTAAATACTCGTTTTGGAATTTTTAGCCCTCTCGGGCCGTTCGCGGACCCATGCGAACTGGAAAGTGAGATTTGCTGGTCCATGAAGCCCACTTTTCTATTTTCTGGATTCCAGGATCATGGACCAGCGAAAACTGACAGACTGGGGCTCGCTGGTCCATGACTGACACTGTAGCAGATTTTCAATTTCTTCTATCTTTCACTCTCGAGCTCCAAATCGCGTTCCATTTTTGCCCGAATCACCACAAATCAACCGATCACCACCAGATCTCCTAAAATTCAACATATGAACAATTAAGTACCAAAATCTCATCAAAACTTGAACAAAAACCGGATAAAATGCGGGATTAATCACTTGAGAACATGTATAAGATGCGGTGCATCACCTACCGAACAAGACCGAACTCCGTCCGAACTTGGACTTCGGAGTGATTACTCCGAACCTGACTAGTAAACTCCGAAGCTTGACATAATTTTCTCAAAACGCTCGATTTTTGACGAATTTTGACGAAATTTGCAACAGTAGAACAAAAAAACTGATAAGGAATGATTTAGGAGCAGGTTTGACACATAAAACTCGATAGATTTGAATAAACACACGTAAACAAACTTGAGAAACACCAAAACATTTCAAACACTTCGCAAATAGCAACCACAGATCAGTAGAATGAACCAGAAAGCTCTGATACCACTTGAAGATGCGAGAGCATTGGATCGTCTACTCAATCTAGCTATTCGAAGATCAAAACATAATTAACCGATTGTTTTATTGATCAAGAATGAACAATTACAACAAGTATGCACTCAGAATACAGACACAGAGAAACACCTTAGAAACACACACTTAACAGAATCTCTCACGCTCAGAACTACTGAATACAAAGAACAAACACACTATATATAGTCACTGGCTGTTCTCTGTCCGAACTCTGAGTTCGGCAGGTCCGAACCTCAGGTTTGGACCAGGTTCGGCCTGTCAACCTTTGGCTTGAACTTGTTCTTTGACTTGATGTAACTCGATACTCCACACGACGCACATATCAGGTATCAACAGTAATGATCTGATGTAACCTGGAAACGATCCTCCTATGCATTTTCATGGAGATTTCAACGTTAAGACTTGAGGTAACATTTAAGTTGTGTAGTATTGAAAAACCGTAAGATGGATCTTATTATAGGTTTGCTTGATTGTAGAGTGAACACGAGACGTAAATAATAGTTTGTTTTACTTAAATCAACAAAGACTCGATTACAAACTCTCTCTTAAGCTCTCTAGAGAAACACTCTCAAAAACACATAGTTAAGAACTGGTCTCTCTCACTCATTTTTAACATTCAAAGTACAAGTTCCTATATATATATATACGTCTGGGCCGATCTCCGTCCGAACTCTAAGTTCGGCTGGTCCGAACCTCAGGTTCGGACCTAGTTCGGCCGGCAGCTTGAACTTGTCTTGAATCTTCACATCGTCTCGTTCAGATACTTCACATGACGCACAGATTATGTATCACCAAACTCCCCCTCGTCATGTGCAGTATCTGTTCACTAGTTAAAACATATTCTTCGAACAAACTCCCCCTAAACTTGATGGAAGTTTAATCTTTGAATACTTGACGATGCACAGTTTCTTTCATCTTTATCAACACCTTCAGAAGACTTGAAGTTGTCATACATGACAACACTCATTCCTTGGAGTACCTGACCAACATAAATAATCTTGGCGCAAAACTTCTCTTCGAGAATCCAAGATATAGGTTTTGAAAATGTTTTTCGTATCTTGTGTCGATCAATCGAAAACAAATAAGAAGTAAAATCTTTTTGGTTTTTTTAGAAAGTTTATATCAAAACAAACCTAAAATCTTTTTGATTTTTTTTCAAACTTATGCTAAAACACACAATTTTTTTTTATACTTTTCTAAAATGAAATGTAAATGCAATGCAGAAACAAACTCTATTTTTGGTATTTTGTGAGAAAGATCACGACGCAAGATCATATCAGACATAACGCATCTAGCATATTTCAATTTCGGTCTTAATCAGCAGGCAAGTCAAGATAATCGCAAATACAACATTGATGTTTATTTCAGCATACACCAATCATATTTATCGTTTTCAGATATGCTTAAGGTAATTTTTATCATACACTGATAACTCGGCCTCTACTCTATCAGAAATGCTAGCAAATCATCATGTTTATCATATAGAAGTAACATTTATTTGAGATTTAAACATCCTTGATGAGTCATGCAAAAATAATGCAGAACCTCAAATACCTAGCAATCAGGTCGGTCTTGTGGACACGCAGAGAAAGCCCAAGTATTTGAGAAAATAAGAAAACAAAACAAGTTGAAGTTGTATAGTCCAACAACAATTAGGTCGATACTTCCATATACGCAGAGAAAGTCCGATGGATTATACCAAACACCAATGAAAATAAAGCAGAACGTCAAACGAACAACAATCCGGTCGATCTTTCGATACGCAGAGAAAGTCCGATCGTTTGACAAAATAAAGAAAATCAAACAAGTTTAAATCTTTCAAAATGAAAACATACATTCATCAGGATATCTCTTTATTCTATTTTTGTCTCAGAACATCACATAGCATTCATCAAGAAGCAAACAACCAAAGATTATCAGATAAACTTTATGTTTATATCTTACTTGCAGATATTAGATTAGTCATGCACATTCACAGATCATACAAGAACCTACAACCTTTAGACTTACCCTATCCATGGCAGATAAAAGTATATGCTGATGTACCATCATTTCTTGCTTTTGTCGGATCAATTTCTCAAATTTTCATCATTTTTTTTATATTTTCCAATTTCTCCCCCTAAAATTCAAACAAATACTATTTTTTGAATTTTCAAATTTTCTCCCCCTAAGAATATGAACGAAAGAAAAATGAATAACAAAAAATGAAAATGATCGATCAACACTTGACACAATTTTTGAAAATGACATTTTTGAAAATCAGTTTTTTTTATTTAAAATAAGAACAATGCATTTGAACTTTAAAAACATAACTCTCGATTACTAATAGGTCTTCCTGAAATACCTGCAAACTTTGGAAAATAGTAAGTTCATAAGACCCCGACCCTCATCCCCAACGATGGTAGGTCGTCTAGTGTCTTCAACAAAATCTGTGTTGGCCGTGGAGACAACTTTCGGTCTCCATTCCTGTTTTGATTTTATGATTTCTAGTGAACCATCTTCAACTGATGAGTGACAATCTGAACTACTACCCAATTTTTCCAAAAGAGGCTTCTTTTTCCATGAAAATTTAGTATTGGGCATTGGTTCACGAAAAATAATGCCATCAAGATCAACATACTTTGTATGTTTGGCATTTGATGATGAATTGTTAGTTGTCATAGGACAATTATTTGCATGATGACCCTTCTGACGACAAACATAACAGAGTCTTTTACCAGTTGGATGGATTGAAATTGATTTTCCAAACTGATCAGTTGAACATTCATCATAAACTTTTGAAAACACGGGTTTAGATTTCTTTGGTTTTTGAAATTTTGGAAAATATTTTGGAGAATCATAAAAATCAGAATCATCTCCACAACCAAAGAATTTATCGTTACGATAAAACCTGTTAGAATTAGCAGAATAAAATGAATCTGAATTGTTACCACCTTGTGGTGTAACATCAGATATACAAGAAGACTCCGCAGAAGAAATCTTTTCATCGGCAGATTGCGAAAATTCTTTCTTCTTCCAAAACTGAGACTTCTTTTCTGAAAACACCTTTTGCTTCTTTATCTTCTTTGCTTTGAATTCCTTCTTGTTGAAATCCTTAATCGGCATTTCTTTTTCTTCAAATCCCAAACCACCATTCTTGTGCTGAAATTTATCTTGAACAGAAGTCGGTATCTCATGACCTTTTTTGGCAAGCTTTGTAAATTCAGACTTGATACCTTTCAAATCATTCTTCCCGGAAATCAAAGAATCATTTATCACGATCTCAGAAAACTTTGGCACTTTAACATTTCCTGGATTTCCATAAAACACCTTTTATTTTTCAAGAAATGTAGATTTGGAATTAAACGTCAACCCTTTGTGGTAATCAACCTCCTTTTTATTCTTCTTTGATTTGAACTTTGTTTTCTTTCCTAAACTGGTATCAACAAATTTTGAATAATCATGCTGTTTAATACCAGATGGTATAAGTCAGTGAATTGTTGCAATTTTTTAATTTCCTTTGCAAATCAAAAATCTCAATCTTTTGTTCAGATATTTTCATATTAGCTTCCGATAACTCTTTCTGTAAAGCAATGTACTTGTCAGACAATTTGTTATAATCAATTATATGACATTGTCTCAAGCGACATTCTTCCAGAACTTCTGCAGTAACTTTCTCTACCTGTTTCTTATAGTAAATAACATCTTGTTTCAAAATGTTATTTTGACTTTGAAACTCACCATTTTCATCACACAACTTTGTGAGTTCCTCCTGAAGTTGTATTACTCTATCGGCAACTTCAACAGCAGCTTTACTAATCTTTTCATATTTTTGTTGAAGAGGATAACATTTCATAAATAAAGCATCAAAATCTTCAACAGCTTCCTTTTCCTTAGCTGGAGCTTTATTGCATTCTTCAACCAACAAATTCTTCTCTTTCAACCATTCGTTCTTAATACTAGCAAACTCCAAACATTTAGAACATGATGCAGACACATCCTTTTGAATTTCTGCTTCTAAGCAATCACAAACTTTATTTCTCCATTTCTCCAATTCCTTTGTCAGAAAAGTATTTTCCTCAGTTCATTTTCCCACCTTTTTCTCTAACTCTTCAATCTTACCTTGAAACTTCAAATCTTGAACAACTATTTTCTGAGAAATTTTGGACATATGCTCCTCACACTGTGTCTTTACAAAATCCCATATCAGTTTTGCTTTTTGATAATTCCTGACTTGATTTCTTAGAATTATAGGCACAACCAACAGAATTAGTGCTGCAGTCGCTTCATTTTGATCATACGATTTTCGTTCTTCACTTGAAAAATTGTGCATCTCCTTAAAATGACCATCACAATAAGTTGGATACTTATGTTCATCCGTAATATGTAACAACAAATTTTTATCCAAATCATTAACATAAACTCTAAAATTTGTTGCCCAACCATGATAATCTTCAAGGTTTACCAACTTTGGCACATTCTGACGATGACGCTCCACGAATACCTCAATTTCATACATTTTGAAAATTTTGAAAATTCTGCTCTGTTCGAACTTCCTCTGAACTCTAATGAACCTTCGATTTTGCTTCGAACTTTGTCCGAACTCGATTGCACAGTCCGAACTTAGACTTGTGTCCGGACTCCTCCGAACTCTAATTGTCCGAACTTCTATATCAGAGAATCACCGAACTCTCTCCGAACTCTCACCAAACTTCAAGTTCGGGGCAATTCATGCCGATCTATCTCTGAACTAGGAGTTTGAAGCGGTTATTTTTCAGTTATTCCGAACCTCTCCGAACCTCAGACGAATCCAAACTTTTTCAACATCATTTTCGCGTTTTTGAGAGAATTTGGGCGAGATTTTTGACAGAATTTCAGGTAAAACCCATACAAATGTTTTAGAAAAGAAATATACTCGAAAAGTTCAAAAATTTACTCGTTTTTGAATGAAAAACACTCGGTTTTGACAAGAAAACGATCACAATTAAAGCAAACGCAATAGAGCAACCTGGATTTGCTCTGATACCAATTGAAAAACCGTACGATGGATCTTACTATAGGTTTGCTTGATTGTAGAGTGAACACGAGACGTAAATAATAGTTTGTTTTATTGGAAATCAACAAAGACTCAATTACAAACTCTCTCTTAAGCTCTCTAGAGAAACACTCTAAAAAACATATAGTTAAGAACTGGTCTCTCTCACTCGTTTTTAACATTCAAAGAACAAGTTCCTATATATATATATATATATATATATATATATATATATATATATATACGTCTGGGCCGATCTCCGTCCGAACTCCAAGTTCGGGTGGTCCGAACCTCATGTTCGGACCTAGTTCGGCCGGCAGCTTGAACTTGTCTTGAATCTTCACATCGTCTCGTTCAGATACTTCACATGACGCACAGATTATGTATCAACAAGTATCTTGTTACAAATATGCTTAGATGTGGTTTAACGACAAGTATGAATGTTTTCTCTAATTGGAGCATATACTTATCAAATTTTGTTAGTTGGTAGCATAAAATAAGTATATGACAAGTATGATCATTGACCCTTAGGGGTTTAGTTGAATTGAACGTGTTGTGAAAAATATATGCACCTAGGGGTAAAGTTGGAAGTATGGGCTCTTAGGTGCTGTTTGTTTTTTAAGAGGTAAAATGTCTGCAGTCTGCGGATCATATCTGCAGACATCTGTAGAAGAAGAGGTGGACCAAACATCTGCAGTCTATAAGAAGAAAACTGTTTGTTTTTTAACTTCTGCTAATTGCTAAAATAAACTAAAATTTTAATAAACCTTTTTTCAACTTACTAATGATTACTATTCAAATCTTTTGATATTATTTCTGTATATTTTAATTAATAAATTTTTTTAAACAGTTTTCTTGTAAATAAAATTACAAAAATGTTTTATAAAACGTTTATAAAAAACTATTTAAAAACATTTTTTAAATAACTGTTTAAGAAATGATTTTTTGAAATTGAATAAAGAAGTTTTTTAAAAACTGTTTAAAATATATATTTTTTTAAAATAACGATTTTATAAAAACTATTTAAAAAACATTTAAAAAAACTTTTGCAAAAAAAACGTTTTTTGTTTAAAAGCTGTTTACAAAGGTTTTAAAAAAACTATTTAAAAACGTTAGAAAAGGTTGTTTAAAATCATTTTTTTAAAGCGTTTTTAATTTGTTTAAAGAAGTTTTCTAAACACTGTTTAAAATATATTTTTATTAAGTTACTTTTTAAAAAACAAATTTTTTTAAAAACGATTTAAAATAACTTTTTAATTTTATTAAAGAAAAATAGTTTAAAGAGAAGGTTAGAAGATGTTAGAAGTGGCTGGACCACATCTGCACCAAGAAGAGGCTGCATAGACATGTTTTAGTGAAACGTCTTCAAAAAAACAAACAGTCTGCGAACCTAAATGTCTGCGTGTGGTCTACGTGGCGCAGACATAAGAGACCAGGAAGAGCTTTTTCAGAAAAACAAACACCATCTTAGTACCCAAATCAATATCTTTGGGCGAAGTTGTAAATGAATGGTCTTTAACCACAGAAAACCTACGGGTAACTTGAAAGTATGTAGGATAGAATCAAGATGATCCTATCTAAGTATGTAGTTGAATATGAATTAGGATTATAGAATCTTATAGTATTCAATGGTCAAATGTGGTGTTTACTTGCCAATGTGGAAGTATGTTTATTCCTATTTAAAAATATGCTTTAATTTGGTATTCAACGGGTAGGGAAGTATTTGTTAGTGAAAATAATATGTGTCGTGTGTGTATCAGTTAGTCTCGTTAGTGATGTTAGAGTTATAGTTAGTTAGTTCATTAAGTTCTAGGGTAGAAAGTGTCGTATAGTAATACTTGAGGGACTTGGATGTGTACAGATAATACATCTTGCCTATGATGAATGCTCCAAATGGTATCCAAATGACGGTTGCCAAATGATAAGTGGGAGAATAAAGTGTTTGAGATCAGCCGAATGAGAATTTAGCAAATGAAGATCGAAGCCACCGAATGAGAAAATCTATATATATCTTATGTTCATTTGGTGCATAACTGAAGAAAACATTCTCAGACTATAATTTGGTCATATGTTACTAAAACTGAGTTGATCTTTCTTTTGATTTTGAGAGTTCTTTTTGTTTAGAATCATGATTAGGAGTTATCGTTGAGTTTATTTATGTAATCAGTAATCCGATTTGAGCTATAAACATAGATTATTTACTTGTTTTTGTTCTTCACTTTCGGTCTATTTTCGCCCTCAATTCGGTGTACAAAAAATTATATCAGGGCAAAATATAGTTACAAATGGTATTAGCCAGGGGCGGATTTATATTAGGCCCAGGGGTCCCCGTGGACCCCCTCAATCTCATACGCAAAGTGAAAAATTATGTGAACGGTTATTTTTTTTTTAAATTGTGAAGAGGAGTTCATAAATACTTAGTTTGTGAAAATAAAATAAACCAAATAACTAGCCTAATGGTAAGATCCTTTGCTTGATTTTGAAGTGGTGCAAGTTCAAATCTTGTGCTCAACATTTTTTTATTTTTCTCAGCTTTCTTTATTAATTTTAATGATATAAATGAGGAGAGTAAATGAGGTACTTCATTTTTCACCTTTTTTTTTATTTACTTTCATTATAGACTCATTATTTTTAAATATATTAATCTTAGACCCTTTTTATAATGAAATATTACAATATATAAAAATATAGACTTTTTTAATAGGCAAACATTTTGTCATTTTTTTTTCTCGCGTTAATTTTTCTTTTCTCTTCATTTTTATCCATTTACTATTATTTTTTACTATTATAGCGCTATCAATGTTACGGTATATATTTTTTTATCAAATCATGTAGAGTTTTTTTGGCGATTATTTTTCTTTACTCGCAATGTCGTGCCGCTACGCGCGCCTACATTAAAAACTATTTAGTAAGTAACAGACCAAAATTCTTTATGTACGTTTATATGAAACTGAAACATCTAAAACTAGTGACTCCGTAAAAAATTTTGTGGACCCCCTAAAAAAAATTTCTAGTTCCGCCCCTGGTATCAGCAATGGCGGAGCTAGGAATTATTTCCTATGGTGTCATTTCCTTGTGTTTGAATTTCTAATGAGACGACAAAAAAATATTCGGGTTAGGTAATGTCCGGTTGGTAATATAATTGTCCTTAGAAAACAAATAATAAAAACACATTGTTAGTAGAAATGCAAAATATCTATAGTTGTTCCATACGGGTTTTCATATTTTAAAAGACGGTCAAAGAAGTCATTCACAAGTCAAAGTACTAAATTTCATATCACAATTGTAAAGTGTAAACTATCAAGAATGAATTTCATGTTCTACAAAAATACTAACATTTTAAATATATATTACTATATATATTTCCATTTTGCCTTTAGACGGGAAGAACTCGACTCATCTTCCGTATGAAGCTCTAGTAATTGCATGAGAATTTTGTCCGTTTCATCTCACATTAGTTGTTCCTATTGTATTTTAATTTTTTTAGTAAATGAAGTTCATGTGTTTTGATCATGACCTGAACTCATTTTGTGTGAATGTTGAATGTGATATAGATAAATAGGATTATAGAAAAATTTAAAATATAAGAGTGTATTTATAGTGGTTTTTAGTAATAGTCATCGGAGGTTATTCAAAATAAACAGTTTATTCTTTTAATCAATGTAGTTGTTGGCTTTTGATAAACCAAATTTAAAAAATTACCATTTGAGTTAGAGTTAAATACGATTTGCGTTTTTGGGGTTTGCAAGTTTTAATCGTTTTAGTCCATTTTTCAAATTATTAACAAATCTCGCCTCATGGTTGCTTTTCTTATCAAATCGGACCCCATATTTTCATTCCGTTGCCAATTGAGTCCCTGAGCCTAATAAGGTTAGATTTTTTCTGTTAAGTGGAAGTGGCATTTTAGACATTTTACTTATAAGATACTACTTATGTAAGTTATCAAAGTAAGGGACTATTCTTGTAATTTTATTAATAATCTTATAATTAAATAAATAAAAAAATGGAAATCTTTGGTTAAGAACCAAACAAAAAGAAAAGTTAAGGAATTAAGGAGAAATAATTTATGAGATGAAATTATCGTATACCACCCAGCGGCCACCACTACCGCATTCCGTCGATCGGAAGAATTACCAAATCAGAGGCTCTGTTCTTAACCTCTTTCCATGATTAACATTCCGGCAATTAGAAACCACTGTCGCCGCTTCGTTGTCATCATTGGAACAACCACCGCCCGCCCTCTCTATACATTCATAACCCACCCTTTCTCTCCCCACCAGTGACCTCATCGACGACCTACAACGAGCAATTGGTGACCACCCCCGACAATGGCACCCCCTCCGTTGACACCAAACCCACACACAATCACAACGGAGTGGTGGAGCTAGCTCTAACCGTCGTCGATTTGTTCACGACGGCGGCAGGCAGTTGCGGTGGCGCTGTGAAATTGAAGATGAAATTGGTGACGACGATCACGGAACGGATCCGACAATACGCCAGTGGAGGTTTATAAGATTGATAAGGTTTTGATGTGATGACGTGTGTATGTTCAACAAACAATACAACACACAAGGGTCGACCCGAATAAGGTCGAGCACACATCACAGTCGAAGTTAACTTCGGCTACGCAGAGGTCGGCCCGCCCATCAGCATATGAGGGTCGGCCAAGCAACAGCAACCTCCGCCTATGTCACCTGCCGAAGTGATTCCACGAAGGTCACACTTCGGCCAGGTCATAAGGTTTATCCATTAGTACATACCTTCGGCCATTACAAATGCCGAAGTCCTTAACAAAGGTTGCTTCATTTCGGCCAGTCGATACCCGACCTACCGAAGTTCGCACAACAGATCAACGCTCACACGACAGTGTCAGAAACATTCCTACAACGTTGTTACAGCCACTAACGGCCTCCACTGAGGGGACACAAGGACGGCCACGTCAGCATGGATCGTACCTTTCGGTGGTAGACGCACAATCCAGAGTAAGACAAGGATTGATGAGTATAAATACTCATCAATCATCAGGTAAATATACAAGTTCAAAAAACCCTAATCTTCTACATTCCTTTCTTACTCTCACCGGAACCAATACTGATTCTCACGCCGGAGCTTGGTCGCAGGACACCCTGTCCTGCGCTCCAAGAACAACGGTTTGCTGTTTTTGTAGGTTTCAGTGAAGAAGACAATATCCATCATTATTCAACCATCTTTGTGGTCTGATATCCTCTTTAATCCGTCCTAGAGCTTCTATCTGATTGTTGGAGATACCCAGATTCTACATTGGCGCCATCCGTGGGATCCTTCATTCATTAGCGATGAATGAATCTGCAGAAAACACAAGAAATGACGACGGTCCGGTGTTGGAGACAGAGGAGCAGCCGTTATCTCCCGGCGGACGACACGTCATCGAAGACGCCACAGACGGCGGCGCTTCCGGAGTCCTACAGCTGACGTCGGAGGTCGTTAGCCGTAACTTCTTGCACCTCCGGCAGCTCATGCAAGACCATGTTGCCGCGGAACGATTGAAGGGCGTGTGCATTCGTTTGGACTACGATGACCCAACGGACGACCATATGCACACCCCGATTCCAACGCTAGCTGCAAGCTTCGGCGGAACTGCGTTGAAGGCCATCGCGACAGATAGCACCCGAGTATCTGTTGATGTAACACAGCGGCCAGCGCCGCCGCCACCAACTTCAATCCAGGTGCAAGACTCTCAGCGACCAATGCTTTTTCAGCAACAACCACCATATTTCCTGATGTTCCAAGGTCAACAATACTTTCCCCAACAGTTCATAGGCTCCTATGGGCCACAGGGCTACCAAATGCCCTACTACACACCATTTCCGGTGAGTTTGCCATTACCATCCTCCTTGCCACCTTCGACTCCTGCTGCAGAAACCACCACAAGCACAGGCCCTGAGCCACAGCTGATTCCTGATAACCAAAACACTTCAGTCCCGGCAACCGTCGCCGAAACCACCGCTGTAGACGATTACTCAAAGCCATACATACCCGATGAGGAGAGTAAATTCACAAACAGGGTAGAACACGCCCCGTGCCCACCAAAGGCGAAATTGCCAACCGTCATAAAGACTTATGACGACAGCACCGACCCAGACGATCATTTACACGCCTTGAAGTCGGCTTGTAGCATTTTACAGTGGTCAATGCCCACTTGGTGCAAAATGTTTGTTCAAACACTCACAGGGCCGGCAAGGGTATGGTTCAATTCATTGCCCAACAAATCTATCAATAGCTATGACCAGCTTCGGCAGCTTTTTGCAGATCACTTCGGCTAACAGCGAAAATGCACCAAAGACCCAATTGAGTTGCACAATATAAGGCAAGGTGATCAGGAGTCATTACGTACCTTCTTGGAAAGATACAAGTCAGAGTCCCTGAACCTCGGTCATACCGATGAGAGGCAACGAATTTCAGCCTTCATACATGGCATAAGAACAAGACAACTACTCAGGGAAATGAGCGCCCGGGTACCCCTCACGATTCAGGAAGCCTTCGATCGTACCGAAGCTTTCATACGAGGGGAAGAAGCAGCTCAGGCCTGAGACAGGTCTTCGGCAAGTCAACCTAGACAAGGTGGCCGAAATCAGAATCAGCGAGACAGTCGTCGCCCTTGGCAACAAGGTGGCGACCGCAATCAAAGGGATGACATGCGGCATTCAGGTTTCACACCCTACGACCGACCATCGGTGTCGGGTCCCAGAAGCAACGAAAGGAAAGACTACCCAAGCCTAACAAAAACTCCCAAAGAAATCCTCCAGACGGAGGACGCCAGCCGACAGTTCAGCAAGCCTAGAAATATGGGCCCCAACACCACCAATCGGAACATGTCCAAATACTGCGACTTCCACCTTGACAGAGGTCATGATACGGACGACTGCCATCAATTAAAAAAAGAAATCGCGCAAGCCGTAAAGACGGGGCAGCTAGCGCATCTGATGAAGGAAATCAAAGAACAGAAACAGAAGAAAGACAAGAAGGCAGATCTCCCCGTAGTTCACATGACACAAAGTTCGAAGGCAAAGAAACCAAGATTGCGAAGAGAAGCGTGGGCAAATCAGGTCATTTCGTTTCCGGCTCTGAACACCGCTGCACCGACCCTCAGTCCGATGGTCATAAGAGCCGAGGTAGGAGGTCACCATATCCATCGAGTGTACATTGACGGAGGTAGTGCCTCAGATATCATGTACAAACATTGCTTCACGAAGCTCGCGCCCAGCATCCAAAAGCAGCTTCGACCTTCCAAAACTACATTAATGGGCTTCGGTGGCGAAGTCGTCATTCCAACAGGCGAGGTGGCACTCTCAGTCACATTATCCGACAACGCCCATGAGCGAACCGAGCGTGTGAACTGATCGACCGTCGAAGTATAACATCCTTTTCGGTCGACCAGCCATATACAAGTTCGGCTGTGTTGTTTCTACAGCCCACAGCTTAATGAAATTTCCAACAGAAACGGGAGTAGCCTGAATCCGGTCGATGCAAGTCGAATGTGATTTAACTGTCGATGTTTCCGATGAACTATCTCATAATCAGTGGAGAATCAACGAAGAACACCCCGACCAGCTGATCACCATCGGAGCAGACGTCTCAAACCACATAAGAGAAAAGTTATACAACCTGATGAGAAACAACACTGATGTCTTTGCATGGACACCAGCCGACATGACTGGTGTACCACGAAAGATCACCGAGCATGTGCTCAAGGTCGATCCTAAGCAATTTCCAATCCGACAAGGTAAAATATGTATGGCTCGGGACCGAAGCCAGGCGGTTTGTAACGAAGTAGCACAGTTGGTGAAAGCAGGAATTCTGAAGCCCCTCCAGTGGGCAACTTGGGTGGCGAACCCAGTCATGGTAGCCAAAAAAGACGGGTCCTGGCGCATGTGCGTGGATTTCACAAGCCTAAACAACGCCTGCCCTAAGGACTGCTACCCCCTCCCATCCATTGACGCTAAAGTAGACGCTCTATCGGGCTACACATTCAAATGCTTTCTCGACGCTTACAAAGGCTATCACCAAATAAAAATGGCAAAAGCTGACGAAGAAAAAACAGCCTTTCATACCGACAAAGGCATCTACTGCTACCGCAAGATGCCCTTCGGCCTGAAGAATGCCGGAGCCACTTATCAACGACTCATCGATCAAGTTTTTGAACCTCAAATCGGTCGAAACATGGAAGCATATGTCGACGACCTGGTCATAAAGAGTCACACCGAAGCAGACATGCTCAGAGACATAGAAGAAACCTTCGGACGATTGAGAGAGGTTAACATGAAGCTTAACCCCGCAAAATGCTCCTTCGGCATAAAGCAGGGAAAGTTTTTGGGTCACATCGTCATCGGCAAAGACATCATTGCTAACCCTGACAAGGTACAGGCTATCAGGCAAATGAAACCTCCCCAATCGCTAGAAGAATTGCAAAGACTAAATGGTCGGCTAGCAGCCTTACATAGGTTCATCTCTTAGTCCGCAGAAAAATCAATGCCATTCTTCAAAACACTGAAACAATTCACCGAAACAAAACAATTTTTATGGAGCGAAGAAGCTGACCTAGCTTTCGAAGAACTAAAACAGGCCCTATCTCGGCTAACCCCAGTAACGGCACCAGATGCAGGCGAAGAAGTGGTCCTCTACCTCTCGGTAGGCAACAACGCCATAAGCTCGGTACTCTGCGCCGAAAGAGGAGACACCCAAGTCCCAATCTACTTCATCAGCCGAGCTATGAAAGACGCCGAAACAAGGTATACAAAGTTAGAGAGACTCTTGCTAACATTGTTACACACCGCGAGGAGACTACGCCGATACTTTCAGGCCTACAAGATCACAGTTCTAACCAACTTTCCTTTAAAGGAAGTCATTCAGAGGCCCGAACACTCCGGCCGTTTTATCAAATGGGCCATCGAGCTGGGTGAATACGATATTCACTTCAAGCCTCGAACCGCCATCAAAGGCCAAGTGTTAGCAGACTTTGTCTCTGAATTACAGGTTTCTACCTCGAACCCTACATTCACACACGCCTTTCACAAATAAAGTCGACACCCGGCTAACTTTGTCCCTGAATTACAGATCCTTGACAGTCCACGGCAACCAGCAGACAGCCAGCTCGGCACGGTGCGGGCTGAGCTTAAGGTACCTTTACCATACAGCACGATCCGCCGTTCGGCAAACGATCATAACAAGCATACGACTAACGCTGAGTTCCATTCACAGGTCCCGGAACCACTATCTAGTGCCTACGCATGGACCCTCTACACTGACGGTGCGAAAAATAGTGAAGGGTCAGGCGCTGGCCTCGTCCTAATTGATCCTCAAGGAGTCGAAGTCACGTATGCTATCAGGCTGAACTTTCCGAACACCAACAATAAAGCCGAGTCTGAAGCTCTCCTCGCAGGCCTCCGCCTGGCAAAGAAAATGGGCGTCAAAAAACTATCAGTCAAGGTCGATTCCCTGCCGGTATCCAATCAAACCACAGGAGAATTCGAAGTCAAGGGCGATACTATGCTAAGGTATGCCGACAAATTCAAGGAGTTGATCTCTCATTTCGACGAATTTCAGATCTGTCAGGTACCAAGGAGCCAAAACAAGAAGGCAGATGCCTTAAGCAAACTGGCCTCCTTGGCATATGCCCACCTGACGAAGCAGGTCCCTGTCGAAGTCATCCACAGTCGGACAGATCAAATAGAGGAAATCTTCACAGCCAAAACTGACATTAGCAACAGTTGGATAAAACCAATTTTCAACTTCCTAAAACATGGCACAGTGTTGGAGTCAGCCTTCGAAGCCACAAAGTTAAAAGCTCAAGCTGCCCAGTACACTATCCACAACGACAAACTTTACAAGAAGTCGTATCTCCAACCGCTGTTGCGCTGCTTGACGACTAAGGAGGGCATATTTGTCATGAGCGAGTTATATGAAGGTATATGCGGCACGCATTCGGGCCCTCGGTCGCTGGTCACTCGAATGATGAACATGGGCTATTATTGGCCGACCATGTACACTAACACCGAAAAAGAAATACGCAAATGCCGAGGATGTCAGATGCAAGCCAGCGTACAGCGGGTGCCAAAGCACAACATGATACCAGTAACGTCACCTTGGCCCTTCTACAAATGGGGCGTCGACATTGTTGGCCCGTTTCCCGAAGCTCCCGGCCGAATCAAGTTCCTCATTGTAGCAGTCGACTATTTCACAAAATGGATCGAAGTCAAAGCCGTAGCCACGATCACTGGGAAACAAGTGGTGAACTTCGTCTGGGAGCAAATCGTCTGCCGATATGGTCTCCCAGGGAAGATCGTCTCAGACAATGGCAAACAGTTCGCTGACAACCCATTTAAGTCATGGTGCCAGGAGCTACATATAACTCAAGTATTCACATCTGTATACATCCACAAGCCAACGGCCAGGTCGAACGCACCAATCGCTCCATTGTCACAGGCATCAAGGCAAGGCTTGGGGAACACGGCAAAAGTTGGCTGAACGAGCTTCCAAGCGTCATTTGGGCACTTCGGACAACCGAAAGGACAAGTCACGACCATACTCCATACAGTCTCACCTTCGGGTCCGAAGCCGTAATACCGGCCGAAATCGGGATGCCTACTTACCGAATTGAGAACGTATCAGAGCACACCAACGACTCAGAATTGCTAGTTAACTTGGCCCTCACGCAGGAACGTCGAGACCTGGCAGCCATCAGCGAAGCTCGATACAAGAAACAAATGGAAGGTTATTACAACCAGAGAGTTCGAAGTGTCACCTATCGGCCAGGAGATTATGTCTTCAGAAACAACGAGGCCAGTCGGCAGGCAAAACAAGATAAACTGGGACCTAACTGGGAAGGCCCATACCAGATACTCGAGGCTCATGAAAAAGGCTCGTACAAGTTAGCCACTTCGGAAGGAAAACCAGTCCCCAGACACTGGAATGCTATGCAGCTAAAAAAATGTCACATGTAGGCACCAATACTTATAGTTTACACTTGTAATCGTTTCGGGCATTCGATAAGTCCCATTTTCAATGAAATATTAGAAGTATCATCTTCGTCAGTTTTTCATTTTTTCTTTAGAACATACCAATTACACATACAAGACAGGGCCAACACAAACCCTGTCCAAGACGCTTCGGCGCCGAAACTCGTAAGAAGGTTATCCGAACCGGGTTACACAGAAATACATTCATTTGTTCATTTCTCACAACTCTATGAGGTGGTCGACCGGTGTGCTCACAATGGTCTCAATATACAGACCATCTGACCGAACCGGACCACATAGACCGCATTTATTGTGGTCGAACCTAGGTTATATTGCGCAAAATAAACATTTAAACATAAAGGCATGAATGCCGAAACAAGTACGTAGTCCAAACAACCCAAACATCAATGTGACACGCTAAGGCTGACGAGCATTAGCGTAATTCATATACACATTCGATTGGCCGAAGGCCAACCCCATCACTTCTATCGGAGGTTACACAAAATGACACAACACATACAATAAATAAAGTGCACAATTTATTTCGAATCCACCTTTATTCAAAAACAAGGGACGAAGTCCATTACAGTACATGCGTTTTTCACGCCAAAGAAAAATACACACAACTACCTACAGTAACATATTTCTACTAGTAATGCTGGTAGGCCCGCCTTCGGCTTGAGGCTCTGACACACCTTCGGCATCAAGATGTGGCAAATGCTGGTCTGGCATGACACGCCTCAGATCCTCCAGCGTTTTGTTAGTGCACGATGCCAGATCATCAAAATAAGGGTAGTGAATAGCAGAGTAAGCCTCGGCAGTTCTCTTAAGAAGCTTACCTGAGTCCGGGTTATACTTCTCCCCTCCTCCTTCGGCTTACCCTGCTGACCCATCTCATAACCCTCCATAAAACCCAAGTGCCCCGCCCGAGCGGCCACAGCATTCTGAAACTTGCCCAAGGGCAACCGATACTCCTTGCTCTTAGCAAGCCTTTGCTCCCCAGCATACAAGTTGGAGACCCTTTCTTTCTCCTCTTTTAACTTCGCTATTTCGGCCTCCAACCCAGCTTTAGCAGCAACATCGTCTTGCCGACCCTTCTGGAGGTCAGTAACAGCAAGACGAGCCTCTTCCAACGATTTCGACATTTCCGCATGGGATACCAAAGCCTCGGCTTTCTCCTTCTTCAACTTCTCCAGCTCCTGCTCAACCTCCCCAACTCTAGTCAAAGCCGACACAGCCTTCTCACGCTCAGCAGTCAAGGCCTTGATCTGATCCTCATATTCAGTAAGTCTCGCCTTCGCTTCACGCAGGCCCTGACGGCGCTCCTCAGACCGAACCTTCGCCTTCACAAGACAGGACTCCAGGCGAGCGTTTCGGCTGATCATGTTTACACCCGAAGCGTAAGCCATCGTCAGCTTTACATAAGCTTTCTGGCGCGCTTCGGCGTGGTCATCTAGTTCCAGCTCCGCTACCTCACCCGGAGGAATAGACAAGCGGGCAAACTGCCGGCATAGCTCCATAGAGTCAAACTTCGACTCATTCTTTAATCCCCAGTTGGGATAAAAAATATGGCCCCGAGTGTTGTCATCCATTTCGATAACGGGCGCTTCATCAGACGCTTCTACAGTAGGCCTCTCAGTCGATATGTTGCCTCGGCTAAGATCCTTCTTCATCTGGGACAGTTTCCCCAAACCACCAGCAGTAAAGCCGCCCCTCGACCTCAAAATGGGGTTCTCCTGCATACGACGGACGAAATCATCAAATGCGTCGTCAGACATAATCGAATGCAGAGGCTGGGGCGAAACACTTACGATAGCGGTGGCAGGGTCAAATGTAGCCTTCCCCTCTCCACCCGAAGCCCCGCGCTCCACATCCATCTCGACAAGTGGAGACAACCTTTGTGCCTCCGGAGATATGACATCTTCATCAACCAGCCTGAACGGCGACTCCCCATCAGCAGGCTCAGTGGCCGAAGCGGAACCCTTGTTACGAGACGCAGTATGCTTCGGCCTAGACCTCTTCACCTCCTTATCCTCACCACCCTCGGTTTTGCGTTTACGGTTGTCACCCTTACCCTTCTTGGCAGCCATCTCCTTCGACTTATCCTCCTCCATATCAACGAGTTTGTTAGTCGCTCCACCAACATCTTTGCCAGCCACTGTAGTTTCACCCACCTTCACAACAAACTCCTCGTAGCGATGCTTCGACCCAGCATCAACAGGGGTCGGCTCATCTGCATCCCAGGGCACCTGACCCTGTATCACCTCATCGTCATCCTCCAAATTAATGAACTCCAGCAAATCCATCGCTGCAAAGGCAAACAAACACAGTAAGAAGGTAACATAACGCTGAAATAGCATACATATAACAAAACTACAAGCAGGGCATACCCTGGCCGTTAAGAAAGAGGGCAGGCTTTCGAGTCAGAGACAACCAGTTTCGGCTCAAGCCAGTTAGAATCAGCACCCTCTCAGGATATTGTACCAACGGCACCTGGAGCGCGACAAGCTTCGTCACTATATCCGCATCAAAGGGCAGCTCTTCGAGCGCCCTCTTCTTGTATTTCGTAGGCTTCCACGGTATGTCTCCCAAGCACAATACCTCCTCGGCAACAAAGAAAAACTTGTCTTTAAAATCCTTCAAGTTCGTTGGCAGCTTTGTCAGGTAGCGAGGGCTAAAGGTCCCATCCTCATAAGTTATAGCTCGCTGCTCGAAAAAGAACCAATCGCCTTGGTGCGTCAACCGGTAGAAGGCATGAAATTCACCAATAGAAGGTTCAGCGTTCACAATCCTACAGCAGATCTCGAAGTGTGTAACTCGAAGGACCGCATTCGGGTGTAACTGCCCTATGTGCACACGTTTGTGTTTAATTACGTCCCGGAAAAATTTCGTTAGAGGAAGTCGAAGCATCCCGGCACTAAAATGCTTAGTATACAACCCAATCTTGCCATCAGGGGCATCTTTTATCGACTGCGTTGCCGTCGGCAACACCGGCCCAAGTTTCTGAGATATACCGTACGTCTCGCAATGCGCTGTTAACCCATTCTTCGTCAACGTCGAGCGGAAGTCCCTAATGCCTCGTCTGGACGACTCCGACGCTTCACCTTTACCCCCTTTCTTGGCCATGATATTTAAACAAGATAAATCAAAAACAGAAGATATACGTACCAGTAAAAAAGACGATAGCGCAAACACAATAGCAGATGATGCTAACGAACACGGCAGCGAAACAAGCAAACTTGACTTGATGACGCCGTACCGAAGTAGAAACGCAGAGAGAAGAATAAAGATCGAGAGGAAATTTGTAAGGTGTAAAGCATCAAATGAAGCCGTTGACTAGTATTTATAGGACTGGGGCAACCCTTTAGTTACCCACGTCCCATCAATCGTCGACGGCCCGACACGTAAACCCTACAGCTGTCGCCCATTCGCATTTCGCCCAAATAGGCCCACCAAAGCCCATTAGGCGGCCCAACCAGCTTTCGGCGCCAGGCTTCGACCAGCCAACATACAAATTTAGTCTGATGACGAAGTCGAGACCATCATACATCGGACTGGGGGGCTGATGACGTGTGTATGTTCAACAAACAATACAACACACAAGGGTCGACCCGAATAAGGTCGACCACACATCACAGTCGAAGTTAACTTCGGCTACGCAGAGGTCGGCCCGCCCATCAGCATATGAGGGTCGGCCAAGCAACAACAACTTCCGCCTATGTCACCTGCCGAAGTGATTCCACGAAGGTCACACTTCGGCCAGGTCATAAGGTTTATCCATAAGTACATACCTTCGGCCATTACAAATGCCGAAGTCCTTAACAAAGGTTGCTTCATTTCGGCCAGTCGATACCCGACCTACCGAAGTTCGCATAACAGACCAACGCTCACACGACAATGTCAGAAACATTCCTACAACGTTGTTACAGCCACTAACAGCCTCCACTGAGGGGACACAAGGACGGCCACGTCAGCATGGATCGTACCTTTCGGTGGTAGACGCACAATCCAGAGTAATACAAGGATTGATGAGTATAAATACTCATCAATCATCAGGTAAATATACAAGTTCAAAAAACCCTAATCTTCTACATTCCTTTCTTACTCTCACCGGAACCAATACTGATTCTCACGCCGGAGCTTGGTCGCACGACACCCTGTCCTGCGCTCCAAGAACAACGGTTTGCTGTTTTTGTAGGTTTCAGTGAAGAAGACAATCTCCATCATTATTCAACCATCTTTGTGGTCTAATATCCTCTTCAATCCGTCCTAGAGCTTCTATCTGATTGTTGGAGATACCCAGATTCTACATGATGCCTCGAGAGTTGTTTAAGGGGGCGGTGGAGGCGGATGAGCCGACACCGGCGTAGAAGGGACCGAAGAATAAAAAGAAGGGCGAGGATGCAGAAGCGCCGGGGCCGGATTCTTCGGATGATGATGGTGAAACGACGGATCAGACGTCTAATTCTGGTGAAAAAAACGTTGGCCGGACACAGGATGGATATCTCCAGACCAACCCCAACACCCTCTGTGTCTCTCTGATCGAAGTCAAACTGATTAGTTATTTGAAGCTTGGTTTTTTGTGCCACTTGTTTTTGAATCAAATCTTAAGAAACTGAGTTTTGTTCAATTTCGTAGTCATTAGCTTAATCACCTCTAGATCAAAATTTGAATTTCATACATGTTCTTCTTCGCGTTACTCTCTGTTCGTCGTCTTCGGACCTCAGGAAAATCCAAGTTAAACTCCAAATTTTTATTTCTAACCTGCTCGGTTTTCATTCGCTGGTGATAATTTCGTGATTATATTGAGTTTAGTCAAAATCAAAATCCCTGGTTCACCGTTTTCTTCGCGCCACTGGTCTCACCAGTTTCATCTTCAAATCTTAGCTATCCACTCCAAATCTTAGTCTCTTTCCATTCGAATTGTTCTTTCGAGTCTACTAGTACCTTCAGATTCGAATTTCGTCTTGGTGGTGCAGAGGATGTCGGCGGTCGTGGTCGGTGAAAAGGCTACCGGCGCCAGCGGATGAGGATATGGGGGAGGACGGCGATTGGGGGGAGTTTGGGGGAGGACGGCGACCAGAATATAAAAGCAGCTAGGTTTTAACGATTATATTCATATTTACATAAATAGTCCTTCAATAATTAGGGTTTGTAAATTATTTATAAAATATTGTATAACTAGTCCCTGATTTGTAAAATGACTAAAATGCCCTTAAAGTTAATAGAATTTTTTAACTCCGTTAGACCCAGGGAGTCAAATGACAATAAAATGCAACCATGAGACGATATTTGTTAATAATTTGAAAAATGGACTTAAAGGGTTAAAATCAACAAACCTCAGAAACGCAAATCGTATTTAACTCTTTGAGTTATTAATAAGTTTGAAAGAAAAAAATACAAATTTATTTATTGTTTAATGGGCCCACTACGTAGAATAGATATTTCAATGCATTTTCCTCCATAAATACAGAAGCAATGGGGTGAGTTAAAAATAAATAAATAATTAAATATGCTTGTAGTAGGATTGAACCCGGGTCCCGGAAAAACCAGGCAGCGTGAACTTTGGCAAGGAGCAGCAACAACCAGGCCAGTTCAGCTTTTGTCTTTTCAATTGGGGTTAGAAGATTAAATACATTGGTGTCAAAGTAGATTCCAATCAAATACGTTTCACTATGGTTTCAAAATTCATTGGTGTCACCTGACCCCGACCCTATATAGGTAGCTCCGCCCCTGGGTATCAGAGCATTCCAATTTGTGATTCTACATGTTTTTGGATCAAAAAGTCTGGATCAATTTGATTGAATTTATCGAGTTTGACGTTTCTGAAGTCAAACAGTTAATAGTTTGATCCAGAAACTGAACATAATTCGAATTGATTCAGTGTTATATTCTGATTATATTAGGTTCTATACACCAACACGGGTATAGTGCAAGTTTTAGATTCAATTTTTTTTCCAGATTTTGTCAAAATCACAAAATCAGAGTTTGATTTCTTTGTGAGTTCATCCATTATATTTATTATAAACCTCATCGTTTCTTCTCAATTTTGATTCCGCTGTACTTGTTTTGATCTTACAAATCTAGTTGTATAATCACAATTGAGTTTCGTTCGAATTTGATCAAATTCGTAAAACACAAGAACGTGTTTATCGTGCTTGACTTGTGTTCATGGTTGATCTTTCAAAACATCACGAAACCACATGGGAATCGATCTAGATATTCTCGGTTCTTGATTTCGATCACGATTATGAGTTTAATTTTCCGTTTTAACTAAGATTGAGTAAAGTTTTGTTTGATTAAAAAAGCTTGTTGGAATATACATTCATATGTACGTAAGTTTGAAGAAGAAAGGAGACTTTCTCTCTCCTAATCACAGATGACGTCACAACATTTTCATTAGTAACCCTAATGTTTCATTTGTGAACACCAGAGTCTGAGAGTGTACATTCAAAATGAATTCGCCACTTTTTAATTTTCTTCATACGCGAATAAAAAATCAAGAGTATAAATCCATCAGTCCTAGTTCATTCATTGAAAATCATATCAAATTTCTTATTTGTTGGATACAAGGGTTCTTCTTTCATGCGTCGTAATCAGTGATTTCTCATTCGTTATCTCTATTCAGTCGCATGATTATTTGTGGATCTTTATACGGGTTATCAAGTTGGCAGATTTAAAAGGATATATATGTGACGGGGATTGCAAGTTGGATAAAAAAGTTTTAGATGCCTCATTTGATCTTTCAAAAGTTTAGGTTCAAAACTAAAAAAAATTTTGGTGGTCAAAGTGATTACTCAAAGGTGGTTCAACTTAAAAGAATTGGGTTCATCAATCAAATCGATTCAAGTCCATATTTCAAAAAGATTGATACACATTGGTGTTGATTCAAAGTTTAGAAATCTTCAAGATCTATAATTTGAATTCATTGGTTGGTGACTAAAAAGGCTTTAAGATTCTAATTCAAAGCAAATTTTCAAAAGGAATGATATTCAAGCATTCGTTGCCTAGTCACAGTCAGAAAGTGTTAAAATTTGTTAAAACTTGAAGAATATATTAGTTGGGTAACAATTTTTAAAGCATACATTAATGCTACGGATAAGAATTTGTGGGTTCTGATTAAGGATAGTATATGTCTATCCAACTGAATATCATTGGGAAACTTAAAATGAGATGGGCTCTTACTCTTGAGGAAAATAAGCAGTTTGACACAGGCAAGAAGGCACGTGAAATTATCAAGTTGGCATTGTCAAAAGACATATTGTCTCAATTCAAGGATTGTTGGAGATCTAAAACATTGTGGGATACGTTAAAAATAAAATGTGAGGATCACATCTTCAAGTTTCTCAGAATTCAGAGTCAGCAAAAGTTAATACACGTGTAACTGATACTGAGTCTGATCCAAGCAGTGTTGCAACAATTGATAAAGGTTGTCATGATTGCATAGAAAAAGTTCTAAAGGAAGTTTCTGCAAAGTGTGCAAAGTGTGTTTAATTAGCTAAAGTTAATGATGATTTGGTTAAAGAGAATAATTTGTTAATGGAAGAATGTAAAAATGTTAAAGAAGAGTTGGAAAAATACAAGAAGGAAGCAAAAGAAATCAATGAAGATTTTAATGCATTGTTTGCTAAATCTATAGTTTGGAAGGAAAAGTGTGATACAATTTAGAAAACTGATGTTGAAGCTACGGATAGTGTAGGTCCAGAAAATCTACCAAACCACGGTATTGATATCACAAACGAGTGCGGAAACCTCGTAGATGATTGATTCGAGAAGAAAATAGATGAAATAGACTTGATTAAACAAAGAAGATCAAATCTTGAATGTAAAACACAACTTTCTTGAGCTAATGAACACTAATCGTAAACAAGAGAGGTGACAGAAATCGTAATCCAAAAGCTAGGGTCAATCATAAACTAGTGAGCTTATATACTACTCACTTACAAACCCTAATCCAATCATAAACACATAACCGGCCCACATGGCCCAAATCGTAAACTATTCTAAGCCCATAAGCCCAATACTAATCAAGCCCACATCTAATGTTCATGCCTCTAATGTATAGCCCAACAATCTTCCCCTAGGCATGAACCATTAGAAAGTTTAAGGAAGATGTAAATCAAATCTGAATGTATGTGCCTCTTTCCTTGACCACCATTCTTTCTCCACGATCAGACTTGCTGTGCCATGAAACAATCCCACCCGTATAGCATTCTGCATGTCATGCTCGTCACCAAGAATTAGACGGGATGCCAGGAGCTTGATGTCATTCTCTCCGAACCTCAGCAAATCTACGGGATCATACATTCGGAACTCTCTCATTCTCTTGCAAACAACCACCACTTCATACGTTGTTGGATCAAAGAACCAGCTGTCAAAATTCTTCACAAGCGTATGGTCTTCAATTTCATCGAGCATGTTGATGACTCGGGTTCGTTTGGTGGGAGGGCACCTCATTTCACCGATTGGTTCATTGGTGACAGGATCAGTTCCGGTTTCGACCCACCTTGCAGCCTTCAGATCAAAGTTTTCAAAGTTCTGCTCCATCTGTGCTACCAAGTTGTTGCGAACCAGATTTCCATGATTAGTGTTCCACCTGTTAATTTTTTTTTTTGGGGAAAACCCGGCAAAATGAATAAATAGAACAGAAAAGAACAAGAATAGCACACACAAAACCATTAGGTTGGACAAATCCCAACCTTAACGGCTAAGAGAGCATGGAAACACCAAATAACAATCCTAACAACTAAAATACAACCAAAAGACAAGCCAACAATAAAAGAAATGCACCAACACAAACAACCCAAATAGATGACAATTCTCCATAACAACCAATCCCTCTTAGATGAAAATCTCCTGTAAAGACACAATATAGCCCATTTCCAAGCCAAGAAACTGATAGCATTGCAAATCGTCTTCCAAGACCAGCAACAAAGGAACCAGAAAAACTTGACAGCAACGAGGTCAGCCCAAACAACAAGGAAAGTATTCCACAGCAGCTCCCTAACCGCCACACTAGGACCATACACACTGCCCCATCTAATCACAATAGCCACAATGTAAATCAACCTCCAAAAAACCTCAGTAATCTTCATGCTAAGGCAGTCTTATTGAGGCAAAAGCAAAAATAACCAAACCCGGCAACCCAACAACCAATTATAAACCAAATAATTTGCAGCACCAAACCAACAGAGACAAAAGACACCCACTCTTTATCCTTCCTCATACTACACCAATAATTAATTACCAAAAGAGGCACCAACCTATACCTGCTGTTCCAATCCATATCAATAACAACCATCATCCATATACCTATCTTATCACCCCACATCAGGTACCACAACACAAAATGCTTCCCAACATTATTACTAATCAACAGATTACTCACATTGTTCCTGCCTCCAATTCTAAACCAGCAGAGATTATCAACAACCTTAGACACCGTTAAACTAAAAGTAGCATCAAGATTAGCTCCATCAAAGTTCCAATGATAAGCACCCATAATATTCCAAAAATACCCTTTTTCCTTGCCAAGAGGATAACAGCAATTTCTTCCATTATTCCCACCAGTTAGCATATGTAAACCCTTGCATTCCCATTTAAGAACATGATAATAACTGACTTTCCTCCCAATCAATCCCATGTTCACATGAGAGACATGCAAAGTATTACCATACCCATCCCAAATGCTACCAAAAAGAGAGTCCAAATCAACCCAAGCACTACCAATCTTACTCCAGTCCCAGATCATAACACCATGAACCTCCCTCATCCCAACACATCCCCCCCCCCAAGTCCAAATGGACAGACTCAAGACATCAAAACCAATAAAGTTAAGGCCAAAAAACAAAGAAGCCGGTTTGAGTACCAAGGGTAAGTTCTAAATAACAGAAAAATACCAAGAAGCTGAAACCTGACCCAGATGGTACTCTTAGTATAACTGCTCCAGTGATTAATGCTACTCATCAGCCATTTTAAACACCAATCCCTAATCATAACCGCGGAAATGGAAAGAAGAGATTCAAATCTCCTCCCATCCCTCAGAATAATGACCCAAAAGACATAAAAGTAAAGCAGAAATAAAAATTTGGAGGATGGAGATGTATTACTACACCAGATAACTACCCACGCTATTTTGTGCAACTCAACATCAGAAATGACCCATTTATATCCCCCCACCCAGCTAATATCACCATTCCAATACATAATATACCAAACACCACAACCACACACATAAAACCAATGAAAAGTAATGGCCAAAATAAGAGAATGCCGGTTTGAGTACCAAGGGTAAGAGCTAAGTAACAAAAAAATGGCAAGATGTTGAAATTGAATCCTGACCCATATGGCACTCTTAAAGTAACTGCTCCAGAGGTTAATGCTATACTTCAGCCATTTTAACCACCAATCCCTAACCTTTAACGCAGAGATGGAATGCATAGAACCAAGAGTCCACCCAACCATCAGAGTAATAACCCAAAAAATATAAAAATAAAGAAGAATTAAAAGATTGGATAATGGAGGTATATTACTACACCAGATTACTACCCACGCTGTTTTGTGCAACTCAACATCAAGGATGACCCAATTATAACCCCCCACCCAGTAAAGAGAACCATTCCATTTCATAAGGTACCAGAGACCAGGACCAAAGACATTAAACCAAAGAAAAGCTATGGCCAAAGAGATAGAATGCCGGATTGAATGTGTTCCACCTGTTAATGAACGGTGCCCTCAGCAAATTTCTCAATTCTGTCTCGGTCCAGGAGTGGAATTGACCCCTTGATCTGTAGTATTCGACTGGACTATATTCATCTCTTACTACAGCAAATAACTCCTTTTCTGCATCATAATGCCAACACAGAATTGGTTGTCGGCTTCCTTTCTTGTCTAGCTCACTCTCACCCACATCTATGCTATATTTCACAGGAGTAGGTCCTCTGAAAAACTCCTTGAACCAATTCACTTGTCCTTCGGGAGCCATAGAAATATATCTTCCACCACGTACATATTCAGACATTTCAATGGTGTCATCTCCTTCATCTTCTTGATTAGCACTTGTACCCTGAACTCCTTGAGATGAGCTTTGGCCAGGGTCACCTGAAGCACTTGACACCACAGCACCTTTCAACTCATTATACTTCTTTTTCAAATCCATCAAGGTCTCATACAAGTACTTAAACCTATTCTTGTCAGCCACCTCCTTGTCTTTTAGTTTTTTGTTCTCAGCCTGGAGTGCTTTTATCTCAGTCTCTGTAATTCTGTTCCGAGACATAAGAAAGTTAATGTGAGGGTCTGCACTTATCCTCATCTTAGTAGGGAGCTCAGCAGCTTGAAATGGGCGGAAACTTGGGATAACTGTTCGTGGCAGACTTGTCCCAGTAGAGATACTTATTCTAACAGGGCTGGGTACTACAAAGGTGTTATCAACCTCCAGAAATTGCCTTTCTTCATGAACAGGGCTACGTTCATTCAGAAGAGGACTTTCAGTCTGAACCTGGGCAGGTTGATCTTCAACATTCTAATCAGTTGTTTCTTCTTGAATAATTTGACTTTGAGAACTGGACCCTGCTGGATGGACCATCAACAGACTTGAGCTAGTCTTTGTGAACTTGAACCTGACACTTCTTGGATCTATCCTCTTTCTGGGAGATGGTTCACGAATGGGGACAGGCTCTTCAAGCATCTCATTCACATTGAACTGGGTATCCAACTCTTGAGGGATGGAGTCACCACTAGAAGACGAGTTCAGGACATCCCTTGATCTTTTAAGATTGATTGGTTCTAAGTCCCCATAGATATCATCATCCACATTCTCTTGATCAACGAAGATGTCGTCCATCACATTTTCTTCATCAGAAGGTATACCTTCTGTTTAATCCAGAACATTTACAGCAATTGGTGTTGTCACATCGTGATCTTCAGCAACAGTCACATTTACAGTCGGCACATCTGGTTGAGGTTCACCCTCTTGATCTGACTCAATCACTTGCTCTCTAGCAACTTCAGGAAAGGCACCTCTTTTGGCCCATTCAATCCTTCCCTGAAAGCTGTTCTTTCCTTTTCTATCTTGTGTCTGCGGGCCAAACACGCCACTATCCATGAATTTGATATCCAATTTCTCTATTCTTTCATCGATCATCGGGTACTTCTTCATCACCACCATTTGTACGAATCTTGGTGTCATAAGAAACTGATCTCTCGCACTTAAAACTGCATTCCCAACCCAATCTAACAACATCATTTTTGAGAAGTTGAAGTTCCAGTCTAAGGCCAATGCGACAAAAGTTGTTCCATGCAGTTTGTTAAGTTGATCGAAGCTAGTTCTCTTTCCCAGAAAGGATTTCTGCATATAGTGAGCCAGGAACCTCCAGTAGTGCGACAACAACTTCTTGAAGATAGGAGGGAACTTTCCTTCATATCCCATCAACTGAGCACCTTCTAATACACGAGCGTGTGGGTACTCTATTGGATGTTCAGCTCTGTCATTTATGTTCAATCCCTGGTGGATGTCTTCTTCGAGTATCACAATTTGACGATTCTGAACTGTTGTTGTGATCCTTGTCTTGTCAGCATTTGCCCTTGCTATTCCCCAGAATTCTCTTACAAGTTGCTCATCGATAAGCACACTTGTCCGCAAAGCATGATTAATCTTGCATACATTCAGCCCAGCCACCAAAGAATAGAAAAGCTGCATGTGCCTCTCTGGTGGGTCATCAAGATATGCAGGTATACAGTGATCCCTTTCAAAATGAATTTCTTCATCAAGCATGTTTTCTGCCATCTGAAACAACGAGACAAGTGTATCAGGCTTAAACTCAAAATGAAATTGTGTATGTCAACAACATCTTGAAGTTCAAATGAATATCAAATTTATCTTTTTAAGTTCAGAAAATCTTAATTTAAACTTACAAGAAACATATTTGATTTTGAATCACACGTTCACAAACATCATAAATTTTAACTTAAACATGATTAAGTTCGTTGAGATTCTAGAAATATTAGGTGTTTATGATTTTTAATCAAATATAAGTGAGTTTACGACTTGAAAATTGGCTTTACGATCCTATTATGGGTTCACGATCGGGTTAAAGTCAGAGTCCAGTCGTAAACACTCGGTCCAGTTGTAAACATTGATTGAAGACCTAAGCCCGATCGTAAACACGCTTTGTCGTAAACGAGGATCGTAAACTAATATCGTAAACATCTGGATCGTGAACACCGATCGTGAACACCGATCGTAAACACCGATTGTAATCACGAACGGTCGTCTCCTTCATCGAGATGATCGTAAACGCAGAAAACGCCATGGACAGACCTGCAAAACTTCGGAAACTCGTTAAACATCACATATATTCAAAACGAACACCCAACATTACCTATAACGAGTTGTAAACACCAATCCGACTTCAAAACACAGGTATTTCACACCGAAACACACAAAATCTAGATCGGTCTCGAACTTCTCAAAACTCGTGAAATTACCGACAAACACAGTTGATCGGAGAGGGCTTTGAGCGATTTCGAGGTCGAAAATCGATTACACAAGAGTTGGTGAGGTCAGATTTCAAAATGGGTGGTCGGAGGTGGTCGAAAAAGGTTTTCCGGCGAGTCAGGGCGGCGGAGGATAGGGTTTCGTGGCTGATCGTAAACGGAGTAGAGAGAGAAGTGAACTAGATCGTAAATGGTGAAGGGTATTTATACCCTTTTTGAAAAATTTTCATTTTTGCCCCCTCAAGTTTCAAAAATATTTTAAAACCCGCCCAAACCTCTAAAAAATGTTAATTCTCTTAAAAATTGTTAACTTTGAGAAACTTGAGAATTTACGAGGCTTCCCCTCAGACTCAAACCCCGAGTATCTGATCTTAATCACAAAAAAATTAATGAAAAATATAAACAATTAAAGACTTGAAAGATAAGATAAACCATAAAACAATTAAAACCTAATTACAAAAATTTAAATTTACTTACCTCGAAGCTGATGTAAATTCATGGATCAAACCAGAAAAATCTTTAATTGAAAGGAATTGTCACATGCTGTTGTGACTGGTTAAGTTGGGAAAGACACATCTGGGTTTAGGTCAGAGAAAACTGATAAATCTTTGGCAATGAACAGCATCATTCCTCCACCTGTTCCCAGAGACATTATAGGAATACTTCTTAGTGAGGAACAGGTTGAACAAACCAAGTCTGATTATAAAGAAGCTGCTCCTCCTATTGATAGTGTCTTGGTTGGAACTACACCATTGACTCAAGAAGAAATTGATAATGAAGCAAACATGACTTATGGTGAAGGGAGAGTAAAGGATATATCAGACAATGATGCTGAGTGCCAGAAATATGACAGGTGTCACAACTCTAAGTCTGATGATGCTGGGGTAAAGTTGAAACCATACCCTAAAATTGAAACCCCATACTTCAAAGTAATTGACAAAGTCGAAAGGGAAAAGGTGATCTTGACGACACGGCCTGAGGGGAAGATCTTTATAACATCTGGATCAATGTTTGACCAAGAACCAGATGTAGGTATGAATTACCATCCTTCTCCTCCAAGTTCAAGGGAATAACTGATGGAGTGATAAGTGAACCTAAAGCTGAGAGGCCAAAGATCACCATCAAGCATCCAAGTATGAAACCAACAGCTGGAGTGAAGAATGAAAAACTCAAGGGAGTTGCTGTGTCTCCCATTTCTTCAGTTGGATCATGCAGTTGCCGCTGTAATTGCAAGAATGATGCTTCAACGTCAAAGACTCAAGGAAGCACAAAGACGGTAAAGACAGGTTCGACAAACCAGCAGAAAGTCAATCTGAAGCTGCAGTCAAAGCAAAGAAGCACACACAAGGCAAACCAGCTCCATATCAGCCACCAAAGACAAATGGGTACACGACTGACTTCTATCTAAAGAAGCAGACTTGCTTTAATTGTGGCATCGCTGGTCATATTGCTAGGAACTGTCTTTATCGCCCCTATGAACCCTATTTTCCGAAAAGTCAAAGGGTTTCATCTCAGGAGTCTGTAAAGTCTAAGCCAATGATAGTGCAAACACCTAAGGCAAGGAAGACTGTTTTCCTAAGGTTAAACCCTCTGATCAACATTGGGGCGCTACCAAAGCTGAAAGAAAATCTATAAATCAAAACAACAGCCTTCCAAGTTACAAAAATTTTCAAAAACAGGTGAAGAAACCAGTTTCAAAACAACGAAAGTATGAAAAACCCAAGGTTACCCCTCCCAAGGTGACTAAAACTGTTTTGAAAAATGATTCTAAAATGAAGAAGGTTGAAATACCTAAAGTCACAACTCCAAAGGTGACTAAAACAAAAACTGTTTTGAAAAATGAATCTAAAACAAAGAAGGTTGAAATACCTAATGTCACAACTCCAAAAGTGACTAAAACAAATGTTAAATCACCTGGAACTTGGAAGCCAAAAATCAAGGAAGCTCCATCACAACTTCCTGATTTCTCAAAGGGGATGTTCTTACAAGAAGTATCCTTTATTGATTCCTCAGGTGTACCCAGAAAAACAATGGCCTGGGTACCAATGGCTAACTAATCTCTCACTCTGTGCTGGAACGATCAAGGAGGATTATCACTAACGTTTTTATTACTAATTTGCTTGTTGATAAGTGATTGTTCCAGGCACAGTTTAGGAGACGTATCTTCATGTCATGTCAAGTAATCTATACAATGGAAGGTATGTCTCTTTGAGAGGTAAAATGTCAAAATCAGCATGAAAGGTACTGTTCTTAACTTAGTTGTTTGAATGATGAGGCAACAATGGGTCTTTTGAGTCAAACCTATTTCATTAAATGCAATGAAGTGTGCATGTCATGAAACCCAATTTTCTAAAATTCTCAAATCAATACTTTGAAAGTTACCTTGGCCAGATATCTTCAAAATTTTGTGTTTTGTTCTTTTAAGTGTGTTTGTGTGTTTTATTTTTTATTTGTTTTTATTGTTAAAAAAAATAAAAAAAATAAAAAAAATTAAAAACAAAAAATAATGATGTTCACAAGATTGTGACATTAAAAATCAAAAAGCAAGGGAAAGAAATGTAAAGATGAAGAAAAAGTTGACCCCTCAAAATAGTGTGCTTTTCAATTTTTAATTGTTTGTGTCTTGTTTCTGAGAAGTTTAGGGGAAGTAAAATGAATGTCCGGGTTGGAGATGGCTGACACGCGTAAGGCGAAAGTGAAAGGCAAGCTCTACGGTGACATGCTCAGTAGGCTCGACCTAAACTTATGACCTCCAATGAAAGTACAGTCAACTTAAAAGATATATATGTTTAGTTTCCCATCACAGGTTGCATGGTTTAAAAG
Organism: Deinandra increscens subsp. villosa; assembly: GCA_039602395.1. Taxonomy (NCBI): domain Eukaryota; kingdom Viridiplantae; phylum Streptophyta; class Magnoliopsida; order Asterales; family Asteraceae; genus Deinandra; species Deinandra increscens. The sequence goes on from JBCNJP010000008.1 coordinate 16,222,423, forward strand.
ACTGAGTCCCGGCAAAAATGGGTTGAGAGTGGTAATTACCTAGTATTCACTCTCTCACACGCCATGTCTCTGCTGTCATGACTACATCACATAATAAAAAGAAAAGAAAAAGAAATAAAAAAGAAACAAAAAAAATAAAAAAAAGAGAATAAATAATCACTCAGTTGGTCTTCTTTGCGTGCTTAGCGGCCGACCTGATCACCAACTGATGGTTAATGAAATAAGTGGTAGTCATAACGGTGTTGCATGGTTCCTCAAGCTGGGGGTTTGTAAATCCTCAATAAACTCTGAGGTTGGGTAGGTTTTGCTGTGTACGCTTGGTTGTGGGGACAATTAAACATGACGGTAATATTGTACTATATTAAGCATGACGCATTCGGTTGGGATTAAACGGGTTTGAGTTTAAAGTGGACAAACATACCGGCAATCACCTGGACTAGTTGAGTAACTGAAGCTGAAAAGGGTTCCTCAGTCAGATTCATACGGTTTGATCCCTTGTAAACTTTCTCATGTTTGGTTTGGTAAGTATTTGTTTAGTTTATATCTTTCGTGTGTGAGTCGTGAAGTTCTTTTTGGTGTGTTTTCGTCCTGGCCAGGTCGATTTGAGAAGTCAAAATGTGTTTTTCATGGGTTTTAATGCATGACAATATGCCCCCGACAGATCTTGCCAAATTTTTAGGGGAAGGAGTATGGGATAATAAGTATTATCCGAAGGGAACTCGAGGATGATACTTATTATCTAAAGGAAAAGACTTCCTCCGTCAGATCTTGACAAATTTTTAGGGGAAGGAGTATGGGATAATAAGTATTATCCGAAGGGAACTCGAGGATGATACTTATTATCTAATGGAAAAGACTTCCTCCGTCAGATCTTGACAAATTTTTAGGGGAAGGAGAGGGGATAATAAGTATTATTCGAAGGGAACTCGAGGATGATACTTATTATCTAATGAAAAGACTTCCATAATACATAGTATCTGAAGGGAACTCGAAGATAATATGTATTATCTCAGGGGAAGTCCTTAGCTGAGGGGAAGTTATCAGCTAAGGGGAAGTCTTTAGAGGTCTTGGGTTCACGGGAAGTTTTATAGAAAACCCGTAATCTATATTAGGGTTTTTTGTTAAAATAATGTTAATTTGAATCAATCGAACATATGATAATTACCCTCTAACCCAAAGACCAGTCATCAAATGTCTGGTGGAGTATATTTTTTCAAATGTGTGTCAGACAGGTTGATGATAGAAAGATGCTGCTGCTGCTCAAAGTTAAAGAACCAGCCGGACAAGACTTCCATCTGAAAAGCAACTGTTCAGGGGAAGTTGTTGGTGTCTTTACAAGTTTCTAAAAGCTTCAAAAGAGCTTCAAAGAAGATGTTCACGTGTTTAGGGGAAGCTGAAGATTTTAAAGTCAATTGATGAAGAAAGTGATGTAGAGAGCAGTCAGAGATCGCGAAGATCCAAGTTCAACAATCAAATTCTTCAAAGTTAGGGGCTTTCAAAATTTCAACCATCTAATTTATGAAGATTCAAGACAGTTACCGAAGATTCAGCAAGAACCAATTCCTTCATGAGAAGCAAGTCAATGAGAATCCTCCATCTCTTTAACTTGTTCATTTCAAGATGTTCAAGCTGATGCTGATCAAGAGGAAGTCCCAAGTGCCCGTCATGAAACCCATTGAAGATTTTTACGGAAAGAATCTTCATCAACATCTATGCCAGCCAGTCAAGAAGTAGAATTTCAAAGATTGAAGACATTTAATATCACAAGCCTAGGGGAAGATTTTAGAGGCTAGATTATGAGGCTTGTAATATTAAATATGTTGGGCTGGGCTTAGAGGGTTTCATTAGTTTAGTAGACTAGTTTGGTTATTATATGTAGGCTAGTTTATGATTGGGCTTGAGTTTACTATTGGGTTTATGACTCAAGAGGCCCAATAGTAAACCCATTGGGATGCCTATATAAACCCCCCTAAAGACCTCCTCATTGAGGGTTGCTGATTACGACTTTGAGAGGAGCCTCAATGTGTTTATGATCGTAATCGTAATCAAGAGAGATGAGGAGAATACTAGAAAACGATTAATATAAATGATTAAAACATGATCTTTGCACACAAGACGAACTTGTCGGGTACAAAATCGTAATCGTAAACTGTCTCTCTCGGGTTTACGATCGTAATCGTAAAGGCTCCTCTAGAATCGTAAACTGGCAAGCCCAAATGAGGAGGTCGAGGGTTTATATAGGCACCCCAATGGGTTTACTATTGGGCCTCTTGAGTCATAAATCCAATTGTAAACTCAAGCCCAACCATAAACTAGCCTACATACAATAACCAAACTAGTCTACTAAACTAATGAAACCCTCTAAGCCCAACCCAACATATTTAATATTACAAGCCTTATAATCTAGCCTCTACAATCTTCCCCTAGGCTTGTGATATTAAATGTCTTTAATCTTTGAAATTCTTCTTCTTGACTGGCTGGCATAGATGCTGATGAAGATTCTTTCCGCATAAATCTTCATTGGGTTTCATAACTGGCACTTGGGACTTCCTCTTGATCAGCATCAGCTTTAACTTCTTGAAATGAACAAGTTATTGAGATGGAGGGTTCTCATTGACTTGCTTCTTTTGAAAGAACTGGTTCTTGCTGAATCTTCGGTAACTGTCTTGAATCTCCAAAAATTAGAGGGTAAAAATGAACTTGAAACCCCTAACTTTGGAGAACTTGATTGTTGATCTTGGATCTTCATGATCTCTAACTGCTCTCTGCATCATTTTCTTCATCAAAGATCGACTTGAAATCTTCAGCTTCCCCTAAACATGTGAACATCTTCTTTGAAGTTCTTTTGAAGCTTTTGAAAAACTTGTAAAGACACCAACAACTTCCCCTGAATAGTTGCTTTTCCAGATGGAAGTCTTGTCCGGCTGGTTCTTTAACTTTGAGCAGCAGCAGCATCTTTCTCTCATCAACCTGTCTGACACACATTTGAAAAAATATACACCACCAGACATTTGATGACCGGTCTTTGGGTTAGAAGGTAATTATCATCTGTTCAGTTGATTCAAATTAACATAATTTTAACCAAAAACCCTAATATAGATTACGGGTTTTCTATAAAACTTCCCCTGAACCCAAGACCTCTAAAGACTTCCCCTTAGCTGGTAACTTCCCCTCAGCTAAGGACTTCCCATAAGATAATACATATTATCTTCGAGTTCCCTTCAGATACTATGTATTATGGAAGTCTTTTCATTAGATAATAAGTATCATCCTCGAGTTCCCTTCGGATAATACTTATTATCCCATACTCCTTCCCCTAAAAATTTGTCAAGATCTGTAGGGGGCATATTGTCATGCATTAAAACCCATGAAAAACACATTTTGACTTCTCAAATCAACCTGGCCAAGACGAAACACACCAAAAAAAAACTTAACGACTCACACATGAAAGATATAAACTAAACAAATACTTACCAAACCAAACATGAGAAAGTTTATAAGGGATCAAACCGTATGAATCTGACTGAGGAACCCTTTTCAGCTTCAGTTACTCGACTAGTCCAGGTGATTGCTGGTATGTTTGTCCGCTTTAAACTCAAACCCGTTTAATCCCAACCGAATGCGTCATGCTTAATATAGTACATTATTACCGTCATGTTTAATTGTCCCCACACCCAAGCGTACACAGCAAAACCTACCCAACCTCAGAGTTTATTGAGGATTCACAAACCCCCAACTTGAGGAACCATGCACCACGGCTATGACTACCACTTATTTTCATTAACCATCAGTTGGTGATCAGGTCGGCCGCTAAGCACGCAAAGAAGACCAACTGAGTGATTATTTTTCATTTTCTTTTCTTTTTCATTTTTTTTTAATTTCCTTAAAGGATATTTACAAGAAATTTTGATCAGATCATTCCTCGAAGGCAATCATCCTTAGGCCTTCGACACACATTTCAAAATTGGGACGAGGGAGGGGTTTTGTGAAAATATCAGACACATTTTGGTCTGAGCTCACCTTTTGAGGCTGAATTAACTCCCGATCATAACAATCACGAATAAAATGTACCTTGATGTCTATGTGCTTTGCTTTTGAATGTTGAACGGGGTTTTTCACAATTTCTAGAGCAGTAGCGTTATCACAAAAGATAGGAGTGTTAACAAATTCCATACCGTAACCAGTGAGCTGATTTTGTATCCATACTACCTGTGAGCATCCAGCGGATGCTGCCACATATTCAGCTTCTTCAGTTGACTTTGAGACGGTATGCTGCTTTTTGTTCTGCCAAGAAATGAGTCTATCTCCCAGATACTGACATCCACCAGTTGTTGATTTCCGGTCAAGATCACTGCCTCCATAATGACTGTCAGTATATGAAAACAATTGAAAATCATTGTTGTTTGGGTACCAAAGTCCAAGCCTAGGCCTGCCCTTCAGATACCTAAAGATACGTTTAATAGGAGTTAAATGTGAAAGTTTAGGATTAGCCTGATAGCGGGCACACAGACACACTGCATGCATAATATCTGGCCTGCTTGCTGTCAAATACATAAGTGATCCAATCATCGAGCGATACATGAATTCACTCACTAACTCCCCATCTGCATCTGTTGTCAGTAGAGGTCGGGATGCCATAGGAGTTGAGATTGGTTTGGAGTCTTGCATCTTGAATTTTTCTAGAATCTCATTCACATATTTTGCTTGGTGAATAAGAATCCCAGATTCATCCTGTTTCACTTGCAAGGCTAGGAAGAAACTCATCTCTCCCTGATCACTCATTTCAAATTTCTTTCTCATTATCTCTTCAAACTCAGTGCATAATTCTTCGTTTGTTGACCCGTAGATGATGTCATCTACATAGTCCTGCACCATGATGATATCATCCTTCACTCTCTTTCTAAACAGCGTCTGATCAACCACTCCTCTTGTGTATCCATTCTCCACCAGATGAGTTGATAGAGTCTCATACCAAGTTCGCGGAGCTTGATGTAGTCCATACAAAGCTTTATCCAGAAGATACACATGATCTGGATGCTCCTCATCTACAAACCCTGGTGGTTGAGTCACATAAACTTCCTCATTCATTTCTGCATATAGAAATGCCGTCTTAACATCCATCTGGTGAACTGTGAAGTTTAGATATGAAGCAACTGCAAGGAATATCCGGATAGCCTCCAATCTGGCCACGGGTGCATACACCTCATCATACTCAATTCCATGAATTTGCATGTGGCCCTGAACAATCAGCCTTGCCTTGTTTCTGACAATTATACCCGTGTCATCCTTCCTATTCTTGTATAACCAACGTGTCGGTATAACCTTCTCGTTCACTGGCCTTTTGACTAGACGCCACACTCCCAGCTTTGAGAACTGATTTAATTCATTGTGCATGGCCTCAATCCAACTCGGATCTCTGAGTGCAACCATCACATTAGGAGGCTCAATCTGGGAGATGAAACATGAATGCATACAGAAATTAATGTCTCCTGTGCGGCTTCTAGTGGAAACACCTGCTGAAACTGGCCCAAGTATATTGCTAATTGGATAGTTCTTGTTGATCCTTGATACTTGAACATCTGGCACCGAAACAGAAACAGGCAGGTTAGAATTAACAATATTATCATTCAAACCTTGGTTTTGAGAAATTTCTGAATCATCCTCATTAGTTCCCGAAGATCCCGGAGCATCTGCATTGACATTTGTGGGAACTGCATCTGGTGCTTTCTCACTAACTTTTTCAACATGAGGTCTTGATTAAGATGATTGAGCAATAATGTCTTCTTCTTCACCCAAATGATGGAAAACATTTGAAAAATTGAACCCTTCAAACAGAGACCTATAATCAAAAATCCAATCTGGTCCAGTCCATGCGTCTGTAGGATTGTCTTCAAGCCAGTCTACATTATATGCCTCACTGATAACTTTGGTGGTTTTGTTGAAGACTCGATAAGCACTATTTGTCGAATAACCCATAAAATAACACTCATCGGCCTTAGCTTCGAATTTCCCCACATCGGACTGAATCAGAACCATGCATGGACACCGAATGTCTTGAAATATCCCACCGTTGGCTTCTTTTTATAAACAATCTCATACGGAGTCTTCTCATGACGCTTGTTTAAAAGAACACGATTCTGTACGTAACAAGTCGTGTTGACCGCTTCAGCCCAGAAGAAAATTGGCAATTTAGCTTCACACATCATTGTCCTTGCTGCTTCAATGAGTGTCCTGTTTCTTCTCTCAGCGACTCCATTATGATGTGGAGTGTAGGGTGCACTGAACTGTCTCTCTATCCCCTTCTCTCCACAGAACATATTTAACTCATGATTTTTAAATTCTGTTCCATTGTTTGTTCTAATAGCCTTGACCTTCTCGTTCAGCTGATTCTCTATAAGCGTGACAAACTGTTTCACTAAGATCGGAGTTTCATACTTGTTGGATAAAAAGAAGACCCAAGTGAATCGTGATTAGTCATCCACAATCATGAGACAGTAAGAGAATTTGCTGATGCTTTGCACTTGCATTGGCCCAAATAAATCCATGTGAAGAAGTTGTAATACTGACGACATTGAAGTTGCTATCTTCGGATGGTGCGGCAACTTGTGCTGCTTCCCCTTCGCACAAGCCACACATTATTCTACAATAGAGAAATCTTTGATAGGCAGTTTTCTAACATGTTCTCCCTTTGCAAGCTTGGTCAAATTCTTTATGTTAGCATGCCCCAGACGCCTATGCCATAATAGAGCTAAGTTCTCATTTTGTTTAGATATGAGACAGGCTACTTCTGAAGTTGGAGGTTGACCCATATTATGCTGATAAGAATTTTCTCTTCTCGTAGTACGCATCAAGATGCACTCCTCTGGAATTTTGACACCTGGCTTGAGTATGATGCATTCCTTGCGGTTGAACAAGACAGAATATTCCCTATCACAAATTTGTGAGACACTGAGCAAACTGTGAGATAATTCCTCCACATAGTGCACATCATAGAATGTCAAACTTCCACTTCTCACTACTCCTTTTTTGCTTATTCTTCCACCTACACCACCTGCAAATGATACACCTCCGCCATTGAAGTCTTCCACATCTTTCAAAAGGGATAAGTCTCCGGTCATATGTCGGGAGAAACCGCTATCAACGTACCAGAGATTGTTGATAGATCTTCTTGGCTGTCCCTACACAAATCAGAGATCAGTGAGATTTAGGTACCCAGGCCATAACAGATCAGGGCACACCTTTGGAATCAATGTAATTAACTAATTGGAGGGTCATTTCTGGCTTTGATTCAGATACATTCACATTTTGAATCTTGACTTTTGGTTTCCAGGTGGTGTTTTCCTGTGGTTTCAACACATTTGGTGAATTCTTGACAGACACAGGTTTCTTTTGTGGTGATGTGGCCTTTTTACCAGCTGGCTTTTCTACAGGTGTCCACTCAAGTTTCAGTTTTGTGTAAACAAGTTGTTTTGTTTGAGTGACATCTTTTTGTTTTACAAACTGTTGCTCAACCTTTGCTTTGCCATTAGGTTTATTAACTCTTTTGACTTTAGCCACTTGTTTCTCAACAAATTCTGGTTTTATCTTATCATTTCTTCTGTAAACTCCTTTAGATACATAAGTTGGTTTTGGAGTTTTGGCCACATTCCACTTATCCACAACAGGCTTTGTTACCGGTGCCTTTGTGTTCGAAACCTTAGAATGTTGAGTCTTCATTGGTTCTAAACACTGCTTCCCCTGAAACAAAGCTTGTTGCTTTTTCTTTTGCTTTTCTCCTGTCATCATTTTCTCCAACATACTAGTCCGTGGGTTTTGCGGATAGTATGGTTGAAATGGTCTATTCACACAATTAGCAGCAAAGGGTTCCTCAGTCAGATTCATACGGTTTGATCCCTTGTAAACTTTCTCATGTTTGGTTTGGTAAGTATTTGTTTAGTTTATATCTTTCGTGTGTGAGTCGTGAAGTTCTTTTTGGTGTGTTTTCGTCCTGGCCAGGTCGATTTGAGAAGTCAAAATGTGTTTTTCATGGGTTTTAATGCATGACAATATGCCCCCGACAGATCTTGCCAAATTTTTAGGGGAAGGAGTATGGGATAATAAGTATTATCCGAAGGGAACTCGAGGATGATACTTATTATCTAAAGGAAAAGACTTCCTCCGTCAGATCTTGACAAATTTTTAGGGGAAGGAGTATGGGATAATAAGTATTATCCGAAGGGAACTCGAGGATGATACTTATTATCTAATGGAAAAGACTTCCTCCGTCAGATCTTGACAAATTTTTAGGGGAAGGAGAGGGGATAATAAGTATTATTCGAAGGGAACTCGAGGATGATACTTATTATCTAATGAAAAGACTTCCATAATACATAGTATCTGAAGGGAACTCGAAGATAATATGTATTATCTCAGGGGAAGTCCTTAGCTGAGGGGAAGTTATCAGCTAAGGGGAAGTCTTTAGAGGTCTTGGGTTCACGGGAAGTTTTATAGAAAACCCGTAATCTATATTAGGGTTTTTTGTTAAAATAATGTTAATTTGAATCAATCGAACATATGATAATTACCCTCTAACCCAAAGACCAGTCATCAAATGTCTGGTGGAGTATATTTTTTCAAATGTGTGTCAGACAGGTTGATGATAGAAAGATGCTGCTGCTGCTCAAAGTTAAAGAACCAGCCGGACAAGACTTCCATCTGAAAAGCAACTGTTCAGGGGAAGTTGTTGGTGTCTTTACAAGTTTCTAAAAGCTTCAAAAGAGCTTCAAAGAAGATGTTCACGTGTTTAGGGGAAGCTGAAGATTTTAAAGTCAATTGATGAAGAAAGTGATGTAGAGAGCAGTCAGAGATCGCGAAGATCCAAGTTCAACAATCAAATTCTTCAAAGTTAGGGGCTTTCAAAATTTCAACCATCTAATTTATGAAGATTCAAGACAGTTACCGAAGATTCAGCAAGAACCAATTCCTTCATGAGAAGCAAGTCAATGAGAATCCTCCATCTCTTTAACTTGTTCATTTCAAGATGTTCAAGCTGATGCTGATCAAGAGGAAGTCCCAAGTGCCCGTCATGAAACCCATTGAAGATTTTTACGGAAAGAATCTTCATCAACATCTATGCCAGCCAGTCAAGAAGTAGAATTTCAAAGATTGAAGACATTTAATATCACAAGCCTAGGGGAAGATTTTAGAGGCTAGATTATGAGGCTTGTAATATTAAATATGTTGGGCTGGGCTTAGAGGGTTTCATTAGTTTAGTAGACTAGTTTGGTTATTATATGTAGGCTAGTTTATGATTGGGCTTGAGTTTACTATTGGGTTTATGACTCAAGAGGCCCAATAGTAAACCCATTGGGATGCCTATATAAACCCCCCTAAAGACCTCCTCATTGAGGGTTGCTGATTACGACTTTGAGAGGAGCCTCAATGTGTTTATGATCGTAATCGTAATCAAGAGAGATGAGGAGAATACTAGAAAACGATTAATATAAATGATTAAAACATGATCTTTGCACACAAGACGAACTTGTCGGGTACAAAATCGTAATCGTAAACTGTCTCTCTCGGGTTTACGATCGTAATCGTAAAGGCTCCTCTAGAATCGTAAACTGGCAAGCCCAAATGAGGAGGTCGAGGGTTTATATAGGCACCCCAATGGGTTTACTATTGGGCCTCTTGAGTCATAAATCCAATTGTAAACTCAAGCCCAACCATAAACTAGCCTACATACAATAACCAAACTAGTCTACTAAACTAATGAAACCCTCTAAGCCCAACCCAACATATTTAATATTACAAGCCTTATAATCTAGCCTCTACAATCTTCCCCTAGGCTTGTGATATTAAATGTCTTTAATCTTTGAAATTCTTCTTCTTGACTGGCTGGCATAGATGCTGATGAAGATTCTTTCCGCATAAATCTTCATTGGGTTTCATAACTGGCACTTGGGACTTCCTCTTGATCAGCATCAGCTTTAACTTCTTGAAATGAACAAGTTATTGAGATGGAGGGTTCTCATTGACTTGCTTCTTTTGAAAGAACTGGTTCTTGCTGAATCTTCGGTAACTGTCTTGAATCTCCAAAAATTAGAGGGTAAAAATGAACTTGAAACCCCTAACTTTGGAGAACTTGATTGTTGATCTTGGATCTTCATGATCTCTAACTGCTCTCTGCATCATTTTCTTCATCAAAGATCGACTTGAAATCTTCAGCTTCCCCTAAACATGTGAACATCTTCTTTGAAGTTCTTTTGAAGCTTTTGAAAAACTTGTAAAGACACCAACAACTTCCCCTGAATAGTTGCTTTTCCAGATGGAAGTCTTGTCCGGCTGGTTCTTTAACTTTGAGCAGCAGCAGCATCTTTCTCTCATCAACCTGTCTGACACACATTTGAAAAAATATACACCACCAGACATTTGATGACCGGTCTTTGGGTTAGAAGGTAATTATCATCTGTTCAGTTGATTCAAATTAACATAATTTTAACCAAAAACCCTAATATAGATTACGGGTTTTCTATAAAACTTCCCCTGAACCCAAGACCTCTAAAGACTTCCCCTTAGCTGGTAACTTCCCCTCAGCTAAGGACTTCCCATAAGATAATACATATTATCTTCGAGTTCCCTTCAGATACTATGTATTATGGAAGTCTTTTCATTAGATAATAAGTATCATCCTCGAGTTCCCTTCGGATAATACTTATTATCCCATACTCCTTCCCCTAAAAATTTGTCAAGATCTGTAGGGGGCATATTGTCATGCATTAAAACCCATGAAAAACACATTTTGACTTCTCAAATCAACCTGGCCAAGACGAAACACACCAAAAAAAAACTTAACGACTCACACATGAAAGATATAAACTAAACAAATACTTACCAAACCAAACATGAGAAAGTTTATAAGGGATCAAACCGTATGAATCTGACTGAGGAACCCTTTTCAGCTTCAGTTACTCGACTAGTCCAGGTGATTGCTGGTATGTTTGTCCGCTTTAAACTCAAACCCGTTTAATCCCAACCGAATGCGTCATGCTTAATATAGTACATTATTACCGTCATGTTTAATTGTCCCCACACCCAAGCGTACACAGCAAAACCTACCCAACCTCAGAGTTTATTGAGGATTCACAAACCCCCAACTTGAGGAACCATGCACCACGGCTATGACTACCACTTATTTTCATTAACCATCAGTTGGTGATCAGGTCGGCCGCTAAGCACGCAAAGAAGACCAACTGAGTGATTATTTTTCATTTTCTTTTCTTTTTCATTTTTTTTTAATTTCCTTAAAGGATATTTACAAGAAATTTTGATCAGATCATTCCTCGAAGGCAATCATCCTTAGGCCTTCGACACACATTTCAAAATTGGGACGAGGGAGGGGTTTTGTGAAAATATCAGACACATTTTGGTCTGAGCTCACCTTTTGAGGCTGAATTAACTCCCGATCATAACAATCACGAATAAAATGTACCTTGATGTCTATGTGCTTTGCTTTTGAATGTTGAACGGGGTTTTTCACAATTTCTAGAGCAGTAGCGTTATCACAAAAGATAGGAGTGTTAACAAATTCCATACCGTAACCAGTGAGCTGATTTTGTATCCATACTACCTGTGAGCATCCAGCGGATGCTGCCACATATTCAGCTTCTTCAGTTGACTTTGAGACGGTATGCTGCTTTTTGTTCTGCCAAGAAATGAGTCTATCTCCCAGATACTGACATCCACCAGTTGTTGATTTCCGGTCAAGATCACTGCCTCCATAATGACTGTCAGTATATGAAAACAATTGAAAATCATTGTTGTTTGGGTACCAAAGTCCAAGCCTAGGCCTGCCCTTCAGATACCTAAAGATACGTTTAATAGGAGTTAAATGTGAAAGTTTAGGATTAGCCTGATAGCGGGCACACAGACACACTGCATGCATAATATCTGGCCTGCTTGCTGTCAAATACATAAGTGATCCAATCATCGAGCGATACATGAATTCACTCACTAACTCCCCATCTGCATCTGTTGTCAGTAGAGGTCGGGATGCCATAGGAGTTGAGATTGGTTTGGAGTCTTGCATCTTGAATTTTTCTAGAATCTCATTCACATATTTTGCTTGGTGAATAAGAATCCCAGATTCATCCTGTTTCACTTGCAAGGCTAGGAAGAAACTCATCTCTCCCTGATCACTCATTTCAAATTTCTTTCTCATTATCTCTTCAAACTCAGTGCATAATTCTTCGTTTGTTGACCCGTAGATGATGTCATCTACATAGTCCTGCACCATGATGATATCATCCTTCACTCTCTTTCTAAACAGCGTCTGATCAACCACTCCTCTTGTGTATCCATTCTCCACCAGATGAGTTGATAGAGTCTCATACCAAGTTCGCGGAGCTTGATGTAGTCCATACAAAGCTTTATCCAGAAGATACACATGATCTGGATGCTCCTCATCTACAAACCCTGGTGGTTGAGTCACATAAACTTCCTCATTCAATTCTGCATATAGAAATGCCGTCTTAACATCCATCTGGTGAACTGTGAAGTTTAGATATGAAGCAACTGCAAGGAATATCCGGATAGCCTCCAATCTGGCCACGGGTGCATACACCTCATCATACTCAATTCCATGAATTTGCATGTGGCCCTGAACAATCAGCCTTGCCTTGTTTCTGACAATTATACCCGTGTCATCCTTCCTATTCTTGTATAACCAACGTGTCGGTATAACCTTCTCGTTCACTGGCCTTTTGACTAGACGCCACACTCCCAGCTTTGAGAACTGATTTAATTCATTGTGCATGGCCTCAATCCAACTCGGATCTCTGAGTGCAACCATCACATTAGGAGGCTCAATCTGGGAGATGAAACATGAATACATACAGAAATTAATGTCTCCTGTGCGGCTTCTAGTGGAAACACCTGCTGAAACTGGCCCAAGTATATTGCTAATTGGATAGTTCTTGTTGATCCTTGATACTTGAACATCTGGCACCGAAACAGAAACAGGCAGGTTAGAATTAACAATATTATCATTCAAACCTTGGTTTTGAGAAATTTCTGAATCATCCTCATTAGTTCCCGAAGATCCCGGAGCATCTGCATTGACATTTGTGGGAACTGCATCTGGTGCTTTCTCACTAACTTTTTCAACATGAGGTCTTGATTAAGATGATTGAGCAATAATGTCTTCTTCTTCACCCAAATGATGGAAAACATTTGAAAAATTGAACCCTTCAAACAGAGACCTATAATCAAAAATCCAATCTGGTCCAGTCCATGCGTCTGTAGGATTGTCTTCAAGCCAGTCTACATTATATGCCTCACTGATAACTTTGGTGGTTTTGTTGAAGACTCGATAAGCACTATTTGTCGAATAACCCATAAAATAACACTCATCGGCCTTAGCTTCGAATTTCCCCACATCGGACTGAATCAGAACCATGCATGGACACCGAATGTCTTGAAATATCCCACCGTTGGCTTCTTTTTATAAACAATCTCATACGGAGTCTTCTCATGACGCTTGTTTAAAAGAACACGATTCTGTACGTAACAAGTCGTGTTGACCGCTTCAGCCCAGAAGAAAATTGGCAATTTAGCTTCACACATCATTGTCCTTGCTGCTTCAATGAGTGTCCTGTTTCTTCTCTCAGCGACTCCATTCTGATGTGGAGTGTAGGGTGCACTGAACTGTCTCTCTATCCCCTTCTCTCCACAGAACATATTTAACTCATGATTTTTAAATTCTGTTCCATTGTTTGTTCTAATAGCCTTGACCTTCTCGTTCAGCTGATTCTCTATAAGCGTGACAAACTGTTTCACTAAGATCGGAGTTTCATACTTGTTGGATAAAAAGAAGACCCAAGTGAATCGTGATTAGTCATCCACAATCATGAGACAGTAAGAGAATTTGCTGATGCTTTGCACTTGCATTGGCCCAAATAAATCCATGTGAAGAAGTTGTAATACTGACGACATTGAAGTTGCTATCTTCGGATGGTGCGGCAACTTGTGCTGCTTCCCCTTCGCACAAGCCACACATTATTCTATAATAGAGAAATCTTTGATAGGCAGTTTTCTAACATGTTCTCCCTTTGCAAGCTTGGTCAAATTCTTTATGTTAGCATGCCCCAGACGCCTATGCCATAATAGAGCTAAGTTCTCATTTTGTTTAGATATGAGACAGGCTACTTCTGAAGTTGGAGGTTGACCCATATTATGCTGATAAGAATTTTCTCTTCTCGTAGTACGCATCAAGATGCACTCCTCTGGAATTTTGACACCTGGCTTGAGTATGATGCATTCCTTGCGGTTGAACAAGACAGAATATTCCCTATCACAAATTTTTGAGACACTGAGCAAACTGTGAGATAATTCCTCCACATAGTGCACATCATAGAATGTCAAACTTCCACTTCTCACTACTCCTTTTTTGCTTATTCTTCCACCTACACCACCTGCAAATGATACACCTCCGCCATTGAAGTCTTCCACATCTTTCAAAAGGGATAAGTCTCCGGTCATATGTCGGGAGAAACCGCTATCAACGTACCAGAGATTGTTGATAGATCTTCTTGGCTGTCCCTACACAAATCAGAGATCAGTGAGATTTAGGTACCCAGGCCATAACAGATCAGGGCACACCTTTGGAATCAATGTAATTAACTAATTGGAGGGTCATTTCTGGCTTTGATTCAGATACATTCACATTTTGAATCTTGACTTTTGGTTTCCAGGTGGTGTTTTCCTGTGGTTTCAACACATTTGGTGAATTCTTGACAGACACAGGTTTCTTTTGTGGTGATGTGGCCTTTTTACCAGCTGGCTTTTCTACAGGTGTCCACTCAAGTTTCAGTTTTGTGTAAACAAGTTGTTTTGTTTGAGTGACATCTTTTTGTTTTACAAACTGTTGCTCAACCTTTGCTTTGCCATTAGGTTTATTAACTCTTTTGACTTTAGCCACTTGTTTCTCAACAAATTCTGGTTTTATCTTATCATTTCTTCTGTAAACTCCTTTAGATACATAAGTTGGTTTTGGAGTTTTGGCCACATTCCACTTATCCACAACAGGCTTTGTTACCGGTGCCTTTGTGTTCGAAACCTTAGACTGTTGAGTCTTCATTGGTTCTAAACACTGCTTCCCCTGAAACAAAGCTTGTTGCTTTTTCTTTTGCTTTTCTCCTGTCATCATTTTCTCCAACATACTAGTCCGTGGGTTTTGCGGATAGTATGGTTGAAATGGTCTATTCACACAATTAGCAGCAAAGTGTCCTGGTTTTCCACATTGAAAACAGTTCATGAGTCTAGGTCCATTGACATGGCTACTGAGGTATGAGTGTCTTGGGTAAGACGACTTCCATTCTGGCTTATCATCCCATTTGTGTATAACACGTTTTGTATCTTTTTCCGGTTGTGTAATTAAACAAAATTGTTCTGATTTAAATTTGTTTGTTCTATTGAAAGTTGACACAACCTGGGGATAAGGCACAAAATCTTTTGGCTTAGACTCACGACCCACTTTTGTGTTAGGCACACGAATTTTAAAACCATTAACTTTTTCATTGGAATCAGAAACATGTTTTGATAACAAAGATACAACTAATTGTTTTGACTTGGATGTATCAAGTTCTGACACATGTGCCAGAACATCATCCTTAGGTAAATTAAGACTAGAGCTACTAGACACATGACTCTCTTCAACTCTCAGACATTCAGCATCCTTCTCAGAAATGTCTCTGATTCTTACTTCATCTGCACAGGAAATAAATACATCAGAAGAGCTCACATGATTGTTCAATGATGCCTGAGATGGACCTGCTTCACACGTCGCTCTCATCAATCTATCTTGATTACCCAACCCATAAGTCATGTGTTTTTTGTTCTCTAATTCCTCTTCAGTCATAGGTTTCACTCCAACCAAAACACTATCTATGGGAGGTCCTACTTCATGCATTTCAGATGCAGATCTATCTACCTGGTCCTCCTCTAAGATTATTCCTATTATATCTCTAGTTTTATCTTGAGGAACATTATTCTTGTTTGAGAAGCTAATTCCTATTCCACCTTTGTCCTTACCCATTCTAACATCAGTTATGCATGTGTTCAAAGATTTACTAGCCTCTAACATTCTTTTGCTTGTCATATGATTCATATTAAGTTTTACTTGCAACTCATTGTTCTTATGCTTAAGTTCATCTATCTGCTTACTAAGCTCAGCTATTTCTAACTTAGAGCGTTGTCATATAGAAGAGCTTTCTCAGTTGCCAGTTTTTGATATTTCACTATGTCTAGTTTTTTAGCTTTTACCTTCTCCTCATTCTTTTTCCATCTACCCTTAAAAGAACTCCTCTCGCATTTTATCTCAAACAATTCTAACTCATAATTTTTACAAATTTGCCTAAGTCCAGGAATTATACGAGCACAAGTGGGATCAGGACATACCTTGATGTTATCAACCTCAGCAGCAAAGGCTTCCTTGTCTTCTATCGGAATCTCTTCAGGTTTCTCATCAGTTACAACAAATGCATGCTCTTCCTCATCATCCCTTTCCATAGCAGCAATCATTGCATGTGACAGGCTAAACTCTTTTAACTGAGGAGTCCAGTCATATCCACCTCCTTCCTGCACAACCAAAGCACTTGACTCTGCCTTTCCTTTGCTATCACCTGCTTTCCTTTCTTCTGTTCTTTCTCTCCTCGGCTTGGCGCACTCTCTTGCGAAATGCCCATACTCGTCACAGTTGTAGCACCTCAGCTTGCTCTTGTCAAACCCCATCCTTATCTTATCTTGATCCTTCCAAACATTTCTCCCAGTCTTTGCCATGAACTTCTTTTCTCTGAAAACAACCACTGCCATCTGCCAAGAGACATCCAACATCTCTACATCTTCTGGATTTATCTGATTCAGCTCACCTGACAGCATCTCAGTAGGGACTAAAGTTCCGGCCATAAGAGCATGATAGCTGTTCATAAATCCCATTCCGAGTGCAAAATTGGGATCATTTGTAGCATCAGGGTTGACACCTTCACTTGAACTTGCATGAGGTTGTGCCACAAAAGCAGTTGACTTTGTGACAGAGCTCGGTCCACTTCCAGCTGACTTTCCATCTTGTTTAGAATCCACTTCTTCTGACAACAGTGCTTGGTTCAGTTTTCCTGCCAAACTAAGAGAGCTTATATGGTTCAATTCTCTCTACTTGTCATCAATAAGTTTTGACTTCAGTTTGTTGATCATCTCATCAAGAGATAGCTCACTCAGCTTGTTGTTGTCTTTAATGATTGAGATATTAGTATTCCAGGATTTGGGTAAGTTGTTTAGCAGTTTCAAATTCTTATCTTCCAGATCTGGTTCAACACCATAGCTTGACATTTCGGCCATCAGAGACACGAACCTTTGTAGCTGTGCTTCGAAGGATTCACCTTGAATGTGGTTGAACAGATTGAATTTCTGCTTCAGCATTTGCTTGCGGCTTGCCTTTATGTCTGGATTTCCCTCATAAGCCACTATCAAAGCATTCCAGAGTTACTTTGCAGTCTTGCAGTGCTTAAATCCTTGAGCAATATCTGGTGTTAGTGCCATAGTCATGATAGCAAATGCCCTCTCAGCTTTGTTGCATCTTTCCCAATCATCATCATCATATTCGTCTTCCTTTTTAGCTTTACCCGCATTGGTTCCTTCTGAATGTGTAGGCGTGTGTGGCCAATAAATTACCGCTCTCCGTAGTCTTAAATCAACACTCTTCAAGTGGTTTTCAAACCTATATTTCCACTCCAGAAAGTTATCCGCAGATGTTGGTCTTGGTGGACGAGTGATGGATCCAATCTCAAAATCCAACTTCTGATACATGCTCGGTTCGAAATCCATAACGTAAGCTTAGGGAAACTTAAAAACTATTGTCCAACTGTCCAAAAAAATGAGATTCCGATCGTAGACCCTTGATTACGATCGATAATACTTAATTCCGATTGAGGCACTCGATTACGATCGAGAACACAGATTACGATTGAGACACAGAGCAAGTCGTAAACGCCCTGATCGTAAAAACCGATTACGATGGAGTCAAATCGTAAACAATGATTCCGGTTGAGAGAATCGTAAATACCGATTACGATTGATGTTTCCGGCAAAGAGAAATCGTAAACACCCGATTCCGATCAGAAAAAGTCGTAAACACCAACTTTTGGGTCGTAAACACGTAAAAATTAAAGCTTGAACTCGTAATCACGTTTCCGATTGATATCTTCAAGAACCAGCAGTCGTAAACACGCGAAATACCCAGAAAATAATCGTAAACCCATAAACCCAGCTGCAAACCAATCGCAAACTTGAAGAACACCTTCAAATCTTAAAAAACTCGAACCTTTTTTTTTCCAGAAAACCTCGAATCCAATACCGTGAGAGCCTCAAATCAGTGATTCTTGGCTCTGATACCAATTGTAGGTCCAGAAAATCTACCAAACCACGGTATTGATATCACAAACGAGTGCGGAAACCTCGTAAATGATTGATTCGAGAAGAAAGTAGATGAAATAGACTTGATTAAACAAAGAAGATCAAATCTTGAATGTAAAACACAACTTTCTTGAGCTAATGAACACTGATCGTAAACAAGAGAGGTGACAGAAATCGTAATCCAAAAGCTAGGGTCAATCATAAACTAGTGAGCTTATATACTACTCACTTACAAACCCTAATCCAATCATAAACACATAACCGGCCCACATGGCCCAAATCATAAACTATTCTAAGCCCATAAGCCTAATACTAATCAAGCCCACAACTAATGTTCATGCCTCTAATGTATAGCCTAACAGATAGAGTAATTAGTCTTGAAGAGGAACTCACAAAATTGCATGATTGACGGTTTTGTTGAGAGATCAAAAGAAGGTTTTGACAAAGAATGTCGAAATTTATAAGGAAAAGTTGTCAGCATTTCACATCAAGAATCCCGATCGTGAGCTCGAACGAGGGTCGGATTCGAAAAACCCGAGAGGATGACGATGGAGATGAATCTAGGAATTCATACAAGAAGAAAGATGATGATCTAAGTCGAATGATTTCATTAGTCGAATGATTACAACACAAGAAATCATGACAAACACACAATCTCTCTCTAGAATTCATGACTCACTTTCTCTCTCTATATTGGAAGCTCACACCACTCTACAAGAAATCATCATCTCCACACTCACAGACTCTTCTTGTAATGGGGCACCCTCACTATATATATAGTGAGGGTGACTAACAAGTGAAAAACATAATAACTGAATAAAATACATATTAAACAAATAAACATAAAATATTCATTAAATCAAAGTTGATTTAATTAATCCGAAGCGTGACTCGCTCGAACCGATCTTCTGTTGACTTTTACGTTGACCGTTGACCCGAACGGTTGACTTTTCCAGAAAACGATCTTTGGTCCAATCTTGCAAGCCTCGAGCATCACAACCCGCGTCTCTGAATCATTTCACGATGGATTCTTCAGTCGAATGCTTCGGTAAACAGATTTGATGGCGTCAGTCACATAGATTTTAGTTCCAACAAAAGTGGGAAAAGGTCACCCAGGAAGTTCTTAATGCTCATGACCTTATGAGAAAAAACAAGTCTCGTTTAAATCGTACTTTAGAAAAGCTTATTGTTTCTGAATAGGCGTTAGCTGAGGCTCAAATGAAGATTGCTGAATCCAAGATTGAGGATCTTGATTTAAAGACGCAATTGAACAATCTTAAGAATTTGCATTCTTTCACAAGTTACTTGTGTAAAGATGAGAATTTTAAGAAGGTATTTGGAGGTGATGATTTTAATCAAATTCCTCATCCAATGATTAATACTGATCCTATAGTTGTGGTGAAACCATCTGATGATATTTTTGGATTATTCAAAGTTTGCTGATGCTAAGTGTGACAAGAAAAAGAAGCAGAAGTCGAAGAAAACTAACAAGCAAGTTAAGGAGAATGAGAATTTATCTGGAAAAGCGTCAAAATTTACTTCAGCTTCAACTGTTTTTGAAAAAGAAAATGTGTATGATGAGGAAGTTGCTGAGAAGGTTGATAAAAGTTTTTCTGAGGAGAAAATTGACGAAACTTTTCTCAAAACAAACAATCTGAAGGAAATTAAGGCTTCGTTTACTAGAGTTGCTAAAATGGAAAAAGGAGAATCTAATTCTCAAGCCGAACTTTCAAAGCTACCTGGTTATAGACAGAAAGGTTTAGGTTTTAAGAACACAAAGATGTAGTGCATGAAGAAACAATGGTGGTTCCGACTAAAAGTTCGTCTTCTGATACATCACTTAAACTTTCTAAAAGAATTACATTAAAACAAAAAGAGTGTGTCAGCAAAATGAATGAAATTTTCAATGATGCTTAAGATGAGAAAGTTAGTGCTGGAAATGCTGAGTTTTTGCCAAAGAAGAATTCTAAGTTAGAGCTTTAAGAGAGTGATTTTTCTCTAAAGTCCACAATGTCAACCAAATCCATGTCACCTAAGAAGGTCGATGAAGGAGCTTGTTTTTACTGCAACAAATTTGGACATGTGATTCCTGCCTATGCTACTCGATGAAGTTTTTCACGTGGTTCATACCAATCATCATCATCTGATTCACCGATTCTCAATGAGGTACCAGTTAAGCGACATCAAAATCACCAACGGAAGTCAACTACCAAGAAGCCGTTTGTTGGTAAAACTTTACATTTTGATGATGATTTCCCATAGTTTTCAAAACTAAAACAATTTTAGAAAAGAAAACAATTTTTTCACTAATGATTTTGAAATGCCTTACTCAAATGAGTTTTCATATTCCGACAACATCACTCCAAACTTGAGAAAATGTTAGTTGGTGAGTTGTTGGATATTGTTTCCAAAATGTCAAAGTTTTTCAATGGCTGTGATTCGCGTCATTCAAGATGAATGCTGTGTGAGCTTCGTGTCTTCGGAGCTTGTCATTCAAGATCCTCATCTCCCTTTTGTTTTTCTTGCTTCAAGAAAGGTATATCTAAAACCTACTATGGTTGTGTTTTATTTTGATAGCATACACTCTATAAGGGCATTCTGTGAAAGAACATCCTACACAGAAGAATGGTGGTTTGGGATATGAAGGAAAAGAAGTTCCGATTAATGATTCCAACAAGAAGAAGTTGAATGCTGAGCAGAAAAAGAAACAGAGGATGTCTACAGAGAAGAAGCCTCAGTTTTGGAAGAAGAAAGTATCTTCACCATCTGCAGATGAAAAGATTTATTCTGAAGAGTCTACTTGCATATCTGATGCCACACCACTAGGCGGTAAAAATTCAGATTCATTTTATTCTGCTAAATCGAACAGGTTTTATCATCAAGCTAAATTCTTTGGTTATGGAGATGATTCTGGTTTTTATGATTCTCCAAAATGTTTTCCAAAATTTCAGAAACCAAAGAAATTTAAACCTGTGATTTCAAAGGTCTATGATGAATGGTCGCCAGATCAGTTTGGAAAACCAATTTCAAACACTAAAACTAATCATCGACTATGTTATGTGTGTCGTAAGAAGGGTCATTATGCAAATAATTGTCCTACGACAACTAACAATTCATCATCAACTGCCAAACATACAAAGTATGTCGATCCTGATGGCATTATTTTTAGTGAACCAATACCCAATTCTAAATTTTCATGGAAAAAGAAGCTTAACTCAGAAAAGTTGGGTAGTAGTTCTGATTGTCACTCATCAATTGACAATGGTTCATCAAAAATTTTAAAACCAAAACAGGAATGGCGACCAAAGGTTGTCTCAACAGCCAACATAGATTTTGTTGAAGACACTAGACGACCTATCACCAATGTGGATGAGGGTCGGGGTTTTACAAACTTACTATTTTCAAGTGTGTGCAGGTATTTCAAGAAGACCTGTTATTGATTGAAAGATTGCTGACAATGGAAAACTTATGATTGATTTAAGTTAAAATGCATCGTTCCTATCTTTGAAACACAGATTTTTACAGAACTCTTTTTCAAAACTGTGTCAAGTGTTGATAGGTCATTTTTATTTTTGTTATTCCTTTTCATTCGTTTATATTTTTAGGGGGAGAAAAATTGAAAATTCAAAAAATAGTGTTTGTTTGAATTTTAGGGGGAGAAATTGGAAAATAAAAAAAAATGAAAAATTGAGAAATTGATTCGACAAAAGCGAGAAATGATGGTACATCAGCATATACGTTTATCTGCCATAGATAGATTAAGTCTAAAGGCTGTAAGTTCTTGTGTAATATGTGAATGTGCATGACTAATCTGATATCTGCAAGCAAGATATAAAAATAAAGTTTGCCTGATGATCTTTGGTTATTTGCTTCTTGATGAATGCTGTGTGATGATTCTGACAAAAATAGAATAAAGAGATATCCTGATGAATGCATGCTTTCATTTTGCAAGATTTAAACTTGTTTGATTTTCTTTATTTTGTTAAACGATCGGACTTTCTCTATGCATCGAAAGATCGACCTGATCGTTGTTCGTTTGACATTCTGCTTTCTTTTTCTTGGTGTTTCGTATAATTCATCGGGCTTTCTATGTGTATACGGGAGTATCGACCCGATTTCTGTTGAATTATACAACTTCAACTTGTTTTGCTTTCTTATTTTCTCAAATACTTAGGCTTTCTCTGCGTGTCCACAAGACCGACCAGATTGCTAGGTATTTGAGGTTCTGCTTTATTTTCGCATGACTTATTAAGGATGATTAAATCTCTGAGAAAGTTACTTCTATGAGATAAACATAATGATTTGCCAGTATTTCTGATAGAGTGGAGGCCGAGTTATCAGTGCATGATAATATTACCTTAAGCATATCTGAAAACGATAAAAAATGATTGGTGCATGCTGAAATAAACATAAAAGTTGTATTTGCGATTATATTGGCTTGCATGCTGATTATGACCGAAATTGAAATGTGCTAGATGCGTTATGTCTGATATGATCACACGTCGTGATCTTTCTCGCAAAATACCAAAAATAGAGTTTGATTCTATATTGCATTTTATTTTTCATTTCCGAAAAATCAAAAAGATTTTTGGTGTATTTTAGTATAAACTTCATAAAAGCCAGAAAGATTTTCTTTCTTGTTTGTTTTCTATCAATCGACACAAGATACGAAAAACATTTTCAAAATCTATATCTTGGATTCTCAAGAGAAGTTTTGTGCCAAGATTAACTTATGTTGGCTTGAAAATGGAAAACCGCGTTTCTGTCTTCTGAAATTGCAGTTTGTGTGCTGTCAAGACTCAAGCATGGTGAAAGGGGGAGTATGAAGTATCTTTAACAAATGGATCTTGAAGTTCAAAGATTGTTCAAGAAGTGATCCAGCCATGCAAGCTCTATTGCTGACAGGAAATTTCAAGTTGAAGATCAAATGCAGTGATGCTGAAGATTGAAGACTGAAGTTTAGTTAGCATAGATACATTACACGTTAAGGGGGAGTTTGTTAGAGCATATTCCTATGCTACAATGTGTCTCGTGTAATGTATATAGGTAAGCATGTTGAGGAGCACTTACATAAAAACTTCCATGGGTTTAGTAATCAGTTGAGCTCCTAATCTCTTTGAATAAAAGCATCAAAAGCGCAGCTCATGAGATGAGGATTGCCAAAATCGAATTTTTAGAGTTCATGAGGTTGAGGTCGCTGGTCTGGGATCACACCAGACCTATCCATCGATTTCTCCTATTTTTTTTCTTTTTGTTTAATTTAGTTTTACTAAATAAAC
Source organism: Deinandra increscens subsp. villosa (assembly GCA_039602395.1). Lineage (NCBI taxonomy): Eukaryota > Viridiplantae > Streptophyta > Magnoliopsida > Asterales > Asteraceae > Deinandra > Deinandra increscens. The sequence goes on from JBCNJP010000008.1 coordinate 16,246,146, forward strand.
CCCATAAGTCCCTTTAGTTTTATATTTGGCTTATTAAAACCCCAAACTCTTTATTTGCATATTACACCCTCTACTTCTAGATAACAATATATTAACACGCATAAGATAATATATTTCTTCAACCTTTAACACCCTAACTCCTAAATTTAACGAAAGTAAAACTTAGAATTTGGGATGTTACCACTACGTCAAAAAGTGGCTTTGGCCACAGTTTTTTGATAACGCATAGCCACTGTTTTGAAAAAAGCGTGGCCAAAGGTAAGAAATTCTCGTTTTAGCCACACATATTTTGTACCCGTGGCCAAATATATAGCCTTTGGACCCTTTTAGCCACGTATTTTTTTGTTTATGTGACAACAACAATCAGGTGCAGTGGCTTTAGCCACTGTTTTACAAAAACATGTGGCACTTATTTGTCACACTTAAAAAAGAGTGGCGAAATGCACCAAACGGCCACGGAATTTTTATGATTTTTTATTCGTGTGACCAAAAAGGAATGTATGGCCACGCTTAAATAATGTTGTGTGACGGAAGAGTAGATTTTATTACTTAGTAAATTAAAAGAAAACAAAACTATTTATGCGTGGCTAAATGTGAGCAATGGCCACGCTTTTTACTTAGTTATGTAGCTAAAAGCTAGTACATATGGCCACTGTTATTAGGTTGTGTGACTAAATATTAGATGACTAATGGTCACGGTAGGTTGTGAGTGAAAAAAATCTATTACCTATGGCCACATATATTAACCGTGACTAAATGGTAGGTTGTGAGTGACAAAAATCTATTTTATGGTCACGGTAATATTAAACGCGTGGCGAAAAAGAGAAGATTTGTTTCCCTCTAAAACAACGCGCTTTTTTCAATTGTACCAATTAATTCGAGCGGGTTAAAATCTGCTACCCTATATATCATCATCATTGTTATTTTCCTTTTTACCGCCATCCCTTTCTTGATCTCAAATTCTCTACACCAATTCGTTTACACCAATTCTTGTATCAAATGGCTGATAATCAACGCTCCCTTAAATACTGGTATGTGAAGCATAACCGTATTTTTTTTGTTTACAGTAACAGGAGAAGAAGATCCTTCAAGTCCCACAAATCTATGATTAAACACAATGATGAGAACATCCTGAAGCAACTCCATGCGCAAAAGATTCCTAATTGTTTTGCCTACCATGTTGAGACAGCGAAATTATTTCGTGTCCTTGATACAAAATTCAATGAACCCGAAGAAGAAGATGAAGAAGAAGATGAAGAAGATGATGAAGAAGATCATGAAGAAGCAGATGAAGCAGATAAAGCAGATGAAGAAGATGAAGAAGAAGATGATGATGATGATCATGATGATGACGATGCAAGTTCAGGATACATATCCGAAGATTGCAGTGATCCGGATGATTAACCAGGGTTTAGTTTAATTATGAACAAATTAAGAACAATGTTTTATATGTTTATTTTTAGTTATGATATTAGTAGTTATAATTGAATATATGATGGTTATATATGTTTATCATGTTTGATTATCTTGTGATATGGCCACTCATATTAAACATTGGTTGCGTGACAAATTATGACAAATGGTCACGGTATATTAATTTTAGGTGGCTAAAAGAAGAATACCAACAGTGTACGGCGCTTGTAATCATTACTATTTCATTTACTTTATCTTTCAAATCTCCATCTACCACGCCCCTCGAGTATCGATATTAGCTATCTCTGTATTAGTTTTCATCGTCATCTCCACCATGACCCTTTTCTCCCAGTCTTTCTCTCTCTGTTTTTCGTCCATCATCGATGGCAAAAAATGTGGAATTGGCGTCATCCGTATGTGGAAAACGGTAAGTTATCATCTTCACCACTGAAATTCGATTGAAATTTCGTCTCAGATTTGGTAATTTTTTCTTGTGCAGGGAAAGATTGCACTCTGTATCTCCTGCGAGCAGATTTTAAGTTATTGTGGAAACCATGGAGACGAGGAGTCTCTAATGGTTCATACAAATGCTTTACTGAGAGCAGATTTTAAGTTATTGTGTAATTTTATAACAGTCAGCAGTAAGGGCACATGTTGAGGTTTGCTGACCTTGTTGCGTAACCATTTACCAAATGTTGTGCTCTGCTTCTTAGTCAGGTCATTT